>CM048747.1:356202410-356821728 GCA_026315105.1 Locusta migratoria
ATTAAATATCAATATTAAAAACTGGAAAACTGAAACAACTGACGGACATATTAAACAGACGCAACATACTCATACTAGCACTTCAGGAAACCAGATACAGAGATGAGAATGCATTTGAATTAGAGGGCTACAGGATTTATAAAGGGAAACCAGCCATAAAGAATAAACAAAATGCCAGTATTCTTGGAACAGCTTTCATGGTAAAACGCAACCTGACAGAATCTATAACAAATTTTACATCCCCGTCTGAGAGAATATCACTTCTCTCATTCAGATCAGCAAACAAAGGCTATACCATCATAAATGCACATGCACCTACCAACAAGGACAATAGGAAAAATCCAGAAAAAGTGGATCAATTTTGGGAAACACTAGAGGACGAAACATCTAAAATACCAAAGCATCGCATAAAAATACTCGTAGGGGATTTCAATGCACAGGTCGGCAGGGAAGAGAAATACAAGGCAATAGTAGGAAATTTTCCTGCACACAAACGAACCAATAAGAACGGAGAAAGGCTCGTCAATTTCTGCAGACAATTCGACCTGAAACTAATGTCAACTTTCTTCAGAAAATTGCCAAGGAGAAAGAAGACCTGGTGTTCCCCTAATACACATTTAAGCTCATATCAGCTGGATCATGTGGCAATAACCAAACATAACCATAGAGAAATTATGAATGTACGGGTCCGAAGAGGACTAGGAATAGATTCTGACCACTTTTTAACGGAAATTAAAACCAAATTTTAACCAAAGAAACCAAATCCCAAAATAAAAAAGTCCCTAGAATTGACACAAAATTTCTGTCAGACAATAGGGAAAAATTCGTTGAAAAGCTTGAGACAAAGACGATGGGAAACTGGAGCGAGATCAGAGAAGCAATGATAGAAACGGTAAAAGAACTAGAACAACCACCAAGAAGAAGGAAACATAGATGGTGGAATAAGACATGTGATGAAGCAATAGAGAATAGACTGACAGCCTGGAAAAAATGGAACGCTTGCAAAAGGAAAGCGACTGGAACACATTCACCGAGATCAGAAAACAAACATCAAAAATTATTCGAGCAGAGAAACGAAATTATGACAAAAAACAATTAGAGGACATAGATAAAAATTTCAGACAGAACAATACTAGGGATTTCTACAAAGTTTTTAAAGAAGAAATAACAGGGTACAAACCGATGAGCCTCCACTTCAGAGACTGGACAGGCAAACTGATCACCAACAACAAAGACAACTGTGAGTTACTTGCTGCATACTTCAAGAACCTTCTAAACTGCGATGAACCAACACAACGACTAACTTTCTGTAAACCTCAAAAAGAAAATCCTCCTTCAGAACCACCGTCACTGCATCAAATTGAGAAATACATTAGCCAGTTGAAGAACAACAGAGCACCAGGTGAAGACGGGATAGTAGCCGAGATATGGAAACTGGGAGGGAAGCGGGCTGCTGAAACCATTTATGACGTTATTAAAGATTGCTGGGAAAAAGAAAGAATACCGGATGATTGGAAACAAGCCATAATTCACCCATTACACAAGAAGGGAGACTGGACAGATACGAACAACTACAGAGGCATATCTCTACTTCCAGTCACATATAAAATAATATCCAAAGCTCTGCTGAATAACATAGAAGCACAAGCAGAACACACAATTGGTGAGTACCAGGCAGGTTTCAGAAAAAGTAGATCGTGCCCAGAGCAAATATTTAACTTGAAAACAATTCTCAGGATCAGAACAATGCGGAACCTTAACACAGTCATTACATTTGTTGATTTCAAAAAAGCCTATGATTCTGTAGACAGACAAACAGTATTCCTAACATTGCAAGAAGCAGGTATCAATAGAACCACCAGAAAGTTAGTTGAACAGACACTCACAGACACTACTTCTAAAGTTAAATTTCTTGGAGAAGTTTCTCAACCCTTCAGAATTAACACAGGAGTTCGCCAGGGCGATGGACTCTCACCAATTCTCTTCAATCTGGTCTTAGACAAAGTAGTGAGAGAATGGGAAAAAGAACTAAAAGGGAAAAACATTGAAGGAATTTATCTAGGACAAGGGAGAGGAAGATTCGAAGTGAAATGTCTCGCTTTTGCTGACGATATTGCAATTATTTCTAAAGACAAAACAGATGCAAAAATAATGATAGAAACACTTCACAGAACTGCACCCAAAACCGGTTTACAAATAGCATATGAGAAAACGGAATACATTGAACATAAACACAACAGAGAGAAATATCTACAAACACAACAAAGGAAAATTAAAAGAGTTGAGAAGTTTAAGTATTTGGGAGAATGGATACAATCAAATGGATTGGATAACACCACAAGTAAAGAAAGATCAAGGAAAATGGAATTAGCATACAAACTCACCCAAAACCTATATAACAAAAGATCGGTATCGTTTAAGGCAAAAATTAAACACTACACAACAGTAATTAAACCGGAAGCACTATATGGATCTGAAGCCTAACTCTGAATAAAAAAGGGGAACAAGAAGAACTAGAAAAGAAAGAAAGGAAAATACACAGAAAAATTTTAGGACCACAAAAAAACAAGGATAACAATTGGACGAAGAGAAGAAATGAAGATTTATACAGAAACATAGAAACCATCACAGACTCAATAAGGAAGAGGAGATTAAAGTTTTATGGACACATTTACAGAATGAAAGACAGTAGGCTGACAAAGAAAATTTTTAATTTCATTTCCAAATTGAAGAACACTACAGGGTGGCTGGAAGAGACAAAAAGGGATTTGAGAAAACTTAACATCACAGAAGACTTAATACAAGACAGGGGAAATTTCAGGCTACAGATCGATTCTGCAGAATTTCCCATCCAACAACAAAAACAACAACCTAGGAGGGTGATGTCCATTGAACAGAGGCAGGCCATAAGGCAACGCATGAAGAAGTTCTGGGAAGATAAGAAGAAAAATATTGTACCATAGTCTTAAGTTCTAAGCGGTCTATAATTGGCCAAATTCTGTAATAAAAAAAAAAAAAAAAACATAAAAAGTTACATCGCTTATACAGTTCATTCCTAACATCTCCAGAAATTTCTATCCTGGACAATTCATAATAATTACAGAGCTCAAATCATTTACGACTTTATTGTCTCAATGTTCGAACAAGAAGAAGAAATGGAGACGCATCTCCTCTCTTTTTTTGATAAGAAATGTTGAACGTGGTAATTATATTCTTTGCACAAAGGTTTAAACACATTAACCAATCTTCAAAGAATATTAAGTCCACATGACTGTGAATAATACGTTAATATTTACGAAAAATTAAATAAAATATGCCAATATAAAAACAAATTAATTTTAAAATATCGGGAAATAAATGCGGCTCCGTAGCACAGTGGTAGAGTGCCAGACTACAAATCCAAAGGTCGTGGGTTCGATCCCCGTCGGGTCCTAGGATTTTTATCTGTCACTTTCCACTTCTTTCACTCTGGCAGTATTGCTCATGTGCAAAAACACCGAGTAGCACCGTGGTTCGGAACCCACGTTAAACTGTAGGTCCCCCTATAACTGCCTGGGTAAGTCAGTTCGAAGGTCGGAGGAAGGCAACGGCATACCACCTCCAAACAGGACCATGCCTAGCAAAGCACTGTGGTGTTCAAACCAATCTTCGGATTGTTGACTGCTTTACCTTTAAGAAACTTTTGGTATGTGGAGGCACATGTAACATTACTTGTCGCAGTGGTTGACAATCACAAATGAATGAGACCGGGTTTTAGCCTTTCTCAAATGTTATTCAATTTCTATATTGAGCAAGTTGTGAAAGAAAGTAAGAAGAAATTTGGAGAAGGAATTAAAAGTTCAGGGTTAAGAAATAAAACATTGCGTTTTGGCGATGACACTAATTGAATCACACAGCAAAGGACCTGAAAGAGCAATTGAACGGAATGGACAATGTCTTTAAAGTAGTATATAAGATGAACATTAAAAAGAGCAAAATACGGGTAATGGAATGCAGTCAAAGGAAATCAGCCGATTCTGAAGGAATTATATAAGGTAAAAAAACAACAGCCGCCGGCAGTGGCCGAGCGGTCTGCGTCGCGCCAGTCACAGTCTGCACGGCCGCTACGGTCGGGGGTTCGAATCCCCCCTCGGGAATGGATGTTTGTGTCGTCTTTAGTATAAGGTAGTTCATAAGTATTTTTAAGTTTAGGGACTGATGACACCGCAGTTAAGTCCCTTAAGCTTAACAGACAACAGAACAACAAACGTGGTAGATGGGTTTTTTACTTGGGCAGTAAAATAACATATGATGTTCTCAGTGCATAGGATATAAAATGCAGAATTGCAGTTGAAAGAAAAGCGTTTTTTTAAAAAGATAACATTGTTAATATCGAATATTAATTTAAGCGTAAGGAAGTGTTTTTGAAGACATTTATGTGGAGTGTTGTCTTGTACGGGAGTGAAACATGGTCGATAAATATTTCGAACAAGAAGAGGACAGTGGCTTTTGAAATGTGCTGTTACAGAAGAATGCTGAAGATTAGATGGGTAGATCACGTAACTAATGTGCAGGTAGTGAACAGGAGTAGGGAGAAGAATTTGTGGCATGCATTGAATAAAAGAAGACACCGAGAGACATAAAGGAATTTGGATCGGAGAGAGATGTGTGAATTAAAAATCGCAGAGGGAAACCAATAGAAGAATACAGTAAACAGATTCAAATGGATGTGGGTTGCCATTCTTATGAGGAGATGAAAAGGCTTGCATGAGATAGAGTGGTGTGGAGAGTTGCATCAAACCAGTCTTCGGATTGAAGACACAACATCACATATTTATAAACAAAAAGAGGATGAGACAACAACGAATACACAAGTGACAACACATTAAATATACGTTTACAGTTTTAGATTACTGCTGACTGCAAAGCAGTTGCGTTTGATCTACATCTACATCTACATCTACATGGGATACTCTGTAATCACATTTAAATGCCTGGCAGAGGTATCATCGAATCACCTTTATACTATTCATCCCCCATTCCATTCTCGAATAGCGCGCGGAAAGAAAGAACATCTGAATCTCTCCGTTCGAGCTCTGATTTCTCGTATTTTATTCTGATAATCATTTCTATCTATGTAGGTGGGAGTCAACAATGTATTTTCGCACTCGGAGGAGAATGTTAGTGATTGGAGTTCCGTAAGTAGACCCACGCCGCAGCGATAACCGCCGTTGTTGTAATGATTCCCAACCCAGGTCCTGTATCATTTCCGTAACGCTGTCTCCTCTGTATCGTGACAATACAAATCGAGCTGCCCTTCTTTGAACTCTTTCGATGTCCTCCATCAAACCCATCTGATAAGGATCCCACACTGGGCAGCAATACTCCAAATAAGGACGGACAAGCGTAATGTATGCAGTCTCTTTAGTAGTTCTGTTGCATCTTTTAAGGGTTCTGCCAATAAAACGCAGCCTCTGGTTCGCCCTTCCACGACATTATCTACGTGTTCTTTCCAGATTACGTCTGAATTAATAGTAATTCCTAGATATTTCATTATATACGTGTTCTTTCCAGTTTAAATCTGAATCAATAGTAATTCCTAGATATTTCAAATTATTTATCACTAAACCTAGCCATCTTGGGTGAAAGAATCTCTTTGCACACACTGAAAAGACACTCCACAGAAGCTCTTGTTGCTTTCCCCACATTTAATTCTAAAAATAATCATTTGAACGAAGTATTTTGAAAGAGAAGTTATACATCATTCGAACTATTGGTGAGGTATGAAGCGGTCCCATCAACACCATTTAATACAAAAATAATTCCCTAAGTACGGTAGAGGGAACACTTTGCCGGCCACAGGGGCCGAGCTGTCTGCGGCGCGCCAGTCACGTTCTGCACGGCCACTACGGTTGGGGGTTCGAATCCCCGTCTCGGGCATGGATATTTGTGCCGTCCTTAGTATTAGCTAGTCCATAAGTAGTTTGTAGGTTTAGGAACTGATGACCCCGTAGTTAAGTCTCATAAGCTCTACAAACATTTTAAACATTTGGAACACTTTGAGCTCAGTTTCGCTGCTTCCAACTTCGTTGGCACGTACATAGTATACCAAATACAGAAAGAACCTTTCACCATAGATGCTACTATAGTCGAAGCAAAGAAGAATGATGATTGTGCCAAAGAATATCGACGTGACAAATCTTCCACCGCCTGTGAAATGCGTACAAAAGAAAGCGACTTGCTGCTAAGTAACGATTCTAGTGAGTAACAATTACTGTTTTATTCGACTATATAAATTACAAATGCAAATTAAAATTTATAAAATGTATCGATTACAAGGAAAAATAATATGAAATGTAACCGTTACATGTAATTCAATTAATTTTACTCAATTAATTACCATCACTGAAAATGTGCAATCGGGACATCAACAGACATAGACACGCCGATAATACACGACGCCTTTGGAATATCTGCCAAAACGTGATAAATCACGGAGGTGACTATATCAAGGTGGTATAACTAAAAGTACCACCGTTAATAAATTCATTTCAGAGAAAAATAATAGTTCTTATTACTTTTTATGCAGACCTTGTATATCTTGTTCTTGTGTTTTAATGGTAGTAAAATGCTTAATAACAATAAAAGGTATAAAATATTTTTAAATGATTGTAAAATGAAGAGGAGTGGCAAGATACAATCAGGTGGAAAAGGATGCGTATGGTGTAGAGAAAAGAAAGAACAAGAGAGTCATTTACGGATTCAATTTATTTAATCGTCTTGACTGTAATATGTCACTGAAATAAATTCAATGGCGAAGTTGATAAGTTGTGCTGGATCGGGATTAGAACCCTGATCTCCCGCTCGGGCCACCAGTCAGTTTAGTTACTCGACGATTCGTTCCAAAGCGACAGGTGTTCGAAGTAGGATACGAAAGGGTATACGAAAATGTTTAAAGATATGATAGCACGGTTGTAAAGTACAGCAGCAACCATGAAAACTTTGTTCAAACACTTTTGTTATTTCTCCTACTGTTTCGACGATGTATCCTCAGGAAGATAAGAACTGGGTTTCCTTCAAGAGGATTTTCACTGCTTCAGTAGCTGCATAGGCAAGTATAAAAATATATATTGAGTTAGACTAAAACATATTAGAAGAGTATCGTAATCACCGAGTATCACTTGGGAAATTTTCTTTGTCAAAAATATCAAGATCCTCTCCCAATAAATAATAAATCAAATATAGCCTTAGAAAGGTCGGTTACTGATTTTTCATGGACATTAACAACTGTTTTCTAACCAATTCTCTGTCGTTAAACCTTGTAAAAACATACTAAACGTAGTTTGGATTTCCTGCCGGTATCTGCTTAACGTATGACGATAATAAGGTAGAAGAACTTGACAGTGTCAAATTCTTGGCTTTACAGCTTGACAATACATTTAACTGGGAGAAGGATACCACACAACTGCTGAAGCGCCGAAACAGGTCCCTCCTTGCTATGCGAACGTTGTCAGACATAGGAGATATTTAAAAAAAAAAAAAAAAAAAAAAAAAAAAAAAAAAAAAAAAAAAAAAAAAAAAAAGCTAAAGTTTACCCATCCAAAAAACGTGCAAAACGAATCATTTGCGGTGTCAATTCAAGAACATCTTGCAGAGGCCTGTTTAAGAAACTGGTGATACTAGTTACTGCTACCAAATATATTTATTCTCCAAAGAATATTATTTTCAAACGAACAGCTCTATTCATGGGATTAGTACTAGAAACAAGATAAATATCACAAACATTTATAGTCACTTCCTTTGGTTCAGAAAGGTGTCCATTATCGAGCAATACACATATTCAATAACATGCCAGCAGCCATAAATAATTTAACTCACAATTAAGTTCAGATTGAAAAGAGTACAAAGGATTTTTGGGAGCCAACTCCTTCTACTCCATTGATGAATTTAGCCAAAGTGATGGATTTGTGTGTTACTGCATACAGTATTCACAAACGTGAATATTGTGTTCAGTATGGCCTCAGTACTAATTTTGTGCTTAATTTCATCATCGTCATCATCATAAGAAACTGATTATGCCTCTCAGTGTTAAGTCAGGAGCATAGTCCCCCTAATTATATACCTCCATGATCCCCTATTCAATTCTAATATGAATCACTCCCTCGTCTGATGCTAAGCATGTTCGTTCTTGACTGAATCTAAGTACTTTAACCTTGGTCTACCTTCACTCCTCTTTACTGCCGAACCCATGAGCCTCTTAGGTAACCTTGCTTCTCCAAAATGTTCAAATGTTTGTTAAGCTTATGGGACTTAACTACGGGGTCATCAGTCCCCAAACTACTTATGAACTACTTACGAACTAGGACGGCACAAATATCCATGCCCTAGGGGGGATTCGAACCCCCGACCGTAGTGGCCGTGCTGACCGTGACTGAAGCGCCTCAGTCTCCGCGGCCACCGCGGCCGGCCTTGCTTCTCCCATGCGTGTAACATGACCCCACCATCTCAGCCTGTTCGCTCCAACTGCTTCATCTTTGGTGTTCAATCCAGTTTAACTCATTATGGACACCCTCCTGCCATTGTTCCTGCAATCATCTTTGCTAGTTTCATATCAGTAACCTCAACCTTATTAATAAGGTAAACTGTATCAACGCAGCTTTGTCTCCCATAGAACAAAGTTGGTCGCAAGATAAGAGGTGCTGTTCTGACTTAGTCTTGGTCCTGACTTCATTCTTGCAGAAGAGAGTAGATCTCAGCTGACCACTCACTGTATCAGCTTTGCTACACCTTGATTCAAGTTCTTTCACTATGTTGCCCTCCTGTGAGAAAATACATCCGAAGTACTTGAAACTGTCACCTATTCTTTGTTCCTATTTGGCACTCAATTCGTTTAAATCTCTTTCCCACGGACATAAGTTTCGTTTTGGAGATGCTTATCTCATAGCACAATCCTTACACCTCTGATCTAGCTCTGAGTATTAGATTGCCATTTTTCAATCGAATCTGCCAACACAATTCAAACGTCCTCACACACAAGACTGTTAATTTTGTTTCCACCTACTTTAATCTCATCCTGCAAGTATATTGTTTTCAACATATGGTGTATAAAAAGATAACAGTGGTGGCAAGACTGTTAATTTTGTTTCCACCTATTTTAATCTCATCCTGCAAGTATATTGTTTTCAACATATGGTCTATAAATAGTATGAACAACAGTGGTGGCAGGCTATAATCTTGTCATACCCCTGATACTACCGTGAACCGTGAACTCAGTTTATTGTCAACTGTATCTGCTTCCTGACAATCTACGTAAAGACCTTCAACTGCCTGCAGAAATTTGACTCCTATTCCATAATCTTGTAGAACTGATAATAGCTTTCTCATAGCAACATGGACATAAGCCTTTTCTAGATCTATAAAACATGATACATTTTCCTCTTCCACTTATAGAACTTCTCCATTATCTGCGGTAAGCTAAAGATCTGGTACTGATAGCCTCTAAGAGGCCTAAAACCACACTGATTTTCATCCAACTTCAACTACTACGCACTCTCCTTTCAACAATACCTGAGAATATTTTGCCCACAACGCTAATTAAAGAGTAGTTGTTACAATCTTTTGTCATTATTAAAAATAAGTGTTGTAAAAATAAAAACAGGTACTATACTGTAATGTAAGGCATGAGCTATCCTCCTGTGTAGATTCCGATGCCTTATTCCTACAACACAACACTATTCCATTCCCATCCTTTTGTTCCATTTACATGATTACATGGTATTTATGGCATGGCTTGACTTTTTTTATGTATTATATATAAAGATCGCAATCAATGTAATTTAATCGTTACTGACCGATAGGATTACCGCAATGTATGTTTTACCAGATTTTATAGACTAGAATGTACTAGAAAATGCATTGTTCCACATTGTTCAGTAATCCATATTTTATCTAATTGCAAACCAGTTTCAGCAAACATCAATTAAATATTTGAAACTGATGTATTAACATTACCTGACATTGAAGGTTTAGGAGGCAATCTAATAATTTTATAATCTTCAAAAATGAAACGCCAAGTTTGCTTGGCGTTTCATTTTTAAGGATTATGAAACCGGAATAATTACGTTCTTGTCTATTTGTTAAAATCGATTCCCCATTGTAAGTCAGTTCGATCTTTTTCACGTTAATTATGCAACTTGTATACTATTACCCATTTCACCAGTTTTTTTCTCTTCTAAAAGTGATTAATAATATTATTATTGTAACGTCTGATGAACTGAAGTTTCGATCTACAATATCATCTACCCAATGTTCTCTGTATCCTAAAAGATTTAATTGTTATAATATTTCACAATTAATCGCAATAATGAGGTTATTTGTTGAAAACTTATATAAGAATCATCTTCGCGCCAAAGTTTGGGAGTAACAAAGTTACTGTGAATGTAGTATGACTGTATGTCAGAATAAGACTGTCTGTGATTGTCAGTAATAAACGAAAGTATATTCAAAGTTAATCGTTTTATTGTGCACCCCTACAAAGTCATAAAGCATTACAGGATATATAAGAGATTGCCATTATTCTGAACTATAAATTGAAATAAACTCTACAAAGGTCTTTACACTATTCAACATTTTACAAGAAGTAATAAGTTTTATTTCGTTTAAAATGTAAACACTCTTTTTTCTGACAGATTCCACATCCACAGGGGCAATTACATTTGGAATCTGTGGAAGGTATTGTAACACATGTGATATTATTTTGTGTGTATTGTGTATCTTGTTTTTTGACATGTTCTACATCCAAGAAGTTCTCCTCTGTTTGGATCAACTGGAAGGAATACTACATCTTATAAAATAGGTTGTGTGTGTGTGGATATTCTACACCTGCTCCTAAACTAATGGATCGATCTCAATCAAATTTTGTTCAAATATTCTTTAAGGTCAGGAATCATTTGCTGTGGTTGCAAAAACCACATACGATACATAATTCATTCGATATCACGCATCTTGCGGCGTGTGATAGCGTGATTTTATTCGTCAACTATTTGAGAATGAGAGCACTTAGCGGCTTGCAATAAATTGTAAACATAATTTGAGATCATTATGAAACTTTTTCTCGCTAACTACTCCAGCAAAAGGAAAAAAGTTTATCGCTTACTACTTTTCCGATGTTCATGATGTATATTTACGGCATTTGGCATGACGTTACAAGTTATTACTTCTACACTGTAAATTTTATTCGCCAGAAAATTCACAGACAGTACACATACACACCACTGAATGTTCCTTCGATATTATATCACAGTTTGACATATAGTTCATAAGATATGAAGTCATAAACAATTTGGTTTATGGAAAACCGCATCATCAAGAATGAGGTTTTGATTTATTACGTCTTTATTGCTAACACCATTCACGATACATTTTGCAGACATCAGACACATATACCACTGAATGTACCTTATGTTACATCATAATACGACACATATTTCAGGAAATATGACATCATAAACAATGGAATTTCCGAATAACTGCTACATCATCTCCTCCTAAAATAATGGACCGGTTTCAATTAAACTTGGTACACATATTGCTTACTATCAAACAACAAAGCTTTGGGGTTAAAAACTACCTACGACAACATAGTTCATGACATATGATGTCGTAAACAATAAACTTTCCCATCACGTGAAGCGTGATTTACGAGACATCATTCACCACTATTTATTCGTCGCAGACAGTTTTGCTAATATTACTCTCTACAAATGATCTGCATGGAAAAGAAACTTAAATGGACAGACAGTAAGGTAGAAGTCGATGGATAGAAAGGGAAGAACGGTATGCCCTAAGATAAGGAAGGAGTAAATAAAACAGATTTCACAGAGGAACCTACATAAAGCATTTTTATACCAATGAATATATACCTGCAAAATTATATCATTGTGTAACACAAAGATCAATAGATATGACAGTAAATTAACACTGCCTTGATACGCACATGCTCTTCTTTAACAACCGTTGCAAAGCACGGGCATATAAACTAGTCTAATCTAATTGAATCTATCCCACCTGAACCGTCGAGTGTCCGCTAGAACGCGGGCCGCGTATAATTTTATTCTGTAGATGGGGGCTTCGCCGGCCGCCCCGCGGTATTAATTCAAATAACCCTGATATGTGAACGACCGCGGCAGCTGCTTCAACGTCTGCTGGGTGGCTTATCGGCTGCGCAGTCGTCCCTCACTGTCGCGGCTGTGGTGATTAATGAATTCGCGGAAAGCGCGCGGTCGCGGCTACCGCAATAGGCACCTGGCGGGGCGCATGCTGGCTGTCGTAAAACCCGAGAGCACCCTTATTCCGGTGACTGGCGCCCAGTCACGTCCGCCAGATAACAGCGCCAAGATGGGCGCGCCAGGTGTCACCGGCTACGGGCGGCCCTGCGGGTCGCTGACCCCGCGGAGGTGTCAAGTTTAGCGTGGCCCACTACACTTCAAACAACAAACCTCAAGTATTCTCCCTCTTCTTCTGCAATATCGTCAATTTCTTAAAGTCAAAGGTTAAGAATCTAAGTAATAAGGGAATTACTATATTTTATCAAACAGTTGCGTAACTAGGACTTGGCTTTGGGGGGGGGGGGGAGATAGATCTGCTTGATGAGCAAAATTTTAGTCATTTTCCAGACAGATTACCATATACCACTCCCGTTGAAGATTAATTCTCTCCCATCCAATGAAAGTTTATGGTAAAACACCCCGAGTTTCCAATCGTTACCTTTACCAGATTGCTGTTACACAGTTTCTTTCTTTTTAACGTTCTGGGGGGGGGGGGGGGGTTCTATCCCACTCATCCCCCTACCCATAGTTACGCCTCTGTTATCAAATATTCGAGGTATATGAGGTAAAGTTAACGAACTGCTTATGGGTGTTGACGCTGACATTATTGATAATTCAGAGCACCTTCTAAATGATGTGAAATTCAGAGACTTTCTTTGCTAGGTACAGATTATCTGCCTTATTCTCTAGCAGTTTCTTCCAGTGTGAGAGAGTGGCAACGTATGTTAAAAACGATATTCCATTTGAATCCATCGATGTTTCAAAACATTGCACAGAAAATATATTTGAATGTTATGCATGAGTTGTTAATGTTAATGGAACTAAACTACTGATTGTTGTTTTTAGGGGTCTCCTGTATCAGATTTTAAAAAGTTTCTGTCCAAGTTAGAGAGGGTTCTAGGTACACTTTATACAAAGTATAAAAAGTTATATTCCTTCAGTAAAAAACCGTCTTGATTGCAGATTGTCTTATTCTTTAATTAATAACGCGTTTCGCCCTTCAACAGGGCATCCTCAGATTATAATGCGCTCTCTGTGGTGTGACACGGTAAGTTGTTTTGCGGTGTTTATGTTTTTGGAATTGTGGATTTCGCTGTAGCCCTTAAAGAAGCGGCGGTCCCTGATGACACAAGATAAGCCCATGTTTACAATTGCGATCACGGGCGATGGGCGGGCAAAGTGTGCTGATCCGCCGACTTGTACAGACTTTTTAACTGAACGAATATTCATTCTCACTGATCGCTGTACACCATGGACTGCAAATCATTTTACAAAAATTTAGTTGTATTTGGCGATTTCAGCATTAATTGTGTAAGTGATAGCCCAAGAAATAGGCTGCTGTTAGATCTCCTTAATTCCTATCATCTGATGCAAACAATATTCTTTCCAGCGAGAGTGCAAGACAGTAGTAATTCTACCACTGACAATATTTTTGTTAATTCTTCATTATTAGAGGAGCACTCTGTTAGCAGATTAGTAATTTCCCTTTCAGACCATAATGCACAAATTTTAACTCTAAAAGTCTTTGTTCTCAAACAAACGTTAAATATAATTATAAATTACTTTGGAAACTTAATCCAGTTGCAACTGAGGCTTTTTAAAAAGTGAATGAGGAACAAATGCTTATTCCCAGGAGTTGGCAGCTTTCATTCGGCGAATACTAGTCATAAATCGAAACTACATTTGGTTATTGTGTAGAGAGGCATGCAGTATTCTGCAACTTCCATTTTTAGTAAGCTGCCACTCGATACTCTTAGTAGTAACCCTCACGCTTTCAAGTCTAAACTGAAGAGTAACCTCATGGACCACTCCTTTTATTCTGTCGGGGAACTCCTAGAAAATAAAAAAGTTAAGCTAATTCGTGTTATTCGTTATTGTTTCTTTTTACTTAGGCTTAAGATTTGCTTGAGCATAGGACCCCTTATATCACTCTTCTGTTAACTGACTTGATCCATGACCATGGAGTCTTGTTCCTCAATTAGGTCCTGCAGAAGAGCGAACCATATTATTATTATTGTGCGCATTGGGGCGCCGTGCTGCGGTGCGCGCGGCTGTTCGCCGTCGGGGATTCGAGACCCTCCCCCCCTCGGACACGGGTGTTTCTGTTGTCCTTAGATTCGATTTGATTTTTTCAGGGAAGCCAAAACAGTCTTGGTCCAACCCGCCACTGCCCGCACCGAAACTAAGTTTATTGTGCGGTAACGCTCCCTGTATATCTAGCAAAGCCAACCAATGCCCTTGAACAGTGCAAGGAGTCCCTTTACCAGTTCTTTATTAGACACAATTTCTTCGGGTCTGGTTGTCCCAAATGTTCTGTGCCTTTTACTCTCCAATGCAATGCATTCGAAGATTAGCTGTGATGCAGTTTCATCACCGTCATCACAGATCCTACATTTAGGGTCCTCTTCTGTCATTCCCATTGTATGTAGGTGTTTTTTGAAATTCCCATGGCCTATCAGCTATCCAACCATGAGTCTAATCTCTCTCCTGTTCAGACCCAGGATTGCAGAGCTTCTTTTAAAACATGGCTTTGGCATCATTACCTTGCCATGTTTTTGTTGATGGACTTTGGTCAAACATTCTACGTGCTGTCTTCTGAGCCAGTTACGTAGCTCCAATTTGATCATTGCCTTGATGATTGTCAGGGCAGGTTCTGGTCCAATAAATGGAGTTTCTGCCCCCATCCTAACTAATCTGTCGGTATGTTCGTTGTCACTGATCCCCGAGAGGTCAGGGACCCACAATAGGTTTACTCTATTGCTTTCACCTAGCTCCACCAGAACCCTGTGATATTCTGCAACAATTTTAGACCTTGTTGCAGGAGCTGCCAGTGATTTCAGGGCTGCCTGGCTGTCGGAATAGATGTAGATGCTTCGGTCTTTGTAGCACCTACGCAAATTCAACTCCACACACGCCCTGATGGCAGTGATTTCGGCCTGGAATACTGAGGCCAGTTTTCCTAGAGAGATGACGCCCTCCAGTCTTGGCTCCACCCCATATAACCCGGCCCCAACACCTTGGTCTGATTTTGACCCGTCAGTGAACCAGACAATATCCCCCATAAGGTGTCGAACTATTTTCTCCCACTGCTCCCTGCTTCCAATTTTTACACGGAAAGGCTTGTTGAAGCAGTATGGGGTTATAATATAGTCGGCTGCCATTTCCCCAACCTTTCCTCTATTTACCTCACTCACTATTTTAGTGTGTGATTCTGGATATCCCAAGGAGTTCCAGTTGTTGCCAGTTTTGAGTCTGTATGCACCAGCTGCTGCCTCTATCTTGACCCAAAGGTGTAATGGGGGCATATCCAGCATGGTTTCCATCCCAGCAGTTGGTGTGCTGCTAATTCCGCCAGTTTTGGCTAAGCAGGCTAATCTCTGCACCTTACCAAGCTCCTTAGCAGCAACCTGCTGTTCTACCTTCTTCCACCATCGACCGCCCCACAGGTGATCCTGGGTCTAATCACCGTGGTGTATATCCAGTGCATACCCTTCGGGCTCAGGCCCCAATTTTTGCCACAAGCTCTCCTGGTATTCCTGGTATTCCTAATGTGAAGGATCCATGTCAGTTTCTCATCTAGGGTAACCCCTAGATATTTCACTGTCCCCTTCACAGGTAGCGCTTCATTGAAAAGCTTTAGATTCCAACTTGAATGATGTATATGCTTCTTTGTGAATGGTACAACAACAGTCTTCTTAGGACTAACCCCCAGATCCTGTTTTCTGCACCAGTCTTGCACAATGTCCAATGCACCTTCTGCCATATTCTTCACTGTGTCAGCAAATTTACCAAGTATTACTTTGACAAGATCATCTGCGTATCCTTGGCAAAAGTACTGCCTAGAGTTTAATTCTCCAATGAGATCATTCACCACTAGATTCCACAATAAAGGGGAAATAACTCCTTGCGGGCAACCCCTAGTGGTGTTGATTACCATTTTTTCATCCATCATGGTAGCCTATACCTTTCTTCCACTGAGCATGGCCCTAGTCCACTTACATATACTGCTCCCTAGGTCATGCACCTCTGCTGCCCTAACCATGGAATCGAAGGTCGTGTTGATAAAAGCCCCCTCGATGTCCAGGAAGATACAGAGGGCTATTTCCTGAAAGTGTAGTGCTTTCTCCACCTTCCCAACAAGTTGGTGGAGAGCAATCAGGCTGATTGGTCTCATATCCTTGGCCTTGGTATGATCAATTCTCCCTGGTTTCGGAATGAAGACAACCTTCACTGCTCTCCAGGCAATGGGAATGATTCCTGCTGCTAGGCCGCCCATCGGACCTTACTGAAATCGACACAATCCTTGGCCAGATCCCAGTGCTCTTTGCGAATACCTGAGAACCGTTGTCTCTCAGGAATCGCATTCTGGTCTGAGTTATCCCCCAGAGTATATTGAGGAAAGTGAGTCTTGAGGAGTAGTTCCAGCGTTTCATGTGCTGTCTTTGTATACTTCCCATCCTCCTTCCTCATTGTTCCTTCTGGATTAGTTGGTACCCTAGTTCGGATTTTATGAAGTCTCGCTTGAGCAGCCGTGCCCTCCACTTCCTCACAGAATACCTTCCAAGATGCCTCCTTTGCCCGTCTGATGGCAAGGTTGTAATTTACAAGGGCCTCACGATACTTTGCCCATTGTCCTTTCCGCCTCGCAAGGTTAAACAGTCTTCGTACCTGTTTCCTTTGCATTTCCAGGTTATTATTCCACCAAGGCACACTCCTATTTTTGCACTTCTTGGTGATTGAGCAGTTGCCCTGGTATGAGGTTACTATAGCAAAGGTTAAGGCCTCTGCTACTTCCTCAAACTCTGCTGGATTCCTTATCGAAGTTTTTATTTACGATAGGCTGAAGTCAAGGTCTCTCCTATATGTCTCCCAGTCCGTTTTCCTGGGATTCCTGTAGGCCATGGTCTGTCTGGTTCCCATTTCAACCTTGAATTTAACATACATGTGATCTGATGAGGATGGCTCCAGGACCACATGCCCATCATCCCTTCTACTATTCCTGAATGTAGGTTCATCACCCCTATTCAGCATCTCCAATTTGTTGGATAGGAGAAATTCATGAAGGTGCTCACCTCTACTGTTGGTGTCCTTGCTGCCCCACGATAGATTGAGGGCATTGGCATCACATCCCACCAACAGTTCGTCACCTTGCCGATGGCAGGCTTCCATCAGTCTCCTCACTTCCAAAGAAGGAGGAGAGCTGTCTTCGTAAGGAAGGTATGCTGAGGCCAAAACAATTTCCCTCGTGATACCTTCCTCACGTTGCTGCATCCTGATGGTCACTAGGTCCCTGGAACAAAAATCCATCATTGATATGAAAGGTATTCTATTTCTAACATAAATGCGTGTTCTGGGGTTTTTTAGATTTCTAGCATAAATCAGTTTACCTCCAGTACCACCGACGCCTGATACACCCCCTTTGTATAAATAGGGTTCTTGTATCAGGGCCACGTCCACCTCCTGTCTTCCCAGGCGACGGCTCATGGCAGCAGTGGCCCCTTTACTGTGCTGCAGGTTTATCTGCAGCACTTCCAATCCCCATCTTGCTGCCATTATTGCCTTTAAGGTCTTTTATTACCCTGACGGTGACCTGCGAGAACCCTAAAAACAGTTTCAGGCCTTGCTCTCGCATTGCCTGCTGGGACTTGTCTCTGACCTCCAGCACCAGGGTTCGTCCTTCCGTAACGACCTTTTGGTTAATTACCCTCCAATCCTCTGTCGAGACTTTTGGGTTCTGGGCCCTTATTTTCTCGAACAGAGTCTTTGAAGGGACATCCTTAAGGATCTTTGGTATCCATAATGATACCTTTGCAGTCTTCAGGAGTTCGGTTGCTGTCTTGACCAGCAACTTCACATCCTCCCACGGGGATATCATGGGCACCTTGTCCTTAAGCCATTCTGCTGAGTGCTCCCCCTTGCAGACAAAAATGAGGGCACTGCGATCTAGATAGACCCTCCTGAATTTGGGTCCTCGACCAGCGTCCCCCCCCCAATCTCTTCAAAGAGGGCCATCTGCACGAGCTCCTCCTGCTGCGAGGTGATGGTCACCTTCTTGGACAACCGCCACTCTAAAGACCCAGACTGCACTACTATAGGTCTGTTTTCCTATATCCTGCCTCAGCCTTTTAGGATCACGCTTGTCCAGAGAGGAGGGAGTCTTAGATTCCTCCCTAACCCTCTTGCCACCTGCCTTTGACGTCGAGGGGGTCTGTGTATCCCCTTCGACCTGAGGTAGTTTCTTTTTGGGGGTTTTGGGCTCAAGCCCTTTTGACTCCCTCCAGTTACGAAGCCATTCTTTTCCTTCCTTTTGCTTCTGTTCCTTGAGAAGTTTTCTCCTCTGAGCCCCAGACAAGGCCTTAATCCTAATCTGGTCCAACTTCTCTTTTACAGTTCCCACTACTTGCTCAGGTCTAGACCATGATTCAGATGTAGGAGTGCACTCCATCGGTCCTGATCCCGATGTCCGAGTATCTGAGGTCTCAGATTGCCCCTTAGATTCTTTTAACATACTTTCTTTCTCTGTGTTCATCTTAGTCTCACGAGATTAGGGGATTTATATGGTCCACACCACGATAACCCCGCATGGTGCAAGGCTACTTACTCAGGGAGGTCGCCCGGTGTCCCTGAGACTTCGTTCGAGACACATCGACCCATGTGCCACGCACCCCTCGGCACGGATCGCATCACACCTTGGGTTGGGAAAGGAATTGGGAAAGGACTAGGAGAGGATACGGAAGACGGGACGTTGTGGGACACACTTGGTCAGATCCATCAACTGAGGCCTTTCCGGCAGTAGGTTCTCTACCTTCGGTATAGCCCTCAGCTTCACACCGATGCACAAGCCTCTCCACCCGCACGGACAGTGCTTCGTCAAGGTCGTGTCCCCCGGAGAGGTGTCCTTAGGTTAGTTTACCTTAGTTTAAGTAGTTTGTAAGCTATGGAACAGTGAGCCAGCAGTTGAGTTCGAAACATTTACAAACATTTGAACTCTTGATTTCAAGATGTCTGGAGTACAGTCAAGTATGTGTCATCACACCACGCTCGTGACAGAATAATTAAATAATTCATATTTATTGCCATCTTATGGAGTAATTTCAAAAACTAAATAGGTGAAACATTTGAATTAAATATATCAGAGAAGCAATCTGTATAAGAGCTCGAAGCTTAAAGACGGCTAATTAAGCCCCAGAACTTCGATTAGAAAAAAACCTTTCGACGGTAGATACTGATGGAACCAGCATCTCTACAGCGATACCACGTGACTGTTGGCCAGCCGTGTTTATGAATATGCAAATCATTTTAGGGAGGGCAGTAACATTAAATTTCGCGTGTAAGCTTTAGTAGTTTAAAATTGAGGCGTTTCTTGCAAATTGTTGTTTACATGCCGGCAGTCACGTGGTTTTATGTTGTTACCAAGCCATGTATGTAGCTGTCTGTTGTTTGCCCGGTGTACTAGCGACTATGGTCAATGAAAAATCCTATAAATAGTACCGTTAGACCATTGTTTAGTTAATTCAAATGTCAAATGTTAGTAAAGCTTATGGGACTTAACTAAGGGGTCATCAGTCCTTAAACTTACAAACTACTTATGAACTAGCTAATACTAAGGACCTTTCAAATATCCATGCCCGAGGGGGTATTCGAACCCCCGACCGTAGTGGCCTTGCAGACCGTGACTCACGCCCCGCAGACCGCTTGGCCACCGCGGCCGGGGTTTAGTTGATTACGCTATTATCAGAATCTAACATTAGAGTCGCAAAATTCACAGTGATTTTCTGCAACCTCACGACTGCAGCGCCGTCAAGCGCCCGGTCGTATAAACAAACCGCGAAACGACTGTGCTTTGAATGTGTGTTTGGAGTTGAAAGACGTCTGTCTGCCGTCTTCCCTAGGTTTTTAACTTTGTAATTTATCTAAGTTCACTAGACAGGCTTTTTTGCTAAACGAGAACCCCTTTCTTTCGGAGGCATGAGGAATAGCATTTCATTTCATATTTTTAAATGTTAGTTTCTGTAATACTGTGTTAATATTACTGGGATTTTATTATGCTAATAATTTAACATTGTGTCTATGAATGTGGCAAGATGAACGGTTTCTCTGTGACGCCACTGTCCCTGTGAGAATGTGTACTTGCCTTATTCTGTATGTGCACATATGAGAATCTTCTAGCATGGGAGTCCGTATGTATGAGAATTTTCGTCGTCGGCTGCTGACTGCATGCTTTGCATCTCTGGCATCATGTCGATACGTAGTCATTACCAACCTCTGTTTTTAATACAACCAAAGAGCTTCCTCCTCCATTTGGTTACAAGTTGGGTTGGCAATGCCTCCTAGCGAGCCTCGACAGGACGCACGAGTTTCAGCTCTCCACACAACCTCGGTTTTTCCTAGGGTTTATACCGATTTCCGGTGGATTTCCGCTGGTGGCGGGGGTCTCAGAGGCCGACTGGACATTCTGTGGCTGCGCTTTTTGCTGGTAAGACGTTCTGATTTTGTTTCCTCCTTTGAGATGGTAGCGATTCGTTGTCTGCTTTGTTAAAGTTAGACTTCAGAATTTAGGTTCATTTTTCGGAATAAGTTTCTCCGATCATGTATGAAAATGTATTCAGTTTCATTTCAGTGATTTTTCATAGGTAAACGCGGTGAATCTGCAAATAATTCAGTTTGATAACAGCTGTGTGAGACTAATTGATGGTGTATGAACTTTCTAGCTTTGTGGAACGCGACTAATATGCAGGAATATTTTTATTCTGTGTAGTGCATGTGAAATATTCTTCTCCATTTTCTCCTTCCTTCTTAGAACAAAGTCTTCAGCTACCCCTGTATCAGTTTCTATGCCCTTCAGGTAAGAAATTCTGCATGTTCCTTCTGATTTCCTTTAGTACATCCCAATCTCCTCTCCACCTATTTTAAATTGCTGTTTCGTTTCCAAACTTCTACTTTGCTTTCAGACTCTGTCAATAAATTCCCTTCTAGCCTTATACAACCCCCTTTATTGGCTTGTTTATGAAATACTAAGTATTTCTAGGGGCTGCATGCCGTATTTCTTAGTTAATTTACTCCGACTTTGAATTTATTCCACTTTTCTGACTTTTGAAGACTGGACTTCGTCCATCCGTGTAAATCCTTCCCAATCGCGTCTAACTGTACTTCTTTAGCTTCCTTATGATATCGTAGGCATTTTTAAGGGTTACATACCGTAGCTATTTTTCTTTATTTTTCCGAAATTGAATTTATATATTTTTACTGGTTTTCGGAACCACGTGGCTCCGACTTCAAGGGTTTATAGCTAGTCACTTGAGTTCTCGCCACTGCTCACACACCAGTGCCTTGCTATTGTGTATTCTTACTTCGTAATCTATGATTCCGTTGGTTTTTGTTGAAATGTATGCGATCTTAAAGCACTTCGCCTTCAGTGGGGTGCGAATATGTAATCTAGCAGACACGAGTAATTCTGCAAGCTCACGGTTTGACTTTAATGGAAATTAATCTCGCTACTATCGTATACCATCTCAAGTAAAGGAATATAGACCAGAGCGACCTACGAAGTTTATTTTATCTTGTGTTTTGTGGTACATCCTGATTCGCTGAATTTTGCCTACAATAGTGGCGCCTGCTTCTGCTTCGTATGAGCACGCTGAGTTGGGTCAGTTTCGCTTTGCTTCGCGCGTGTGAGTGACTGAATGCTTGTTGATTGTAAATCCCCTCCGACGATGTTCAGTTCAGATTACTTTAGCTTTATTTTCAATGTGGGATGCATTTTTATTGTTTAACAAAATGGGTGCCCCCATTTGTTCATGTTTGAACTGAATAAATAATTTATTGCCAGTGAAATTTTATCCTTCTTATAAATATTAGTTTATGAATACCCTCTCTTTTTTATTTAATGTTGTTTTTCACCACTGCTGAGAACAAACTCAGATGCAAATTATCATGTTTTAATTCCGTTGCACCATAAATGTTCTCACAGCCACCTTCATGTAATGGTTTAGCTCGGGTGGCTAGTATATAATTGTTTGTGTGTAATTCTCGTGAACTACAACATATGTTGGCCATCGTCTCTTTGTCTTCCTGCTGCTAAAATAAAGTTTGAGTCAGTTCTAAATTTTGAGCCAGGGAATAAGATTCTGCTACAGGAAGTAGTCAGTAGTTCACACGAAAAAAAATGTTCAAATGTCTGTAAATCTATCGGACCAAACTGCGTGGTCATCAGTCCGTAGCTTACAAACTACTTAAACCTAGGTAAACTAACCTACGGACAAACACACACACAGCCATGTCCCAGGGACGACTCGAACCTCCACGGCGAGCAACCGCGCGTTCCGCAGCGAGGTGCTTTAGACCGCTCGGCTACTCCACCGCGGCCCTTTTTTTAAAAACGTGTCATTATTCCACATAACGCCAGCCATCAACTGGTTGATGAAAGTGAAATAATTACACTTTTTTTAAAGGAATATAACATTTTTATGTACACGAGATGTATCGTTTGTATATTGGTGATGACAGTTGGGTTGGTTTGACTTGATAATGGGCTCAGGTAAGCACGAAACTGGTCTTCAATAAAAAGAACCGAGGACACAGTGACCAGCCCAGTTCACACGAATCCTTTAGCTGGTTTTACGGCCAGAGTTATATGTTTAAAGTAAGCTTGTCACTGGCTCCTTTCAGATAGAATTAATTTTAAAATTTACGGTGGTATTTCACAGTGAAGCAGCAAATTCAAAATACCCTCATATTAAGGAGCTTCTCTTGCGCCATAAATGGCAGCAGCTTTCAAAGGTATAGTCCGAGACTCTCTCATATGCAAAGGATGCTGAGAAGTAGGAGAATAGGAAGTGTTATTTTTCGTTGCTTAGATATACTTTAAGCGCGGAAGAAACAGGTCAGTCACTTCGAAACTTCGGCTCTTAATGAGAATCGTAAATGCTTAACCAATACTCCATAATACTACTGTAGTACGAAAGTAATGTTGACCGCTTCCTATTGCAGAGAGAATCGATGGAGTGGCTGAGCGCTCTAAGGGGCCTTGCTGTGGACACGCGTTTGCTCACCATCGGTGGTTTGATTCCTCCCTAGGGCATGAATTTTGTGTGGTAAGTTCAGTGTAAGTAGTTTGTAAGTCTAGGGACTGATGACCACAGCTGCTTGGTCCAGTAACTTTACTATCATTTGAACATTTGATTGCAGTTAACCAACAGTAACAGAAGGAGTCATATTACTTTACGAGGTGCGTTTGAAAAGACAGTGCGAAGTCCTAGAGATGGCACCACCGGCCCGTATGGAGTTCTTGTTTAGTTAGTAGCATCTTTGGTAAGAACGCATACCAAGTTTCGGCCATATTGGTCTATTACGTTGTGTTTGGCATTCGTGTGAATCAAGGAAGTCGAGTGATGGTCAGAGAATGAACGAAAAAGAATTTCGTTTGGTGATTAAAAATTACTCTGTGGAAGGCAAGACGCCTCGGGAGACTAAACAGAAGCTTGATAAACATTATGGTGACTCTGCACCTTCGATCAGAACAGTGGTTTCAAAATTTTCGGAGTGGCCGTATGGGCACAAGTGACGCTGAACGTTCTGGACGCCCTGTGTAGGTCACGACTCCAGAAATAATTATAAAATCCATGATATGGTGATGTATGACAGAAGAGTGAAGGTGTGTGAGATTGCTAGTGCTGTGGGCATCTCTAATCAATGCGAACATAATATTTTGCATAAACATTTGGACATGAGAAAGCTATCCGCAAGATGGATGCTGCGATTTCTAACGCTTGAACAAAAACGGAATCGTATGAAGTGTTGCAACGAAGGTTTGCAGCTGTGCAGGAAGAAACATGGATATATTTCTATACTCCTGAGACCAAAGAACAATCTAAACAGTTGCGTACCATGGGAGACTCCGCACAAAAAAAGAAAAAGGCGAAGCACGGTACTTCGGCCGGAAAGGGTATGGCGGTGCTCTTTTGGGATTCGAAAGGAACGGGGTAAAACTATTACAGGCGCATATTATTCATCGTTATTGTCGTTATTGGACCGTTTTAAAACCGAACTGCAAGATAAACGCCGGCGTTTGGTCCAGAAAAAAGTTCGTTTCCATCACGACAATGCACCAGCACACACCTCAGCAGTTGTGGTCGCAAAATTATTGGAAATAGGATTCCAACTCGTTTCTCATCCGCCCTGTTCTCCAGACTTGGCTCCCTCGGCCTACTATTTGTTCCCCAATTTGAATAAATGTCTGGCAGGGCGAATATTTCATTCAAACGAGGTGGTGATTGCAGAAACTAATAGCTATGTTGCAGGCTTGGACAATTCCTGTTACTCGGAAAGGGTCAACAAATTAGAACAGCGTTGGACGAAGTGTCTAAAAGGAAACTATGTCGAAAAATAAAAACGGTTTTCCCCAAACATTTTATAAGTTTTTATTTTTGCACGGACTTTTCAAACGCCCTTCGTAATGTTGCTTTCATGTCTGTATTACAAAACTCACGACCACTTTTGGTGACTAGAAAATAAGAAAGTAACAGCATTAAGAATAGAAACTTCACGATTTGATCATGACATTCTTCAGTTACTCATTTACTTGGGAAGCGACCATGATGACTGCATCTATACCAGGTGATTGCCTGAGGATAGTACTGTGCACTGATACCGATATCCAGTAGGCTAAATTAAAACAAACTGCGACTATAGCCCATAACATACTTTCTTCTGATCGTACTGCTTGCTGTTGGACTCGATAGCATGTCAATGAGAATATGTAACATTTTAGTAAATAACTTAGGTATTTGAAGCTAGTCAGCTCCGATTCGTTGTTCGCCAGCTGCCGAAGTGTATATCATTCACTTATACACAAATCTTACTATTAGCTACAGTACTTTGTTGATTATAACTATAGAATTACCATATTTACAATTTTCTGGTAACTGAGGTTGCATAACGTACAAGTCGAAACAATTCCGTTTTAAAGTGTGACATATTGTCTGGGTCCCAACAGTGAATATGAGGACGAGCCGCCATTTACTGAAAGAGTAACATGATTACTGCCAGCCGGGATACTATGACGCAGCGGAGTGCCGGAAACAGTCAGCGATTAACGGAACAGATTGCTCCGACAGGAGCTCTCACTCTGGTGCTCGTCCAGTCCCATTGCTACACGGCAGATGGCGCTTCAACGGAACAGGGAATAGCAAATCATAAAACATTCAGTCATATTTCTATCAACTAGAGAACTTAAAAACCTGTGCGAAATCGAATACACGCATTGTCTCAAAATTTCAACGCAATCTGTGACGAACTTCCAGAAGTTTGTGATTTTTAACAAACGAATACTTACATCTGTATGCAACTAATGAACCCGGAAATGGATCGCAATTGTTAAATACCGATGGGAATTGGATATACATACTGCACTCCATCCCATAATCACGCTTCCCTTCACCTCCCCATGCCTATTTCTTTCCTCTTTATCCTCTCTCTGTATTACCTAGATGAAAAACCGACCTTGCTAACGCTTTTATTTAGTCCAATATTCTGTTAGTCATTGTGCTCTTCCCACCTCTCTCCTTTCTCTGCCGATCTGATCCTCTCTCTTAATACCCTCCTCCCCCTTTTTCAACCTTTACCTCTTCTTCCTGTTACTCCACCTCATCCACCATTTCTTCATTCACTTCCAGCCTCTATCCACCAATCCAGCACCTCTCTCTATCATTACCTACCCACGCTCTCTGCCAGTCCCTACCTGTTTCCCTCTGTTTATCTCCTCCCAAATTTGATAATGATCGTCCAAACGTTATAAAACACTGGAATAAGGACCCCCTCAGCCTTGCACCGTGCGAAATTTTATCAAGGTAGTGATGTTTGTCGTATTTTGAAGATCACGTATGAAAAATTTCTACAAAATAAGAACAAAACAATTTATTGGTGTCAAAGTCTGTTAAAAAGTACCCACCTCGTGCGAATTATTATATTGACAACGCCGGTACTCTTGTTCTGAAGCTCAAATGTGCAAAATTTATCGCAGTCGGATGAACGGTAAAGTTCAGAGTTCGAAGTTTGTGATATGTAATTCGCAACAAAATTAGAATAAAATGTAATACACGGAAAATTAGAAGGATGGTAAATAAATTGTGGTGGCTCGTGACTTTCAGTTGTAGGTCACTTCGGTGCCTAACATGTCCCTAACCTTCCACACTTACCTTATCGTGAAAATGGGACCTACAGTTTAGCGTGTTGTTTCTGGCGACTTCTCAGATAGTTGAAAGATATAGACTAGGTTAAATGTCAAAGTAAAAAAAAAAATCTCTCGAATCGGTGATCTTTACAAAGAAGCACTTTGCCGCTAGCCCAGACTACAGCTGGCAGACCGGGAGCAATTATTGGATACTTCCTCGGCCTACATAAAAACATTTAATTTGCATTAAAAGTAACATTGACGTTATTAATCAAGGTAAAAACAGCCCTATATTTTAAGTTGGACAAAATTATACACAGTGTATGTAAAATTTCATCGAGATCAGTTGAGTAATTTCGGATTTTATCACAGACAAACATCGTGATACCGGATATACGAGTGTAAAGGTAAAGCAGTCAACAATCCGAAGATTGGTTTGAACACCACAGTGCTTTACTAGGCATGGCCCTGTTTGGAGGTGGTATGCCGTTGCCTTCCTCCGACCTTCGAACTGACTTACCCAGCCAGTTATAGGGGGGACCTACAGTTTAACGTTGGTTCCGAACCACGGTGCTACTCGGTATTTTTCACATGAGCTATACTGCCAGAGGTGAAAGAAGTGGAATGTGACAGATAAAAATCCTAGGACCTCGATCGAACCCGCGACCTTTGGATTTGTAGTCTGGCACTCTACCACTGTACAACTGAGGCACAGCGAGTGTAAGTCAGTAAATAGGTCGCAAACTGAGGTAGACACGCCAGTACTGCGCGCTGTGTAGCGGTATTTCTCTACCACTGCGACACATCCGTCATGTGGGTTGCGGTAGTTTAAGGAACCAAATCGAGTTACAGCTCAAGAGCGTAACTTACAGGATGCAAGCACTGTTCAAAAATTACGAGCTGCAGGCTTTTAAAACCTTCTCGAACGATTGGATGAGTGTTTAAATTTACAGGTGAAGTCAGCTGAAAAGTAAAGCAATTTTCAGGCTTGTAAATGCAGTACTGACGTGCCTCTGTCAGTTTGCGAATTACTTACTGACTCACCCTCGTATGTATATACAGGGTGAATCTAAATTCGCGCACTCGGGCTTCGCAGCGCGATTCCTTACCTGCTAAAAATGAAAAATGTCTCCCACAAAATTTCATCCTGCGCAGATTTCCGCCAGTAAATGGACGTCAAGGGCTGTGTGTTCCATACGTCAATTATTAATTACACCAACAAAGTTGTAAGGGCGTCTGCGAAGCCCGAGTGCGAGAATTTAGATTCACCCTGTTCAAATATTTGTAGAACTTATGGGACTTAACTACGGAGTCATCAGTCCCTAAACATACAAACTACTTATGAACTAGCTAATACTAAGGACGGCACAAATATCCATGCCCGAGGGGGGGATTCGAACCCCCGACCGTAGTGGCCGTGCAGACTGTGACTGGCGCGCCGCAGTCCCCTCGGCCACCGCGGCCGGCGATTCACCCCGTATTTATACACTACGCAGCACTAATTAAACCGGAAGGACTGTACGGATCTCAATGCCTAAGAATGAATAAAGAAGGGGAACAAGTAGAACTAGAAAAGAAAGAAAGGAAAATACTCAGAAAATTTTCAGGACCACAAAAGAACAAATATAACTGCATGAAAAGAAGAAATGAAGATTGACACAGAAACATAGAAACCATTATAGACACAATAAGGAAGAGGCGATTAGACTTTTACAGACACATTTATAGAATCAATGACAACAGGTCGCCAAAGAGAATTTTCAATTTCATTGAAGAACACCACGGAGTGACTCGAGGAGGCAAAAAGGGATTTGAGACAACTTTACGTCATAGAAGACACCATACAAGACACATTACGGATCAATTCTGCAAAATTTCCCATCCAACAACAAAAACTACAACCTAGGAAGCCGACGCATGAAGAAGTTCTGGGAAGATAAGAAGGAAAAGATTGTACCATAGTCTTAGGTTCTAAAGCATTACAAGGGTAACGGAATGTAGTCAAATTAAACGATGCTATGGGAATTAGATTAGGAAAAGAGAACTTTGTATTTCGGTAGTAAAATAATTTGATGGCCTGAATAGTAAAGATATAAAACACTATATATAGCACTGTGAAGAAAAACATTTTTGTAGAAGCGATTTGTTAACGTCAAATATTGAATTAAATGTTAGAAAGTCTTTTGTGAAGGTATTTGTCTGGAATGTAGCCTTAAACGAGAGTGAAACGTGGACGAAAAACGAACAGAAGAGAATAGAAGCTTTTGAAATTTGGTGGAACACAAGATGGTGAAAATTAGGTGGGTCGAGCCACTAACTAATGGGGAGGTACTGAGCAGAAATGGGAAGGAAAGATATTTCTGTGATGATTTGACTCGACGAAGGTATCTGTTAGTGCAACACATTGTGAAACATCAAAGAACCATAAATTTTGTATTGGAGACATTAATGAAGGGGGCGATTGTGACCAAGAGACGAGTAAGCAGATTCAAAAGGACGTAAGGTGAAGAAATTTAGACAGGATAGGTTAGCGTGGAGTGCGGCACCATACCAGTCTCTGGACTGAAGACCACAAGTACTTGTACTTTCATGCTGCTTTTAGTTTTAACGGTAAAAAATCACTCGTCAAATCCTTAATACAGAATGCGGAAATTTACGTCTAGTGTAATCGTGGTATCATGCAAGCTGTTTACACAGTCATGTATTCTGTATTCTCTGCTAGAACTCGATTAGAAATTATGTTTCTTTAGGTATTACGTTTCACTGTTCTGCAGTTTTTATAGCACCAATAATTTTTAAATAAAATTAACTAAAAGCTGATATAATGCTTTTAGATAAACATGTTCTAGAAAAAGCATAGCTCAACGACTTCATAAAATAACCGTATGTAGAAAAACCTACAAAGTGTATTCTACAACCACGCTTTATAAGAAAGTCTTTTATGAAGTGCGTCATTTTGGAGGTAAATAACTGTTATCCTGTTTGCAACTGCCCTTGGAGCTTACCCGAATTAAAAACATTTGGTCTTTATTTCTGTTCAAAATATTCGGTAATTTCGAAATTGGTTTATTTACCCTGAAGTGTAAAGGCAAACGTCCCAGGTTCGAGTCCCGGTTCCGGCACACAATTGTAATCTGCCAGGAAGTTTCATATCAGCGCACACTCCGCTGCAGAGTGAAAGTTTCATTCTGGAAACATCCCCTAGGCTGTGGCTAAGCCATGTCTCCACCATATCCTTTCTTCCGGGAGTGCTAGTCTTGCAAGTTTCGCAGGAGAACTTCTGTGAAGTTTGGAAAGTAGGAGGCGAGGTACTGGCGGAAGTAAAGTTGTGAGGCGGCATCATGAGTCGTGTCGGGGTAGCTCAGTGTTAGAGCGCTTGCCCGCGAAAGGCAAAGGTCCCAGGTTCGAGTCCCGGTTCCGGCACACAATTTTAATCTGCCAGGAAGTTTCTATATACAGTTTGCTGCAGTCATTGCATGTGATTTTGTGAACCCCACTGTTAATGCATCCCTTGTGCCTTTGCTGTTGAAAAGTATGTGAAGTGCAGTGCCTCTTACATAAAATGAAGTTTGTATTTATAGGATTTGAGAATTCTGGCTATTTTGGTAGATCATTTTTCTAAATATCGTATACTACATCAGTTGGTCTTAGTGATGACTGCTTCTGAAGTGGGGGAATAGAGGAGGGGTAGGACTTTTCTTCTTTGCTTTCTTTGTAAAATGTTATCTATTTGTTGAGGGCTTTGTAAATAAAGAAAAAAATAGTAGAACAGGAACAGTTTGTTTGTTTTCAACGTTAAGTATGGAAGTGTTCTACTAAGAAGTGACGGAAGAATCCATTTAGAAGGCGATTATAAAATTAACCACTGATTGTTTGGTGCTCGACAGAGTGAACGAAGATCGAAGTTATTTTAGCTATGGTAATGTACTGTTACCAGCTGCTGCTGACATGAAAAAATGTTGTGGCATTAAGAAATAAACAATGTAGTGTACTACAGCGAATAATGCTGTTGATGGAATAATCAAGTATTTTTCGAGGGAATTGCCACCAACGACGGAGATTTTTAAAATCATAAAACGTTCTTTACATAATTGAAGTAATAGTCATACCAAAGAAACGTATCATTGATGTGTATCCTCTTGGTGTGTGTTCATAAAAGGGCATAAAAGTAATTTGTACCTGCTAAGCTGATCAGATGCGTGTTTTGCCGACAGACAGACTGAGCCCTGTCTCCACCTAGACAAAGAGCCTCACACATGCTTACCCCCGGCATTCGTACCAACAGTCGGTCGTTGCACTCACAGAAAAACAACGATTTAGAACATACGAGCTGATTGGCAGGGACGTCTTGTAGTGCATATCCATGCAGAAGAAACACTTGATTCTTCTACTTAAAATTAAAAACAGGCCACTTTTAAAATTTTAAAACTCCTGACATTCCACTGATATCTTGATTTGACATATCCCTGTTCTATTAACTACTTACATTTGTAAGTACATTATTTAATATACGATAGCTGCAATTTGTTGGTTCAACAACCAATAATGCTGCTACCGTTTTGCACATTCATTTACCTAACAATCAATTGCACTGTTCACTGCCTATTAATTCTTGCATTTTATTCTTTTGCAAATGGTTTTTAGAATAAGTTCTATATATTTTTATGATTATGACCGGTCGAATTTTTAAAAATGCTGATTTTTATTGTTTTCATGGTTTGACATATTTGTGTCCTAACAACTACTTACATTTGTAACTGCATTAGTTAATGTACTAAAACTTCGCTTTTTGGTTCAACAACCAATTATACAGCTACTGTTTTTACCAGGTTCCTTTACCTATCAGCTAACTGCAGCGTTAACAATCTATTACTTCTTTCATTTTATTCTTCTGCACGCCGGCCGCGGTGGTGAGGAGACTGAGGCGCTCTAGTCACGGTCTGTACAGCCACTACGGTCGGGGGTTCGAATCCCCCCTCGGGCATGGATATTTGTGCCGTCCTAGTTCGTAAGTAGTTCATAAGTAGTTTGTAATTTTAGGGACTGATGACCCCGTAGTTAAGTCCCATAAACTACACAAACATTTGAACCTTTTTTCTTTTGCACATTATTTTATAAAATACGTTGTACTGTAATTTTAGGTTTATGACTAATTTGACACTGTTCATGAAAATTTTTATATACTGATCAGCTTTATTTTAAATGCTGGTGTTAATGTTGTTATGAATTAAAACTGGCAATGTCTACATGTTTCTATTGAAAATTGCCAGTAACCGCTATTCTGCTAATATTTCATGTATTTTATTGGTCTGTATACAATTTTATTTATTTTTTGTTACAAATTAGCTTCTCAGCTAACATAAAACTTTTCGTAACAGTTTTAATGCACATCCACAATCACTGTCGTTTACTGGCATACTGTAATAGCCAAAAATTGGCGCATCTCTGACACCGTCTTCAACCATCCAGCATTTCGTATCTTTCATGTCGTCGCCATGGAAACTGGTGGCGTCTTGGGGGTTCAACTTTGAGATAGACATACTACGCGAGTTTTCTGTAAACGCCCATTGAGGGCACTCTCTGTATTGGACGCCAATTTTCAATGGTTACTTTTGTGTAAAATTTCATGTAGAACTTTAAATGTCGTTAGTTTGATCCTTTAATTAGCATGTAATTATATAACTTGAGGGAACATTTCAAGTATTTTTAGCCACTGTATAAAAGTATTTAATTTTAATTACATACCGTATTTTTGATTGGTTAATTCTGACACCACATGATGCGCGGTGGGTGGAGCATCCAGTATTTGAATCACAGCCCCGCTGTTCTCTCTAGCAGGTCACGTCTGAGCGGCCTGCTGTGTCATCGCCACCGCCTGCCATCATGGGTATAATATTGAGTACTTTTTGCTATATCGATAGCTGAGATAGGTTGGCAACATCACCTTCGCGGGCCGCCACAGAGAGCGCCCCGCGAAGCCACGGCCGATGGGGGCGCCGCCAGCGTCTTACTAGTCAGTTAAAGACACCACGACAGAAGACGCGAAGACCAGAAGACCTTCGGACGCCGACCAGCACTCCTCGGAATACATCGCGTGTTTCTAACTAGGATAGTTGCTGTACTTGTTTGTATTTATGTATCGCACTAATTCTAAAATACACTACTAATGGTTCTATGTCTATAGAAATTCTTCAGAGTTCCCGATTGTGGCCTACAACCTGGACCCACCTTTCTGTGTGATCGCTAAGGACACAACAGAAACATGGCGACGAGGATGGGATTGTAGATACTATTGTAATTGGTTGTATTTGTAAGTAGCGCACTGCATTGCCTTGCCGACGTTGCTCAAGTGGTCAAATTTTTCGCAAGCACTGCGACACCACGCACGCACGTGCCAGTAGGGTTGTTGTCTTGGTCTTCGTTCAATGCTCTTGCGTATTGGTTAATTTTGTCTGGTAAATTAGTTAAAAAATTTGTTATATTGCTAGGGAATGCGTGGTTTTTTTTGTTGTTTGTGAGATATTGTATGCATGACTGCTCCCCCACCCACAGTTTCTGCCGGGCTTCCTCAACTGTCACAGCCAGGCAACGCGCCACCTACACTTGTTGATTTATTCTCTGTTATTCAGGCACAGGCGCAGCAAACAGCAGCTCTGCAAGGACTACTGTCTCAAGTACTGCAGGCTCAAGCACAGCAACTGTCGCAACAGCAGCCAGCAGCCACCACACCGAAGGTAGTGCCGTCTTTCCGTCCCTTCAACGAAGACAAGGAGGACTGGGAAAAATATGTTCAGCAGTTGGAGCAACATTTCATCGCCCATCACGTACCAGGTACTGATAAAATTCATTTTTTTCTGTCGTGGTGTGGTCCCCAAGTCTTCGCGATTGCTGAAAAGCTGTTCCCGGATAATAAACCCGATCAAGTGCAGTTTTCCACCTTAGTAGACGCCCTTTCCAAGTACTATTCAGACCACGTGCATGTAGCGGCCGCCCGTTATCAGTTTTTTAGACTTAAAAAAAAAAGGAAAATCAGACGTATCGCCAGTGGGTGAAAGAACTGCAGGGAATGACAAAAAAAATGTCAATTTAAGTGCGTGTGTGGTGCTTCTTATGCAGATTCTATGATCAGGGACGCGGTAACACAAAATGTAACGGATCACAAAGTTAGGGACAAAATTTTACAATATAGTAATCCCTCATTACAACAAGTATGACTATTATTGATCATCAGGACGCGTGTGAATTAGCTACCAGTGCTTTGACTCTCCTCAAGTGTGTATTGTAGCGGCACAAAATGAGCGACACACAGCTCCCCACAACGGACGCCGCGTCCGCCGAGGCAATAAACATAGTTCGCGGACACGGCCACAGACTCCTCGCTCGGACGCCTTACGTCAGAAAGACAACAAGCGCCAGAGCCACACGGACACAACTCGTAATGTTAGAAAATATTGTCCACGTTGTTTGTCCAAACATAAACGAAGTGACTGCCCCTTGCGAAATGCTCAGTGTTTTGCGTGTGGAAAGCAAGGACATGTACAGTCGGTGTGTTTACAAAGACAGCGACAGGCACCTGGTGAGCCGTCTACAAATTTAATCACTTCTAGTACAGTGAACGAGCATTTCATAAATGTTCTTTCAGACAACTCTCGTGTTGCAGTGTCCAATAAAAGTGAACAGACCCCGTTGCTTCGTAAGAACAATAAATTGTTTGTGAACCTTAAGATTCAAGACTTGCCTGTGGAATTAGTTAGATACGGGAGCGTCACTTTCGTTACTAAATTATCGAACTTACAAATTGCTGGGCCAACCTCCGTTGCAACCTACTCCTGTACAATTGTCAGCATACAATGGGGCCACTATACAGGTACTCGGTAAATGTAGCTTGCCCGCAAAGTACCGAAATTGTACGCAGACAGTGACTTTCCATGTACTGTGTTCGGAAGATTCAACAAACATTTTTGGACTCGATTTATTCGACTTGTTCAACATGAGTATACAGGAAAATGTGCTGACTGTTCAATCGTGTGTGCCCACCGACAGCTTAGATAAATTGTGCAAGGACTTCGCTGTACTTTTCACAGACGGCCTTGGTAGAACAACAAAGTTTATTGCCCAAGTGACACTCAAGGAATCGGCCCAACCCAAGTTTTGTCGTGCGCGTCGTGTGCCTCTCGCCCTGCAGGACCAAGTGGCATTTGAACTTTCAGAATTGCAACGTAACGGTGTTATAGAACCTATTTCAGTCAGTCAGTGGGCCTCCCCCATAGTGCTTGTCCGTAAGCCGTCTGGCCGGCTCCGTATCTGCGCCGATTTTAAGAAGACTGTTAATCCTCAACTGGTTGTGGACACATTCCCACTTCCACGCCCAGAACAACTCGTGGACCAACTCGGGGCGGGAAAGTACTTTTCTAAAATTGATTTAAAAGATGCTTATTTGCAAGTGCCTTTAGATGGGAAATCGCAGAATGTTTTAGTTATCAATACTCCTATTGGTTTAAGTTTTTGCGATTGCCTTTTGGTTGCGCATCTTCTCCGGCTATTTTCCAGCGGTTTTTAACACAGTTGACCGCCAAGGTTCCCTGTTGTTCGACGTATTTGGACGATATTTTGGTTGCTGGTCGAACCCCCGACGAACATTTGAGAAATCTTCGTTCGTTATTTGAAGTGTTGTCGGAAGCGGGCCTCCGCTGTAATAAGGACAAATGTCTTTTTTTCAAACAGAAATTGATTATTTGGGTCATCGCATTAACGGGCAGGGTGTACATCCCCTGCAGACGCATCTACTTGCTATAAAGAATTTGCCGACTCCCAAGAATCTTCGGGAATTGCAATCTGTGCTCGGTAAATTGTATTACTATTGCAAATTTATTCCAAATGCTGCTCAAATCGCTGCACCCTTACATCGTCTTCGGAAACGGAATGTTCCTTTTCAATGGACACCTGAATGTGACGCCGCTTTTCAAACGTTAAAACGGGAACTCTTGAGTGGCAGATGTTTAGTTCATTTTGATCCTTCGCTTCCTGTGGTCTTAGCTGCCGATGCCTCAGCCTATGGGATTGGCGTTGTGATGTCACACCGGATTGGACAACAGGATCGTCCAATTGCTTTTGCGTCAGTTTCGTACTGACGCGCAGCGCAGGTACTCTCAGATAGAGAAGGAGGCGCTTGCTCTGGTATATGGTGTCACGAAGTTCCACCATTATTTATACGGTCGGAAATTTTTTCTTGTTACAGGCCACAAACCATTGCAATCGTTGTTTCACCCTCACAAACCTCTCCCGGAAACGACTGCCCATAAATTGCAACGCAGGGCTCTACTTTTGTCTTCTTACAATTACGAAATTTTGTATTGCCCGTCATCGAAACACGCCAACGCGGATGTCTTATCCCGCCTTCCAGTGGGCTCTGATCCAGATTTTGATTCGTCGCCGGCGTCTTGTTTTGCGCTCGACGCAGAGGTTTCCGATTGGCTTGCATCTTTTCCTCTTGATTCTCGGACGGTGGCACGGGCTACCGCCGCCGATCTGACACCGAACCTTTTAGTCCGTTATCTTCGTTCGGGTTGGCCCCGATCTTCGAAGCACATTGCAGACTCCGAAGTTCGCCGATTTTTTGCGCACCGTAATGAGCTCTCGTTGCAAGACGGTGTCATCTTGCTCCGCAGCGGAGCAAATCAGTTGCGAGTGGTTGTGCCGACGTCGTTACGCGCTCAAGTCTTGCAACTTCTGCACGAGGGCCATTGGGGTGTAGTCCGAACGAAGCAGTTAGCCCGCCGCCATTGTACGTGGAAGGGCATCGACGGGGACATACAGCGCATGACGTCCCGTTGTCGCGTTTGTGCAGAGCACCAGTCCGCTCCACCGCGCCGTTTCTTTTCGTGGCCGAAAGCGACCGGGCCCTGGCAACGTCTTCATGTCGATTTTGCGGGACCTTTTTGGAATTCTCGTTGGTTAATGTTAGTGGATTCTTATAGTAATTTCCCGTTTGTGGTGCCTATGTCTTCGACCACAGCAACTGAAACCGTTAAGATTCTACGGTCCATATTTTGCCTCGAGGGTCTGCCACAAACGATCGTCACTGATAATGGCCCACAGTTTGCATCGTCGGAGTTTGCTTCCTTCTGTCGGAGCCAGGGTATCGAACACGTCACTAGCGCGCCGTTTCACCCTTCGTCGAACGGTGCCGCGGAACGTCTCGTGCGGACGTTTAAAGAACATATGACCCGCCTCATGCATGACCATTCCCGCGATGACGCCTTGCTCATCTTCCTGACTACCTATCGGTCGCAACCTTACAATGGCTCCTCGCCGGCGGAACTTTTGCACGGCCGGACGCATCGCACTCTGCTTCATTTGCTGCACCCACGGCCACGCAGCTCGGGGTACGTGCTGTCGGCTCCGTCGTCGCCTCTTCGTGCTGGCGCGCCTGTTTTGTTTCGTTCTTATGGCACGCGCCAGCGTTGGCAGCACGGCACAATTGCTCGCCGCCTCGGCCGCGCAATGTTCTTAGTTAGTACTGCGCGCGGCTTGCAGAAGCGGCACCGCAGTCAGCTCTGTCTCGGTGTTTCTGGCGCGGGCTCTGTGTTTCCAGCCGTGGAGTCTGCTGTCCAGCGGCCACCGCCACCGCCGCAGCAGAAGCAGCAGCAGCAGCACCAGCACCAGAGCGCGGCCGCCACGCCTCCGTCCCAGGAGCCTATGGATGTGGACGTCCCACAGCTGCCGCCGGCGCCTCCCGGTCCGGCGCCTGCTCCTTCGACGGTTGTCCGCCCGATGGAAGTAGACGCCCTCGTGGGGCGTCCCTCACACCTGCCACAGGCCGGACGTGGAGACGCGCGCCGCCGCCGGTTTCCTCGCCGGGTTTACGGTGGGCGCTTGCGGTGAGATCCGGGCGCGCGAGCCGGGCGTCCCCCGCTAGCAGTCCGACGCCTGGCTCCATCAGTGGTCTCCACCCGGCTCCCTCTCCCCACGGCCGTCAGCGCCCAGTGTACCGAGACGCGCCGGCCATGGCTCCCGAAGGGGGGACGGGTGCTATATCGATAGCTGAGATAGGTTGGCAACATCACCTTCGCAGGCCGCCACAGAGAGCGCCCCGCGAAGCCACGGCCGATGGGGGCGCCGCCAGCGTCTTACTAGTCAGTTAAAGACACCACGACAGAAGACGCGAAGACCAGAAGACCTTCGGACGCCGACCAGCACTCCTCGGAATACATCGCGTGTTTCTAACTAGGATAGTTGCTGTACTTGTTTGTATTTATGTATCGCACTAATTCTAAAATACACTGACTAATGGTTCTATGTCTATAGAAATTCTTCAGAGTTCCCGATTGTGGCCTACAACCTGGACCCACCTTTCTGTGTGATCGCTAAGGACACAATACTTTTGTTTTAGATGTCCCTGTATGTTTACTGTTAATGTATATGGGTCTGAACTTTTATAATTCTTCACAGTGGTATCCATCTGAAAATAGTCTGCAATAGACCGAAACCGGTTATGATATAGAAATAACAATTTTTACGATCTGGACTGTTTTTAATTTTAAATATAACTTAAAACTTTATATGTAGGGCAACCACAGTCGAAAGATTGCATAATTTTTTAAAAGAACGGCTCCGCTGCGACTGTTAAATTCCTTTATTGTAGGACACACACGACCGGTTTCGCAACTTCAAGTTAAATCCTCAGATGTTTTCTGTTTACAGATGAATGAGTACTGTCAGAATTTTAAGCATTGTTAACATCAATGTAAGGTCGTAATAGTCTTTGTCTACTTACATTAAATCACTACAAAGAACTGTTGAAGCTCATTCCCCATCATTATTAATTGTAACTATCGCATCAATATCTCTGTTTTATCTCCAGTATGCTTTCTAAAATTACTTAATTCTTTACTGTTTTATTTCTTGTTCGGAGTTTGACGGGTCCGAGATTATTAGTATACTTCCTAGCAGAGATGCAGCGATTTCGTTTTGAACGACGAAAACTGCACAGTGCCCGTTAATACGATTGCAATTTGAATCATGCACTGCTATCCACTTAAATTGCAACACCCTGAATGAGCATCCAAATCAGGTAAAATTTTCAGCATGCGACGAGATCTACTGTCATGCCCAAAAAAATCCGAACGACCTGAACTGCGTTCCGCCTGCTATGCATGCGTCACAAATAACGTACCTGCCTTGCGAGACATCTAATCGCTTTACGGTACACTCGCTAGACTATTCAAATGAATCCACTAGAAAACACTAGAAAAAAACTCCATTTTATAGCAATCATTCCACACGTAAATTGACACCATGATGCTGGAAATAAAAGGAAACACGTTATGTTCTTAACGTTCAAAAACCGCTTCATGATAATAACGGACATATCAAAAGTATTACCACACTAACTGGAGTCTGATAGTAGGAACTCAGTAACCTTAGACAATGTTTAATATTGTTATGAACAACATGTTTTACGACAGTATCGGAACTGCTGAAGTTCTATAACAATTCGAAGCACTTTTGCTCTTTGAATCATTTTCTCACAACTGCGAAACGTCTTTCCTTTGGCGAGCGGTTTCGTACAACCTGATTACGATTTTCCTTATGAATGGTGTCATTGACATCAACTGTAGCACATAAATGCACAAATGTAAAAACAGCATTACACTGAGTATAAAACGCGTACATTCACAAACAAATTTTGAAATTTGGGAGCATATAGTTCCCAATCAGAAAAACAAACCGTGTAAATAAATATTTCCCAATGACTGCAAAATGAGACATGTCATCCGCATAAAAGTTAGGCAAGTGAACAACTACAAAGCAACTTTGAAATTGGCACCTGACTCAATGAAAATAGAAGCATTTGTAATGAGAATAGGAAACGAGGTACAAAAAATCGCGACAGTAATGTCTGGAGAAAAGAATTCAAAAGGTAAAATAAGAGAATGGCTGCAGGAAACTTATTAGCTAAAAAAAAACATGAATTAATAACTTTGTCACACCTTAAGTGAACATCAGTAAGATTGAGGAATAGTAATGATATGAAAAATCAAGTGAATTTATCACCTTCATTATGTGTCAACCAGGAAGTAACTCGTTACTCACAGGCTTGCCAATTCTCCATAAGACTAGCAACAGGCAGAACAGGCAGAATGCGTTATCTCGGCGCAGTGGCGGTTGGTGCTTCAAATGATTGGACTGAGGACCCCCCCCCCCCCCCCCCGCGGTCCCGCGGTCAGCGTTTCGGCGCTCCGACCTGGCTTGCCCCTCTCCCCCATTTAGATATGTTTTCTTTAAAACATCTGCAGAATGTCTTACCTGATCTTGTTTGCACTTTCTTCAACTCGAGCTGAGGCATCGGCCTAGGATGCTTTTTTATTTTACTTCTGTTCCAAGCTGAAAGCTAACGTGTTTTTGATGACTCTTCATTACGCATGCGCAACGCGAGGTGCGCAGTAGCTCCGTTATCTTGCTTTTAGACCATTCGTGCGTAAACTGCCAGAGCTCGAGTAGCCTGGAGCTGGCGTCTCTGCCAGCTCCAACGCCTAGGCTGTGGCTAAGCCATGTCTCCACCATATCCTTTCTTCCAGGAGTGCTAGTCTTGCAAGTTTCGCAGGAGAACTTCTGTGAAGTTTGGAAAGTAGGAGGCGAGGTACTGGCGGAAGTAAAGTTGTGAGGCGGCATCGTGAGTCGTGTCGGGGTAGCTCAGTGGTAGAGCGCTTGCCCGCGAAAGGCAAAGGTCCCAGCTTCGAGTCCCGGTTCCGGCACACAATTTTAATCTGCCAGGAAGTTTCACTTTAAATGTGCATATAAAATTATCTGGTAGAAGAACGACATGAAGAATGACAGTTTAAAACACTTTTTATTTTATTTATTTACTTTGTTTTCACGACGATCTTTTCCCGGGGATTCACTGAACCAGTGAACACATAGGACGCGCCGAAACTTATGAAGTCATAATACATTTCTGTTGAAATGAATATTCAATAGCTTCCTTAAATATTGTCAAATATTTATGAACAAGCATATGTTGTTACCTTAAATAAACTGCATTACGATAATCCTTACAGAAAATAAACAAATACATCAGTGGAAGAGCGGAATGAATGGTGCAGTTTACGATAATGTTAATGTTTATATTATACATTAGGCCTACTAATAAATGAATAAAAAGAATGAACCAAAAAACCAAATAATTGTTTCAATTTTATGGTACGTGACTAAACACTATGTTCCATTTTTACAAACTTATAATGCGTTTCTCGCGCTCCTGCATTGTAATAACTTTTTTGGCTTCCAAGAAGATGTAAACAAAGCCCAGAGGAGGCCAGCTCGTTTTGTATTATCGCGACATACGGGAGGGTGTCACGGAAATGAAGCACTAGGTGGGGTGGAAATCATTTTAAAAAAAAAGGCGTTATTCGTTGCGGCGAGATCTATTTGCGAAATTTCTTTCCTAATGCGAATATGTTTTTGTTAGACCCCACCAACATAGGGAGACATCATCATAATAAAATAAGGGAAAACAGATCGAAAACAGAAAGATTCAAGTTTTCCTTTTTCCCGCGAGCTGTTAGAGAATACAACTGTTTGATGTACCCTCTGCCACGCATCTCAGTGTGACATGCAGAGTATCTATGTAGATATAGATTCGGAAGTATCTACTCAGCCCACGTAGAATTACAGGAGAAGCATATCTTTGATACGAACTATTAGCTGAATGACAGAACTTGAAATCATTCCTTGATGTAATAATAAGTGTAGCCTATTACAGAGGTGTGATTTCTTGGCTCATTCATATGTGAGTGTGTGCAAACACCCCCTGCGGCATTCCGTGTTGCTTTCCGCTTACGTGTGTTGAATCGTTCGTATGCACAATTAGTACTTGAGGTACAACTAACGGCATACGAGTACCGGTAGGTGTATTAGCTGTCTCTAAAAACAATTTTTCTAAATTGTCTTACGAAACAATGTGATTAAATAAAAATTCCCAATTATCTTGCTTGAGAGCCCATAGAAGTAACAACTGGAGTCCGGCAGGGTTGAATTTTATCACCAATACTCTTTCTGCTTGTCCTAGACTCAGTTATGAGAAGAGTTACTGCAGGCAGAAGAAGGGGAATCCAATGGGGGATCCATGAACGTCTGAAGGATTTGGATTTTGCAGACGATATAGTTTTACTAACTCAAAGACTGACAGATATGCAGGCTAAACTAAACCTGTTGAAAGAAGAAGCATAGACGGCTGACTTCTAGATAAATATAGGGGGAAAAACAAAGGAAACGAGAGTGAACTTGGTGAATATGGAGGCGCCACTGTTAATAGGGAAGCAGCAGGTGGAGACTGTCAACTCATTCCTGTGTCTGGGTAGTGTAGTGACAGAAAATGGTGGAGCGGGGGATCATGTGAAGAACTGCATTACAAAGGCAAATGCTGCCTTCGTACAACTGTATCCAATATGGAAAAACAGAAACATCAAGTAAAACTTTTTAAAAAATTAAAAAAACGTATTTTTAATACAAACTTGAAAGTTGTTCTTCTTTACGCCAGTGAAAGCTGGAGAATGGATAAAAAGTTAACATCCCACTTACAAACCTTCATAAATAGATGTCTAAGATGCATTATGAATATCTGATGGCCAGAAAAAATAACAAACCAGATACTTGTAGAAGACCAGATACGGAAGAGAAAGTGGGGGTGGTTGGAACACACATTGAGGAATCCAGACGGAGCTATTGAGAAAAAAAGTACTGGACTGGAATCCGTAGTGAACAAGGAAGAGAGGAAGACATAGGGGCACCTGGAAGAGGACAGTGGAAGGGGAAGCAAAGAAAGTTGGCAAGACCTGGTCAAAACTGAGGCAAATGGCCAAGGATGGATGGCGAGCTCTCGTGGATGACCTATGCCCCCATAGGGGCCAAAGGAATTACGTCAAATGAAGTCAAGTCCAATGATCTTGAGGTGTTATTTGTTTGAAATGAAACGTATCTGACAAGTAGGAAAAAAATAGAAGCAGTCGGCGGGGATCAAACCAACGTACAGCTTTTCCTGTGTCCTATGGGACTCTGCGACACATACACAGTATTACTTCGTAATTCAACCATATCTTTCTAATGGTGTTATTAAACTAGAATTCCACTGTTATTGGTTTATAATGCATACAGATACTATATTAAACATCAGGTAGACGTGAGTTAACTAGAGTTTACTGCAGACATATAAATACAAAGGATATTGCTCAATGCGCCCCAGTAATTTAAATACGGATCTGCCGTATGTAAGTTAGAAGTCTATACCATAAACAGTTTATTACGATGTGATTCTTGAGTTTCTCCCAGCGTATTTGTTGCTCGAACAGTCCACGGGTGTACTGCCGGTTATTGTAAAATTATTTTTACGAGAATATTGTTTTCATTAATATTTTAGGTGGTGATTTTTAATCTTTTTACTTTTTTTAAAGCTTTCTTTTATTTATTTCCAACGGGCACAATATTTCGCTGATCAGACATGTCGCCGTCGTTAACTGCGCTGACGTATTGAGGCCATGAGAAGAACGAACTCTTTAGGCACGTCCTGATCTCCACGTATTACCTGTTTAATGGAGAATAATATAAACAAACTGAAGGAGTCGCAATGGGCAGCCCACTCTCACTTGTGATCGCGAATTTTTACATGGAGTACTTCGAGGAGGAAGCCTTGGCGTCATCCAAATGGAAAACGACTTTTTTTCCGTTATGTGGATAACACATTTGTCATCTGGCCCCATGGAAGGGATAAGCTCCTGGACTTTCTTACACATCTGAACTCCATACATCCAAATATCATATTCACTATAGAGACCGAAACAGAAGATATATTACCATTCCTGGATGTCATGGTAAAGAGAAGAACTGGGCCACGGTGTTTAACGGAAGTAAACCCACACTGACCTGTACTTGAATGCTGACAGCTGCCGTCACCCCTTGCAGAGGATTGCGGTGCTAAAAACACTAGTACATAGGAAGCGCACCATTACGGCTGGAGAGACTCTGCCCCAGGAGCAGCCCTCAGAACAGTATTCCGAGAAAACGGGCAGATTAGACGCGCTCTCCGCCCCACCACTACGGCAAAACCTGTGGAGAAGGAAGAGGTAGCCACGGCCTTTACACCGTACACTGGCTCACTATCGGGAAAAATAGAAACACTGAGTAAAAACCGTCTTTTGCTCGCCAAATAAAACAAGAACCTTATTGTGAAGTGTCAAAGACGATCTCGGTTTGCGGAAGGTCGATCTTTTTTGCATTGGGAAATCCCTTCGTCCACTCAGTCTACTGCTTGGACTGTCACACTCTAAGTGACTAGTAGGTAGCAATGCACTGAAGGAAAACCCAAGCGCGATGTAAGCAAACATAACAACATCGTACTTAGAAACTAAGCAGGTTTCTTGGGGCAGAAAACTGTCGAACTGGAAACTCTTCACAATACAATACGTCGTAAACTAATGGCATTAGAGTCCTGCAACGAACACCACTGACATTCTAATTTACCCTACTTTTAGTTTGTTAGTGTCAATAGGCATAGTTCCATTAAAAAGTGTATATTTGATCAAAAATACATTTTCTATGTATTATTAAAATATGGTTATTAGATAATAATACAAACTCCTTGAAAATGGTTAATATCTTAACGAGTCTGAATAAATCGTTTTCTTTATTCGCTTTAATGAACAGGTCGAAAGAAACAGCTGAAAAAAAGTCGATACCGGTATTTTGATTGAGCATCACCACATCACATTTTCTGCGCTGCCGTACTGTCGACAAATTTCAATACAATTTGCGCAGAAGAATATAACAATCGTTAGCATGGCGTAAGGTAGACTCCGACTCCAATCTACTGTTTTATTCCGATATTGACGAAATTTTGTTTGCTTGACGTTCAAACCAACAGAAAAATCAACGTATACATAAATTTCGCATGGTGTATTACGGATGGCACTTTAATATGCTTTTATATATATATATATTATTCTTTCTCCATATAAATCCTGTCCTACTGAGAATGATAAAGCCTTCTTATCCGTTGATCTGTTACAAAACCAAATTTCAAAACAGGTTTCCAGGTTCGATGACGGGTTTACCCTTGTAGAATCAGATAGTTAAGGAATAAGTACGAGGTTTGAAACTTAAATAGTGGCAACTATTTATTCACAACCGACACAAAAGCGTTAAATGTTTGCACCTGTTGACCTGTAGTCAGCAGCGTGGTGAAGAACCCGTTGCTAGCGATGTGGAAGGCGTAGTATACCGTTAGCAGAGCCTGTTCTATTGATGGTGCGAATGGAGCGGTCTACTGCCTGTCGAATCTCTGGAATAGTTCTGAAGCGAATGCCACGAAGTGGTTCCTTCATCTTCGGAATCAAATCAAAGTCACAAGGACCTCGGCCCGGGGAGTATGGTGGATGGTACAGTACTTCCCAGTCCAATGGACTGAACAGAGCAGTCACAGCTTGCGCTGTATGCGTCCGCGCATTGTCGTGTAAAATGATGGGTGGCTTGCGCAGAAAGTGTTGTCGCTTCTTTCGCAAAGCTGGTCGCAGGTGATGCTCCAAAAACTAACAGTAATACTGCCCGATGCATGTCTGCCACACTTTGCCGACCTTCGTTGAAGGTTTTTACCCAACGTGCCACTGTTCTGTACGCTAATGCCGAATCCGAACACGCCACTTGAAAACATTGACGACAGTCGTGCTGTACGACCTCTGGCACATTAAATCTTGATCCAGCCCCGTTTTCCTGTTTCGAAAACATAGTGACACCGTTACGTCAGACCGCTTGCTCACAAGTGACTGTGTCTCCCTCGATTGTGCGCACGCCGATGACATGGGACGGGCGAGTCGATTTGCTCGGAGGTAAGGTTAAAAGTACTGTGTGTGTGTTTGAATGAATGTATGTGTCTGGGGCGAGCGTGTCACTGTTTGTGTTAAGAGACCGTCCCCGTTAAAATACACAAATAAATTTTCTGTTTTAGTTTTGGTTAGAAAGTAATTTGACTAAGCAATGAGACTTAGTACCTGCCTTTGCCCTGTTAGAATAAATTGCAACTGAAATAGTATGCAATGATCTAACGTAAACGTGGTTTAGTTTGATGCGCAACGGATAACACCTTAAATTGTACAGTAGTTAATAAGTTAACAGCAATTAAATTCGTAATTGGTTTACACATTAATCTCGTGTGTGAGGAACAATATGAGCGAATGAAAAGTGCAGATCTGTTAGCGTGCACCATATACCAGTAGCCAGACTATACAAGCACAATTCGACTGCGAAAGCCAACAAAAAGAGCATGCTACTACTATGATTATTTTGTCACTTGAATAAACAAGATGTCAAACAAAGATATTTGAGATTAATTGGACACCAAAATCACTGCACTTGATAATGTGCCTATCTGAACAGCAATTGCCATACTGATTCAACGTAATAAAAAATGTCCTACAAATCTTGTAAAGATTTCAAGTATCACTCACTGAAAATCGTTCTTATCTCTTTAAGTGATCTACTTCATTTCAGATCAGACATATCACTTTAACTGTTACTAACATTGACAGACTTAATAATTTGAACTTTCATTAAGACTCAGAAAATCTCTTAACTATGAACTTTACTGGATTTATGAAGAAACTACTTCCTGCCCTCATTAATAGACCAATTTAACATGACAAAATGCCTACACTGAACAGTTCTAATTAACACATAAATTTACAAACATAATAATTATGCAACACTATCATAAGAAACAATGATCAGAACGGATATCAATTCAAATTAGTGAAAGGAACGAGGAACTGGAAAATGACTCAGGGTTAAATGATAAATGCGAGCTGCACTAAACAGTATTCAATAGCAAAAAGACAAACACCAACTACAATAGTACAAATACAGGCTGCCTACATAACAATAGAAAAGTACAAAAAAATTACAATCTGCAGACTTGGCCGCGACGCTTCAAAACTGTCGGATTTTTTTTTTTTTTTTTTTTTTTTTTTTTTTTTTTTTTTTTTTTTTTTTTTTTTTTTTTTTTTTTTTTTTTTTTTTTTTTACTCTTCGAGTCTAACACACATACAGACTAACCCGACAGTTCCACGATCACTTCTCATCGACTCAACTCTACCATAATCACACAACGACTGCTCTCCACGAGTCACATCTCGACTCTCTTTCAAGAAGATCACACAACGATTTTAAACGCAACAACTACGAGTGCAAGACATACTCCAAAGATAAAACAAAGTCTTTGGTTTACAGCAAAGATATGAAAATAAGTACAGTACGTTATATCTATTAGTGAAATGGTACAAAATATTACATAAATTTGTTTTCTGCAGAATTATAGCTAAGGTTTTTGTAACAAAACATGCTCAAGGCCGTATGACAGGCAAAAATTAAGTGAAAATTATTTTGCGTACTCCTTTCCAGGTAGGTATGTCAACAACGTGTGATATCAGCAAAAATAGGAGATTCCATTGCATAATGTCTCCACAGTACTGTTCCAACCCTCGTATATTACGTAAGTGCGGTGCAATTACAGTTGCCCTGTGATCCATATACAATGGTACAGAAATGAGTGAAAGCTACAAGAGACTTGTTTCTTCTCTGAATGACCTCAGAAGCAATAAGAATGCCTACGTATAATAAAGGTCCATTTTGTACGAAGACCTAAAACGAATTGAAGTTTCATTCCGGTTTCCTCTCTCGTTGTGAATACTTCACTTTTTGTCCTCAGTAAGTACATCACCATCTTGAAAGTTTTTAGTTATGATCTCTGTCACAAGAAACTTGAGAACTGCTGATGAGAGACGCAGACTCCTGAGAGACGGCACAGGGCAGTGACTCGCCACACGTGTACTGCCTCCAGAGAGAGAAAGAAAGGAGGAGCCTGAGAGAGAGAGAGAGAGACAGAGAGAGAGAAGAGTCCGTGTTATGTGTGAGCATGCGGATGTATTTCTTATGATTACAAGTAGGTTTGCAACCATGACTTTATTCACAATGTATTATGATATTCGTTACGGAAAGGGTACTTATGACTCCACATGTTACTTTATTTATTAATTTGTTGGTACTGGTTGGTGACTTGTAGCTTAGGTTGTGCTACATCTGCTACTGTGCTGCAGTCTATCATTTACTCATACAGTTCTCATTTATACGCATGATATATATCGGCCGACGTTTTGCTTTTGCTACCTTCCGACGATTCTGCGCCGCAACACGTAAATTTTATCACTCGTTGCAAACACTTGCCTTTATTTTTTGAGTACAATTATTCTGTGGCACCAAGTAGATCTCTCGAATGCTAGAAACTGCCATTAATCTTAGCTGTACCTTGAATATCGTTCATTTTACAACCTGTATCCTACATTGCTCTCGTTAGTTGAATAACATACTCCTACTTGAAATTAAAGTTGAAATGAAATTTGGAAACGAATGTTCTTTATCTCAGTGTGATTAGAATTGAAGTTAGTAGCACGTTCGCGTATTGAAAATATTGTTGAATTCATAGCCTGAAATTAGTGTAGGATTGCAAACTGGAAATAGTTATTTAATATTATTCACTCTGAGAAAATTAGTTCCTATTACTGATCCCTATACTACTTGGATGTTGAACTTCAGCTGTCTGAGAGCGCAAGCCATAGATGTTCATATTTAGTTTCTTGCCAAATTCAAAGATGGCTGCTACGAAGTATTACAAGAAAATGATAAGCAATTACGTTTCGATTACGCTTCCAGATTAGGCTATTACATCGAGTATTGATATAAATTTCAAATCGAGAGGTAAACAATCAATTTTTCAACTCCTAATAACTGTTGGAAATTCGTATGCCAAATTTAACATGGCGGACAATGCGAAAACGTGTTGAAAACATCTGAATGTGTAGGCACGCCAAGGAGGTTAGAATAAAGCGAGGTGCCGAGAACAGGCTTGGTTGAAGCTAGAAGGGCCATGCGTTTGTGCCCAAAACAAAGATTTCTCACTTAAACCCTGTGTGAGTGATGCCCTCTTCACGTAATGTCACTAAATTGACATTCTCATCGGAGTATTTACTCACATATGACGTACATTTAAACGACTAGAACTACTATATATATGCACTACGACAAATGTTTTGGGCATAAACAAATGCCAGAGTGCCCAGTTTTCCGGCTTCACTTGTTCAGTGTTAGGGCATCTCCAGATATTCTAACCTCTACATCTACATGGGATACTCTGCAAATCACATTTTAGTGCCTAGGAGAGGCACGCTTTAGTTCTATGCTCAGGCACCAGTTATACATCCCGTTTATATAGAAATCACTGGTTCCTACATTTAAAATTGCTGCGCACTGATCGGGAGCAAAGATGATTACGACCTGAAATCATTGTTGCACGAAACAGAAGTTAATCGGTTGAAAAAAAGTATGACAAAAATTAATAATTACTATTAATAATGACTATTAAAAATATTTTGCACTTGTGGATGTCTTCTTATGCTCACCAGCAAATAAGGACTGAAAATAATCATGCAGTGAATGCTTTCACGACCGCCTGAAATAATCGCTGTTGAATTTTCCGGGTTATGGTGGTCGTGGTCGAAGAAACATATCTGCTCCTGACGTTTCGTGCAGAGCTGCGCTGGACGAAACGTCAGGAGCAGATATGTTTCTTCGACCACGACCACATAACCCGGAAGATTCAACAGCGATTACTGAAAATAATGTTCCGCATCGATATGAGCAAGAATGGTTTTAAACTATTTCAGTTGTTTAAGATTTTAAGATCATCAAATGTTCTAATTATCTATTACTAGGAAGGCATCGGACTGGTATCTCAAATAGAAATGAAAAAAGCAGGATCGAAACAGTGGGGCTGAACTAAAGCGACTGCATATAATTTATCGGTTATTCCGATAAATTGTTTCGCGAGCCATATCGTTTCAGAACACCTACACTAATCGATACAAGCTGTGGAGAGAAAATGACCGGGATTGAAAAGATTCTTATCTACAAATGACCGTAAAACATTTTTGAAATAAATTCCAATAGTTATTCAATAAAAAATAGATTACATAATACATCAGTAGACAAATTGCGACTAAACAGTTCGAGGCAAAAACCAAAAACGAGCTACACGTAATGGCGTCTCCAAGATATATTCCTATATCTTAGTTAGTATAGAGATATGCTGTCCGCCCGAGTTTTTAATTTTACATTTATTCCTTGTCCATGTATTACTCCATGTTAAACGAAAATGTTTCATTTACACATGCAACTACGTGCACAGTCTAGTGACGAATGTTAAAAATGTGTATCGTCAGTTTCTGACCAAATGTGATTATTAGTAACATGATTCTGTTTATCTCGAGACTATGTGAGCCTTTAGGCTTGACGTTCCTCCTGGAAACATAGCAGTTTTTCTCTTTGAACCTTCAGAAATGAAATTATCTGCAATTCTCAGAATGCAATTATGATGCACTCTTATCACATTGACTGAACATCTGAAAACATTGCAGATATTTTAACATCGGTTGTACTTTGCTGGACGTTTTGTTGCACCACTTTAAGGTCAAAGGCTACACTGTTTTACAAAAGAAAAACTTTTTCGTATTTCTGGACATTTTAGTCGTGTGCCGCGCTCGACTAGCCGTGCGCAATAGAGAGCCGTGCTGCGGTGCGCGCAGCAGTTCGCCGTCGGGGGTTCGAGTCCTTAGGTTAGTTTATCTTATTTTAAGTAGTTTGTAAGCTACGGACTAACAACCAAGCAGTTGAGTCATACAGATTTACGAAGTCCTGAACATTTGATTTTTATATCTACACGTGGCGCCAATTCCGAAAGAACAGAGTCACTTCTGACCGTACAGTTGTTATTCTTTCGTATTCACAGAATATATGACCAACTGCGAATGGGCAAAACTGAAAACGTTTAGCCGGCCGCTGTGGCTGAGGGGACTGAGGCGCTTCAGTCACGGTTTGCACGGCCACTACGGTCGGGGGTTCGAATCCCCCTCGGGCATGGATATTTGTGTCGTCCTTAGTCTTAGTTAGTTCATAAGTAGTTTGTGAGCTTAGCGACTGATGACCCCGTAGTTAAGTCCGATAAGCTATACAAACATTTGAACTGCATTTTTTTATTTTTATTTTTATTTTTTTTTTTTTTTTACGTTTAGCTGTGAATAATATGGAAATAGGTCAGCTGAATTCAATCTCTTTTTATATTTTTTCCTATCAAGCGCAGTTTTTTAGTAAAAATGTATGTATTTGTACCATTCTACTTTATACATTATACCGTTTATACCTTTATTTTTTTCCTTTTATGATGAATCTTCTTGCAGTCTTGAATTATATTCGAGCAGCGATCACCGAACATGGTGGATATCCATTTCATTGCATACCGATGTCATGAGGTCCTTATGGAACATGTCCCTCACGTTCATCAGACATGTCTCTGGAGCTATATGGGGAGTAATGTAAATGGGAGCTCATCAGATGCACTTTGAGGGACATGTTGCATCCCAATTTATGGTATGCAACAAGCATTCTTTGTAGTTATGAGCTAAGAGTTTTGCAGAAAGATTTTTGTTACAAAATATGTGTGCTTCTTTTCTTTTGTTGTCAGGTTTCTTAAAAAAAAATGGTTCTCGTTGAAATTCTTGTATCTTGCTGGTGTTGAAACAATGAAATTTGTTTCGGAGGTATACAAATCCTTTTCCACTTTCATCCACCGGTTTAAAAAATTGATACAGTAAGCTTAGTTTGATGTAAATTGTAGGAAGAAGCACATCTTCATTAGTTACCAGTATCGTAAACGAAAATTATTTTTTTGCGGTTTTCATTTTCGTAAAGGCCAGATTTTTCGTGTAATGGGAATCTCTGCCTCTATTATCCCACCCACATGTGAAACATGCCTAATAACATGGCTACAGTATTGAGTGGGATACATATTGCCGCAAAACCCCAAGTCATCCGACTGCCTGTGCAATAGTTGTATCACCGTGGCTCCGATTACGCAAAGTAAAAGCCGTCGCTTACACGGACTACAACAGGAAAACAACGGATATACCGAGTACATCCTTCCGAAAGTCTGTATCATCAGAAGACCCATGGACACGAAACCAGCGGAAAGCCAGCTGCACATCAGACACCAGTCGGTATTTTCTGGAGACGCTGGACAGGACCCCAACAAAAGGGCTGAAAGGGTTCGACCGAGTCGCCAAGTACAACAGGTGGGATCATACAATGTGCTTGGCCAAAGTTTATTTCTATCTGAACGGAACAGCCTAGCAATGGTTTGGAAACAACGGAGAGAAGCTGGGAAACGTTCCAAGCGGAACTCAAGAAGACGTTTGGAGATCGCCAGCGACAAATCCGCTGGGCGGAAGAACAACTGAAGTACCGGGCCCAACGACACGGTGAGCCGACACATTCTTACATGCAGAATGTACAGTTAACCCGGATGTAACTGAAGCCGACAAAATCACACACCTAATGAAGGGCATTGCAGGAGACATGTAACAAGCTCTTCTTATAAAAGACGTCTCTACGACGGAAGAGTTCAACAAGAGGTGCCAGCGGATTGAAGAGATGCCAGAGAATAGGGTTGGACGAAAGACGTATGACAGACTCCCCAATGTAGTTCCTATGGCCGTTGTGGAAGACCAGCATGATTTTGCTTCTCTCATACGACAAATTGTGAGAGAAGAATTACGACAGTTTATGGCAGCTGGGACTGTTGGACCAAGAGAGCATCAGATTATGGCCATGAATGTAAGCCCTGTAAATCATGACGAAGCCGTCGCCGCTGAGGAAGAGGTATTCAGACATTAGTACCTGTCCGCCCCGCCAGTCACACCCGACGTGAAGGATGGCGTCGCCCTACAATGACTTACGTTGCAGCCAGCAAACGACAGTCTAGGAACGAGCCGACGCGGCCACAACCAACTCCCCCGGCAACTATGACGCCCCGCAGTAAAACAGACGTCTGGACGACAGAAAAGACGCCAATGTGTTTCCAATGTGGGCGCCCTGTACATGTCGTACGCTACTGCAGAGAGAGAAGGCGAGTATTCGACGATTATTTTGCCTCAAGACGTCAGCCATCAGAGCAGTTTTATCCCAGGCAGTCAGCTGCTGATGAGTTCAATCGACCTATGGGAAGAAGCCCATCGCCATACCCTAGACGAGGTCGCTCCCCAACGCGCCGCAGCCGTTCACCGTCGCCGTACAGAGGTACCAGCCGCTCCCCTAGACGCCGCGCCCAGGAAAACTAAGCGAGGCGACCATCTATGGAGGTGAGGCCGCCGCAGATGAAAATCCTCCATGGGCGACAGTCGCTAAGATGTCGGGAAATCTCATCGACGTCATTATCGTCGGCTGACATTTACGGGCACTGGTTGATTCAGGAGCTTCTTTCCCTGTATTGTCGGATAATTACCCCCTCACACTAAATAAGACAATGTTCCGTGATACGGGAGCAACTGCGCTGTAGGTCGCAAATGGGAATTACGTCCAGCCAGAATGTAGAATCGCGGATACTGCCTTAATGGAGGATTTGCCGATGCGTAAGGCGAGGTGCACAGTAGCTCCATTGTCTTGCTTTGGGACCATTCGTGCGTAACCGCCAGAGTTCGAGCTGGCGTCTCTGCCAGCTGCAACGCCAATGTTAAAAGCGGCGTTTCCCATCGCCCCTCTCTGCAGCGAGAGCGCCCATATGCTGCCTCCAGGAAGTAGTTCAGAAAAGAATTTGAGCCTCAGCCGCGCATGCGCATTGCAACGCTGCGGCCACTGCCGGCAATATTAATCGGCCGCGCTACGACTAGCAAACGTGCTGTTTCCGGGACTTAAAACGTTTCTCATGCGATAAAAATACTTTGAATGTGTATATAAAATTATCTGATAGAAGAACGAAAAGAAGAATTATAGTTTAAAAACACTTTCCACGAAGAGCTTTTTCAACGGAGTTCACTGAACCAGTGAACACAGGACGCGCCGCCAATGATTTTCATTCTTGCTGGCAAGCAAATGAAAGCCTGGCTCCAGCAGTTGGATTACGGATTTCGACGTGTTGACTGCTTGTCTCTGCATCTCTACAGTATTTTTACCTTTACCATATCGTTTGCAGTTTCACCTCCATCGTGAAGTTGTTATAAACTCACTGTAATGCCGTTTGCTACGCTATGAGAACGTGCCAGCTACATGGCCCAATAATGGCGGCCGACACTGATTTGGTCCTGCTTTCTCTATTAGATTAGATTAGATGTTCGTTCCATAGATCCGTGTTGAGGAAATCCTCGCGGATGTGGAACATGTCATTTTTTAAGCTGATAATATGATAATACTAATACAGGTATATACCTTTTTTACAAGCTGATAATATAATGACACTAATAGTATGAATACAGATACATGCATCATTTGGTTCTATTTAAGAATTCGTCGGTGGAATAGAAGGAGTTGGCCACTAGAAAGTCTTTTAGGCTTCTCTTAAACTGATCTTTATTTGTAGCAAAATTTTTTATGGTTGTTGGTAAATTATTGAAAATATGTGTTCCGGAGTAGTGGACCCCTTTATGAACTAAAGTAAGTGCTTTTGAGACCTTGTGTAGATCACTTCTTTTCCCAGTATTCTAAGCATGAACTGAGCTGTTTGTTGGGAAAAGGGATATATTATTTACGACAAATTTCCTTAAGGAATAAATATACTGAGAGGCAGCATTCAACACACCCAGTTCTTTGAAGATGCTTCTGCAGGATGTCCGTGAATTTACACCGAAAATAATACGTATTACACGCTTTTGGTTTCTGAAAACTTTTGATTGACTTGAAGAGTTACCCCAAAATATTATACCATATGACAGGGGTGGGCAACTGTTTTGGCTCGGTGGCCACATTATAAACACAGAGGTTAGCGGAGGGCCGCACCTTACAAACCTTTGACTTCTAATGCCATATATATATATATATATATATATATATATATATATATATGGCTGGTGGTCATGAGACAGTGGGCCGTGCCCCAGGGGATAGCCACTCGGCCAGTCAGCTACGCTATCGCAGCCCCCGTCCCTGGAACTTTGAAGGGTTGTAGCTCCCAAACTAACAGTGATAGAAATGTTAGTTTAAATTGATTTGTTAAGTCGTTTCTGCAGTTCTGTGGTGTTCTCCTCCCAACTGAATTTATTATCAAGCAGAATCCCAGGAATTTCATACTGTCAACCCTTCACACTTTATGCCATTAGTGGATGGGAATTTCTTATATGTTCTGAAACTGCATTTCATGAGTCTTTTCAAAGTTTAATGTCAATGAGTTGGCTTTAAACCATTTATTAGTGTTAATGAAAATATCATTAGCAGACTTATCTACAACTATTCTCGGCGTGTTATTTATTGTAATACTCGTATCATCTGCAAACAAAACGAACTCTGCTTCTGTCAGTGTAACCGCCTTACTCACAACTGTCCTCACATGTAAGGACAGTTGTGAGTAAGGCGGACAGCCGACTTCGGTTTATTGGGAGAATTTTGGGAAGATGTGCTTCACCTGTAAAGGAGACCGCGTATAAAACGCTTGTACGACCACGTCTTGAGTATTACTCAGACTTGTAGTTATGAAACTAATTCCCGTAAGAGTAAGGGCTTCAAACTTGCCCACCCCTCTCCACTAACGATAGGATCATTACCCGTCACCGGCATATTATATATATACATGTGGGTTCGAATCCCGGCTGGGCTCACATTTTCAGCTTTGCCCAATCGCAGTTGATGTCATATATTCTGTGAATATTAATGAATAACAACTGCAGGATCTGAAGTGACGTCTGTTCTTTCGGAACAGACACCACATGTATATATGCCGGTGACGGGTAATGATCCTATCGTTAGTGGGGAGGGGTGGGCAAGTTTGAAGCCCTTACTCTTACGGGAATTAGTTTCATAACTACGAGTTTGAGTACTGTGGGCAGGGTGAAGCTGGGAATTTGTATCTGACGGGAGGCGTGCTTAGGTAGTCCTTGCAGGTGCGGTGATCACTGTGTCCCCAGTGGTGTAGGGGGCAGCGCAACTGCCTAGAAAGCAGGAGACCCGGGTTCAAATCCCGGCTAGGTACACATTTTCAGCTTTGCCTAATCGGAGTTGATGTCATATGTTCTGTGAATATTAATGAATAACAACTGCAGGATCTGAAGTGACGTCTGTTCTTTCGGAACAGATGCCACATGTATATATATTGCTCAAGTGTTTGGGACCCGCAGCAGATCAGTTTAAAGGAAAACATAGAGGCAGTTCAGAGGCGAGCATCTAGATTTGTTACTGGTAGGTTCGACCAGTGCGCGAGTTTCACGGAAATTCTCCGGCAATAAATTGGGGATCGCTGGAGTAAGACGACTTTCTTTTCGCGAATTTCTGTTGAGGAAATTTTGAGGGCCGGAATTTGAAGCTGAGTGTAGTACGATCTTGCTGCCGCCTACTTACATTTCGCGTAAAGATCGCAAAGACAAGATAAGAGAAATTAGGGCTCGTACGGAGGCATATAGGCATTCTTTTTTTCCTCTTTCTATTTGGGAGTGGAATAGGAGAGGAAATGCCTAGTAGTGGTACAGTGTAACCTCCGCCACGCACCTTACGGTGAATTGCGGAGTATGTATGTAGATGTAGATGTAGAGGTCATTAATGTACACAAGAAAAAGCAATGGTTCTAAGATGGATGCCTGTGGAACACCACATGTAATATCTTCCCAATATACAGGGTTTTACGGTCAGTCTCAGAACTTATTGACTGGGCCACGAATATGTACTCATGCGACGCCAGTTGAAGCTGACGCGGTGTCAGCCGTGTGTTTTTCCACGCGCATCTGCGTTAAGAGATCGGCAACAGGAGCTGGCCCAGTGCAGCGCGGCGCGACAGAACACGTGTTCCAGGAGCTGCCTGGGCCGGGCGGTCGCGCCGTTGTCTCCGAGTTGGCGTTCCAGTTTACGGCCGGGAACGGGCCGAGGAGGCGGCGCGGTGGTGGGGTTTTTTGCGGCCGCGGCCGCCTTCCGGAACGAAAGCCGACACCGGCGGGACGGACGCGCCGCAGTCGGGGAGACCCGGGGGTAGCGTTCGCCTTCTGCCGTCTGCACACACGTGGCTGCCGGGGCGCGTGGCTCCCCAAACACAACTGGAGGGCCGATACCGTGTGAAGTGTCACTGGCAGCGCTGAAGCCAGTATTGTGCACTCCATCATCATCATCATTAGAGACTGATTATGCCTTTCAGCGTTCAGTCTGGACCATAGTGCCTCTAATAAAATTCCTCCATGATCCCCTTGTCAATGCTTACATTGATGCTTCGTCTGATGTTAAGCCTTCTACTTCAAAATCATTCTTCACCGAATCTAAGTACTTTCTTCTTGATCTACCTCGACTCCTCTTACCCTCCGCTGCCGATCTCATGAGTCCCTTAAGGTAACCTTACTTCTCCCTTGCGTGTAACATGACCCCACCATTTTAGCCTGTTCACTCTAACTGCTTCATCTATGGTGTTCATACCCAGATTTTCTTTGATTTCCTCATTATGGACACATGGACATCCTCCTGCCATTGTTCCCATCTATTAGCGCCTACAATCATTCTTGTTGTTGTTATGGTCTTCAGTCCGGAGACTGGTTTGATGCAGCTCTCCACCCTACTCTATCCTGAGCAAGCCTTTTCATCTCCTCATAAGAACGGCAACCCACATCCACTTGAATCTGCTTACTATACGAATCTCTTGGTCTCCCTCTGCGATTTTTACCCCACACACTTCCCTCCAATGCTAAATTTACGATTCCTCGATATCTAAGAATGTGTCCTAACAAGCGATCCCTTCTTTTGGTCAGGGTATGCCAAAAATTCCTTTTCTCACCAATTCTGTTCAGTACCTCTTCATTAGTTACGCGATCTACCCACCTAAGCTTCAGCATTCTTCTGTAGCACCACATTTCAAAAGCCTCTATTCTCTTCCTGTCCGCACTGCTTATCGTCCATGTTTCACTCCCGTACAAGGCAACACTCCACACAAATGCCTTCAGAAAAGACTTCCTTACACTTAAATTAATATTCGATGTTAGCAAATTTCTCTTTTTCAAAAATGCTTTTCTTCCCATTGCCATTCTGAATTTTATATCCTCTGTACTGCGACCATCGCATGTTATTTTACTACCCAAGTAACAAAACTCATCTACCACCTTCATTGTTTCGTTTCCTAATCTAATTCCTTCAGCATCGCCTGATTTTCTAAGACAGCATTCCATTATTTTTGTTTTGCTCTTGTTAATGTTCATTTGATACGCTCTCTTCAAAACACTGTCCGTTCCATTCAACTGCTCTTCCAGGTCCTTTGCTGTCTCTGACAGAATTACAATGTCATCAGCAAAACGCAATGTTTTTATTTCTTCCCCCTGAACTTTAATCCCTATTCCAAATTTTTCCTTGCTTTCCTTCACCGCCTGCTCGATGTACAAATTGAATAATATCGGAGAAAGGCTACAACACTGTCTTACTCCCTTCCCAACTGATGCTTCCCTTTCATGCCCTTCGAGTCTAATAACTGCCGTCTGGCTTTTGTACAAGTTGTAAATAACTCTCCTTTCCCTATATTTTACCCCTGCTGACTTCAGAATTTGAAAGAGTGTATTCCAGTCAACATTGTCAAACGCTTTCTCCAAATCTACAAAAGCTAAAAATGTAGGTTTGCCTTTCCTTAATCTATCTTCAAAGATAAGACGTAAAGTGAGTATTGCCTCTCGGGTTCCTACGTTCCTCCTGAATCCAAACTGATCTTCCCCGAGGTCAGCTTCTACCAGCTTTTCCATTCTCCTGTAGATAATTCGTGAATCATTCTTACTACTTTCATATCTGTAACTTCTACCTTACAGATAAGGTAAATTGTATCCATCCGAGTTTCACTCCCATACAAAAAAGTTGGTCGGAAGATAGAGCGGTGCACTGCTAACTTGGTCTTGGTACTTCCTTCCTTCTTGCAGAAGAAAGTAGATCTTAGCTGAGCACTCACGGCATTATCTTTGCTACACTTCGATTACAGTTTTTTCACTATGTTGTCGTCCTGTCAGAAAATACATCCTAGATACTTCAGTCTGCCTGTTCTAGCTTTGTTCCTCCTATCTGGCTCTCAATCTGTTTAAATCTCTTCTCCACAGACATTACTTTCGTTTTGGAGATGCGGATCTTCATATCATAACCCTTATTCCTCTGATCGAGCTCTGAAATATTTTATAATATTCATAGAATATATGACTTCAACTGCGATTGGGCAAAGCTGAAAATGTGTACCCAGCCGGGATTCGAACCCGGGTCTCCTGCTTTCTAGGCAGTTGCGCTGACCCCTACACCACTGGGGACACAGTGATCACCGCACCTGCAAGGACTACCCATGCACGCTTCCCGTCAGATACAAATTCCCAGCTCCGAACAGACGCCACGTGTATACATATAATATGCCGGTGACGGGCAATGATCCTATCGTTAGTGGGGAGGGGTGGGCAAGTTTGAAGCCCTTACTCTTACGGTAATTAGTTAAACTACGAGTTTGAGTACTATGGGCAGGGCGGAGCTGGGAATTTGTATCTGACGGGAAGCGTGCATGGGTAGTCCTTGCAGGTGCGGTGATCACTGTGTCCCCAGTGGTGTAGGGGTCAGCGCAACTGCCTAGAAAGCAGGAGACCCGGGTTCGAATCCCGGCTGGGTACACATTTTCAGCTTTGCCCAATCGCAGTTGAAGTCATATATTCTATGAATATTAAAAAATAACAGCTGCAGGATCAGAATGTGACGTCTGTTTCTTTCCGAACAGACGCCACGTGTATACATCTGAAATATTTGTTTGCAACCTTTCAACCGAATCGGCCAATACAACTAAGTCATACGCATATGCGAGACTGCTTATTTTGTTTTGACCTATTTTAATCCCGCCCTGCCAGTCTACTATTTTCAACATATGATCCATGAATAGTATGAACAGCAGTGGTGAAAGGTTACAGCCTTGACTTACCCCTGACACTCTAACTGCGACCTGACAGTCTACGTAAAGCCCTTTAATTGCCTGCAAGAGTTTGCCTCCTACTCCATAATCTTGTAGAACTGTCAGCAGCTTCCTCCTAGGTACACGGTCATAAGCCTTTTCTATATCTGTAAAACATAGATACAATTCCCAGTTCCACTTATAGCACTTCTCCATTATCTGCCGTAAGCTAAAGATCTGGTCCTGACACCCTCTAAGAGGCCTAAACCCACACTTATTTTCATCCAACTTCTCTTTAATAATATTTCAATAATACCTGATAATATTTTCCCCACAACGCTGATTAAAGAGATACCTCGATAGTTGCTACAATCTTTTCTGTTTCCATGTTTGGAAACTGGCGTGATTACCGCTTTCGACCAGTCTGACGGAACCTGTCCTGACACTCATGCTTTTTTCATTTATTCTGTTTAACCATTTGAGACCTGACCTTCCACCGTATTTGACGAGTTCCGGCTTAATTTCATCCACCCCATCCGCTTTATTGCACTGTAATCTACTGACCATTTTCTCCACTTCCTCAAATGTTATTCTGTTTCCATCAGCATACCCATCCCATTCTACCTCAAAATCTGGCACATCATTGAACGTTTCACCTACATTGAGCAATTCTTCAAAATATTCCCTCCATCTCCTGAAGGCATCCGCAGCATTGATTATCAGCATTCCTGACCTGTCCAAAACACTTGTTAATTCCTTCTTCCCTCCCTTTCGACGACTGCTGATTACGCTTCAGAATAGTTTTCCCGCGGCTTGACAGAGTTTCTATCTGATTTCCAAAGTCTTTCCATGATTTCTGCTTGGAGTCTGCAATTATCCGTTTGGCTTTGTTTCTTTCTTCAATATTACTTTCTCTGTCTGTCTGATGTATGGAGCCATTTTTGAAATGCCTTCTTTTTTCTTTTTACAAGCTGCCTTGACTGTGTCATTCCACCAAGCAATATTTTCACAAAATATCGGTTTGCAATTAAATCGAGCGAAACGCAAATTATCTAAGACACTCACAAGAACCTCATTACACAGCAGTACAGGGAATTACTTCCATCATTAATTCTGAACAGCACGGTAATACTCGGCAAAGAGCTTATGGACCGACACAGAGACTGGACTGAGCAAACAACTGCAGACTGTAAGGTGTCAGTGTCACTCCGCTCTACAGGGATTGTTTCCTCTTCAGGAAGGAGGTCGATCCCTGAGCAACTCTAGCCAATTTTCGAGATGGCCTTGTTTTAAAATACAACGATATATCTCGAAAAATACAAAATATTTTCAATATTTTTTCGAAAAAGTACTTTTTTGACTTATTTCGTGCCATACTTAAGGTAAAAAAAAATAAGTTTTAAAAACGTTTTTTACGACTTATAAGGAATCTAGTTTTTAAAGGTTTTTAAGTGTTTTCTCGATATATTTCGAAATATAACAAAGCAATCCTTACATACAAAAAAACAATCGATATATAATCTTCAGGCCTGTTGTAGTATTCGCAGACTGGTTTGATGCAGCTCTTCACGCTACCCTGCCCTGTGCAAGTCTCTTCATCTGAGAATACGTTCGGCAACCTACATCGTTTTGAATCTGCTTACTGTATTCGTCCCTCGGTCGCCCTCTACGATTCTTACCCCACACGCATCCTTCTAATGCTAAGTTGACAATTATTTGATGTCTCAGAATGACCAAACTATCCCTTCTCTGAGTCAGGATATGCCAGGAACTCCTTTTCTCTCCAATTCTATAGAGCACCTCCTCATTACTTACGTGACTACCCATCTAATCTTCGTCGGTAGCACCACATTTCGAAAGCTTCTATCATACTTTTGTCAGAACTCCTTATCGTCCACGTTTCACTTCCATACAATGCTAAACTCCAGACAAATACCTTCAGAAAGGACTTCCTAATATTGAAATTAATATTGGATGTCAACAAATTTCCCTTCTTCCCTAAGCCATTCTGCATTTTATATCTTCTTTACTTCGGCCATCAGAAGTTATCTTGCTACCCAATTAAAAAAACTCATCCACTACTTTTATTGCCTCATTAACTAATCTAATTCCTTCAGCACCGCCTGATTTTGTGACACTACATTCAATTACCCTCGTGTTACTCTTGTTAATGTTCGTCTTATACATTCCTTTTTAGATCTCTCCACTCCATTTAATTGCCCTTCCAGGTCCTTTGCTATCTCTGACTGGATTAATATGTCATTTGTAAACCGCAAGGTTTTTATTCCCCCTTCCTGAACTCTTAATTCCTTCTCAAACGTTCAAATGTTTGTTAACCTTATGGGACTCAACTGCGGGGTCATCAGTCCCTAAACCTACAAACTACGTGTGAACTAACTTATACTAAAGACAACACAAACATCCATGCCCGAGGGAGGATTCGAACCTTCGACACGGGAGGCCGCGCTCTCCGGAACGTGGCGCTCCAGACCGCTGGGCGTCTCCCGCGTGGCTAATTCCTTCATCAAATTTCTCCTTGCATTCCTTCACAGCTCGCTGAATGTATATATTGAACAACATCAGGGAAAGGCCACAACACTGTCTTACCCCTTTACCAACCACTGCGACCCTTTCACGCCCTTCGACTCTAATAACTGCTGTCTGGTTTTTGTACAAGTTGAATAGATCTTCGCTCCCTATATTTTACCACTGCTACATTCAGACTTTGAAAAACTGTATTCCAGTCATCACTGCGAAAAGCTTTCTGCAGACCGACAAATGCCAGGAACGTAGGTTACCCTTTCCTTAATCTGTCTTCTAAGGTAAGTCGTAATATGGGTATTTTCTTGCGTGTTCCTACATTTCTCCTAAATCCAAACTGATCTTAAGGCCTATACCTTCCAAATCTGACATTTTCCCATCGGATTTATCGGATTTTATTTAATAAAAATCGTTTTCTGAAACTTTGTGAATTATTTTTCGAAATTTCGCCCTCTCACCTCGGGTTTCATTAAATGTAACCTCTATTTGAAGTTTAATTTTCTGTAGGCTCATAATTTTTTTTTTCTTTTTCAGGTAATAATCTTTGCAAATTTAATATTACGCCGTCACAGAATGCTTGGACTAAGAGGCAGTGTTTTGGTGCGTGGCTACGCTGACTCTATAATCTAGTCTATATGGTATTGCGAATCAATTTTTTTCAACTACAAATTTCCAACGCATAATCTAACGAAGTTGATTATATTTGTAATTTCGTAGACTTTTCCGGTGACTCGTTGTCATCTTGTAGAATCGAGTGTGAAAATTGGGGGTTTGGGTTGAAACCTTAATTTATAATAGTATTTAAATACTTGAAAGATAAGGGAATGTGGGAGGCTAGACGGGTTTACCAAAGGTAGTCATCACTTACTGGAAAATAAAATGTATTACAATTCATCTAATATGACAACACTGCTGAATAACAGTTAATGCTGAATAACTTAATCTCTTTAAATATGCAGGTACAATAAAACACAAATACGCGTACGTAAGCTATCACCTCACGAAATCTCAATAAAAGGTATTTCATTAGATTAAGGACAATTGAAAATGGAGTAGATAGAACAGATTTTTAGACAGCTTCACACTTATTATCAACATAAATGAATAACAGGAATGGCTCATTTAAATAAGAACCTGAACTCGAACATGAGCGGTTCAGTAACACCGATCGGACTGGTAGGAAATGGAAAGGTCACCGAAGGACAGCCGGACAGATTAAACAAAATTTAACATGTGAGTGAAATTAAGGTAAATATGCATAAACGACAACTGTCAGAATACAACCACGGGTGGACACAAACACCATGCAGAGGAAAAGTCACACTTCCTCTCTCCGGGCAAACAACGGAGCAACACGCGGGCACACGCCAGATAAATTCCCCAGAAGCCGTCACCAAGCGTTGATAGAAAATGAATTAATCATGAATCTTGAATAATAAGAGTTGGAAGGTACAATTTTTAATATTACGAGCCACCGGTAATCAAATGTTCAGGCCACCAACACAAAACAAGCAAGACACGGACATTAGGCAATGCCAGCTGCTGGGGTTCAACCAACAATCCTATTCAACGAGACAAGCATAATGGTAACTCTGTAATAGAGACATGAAGGACCGGAACTAAAAATGTCTAGGTATGGAGAAGCGACCAAGTATCAGCAATACTCAGGTCTTAAGGCAGTAGCGCACAGGTGCCGACATAAGCGCAGCGGAGTCTCCACAAGAACAGTACTTATCTTGGAAGGTGCCGTCGTCAAACAGAACCACTTCATATGTGCCGACGACTAAAGGACTTCCACTATGTGATGTGAGTTGTGATGAATCAAACACATGACTTCGTTCTCCCAAAACACGGCAGGCACGGAAGACAGAACTTTAGCCAAGAGCGACCAATTCCAACAGGGAACTGGCTTCCTTTGCGTTCATTCAAGGCTACAGCCGACTGTCACCATTGAAGGTCCGCACGTGGCCGGCGAGAAAGACAGGCCTCAGCGCACACATCATGCTACGTAAGCAAGTATTTCCCGAGGCTTACGAAAAAGGCAGGCCCCAGCGCAGTCGTAATGCTACGTAAGCAAGGTGGTTTCGAGCCGGCGCGATCGCTAGCCGATTGGCCGGCCGCTGGGGCACTGCCCAATGCCTCCTAGCGGGCAGCCACTGAGCTAGCGATCGCTCCGACTCGGAACTACCTTGCTTACGTCGCATGACGATTGTGCTGGGGCCTGCCTTTTCCGGTGACCGCGGAGAAAGATATGCCAAAATTTTTTTTTTTTTGTGTCAGAAGTCTATATCTGAGTAATAATTTCATTTTTAATCGTAAAATAATCTTTCCAAATATGTTAAAACATAGATCGGATGTGTGGTAGTTCTTGAGACAGCGCATGAGGATGCCAAAAGACTACATGTAATTTGTGTGGACGACTTTATGCCGCAGGTGGAGAAACATCTAATCTTTGCAACTATAGAAAAAGATTTCATAAAGATTCCTACAATTATTAAGGGCAAAACAACTTGAAAGTGGTTAAGAATAGAAAGTGTAAAAAAAAAAAAAAAAAAAAAAAAAAACCACCACTGTCTATACCTTCAACCTTGACCATTACATTATACCCCACAATGCAACCATTCATAATTGTGGAAGACATGTAGAGGTAGCTGCAAAGCTTTCCTTCGAAATTTTACGGTAAAACTAGCACAAGCAAAGCGACAAAAAACAATGATCAAACAGAACACTAACACCACTTCGTTCTTTGCCTCTTATATACAGTTTTTGAATGATGGTTGTGGACAGACTTCGACAACGTATCAAGTCTACCTACACTAGCTTACGATGTGATACTCTCAGTTTTAATATTGTTATGTATTGACGCTTGTCCCCAGTTAGCGGTCATCACATTACTCTGTGTTCACTATCTTCAAACTGATATCACAAAACAAGAGACAAATTTCTATGAAGACGGAAGGAAACTGTGTGTACATTAACGGATTCGAGAGTTTCTGACAGAAAGCTATAACAACACCACTTGATAAACAGTATATGACATGAATGAATCTTTCACATTGCAGCGGAGTGTGCGCTGATATGAAACTTCCTGGCATATTAAAATTGTGTGCCGGAACCGGAACTCGAACCTGGGACCTTTGCCTTTCGCGGGCAAGCGCACTACCGATTGTGCTATCCCGACACGACTCACGATGCCGACTCACAACTTTACTTCCGCCAGTACTTAGTAGGAGGCGTGGTACTTGCGGAAGTAAAGTTGTGAGGGGGCATCGTGAGTCGTGTCGGGATAGCACGGTCGGTAGTGCGCTTGCCCGCGAAAGGCAAAGGTCCCAGGTTCGAGTCCCGGTTCCAGCGCACAATTTAATCTGCCAGGAAGTTTCAGTGTATGACATGTACAATGTATTACCTCCAATAATAGTAATAATAATAATAAACTTGTATAGTATAAGTATGAAAGAAAGAAATTATAAACAATTAAGGAGAATTAAAATGTTCGAACTTGTTGTCAATCAAAGACAATACCTTCCGCTCGGCAAACTATAACGCTACTAACTGAGCTATTCTGAACTCCATTTACACGATTTCATTTTTTGTACTTCATGAGTCTTATAAGGCCATCGTGAAACTTTTATCAATGACTGTACTTTTACACAACTTTTATTATAACAAACTGGTATTAGAAAACTTCGATCGAGGTTTATATTCATGGATTGATGCTGGAAACAGCATCTTTACGTGCTACGAAAAATACACTACCAGATCAAACAAATACGACAGGATTCAGCTTCGAAATAGTGTCTGCTCGATTCGACCTCTCCAACCGGAGGTAGCCCGAGGCTCCGAATGAAATGGTGCGAAATCTCCGCCTCCGGAAAACCGCTCCGTTTCCAGCACTAGAACGCAAATCCCACCCCGCAGCAAGCTATCACAACAACACCACGCGAACTGGGCGGCTCACTAGTGGGCCGTCTATTTCCTCGATCGGAGTCGTACTCGCCGTTTCCTCAGTCGGTGCAGAACCCTCTCATCATCCGCACTGTCAAGATAAGTAGCTAAAAATCTGGTTTTATATTTCTTAGTTGAGGTATTTTCTTTCATTTTAGTACGAAGCACAACACAAACATTTTTTCTGGAAAAAGCGACTTTATTAGTAACCATTGTTTGTTTGTTTTTTCTTTCATAGCCACTAGCTCACACTACCAACATAACACAAAATAGATATAGTAATGCCAACTGTGGCTTTCATTAAAAAGAAACATATTATCTTTGATTACTGCACTTTGTATTTATATATAACACACTCCCTTAAACCAAACAATATGTTGATAAAAAATATTCAAAATTCAAACACTATATATATATATGTATAAAGTCTTTAGAAAGTAATACTTTGTAGAGGTTTAGTTAGTATGTCTGCAAATTGTTCTTGAGTTTCACAGTACAGTACAGCCATGATTCAGTTCATCACTTATGAAATAGTACTTTACATCAATGTTCTTGCTTCGACTTGACATCTGACCTAATTTTATCATTGCTATTGCAATTTGGTTATCCACACACAGTGTCATTTTGATGTTTTCACTCAGCAACTGTTCTAGAAAAGTCTTAAAAAACTTCATTTCGTGACAACATTCTGCTGCAGAAATGTATTCTGTTTCAGTTGTAGATAATGCAACCACACACTGTTTCTTGCAACACCAGAGATTGGAGCATTATTGAACAGAAATACATACCCTATAGTGCTTTTTCTATCTTTCCTGTCACCTACAAAATCTGATTCATAGTAAACTACTATTTCTTGGCTTTTTTATGGACGGAATATTCCACTCGCTGTTGTTGAATTCAGGTACCTCAATGTTCGCTTCAGATTTTGAATGAATGACTTGAATTACTCATTGATCTGCTTTCATAATTTACTGCATAAGCTAAATCCAATCTCGTTTTGCATGCTAAATATAATAGTCTGCCTATTGCTTCACGATACGGGAAGTCTGACTTCGTACCATTGGCTTCTTCAATGTCTCCTAGTGATGAAATTGGAGTTGTCAAACTTTTTGAATTTTCCATTTGATACCTTTTCACTACTTCTGTAGCATATTTTTCTTGATGGATAAAAGTACCTTCTTTTGTTCTTTCAATTTCTATTCCAAGATATACTGTTGGATCTTCATCAACTGTAGTGTCAAAATTTTTCTTCAGTTTTTTTAGAAGATTTTTCATTTGGCAGATGTCTTCTCCAAATAGAATCCCATCATCAACATGTAGAGCTAGATACAATTTTTTCCCAGTATTTGACATAATTTTCATTTCATGTGACATATGCTCATTACTCCCACTGTCTACAACAAACTCTGTATCTATTTTATTAATTTCCTTTTCGTGATTTTTTGTCACAAGGCCTTCTGAGAGAAAAATTGTCTTTGGTGCTTCCTTCATCTAATCATGGTCTTCTTTAAATAAGCATTTTTCTGCTGGATGGTTTGTTTTTTCGCAGTATTTGCATGGTGGGAGTTCCTGTTTTGCCCAACACTCTCCCAAATGAAAAAATGTTCAAATGTTTGTTAAGCTGATGGGACTTAACTACGGGGTCATCAGTCCCTAAACTTACAAACTACTTAACAACTAGCTTATCCTAAGGACGGCACAAATATCCATGCCCGAGGGGGGATTCGAACCCCCGACCGTAGTGGCCGTGCAGACCGTGACTGAAGCGCCTCAGTCCCCTCGACCACCGCGGCCGGCTCTCCCAAATGACGTTTTCCACATGTAGAACACTGTATTTTGTTATTGTTATTAGTAAGTTTCTTTTTACATTCACTTACAAAGTGACCTGAACCTCCACATACAAAACCACTGTTTTCTTAACTTTTTATTCTGATTTTTCTTCTTGTAAACTACAACCTTAAAAGCAACACGTATTTCTTCATTTTTCTTTATTTTGTCCTCTTCAGATTTGATTTCAGGTTTTCCAGTGTTTTTTCCTTACTGCAAGTAGAGTCCCGAGCACTTACAAAATGTTTATATTCATCCGGCAATTTCGTCATTATTCTTGTAATCAACGCTGTTTCGTCAATATTTTGCCCTAGGCGGTTCAGTCTAAAAGCTAGAGTTTGCACTTTAGCAATATTGGACATTACATCTTGATTTCTGTCGTATTCAAAATTGCGAGTTCTGTTGGTCTTTATTTTTCTGAGATATCTTTGTTAGTGTATCATACATCTGTTTAGACGTTTCACAGGTAAGGATATGTGGTTTACGTTCACATCTATAGTTCTCAAAATGAAGTATTTTGCAAGTGCGTATTTTTGTTTTCATGCGGATATTGTTTCTTTTTCGGGTTTCACGATTCCGCCACTGACGTACCCACTGAGGCCTTTTGCCATGAACATCACATTTATTTCCAGTTCCCATAGCGGAAAACTTGTAGAGTCTTTTAATTTTGGTATGTTGTTTATGTTGTATCATCTACTGATGAATCCATTTTTTTTTCAAACACAACACGCAAGTTGTTTTCACAGAAAGACACAGTCTATTAACACTCGTAAATTTTCACCGTTTCTTTTTTTTTTTTTTTTTTTTTTTTTTTTTTTTTTTTTTTTTTTTTTTTTTTTTTTTTTTTTTCCTCCAGATTTGTAACACGTACTGGGCCCATAACCTGTCAAGATAAGTAGCTAAAAATATGGTTTTATATTTCTTAGTTGAGATATTTTCTTTTATTTTAGTACGAAGCACAACAGAAACATTTTTTTCTGGAAAAAGCGACTTTATTAGTAACCACTGTTTGTTTGTTTTTTCTTTCATAGCAACTAGCTCACACTACCAACATAACAAAAATAGATACAGTAATGCCAACTGTGGCTTTCATTAAAAAGAAACATATTGTCTTTGATTACTGCACTTTGTCTTTAAATATCAACACGCACGCGCCGCGAGATACAGTCGCCAACCGGGGCTACTAGCGCCGCCCGCGAGACAAGTGACGAACGAAAAGCTAGCCGCGCCACCGGCGATGAAGTAATCATGAGATACCCATAAGCGAATACGAGCGACTGGTAATTGGCGATAGTACACAGCAGAGGAAAAGCATGAAAAATCGAGCCAGCACGGCTCCAATGAAATCCAGATGAAGACGTCGAGTTACGACGTCGAAATATCGTTTTCTAAAGACGGGGACTGCCGGTGGTACACCCGATACTGCGATATGGAATATAGTTACTTAGATCAACTTCTAACTTCGGTTTCAGTGAGGGGGGGGGAGTACTCAAACGCCTAGTGCAGTAATAGCATTCAAGAAAGATTTAGTTGAAAAGTCGATCAGTATCCTTCTTCATGTGTATCAGTTTCGTTCCAATGTGAAGAGAACGTGTAAATTCAAGCCCTCTCAAATAACAAAACTTGAACGCATGCAAAGTTTTCTCGTTTAAGTCAGACGTATATTTGTATGACATGCCTAACGAGAACATTGGCCGCGAGCAAAGAGGGAAAAGAACGGGAATAAGCATCAACTGGGTATTTGGGAATCGTGCCCAGATGGCCGAGACGGTCAAGAGAACTTTTCACGAGAAGACGAATATCCGGGCTCGAATACTAGTCTGGTAGAAATTTTTAAATGCAGCAGTTTAATTATTTCATATCCAATAGCAGCTAAGTCGACCGGAGGCAAGAAGATGGAAGTGGAATATTATAGGCAGTGGGTTTGGTTGTTCAGCCGAGTATCAGAGCAACGGCAGTGGCCGACTGAAAGTTCCCACGAGGATCTGGGACGCGGACCTCCCAGCTGGTTCCACCGCCTTGTGGCAACAGCTGCTTCGCATCAGTGTCTGCTCGAGAGACTACACTACGCAGACAGGTCTCTTACTAGCGATGGGTCGAATCAGCTCATTCCTGTCAACAACTCATTCCCCTCTCTTTACAGTGAAGTACTTTGTTCTCTAGGTAGATCTAGGCTTCGTGGTCGTTAGTTCAGTTTGTTCTTGGTGGTCCGGTGAATATTTTGGGTCAGATTTTTTATTACAGAGAGCGTTCAACCCTGACCGGGCGTGCTGAGCCACGGCGTCCAACACCACTCAGCTGCCGCCGCTTCATGTCAAAATGGCAACGCACGGGTACATATGGTACATATTTGACGACAGACCGAAATTATCTTACGATTTTCTGAATAACGCTTGAGAAGTGCGCGCTACTGCTTACACATTTTGTTCTCCTCATGGAGTACTACGAGTGTACGAAGTCTGCAGTAAATCCGCGTTCCATACGTCGTGGCCTCCCCTTGTAATCTGAAACAGCGTGCAAATTCTTGACAAAGGAAGAATGCGGTCTTGCTATCCAAAAGAGGCTGGAAAATATCTGCGGAGACAGCACGATTGTGCAGAGATGCATGAGGAAACAGCACTCCAGACAAACCACACAGTGGGAGGACGGTAACTGCGACCACTGACGTGAATCACCGACTACTGGGCGAATTGACAGGCGAATCACGTTTGGTGAGCTTTCCGCACCAGTGGACTGTGACCAAGATGTCGTGAATGAGACGGTGAAAGACTTAGGGCTTCAATAAGGGTATGCGAAGTGAATACCCAGGCAGATGACACGTGATTTGAAGGTCAAAAGGGTGGAAGTCTAAGTTGCTTCAAGCGTTTGAAGCTAACGAAGACACTTTTTCTCCGATCTGCTCACAGGGGGTGAAACAGGGGTATAAGCTTATGTCCAGAAACAAAGAATCAGTCGAAGGAATGCCAGCACACCTCTTCTCCAAGACCTAAAAAGCTCAAAAGCCAAAAATCAGCAAAGAAATGAAATGATCGAATGGCATTTTTGGCGGGGAAATTCCGCGTGTGAATGTTCTGCAGCCTAGTGTAAGTGTTGTTACTTGACGCCACTTCGGCAACTTGCATGTCGATGATGAAAATGATGATGAGGACAACACACAACACACAATCCCCTGCCAGAAAACGAACCCGGGCCCCCCTGCGTGATACTGAAAACCCTAAGAGATTTTGGTCATATGTTAAATATACTAGGGGCAAAACACAAACAATACCGCCACTACGTGATAGTAATGCCGATCCTGACGATGATAACGCTACTAATGCAGAGTTATTAAACATAGCTTTTAGAAACTCATTCACCAAAGAAGACGAAACCAATATTCCAGATTTCAAATTACAAACAGGGGCCAGAATGAGTAACGTTGAAGTAGATATTCTCTGAGTAGTGAAGCGACTGAAATCATTTAACAAATCTTCTGGTCCTTAACAGCCATATACAACCGCTCTCTCAAAGAAGGATCTGTACCAAAAGATTGAAAAGTTGCACAGGTCACACCTATATTCAAGAAAGGCAGTAGGAGTAACCCACTAAGCTACTAGCCTATTTCATTGACGTCTATTTGCATCAGAGTTTTGGAACATATACTGGATTCAAATATTATAAATTATCTCGAACATAATGATCTACTGACCTAAGGTCAACACGGATTTAAAAAAATATCGTTCATGAGAAACACAACTAGCTCTTTATTCACACGAAGTGATGAGTGCTATCGACAAGGGTTCTCAAATTGATGCCGTATTTCTTGATTTCCAGAAGGCTTTTGACACCGTACCTCACAAACGGCTTATAATCAATTTGCGTGGTTACGGTATATCGCCCCAAGTTTGCGACTGGATAGGGGATTTCCTGTCAGAGAGGACACAGTTCGTAGTAGTCGATGATAAGGCATCGACTAAAACAGAGATGATATCGGGAGTTCCACAGGGTAGTGTTATTGGTCCTCTGCTGTTCCTTATTTACATAAACGATTTGGGAGAAAATCTAAGCAGCTCTCTTATGTTGTTTACAGATGACGCCGTCATTTACCGTCTAGTAATATCATCTGAAGATCAAAACCAACTGCAGAACGATCTGAATAAGATATCAATATGGTGTAAAAATTTGCAATTGACTCTAAATAATGCGAATTGTGGTGTTGTACACATGAGTACGAAAAGAAATCCGTTAAACTTTATTTACAAGATAAATCGATGGTGAAGGCAGTAAATTCCTCAAAATACCTAGGAATTGCTATTACTGCAGACTTAAACTGGAAAGAACACGTAGGTAATGTCGTGGGACAGGCGAACTAGAGACTGCGATTTATTGGCAGAACCCTTAAAAGATGCAACAGAACTACTAAAGAAACTGCATACACTACACTTGTACGTCCTTTATTGGAGTATTGCTGCCCAGTGTGGGATCCTTATCAGGGTCTAGCGGAGGATACCGAAAGAGGCCAAAAAAGGGCAGCTCGTTTTGTATTGTCACGATACGGGGGAGATAGCGTTACGAAAATGATACAGGATCTGGGATGGGAATCATTACAACAACGGCGCTTATCGCTGCAGCGTGGGCTACTTACGAAACTCCAATAGCCAATATTCTCCTCAGAATGCGAGAATGTACTGTTGACTGCCATCTACATAGGAAGAAATGACCATCAGAATAAAATACGGGAAATCAGAGCACGAACGGAGAGATTCTGGTGTTCTTTCTTCCCGCGTGCTATTCGAGAATGGAATGGAAGATAAATACGTAGTATGAAGGTGGTTTGATGAACCCTCTGCCAGGCACTTAAATAGTGACGCTGCCGTCTGAGCAATGGCGGGGGGGGGGGGACACACATTCATGGCGACAGATGTTTGGAATGGCAAACGGAGTCATTCACGTAGCTTTTTTCTGGAACATGACTGTACCGTGAGCAGCATCAGCTATATTTCAACACTGAGGAAGATTCGAGAATCCATTGGAAGAAGAGAAAATGTTTCAAATGTTTGTAAATCTATCGGATCAAACTGCGTGGTCATCAGTCCGTAGCTTACAAACTACTTAAACCTAGGTAAACTAACCTAAGGACAACTAGAAATCGATTCAAATGCATTATTACAATGCCTAAACTCAACACGTCTTTGGCCACAAGTCAGAACACTGGCAAACTGGGCTGGTCAATGGTCCCTCGACTGCCGTACTGTTTAGATTTAGCACCTTGTGACTTCTACTTGTTTCGCCTAATGACGACACTTTCAGCATACATGTGAGGTGAAAGTGGCAGTGAAGCAATGGGTTCGCCAGTTTAAATCTGAATTTTTCCAAAGGCGATTCTAGTGTTAGTTTCAACGATGACGGATATTTATCGCTTGTAATGGAGACTAAGTTGAATCGTGCCACTGTGTAGAGCAGTGTTTCCCAACCTTGTTAGATACGAGGCACACCCTTTCAAGAAGAAATATTCGGCGACCCCTCTCCTCCAAACCAAAACGCTACTAGTAGAGAAATCTAAAAACCAACGAATGTAATTTTCTTTCGGTTGAAACTTCTTTCTTGCAAAAAGTAATGTATAGTATTATATTTCAGGAACTTCTATTGTATTTTTAATAGAAAATATCATACCTTTACATGATTTCTGACAGAGAAAAATACTTTGCGTAACGAGTATTTCTCATTTCCTATAAAACATACAACGATTCCTGAAAACGGTCGTCTAGCTTTGCGTTTATTTATCTTTAAAACTGTATTTATTTTAAAACGATCCCCTACGTTCCATTCAATATAGAACAATGTTAACAAAGAGTTACGCAATTCTAATGTAGGGTACATTAATTTTTTGTTTTATGCTGCAGCTACTTTCTTACAGTGGCTGCGATACCCTGAGCGATTCACAGGTTAAAAACACTGGTGTAGAGGACGAGTTATTGTAACAAACTGTAAGGACCTATTCACACGATGATTCGCAAATCGCCTCCCCAGTTACCAGGCTAATCCACATCTACCTCCTACTTATTATCTATTCCACGCACCCCACGTTTTTGTTTTAAATTGTACAACTATCCTCATAGTTAGCTAAAATTAACAAGCACAAATTTGAAGATCCTACAGTATGGAGTTATGAAAATGTTATGGATTAGGAGAAATTATACATTTTAGTCGATTTTAAAAACATATTTAAATATTTTTAAATAAGACAACTACACTCCTCGCCTTTAAAATTGCTGCACCATGGCGTGAAGTTTAATGACAGGAAGTAGATGCTGTGATATACAAATGATTAGCTTTTCAGAGCATTCACACAAGATTGACGCCTGTGACGACACCTACAACGTGCTGACATGAGGAACGTTTCCAACCGATTTCTCATACACAAACAGCAGTTGACCGTCGTTGCCAGGTGAAACGTTGTTGCGATGCCTCGTGTAAGGAGATGAAATTCGTACCATCACGTGCCATTGGTCGGGGTGCCATTGGTTACACGTCTCGGTCCCCTCTTGTTCGCATCGACAGCACTTTGAATAGCGGCCGTTAAATTTCAGATGTGTTACAACCCGTGGATCTACCCATTATTATGTTCCTGCGAAACCCTACGTTTCAGCAGGATAATGCACGACCGCATGTTACAGGTCCTGTACGAGTCTTTCTAGTTATGGAAAATGTTCGACTGCTGCCGTGGCCAGCACATTATCCAGGCCTCCAACTAAAAACGTCTGGTCAATGGTGGCCGAGCAACTGCCTCGTCACAATACACGTCACTACTCTTGATGAACTCCTGTTGAAGCTGCATGGGCATCTGAACCTGTACACGCAATCAAGCTCTGTTTGACTCAATGCCCAGGCGTATCAAGGCCATTATTACGACCAGAGGTGGTTGTTCTGGGTACTGATTTTTCAGGATCTATGCACCCAAATTGTTTGAAAATGTAATGACACGTCAGTTCTAGTATACTATATTTGTCCAATGAATACCCGTTTATCATCTGCATTTCTTCTTGGTGTAGCCATTTTAATGGCCAGTAGTGTTTGTTCTAGTTTTTGGTCTAGCGCATTTGAAACTTTTAAATATATTTCATACATCAATATGCGTTACCTCAGACATATGGTAACTTTGAGGTTAATTTCAGTTTTCTTCTGGTAGTCAATCAATTTATTACATCCTCCTATCCACGGTTTATCTAGTGAAAAGGCAGCGAAGGTAAAAAATAACAGATTCAAATTTATACGGTGTTTACCATGAAACATTGTTATTGCGAAACATTCGTGACAGGAACAAGGAACGAGAGAAATAAGTGGAATAAAAAGTGCCCTCGCCTAAACACCAGATAAGAAACTGTTTCAATAGGTTCTGCGCTATAATGTTTCACCTGTACACCTCATGGGGAAGCTAGCAAACATTTTCTACCTCGAATTTCAAATTAAACATTTTTCGTACTTTGCTCAACGAAATTGTACGAACGCAACCAAGAGACTGCGCGACCAGCATGTCTAGTATCTGAGTCACGGCTACTCTGTGACGCCAACTACTCCCGTGTGAATTGCCCCAGATAACTACATTTGCTGCGTCTCTTGGTCGCACATTATCTTAGTCACTTGGCGACTAGAGTATCCCCGTGTGAATAGGGCCTAATGTTTTCTCTACGTTACGCTATGCCACACTTGCTTTGAATTAAAAAAAAAAAAAAATCACACTGACGTGTTTTACGACCCATTTTAGATTTGTAGTTTCATATATGTTTTTGCAAACATTTTCGACCAAAATAATAATCTAAATGATAAAAAATTAATTAATAACAGTGTCTGAAACCCTTGTAGGAAAAAAAATTTGGTACTGGTGGGTTCCGGACCACTGACCTTCAGCAGCACAGTCCCACTACGCTACAGCTAACAGCTGGGTATTGCGTTCTTTAATCTCATGCTATTGATGGCCTTTGTTAACTGATGCTAATATGGCATTTGTAGACTCTAGATTATCATTTATCGTAATTGTTAATTCTTCAGTGCGCCATTGCTTTGAAATGACAACATGTAAGTTACAATAAGAAAATCATCAAATACGCAACGCAAGATGGCGTATGCCAGAGACAGTTCTGGGCAAGAAATGTTACGTGACATCTGGGAACGGCTGGTTTTCGTTAATTTAATTGAGGGCGTCAAAAACCGTTATTTTTGCAAATATCTCTCAAACGATACGACATATGAAAAAAACATAAGGGAACAAAGTTGTAGAAAATTTTCTCCTCTGCAAATTCGTTTATTCAATTTTCGCGTCAGATGAACGGTTTATTTACAATTAAAATTACATTGCAAACGGCTGTTTTTGGTATTACTAAAGTATTCCTTGTCCGAAATATTTCAAAAAGCGAGGTTCTGGTCTCTGGTAGCCAACAATTATGTCTGTAAAATTTTGTGCCGATCGGTTGAACAGTTCGACCTAAAAAGTGGGAACACATTACAGCCAGGCAGACATCGTCAAATCGCCATTATTTTTGCAAATTTCTCTGCAACGATACAAGATATAAAAAAAAACATAATAGAGCGAAATTGTAGAGAATTTTCCCCTCTGCCAATTAGGTTCTCTACCAATTAGGTTATTCAGTTTTCGTGTCAGATGAACGGTTCAAAAAAAAGTTCAAATGTTTGTATAGTCTTTGGGACTTAACTACGGGGTCATCAGTCCCTAAACTTACAAACTACTTATGAACTACCTGAGACTAAGGACGGCACAAATATCCATGCCCGAGGGGGGATTCGAACCCCCCCCCCCCCAGATGAACGGTTCGTTTGCAATTACAATTATATTACAATCGGCTTTTTTTGGTATTACTACCGTATTTTTTGTCCGAAAAAATTGAAAAAGGGAGGTTCTGGTCTCTGGCGGCCTACAATTACGTGTGCAAAATTCGGTGCTGATCGGGTGAACGGTTCGTCTTAAAAACAGGTAACACTTTACGGACAGAAATACGGACAGACAGACATACATCCAAAAAATCACTGTTATTATTGCAAATATCTCTGAAACGATACGATATATGAAAAAAAAAAACGTAAGAGAGCAAAGTTGTAGAGAATATTCTCCTCTACTAACTCGGTTTTCAATTTTCGTGTCAGATGAATAGTTAAGCCGTAATTTTCATTTAAATTCGAGCTGTCAAAAGACGATCGCAAAGGCCCACTTTTAGTGTTACTACCGTAACCTAAAGTGGGCCAAAATTAAATAGCGTTGCCGAAGGTGTCTGTGCTATTTCCTGTGAGTACGCTCGGTAGAGCCAGCGGAGCTGAGGCACGCAGCCGGCGGGCGCAGCGGCCCGAGTAATCCCCGTGACGTCACAGGGCGACCGCTACTGTCTCCGGCTGGCGGAGATAGCGGCGCCTCCTCTCCAGATGTTTCCAATCTGGCCGCGCCGCGGCGCGCAGCCATTGTTGCCAGCTCCAGGCGGCCTCTTGTCACGGAGGCCAACAGCTGCTCGCTTCCCTCCATCTCCTCTCCTCTTCTCACGCAGTCGGCGTCTTCACAGCTCCCCATGCTGTATAAAGGTTACCGCGCGATACACCCCTAGACTAGAGATGGGATAATTGAAACATCTGACGGTTTCGAAACCAAGGAAACCGTACCATCTGTGGTTTCGAAACACTGTTTCGAAACCATGAAACCGTGAAGCAATGTATGTTTTATCCTGAAATCTTCGTTCTAGGAGGGCAATATTTTTCACTATGTGAACGAGGGTACATGCAAGAACCTGTCAACCATAGAGTATATATTTACTTCTTGGCCTGTACGAAACATGTTGATAAGGATTTTCTCCCGTGTTGTTGATGTTGCCAACATAGTCACACGAGGCCGCCGGTATGGTAGGTAAAAGTTTACCCCGCTAGGAACTCACAAACTGCAATACGGTACGCATATTACAGTGATGGATCATAAATGCTACTTTCTATACATACTAAATAAATTATAGGGAATAAAGGGCACACTAAATAATCACAAATAATGCTATGGAATTACAAAAATAACCGTTGCACCACCGCCGCAATTCCTTTAACATGACAGTCGAAAAATTATAACGATTGGAGGTAACATCGTTTTCACTCCTCAGAAACTCTTTAACACGAGATTAAATGTGCGATGTACCCTTGTTCGTATAAAAATGTCATTTAAGGCTTCATGTTATATTTTTTATGTAGTTTCACTCGTGTTTTTAATATGGTAGATAAACCTATAATTTAAGTGGTTATTTCAATGCAAATAGTGAACGTTGTTTTATTGTTCTTTTACATTTATAAAGCAGACATTATGTCATTTCGGAATACAGCAGTCTCTTGCAAACGAATCTTGATTTCAGTAATCATAAGCTGCAGACTCACGAATATCAACTACTATTTGACACTGTCTTCAGTAAAATGAAACACCACATTTCGATACCATTAGTCTGTTCCGCCTTTCTGAATTAGTGGTTTGAAACACCGGTGTTGTGAAACCGACACGAAACCGCGAAACCGACACGAAACCGTGAAACCGACAGGAAGAAACGGTTTTAGTGTATCGACAATCGACCGCGAATGTGATCCGAAACAGAACGGAATGAAACCACATGGTTTCGAAACCGTGAAAGATGCCGGTTTTGAAACACTGAAACTGTTGTGTGTATCGAAACCTGGTTTCGAAACCATGAAACCGTAGCCAACTCTACCCTAGACTGAGAACACGCGGTGTGGTAGGCATTGCTAGAGCTGTTGTTGTTGTGCTCTTCAGTCCGCAGATTGGTTTGATGCAGCTACTGTAGTGGAACGGCGACAGGATAACTGCGATGTATAATATTGTTATTCATGTCCAATTCAAATGTTCAAATGTTTGCAGAGCTTATGGGACTTACCTACGGGGTCATCGTCCCTAAACTTACAAACTACTTATGAACAAGCTACTACTAAGGACGGCACAAATATCCATGCCCGAGGGGGGATTCGAACCCCCGACCGTACTGGCTGGGCAGACCATGACTGGCGCGCCGCAGTCCCTTCGGCCACCGTGGCCGGCTATTTATGTTCTGATCATACAATGAAGGTTTTCACGACCGGATGTCATAGTTGGTGGTAGAACTTCCGGGTTATAAGGCCGTGGTCCATAAAACTTTCCAGTTTCACCTAACGTTTCGTCCAGAGCTGCGCCGGACATCCTCAGAGGTCTTCTAACTTGCGTTGAGTCTTGCCGACTGATGAGTCGGGTGTCTGAGAGCGCCATATATACTGTGAAAATTGGGCGTGGTCAAATTGTCACTTTATCAGGAGAGATAGTCCTTGTCAAAGATAAAAACATCACTATCGATTGCAATCGGTCAGAGATGAAACCTGTCGATCTTTCAAAGCTACTGTCCATATGTCGCTAAGTTTCATAGCTTCTTCTTTCCTGTTAAAATTTTTTTTATGTTTGTATATTTCCATAGCTTCGCCGTATTTATGTTCTTCTTTAGTCTCTAATCATGAAATTATTCTGACACTAGAAAAAGTTTTTTTTTTTTTTTTTCAGCTGCTAGGACGTTATTGATTAGTTATTTACAGTTCCCTAGCAACACCAACTGTCATAAGCTAACCGTGTAAATTCTCTAGACTTCGTACTATGTATTCCGCACCACAACATAAATTAAAACTTGTAGGGATAATTCCTTTAAATAGTTCATCAAAAATAAATAAGGCTTTTATACGAGCGAAGCATGGAAAATAGTCTGTAGCCGTTACTAAAATTTCATCAAAGTTAAACACAGGCACTTCTATTTGCTGTCCTTAACTCGTACTGAAAAAAAATATTAATAATCCACTGCCTTCTAAACACTGCGTTTTTCACATTCACACTAAATACAAATATAATGTCACATTCGAAGCTAATCAGTAGTGATTCAATCAGAATTAAATTGTTATCTGAAATCAGATTCTTCACAAGAATCAAATTTCTCTTGCTATAAAATATTCTTGATCATAAATAAATCTTCATAAATGCAAGATATCTTATTTATTCTTCTTCTTGTTAATACAGCGTCAGTTTAGCAAGAAATGTGAACATGGACAACTAGTTTGGACTGAATCTCAAATAAGACTAACAATAATTTAATATTCTTTTCTTTTCTTTTTTGAAACGATCGAAGCACGGCAATAAAGAAGGCGCGGCAGCATTCGTAGCCTCGTAGCTGTCGGTTAAATTTTAATAGTGGCCGTCTGCTGTAATGTTGGCTGCGGCGGCGACGACGCTGCCCTTGTTGATTGCGGCGCCTCGATTGTACATGAAACAAACAGAAAAAAAAAACATTTTAAGAATCATATTATAAAAAATAACAATATTTACATAAACATCAAATATGTATGCATTCTAACTAAAAGGTTCGTTTTCTTTCATTTTTTATTTATAACTTCAAAACAGGGCTGACATAGGAAAATGTAGTACGACTATCTTGTCCCACTACACTATCCATGCTACCCTGTCCTGTGCAAGCCTCTTCATCTGAGAATAACGTACGGCGACCTACATCCTTTTCAATCTGCTACTTCATTCGTCCCTCGGTCTCCCTCTACGATTTTTACCCCATACATTTCCTTCTAATGCTAAGTTGACGGTTTCTTGATGTCTCAGAATGTGTCCCACGATTCTCTCAGTCAGGATATGCCAGAAACTCCTTTTCTCCCCAATTCTGTTGATCAACTCCTTATTACTTACTTGATCTATTCGACTGTAGCACCACATTAGGAAAGCTTCTATCATATTTTTGTCTGAAATCCTTAGTGTTTCACTCCCACACAATGCTACACTCCAGTCAAATGTTTTCAGAAACACTTCCTAATATTTAATCTAATATAGGATGTCAACAAATTTTGCTTATTCAGAAACGCTTTTCTTCCCATAGACATTCAGCATTTTATATCTTCTTTACTTCGGCCATCAGAAGTTATCTTGCTACGCAGATAACAAAACTCATCTACTACTTTATTGTCTCATTGCCTAATCTAATTCCTTCTGCATAGCCTGATTTTTTGACACTACATTCCATTACCTTCGTTTTACTCTTGTTAATGTACATCTTATATCTTGCTTTCAAGACACTGATCATTCCGTTTAATTGCTCTTCCAGTTATTTTGCTGTCTCTGATAGAATTACTGCTGGGTCAGCAAACCGCAAGGTTTTTATTCCCTCTCCCTGGACTTTAATTCCCTCTCCAAATTTCCCCTGGGTCTCTTCACAGCTTGCTCAGTGTACAGATTGAACAATATTGGGGAAAGGCTACAACCCTGTATTACACCATTTCCAGCCACTGCCAACCTTTCATGACCATTGAATCTAATAACGGCTGTCTGGTTTCTACACAAGTTGAATACAACCCTTTGCTCCCTATGTTTTACCCCTGCTACCTTCGGAATCTGAAATAGTGTATTCCAGTCAACATCGTCAAAAGCTTTCTCCAGATCCTCAAATGTTAAAAAACGTAGGTTTCCCTTTCCTTAATCTATTTTCTAAGATAAGTCATAACGTGAGTATTGCCTCGCGTGTACCTACATTTCTCCTAAATCCAAATTGATCTTCCAGAAGCTCGGATTCCACCAGTTTTTCCATTCGACTGTAAATTATTCGTGTTAGTATTTTGCATCAATGATTTATTAAGCAGATAGTTCTGTATTCCTAGAGTTAACGTGCAAAATAAATAAATAAAGTTTTGAATGGACAGCCTGAAACGTAGTATTTAAGATTATCACTTAAAACGTATAATTTTTATTATCCAACGAAGTGATGAGAATTAAAAAGAAAAGAAAAAAATAAATAAAAAAGAGAGATCGATACGAAAGGGATTGAGGGGATTGAATAGAAAGTGTCAATCAAACCCCTTCCCTATGGGTACTGATTCACACTCATTCGCAATCGTAAACAATAGATCCCAGTGCGACAGGACGACGTCCTTGACAACAATTGACTCTACAACACCCAGTGGTCGAATAAACCTATCTTTACGTTTTGGGACTGCAATCCTCTAGGACAGTGTTTCCATATTTTTTATAGTGGAGTTGACAATGTTTCTTGAAAAAAATTTCATGAACCAGTATGCACTGGTATAAAGGAAGGCATTTCCGTTCCAAAAGACCACTGTTCGGTGTGAGATTTGTTAAATTGTTTACTCATGGTATTAATAATACTTTTCATAGTTAGACTTGTAATGTTACATGTGCCTCCACGTGCCAAAAGTTTCTTGTTTTCTGATGCTAAAAATTAATTTATTTGCAAATTTTGTTGGCATTTTTCGTAAATATGAATATACTATTCACAGTCACATGGACTTAATATTCTTTGAAGATTGATTAATGTATATAAACCTCTGCGCGAAGAATACAAAGACATTCATCACGTTCAACGATTCTAATCTAAAAAGATAGGAGACGCGTCTTAATTTCGTTTCCTTATTCGAACATTGCGACAGTAAAGCGGTAAATGAATTGAGCTCTGTAATTATTACGAATTTTCCAGGATAGAAATTTCTGGATGTATTCGAGAATGAACTGTGTAAAGCGATGCAAGTTTTATGTAGACAAGCTGCTTTTTTAACTCCATTATAAGCTCTGCAGTTTAAATGAACTTGAAAAATGTTCAAATGTTTGTATAGCTTATGGGACTTAACTACGGGGTCATCAGTCGCTAAGCTCACAAACTACTTATGAACTAACTAAGACTAAGGACGACACAAATATCCATGCCCGAGGGGGGATTCGAACCCCCGACCGTAGTGGCCGTGCAGACCGTGACTGGAGCGCCTCAGTCCCCTCGGCCACCGCGGCCGGCAACTGAACTTCGAATGCGTTCCCATTAAGTAGACAACTGATTCCTTTTATTTATTTTTTTTTTCCTTCTCACATTTTATTAACTGTGATGCAATTTATTTTTCAGGATAACGGATTCTGCCATTTCATCTAATTACGAAACTAATTGTTAGAGATGTGATCAGAATAGTAATCATTTTCATTCCATTCTTTTATTTACTAAATAATTGTTCTGAATACGATCCTGAGAGTCTGTCCCGACTTATTAAATTTCGATGTTAACAATTTGAGCAAGCCTAGACTTTGTTAGTAAATCGGTGATACTAAATGATGTCTCCAAAAGTTAGGTTCACAGCGGTTTTCCAGCAACATTCAGATTTTATTTTTTTAATAGGTTTTTAATTAATTTCTTAGTGCGTAGCTTGGCTTTTCTTTAACAGTGTCGCATTTTTCCATTGTTTTAAAAATTTAAAAATAGAGATTTTTTTAGGCACCATTCATGACCCACGTAAATGCTGCGACTAAACTAAACTCCGTCCGACAGGCCTCGAGAGGCCCACTGGATACCGACCGACCGCCATGTCATCCTCTGCTCGAAGGCGTCAACGGATGCGGTATGGAGGGGGGGGGGGGGCATGGTCAGCGCCCCGCACTCCCGGCCGTTATGTCAGTCTTCGTGACGGAGCCGCTACTCCTCAGTTGGCCTCACAAGGGCTGAATGCACCCCGCTTCCCAACAGCGCTCGGTAGACCCGGACGGTTACCCACCCAAGTGCTAGCCAAGCCCAACAGTGCTTAACCCCACTGATGTAACAGGAACCGTTGTGTCCACTGCGGCAAGGCCGTTGGCAAAATGCTCCGACCCCAGTCTGAAATATTTCTTCCGTTCAAGCTTTATAGCAACGTCAGTGATAGCTTAAAAAAAAATCGCACTGATGTGTTTTACGGCCCACTTTACATTTGTAGTTTTTTAAATTTTTGCAAACATTTTCGACCAAAATAATAATGTAAATAATAAAAAAATTAATTAATAAGAGAGTCTGAAATCCTTTTAGGAAAAAAAAAGGGTTTTAAGTAGTGTCGGGCACCGAACCACTGACCTTCAGCGTCACACTCCAACGCTTTGCCCACTACGTGTTTTTTTTTTTTTTTTTTTTTTTTTTTTTTTTTTTTTTTTTTTTTTTTTTGTCTATGGGTTGTTCGGTTCATTGCGGTCGCTTATCGTCTTGGTTCGTTGTTGTTCTGTGTGATTTTGGCTCAGCCTTTTTATTGCAGAGGGCGTTCAGTCCTCTGACCGGGCGCGCTGAGCCACGGCGCCCGGCACGCTAGGGCTATCAATCGAAGGTTAAACCCTTTAATCTCATACTATTGATAGCCATTGTTAACTGGTGCTAATATAGCATTCGTAGACATTAGATTATCATTTATCGTACGAAGAACGATGTGTTTTTGTTCATTCTTCAGTACACCATACTTTTGAAATGACAAAGTGTAAGTTACAATAAAAAAATCATCAATTACGCAACGCAAGGTGGCGTATGCCAGAGAGAGTTCTGGGCTAGGAATGTCACGTGACATCTTCGAAAGGATGGTTGTCGTTAATTCAGTGGAGCGTGTCAAATCTCCTTTATTTTTGCAAATATCTCTCGAACGATACGAGATATGTATTTTTTGCCCGAAAAGTTCGAAAAAGGGAGATTTTGGTCTCTGGCGGCCTACAATTATATCTGTAAAATTTGGTTCTGAGCGGTTGAATGGTTCGTCTTAAAAACAGGGAACACGTTACAGACAGACACACACACATCCCAAAATCGCCGTTATTTTTGCAAATATCTCTGAAACGATACGAGATATGAAAAAACATAACAGAGAATATTCTCCTCTACAAATTCGGTTACTCAATTTTCGTGTCAAATGAATACGTAAGCCGTTATTTTCATTTAAATTTCGAGCTGTCAAAAGACGATCGTAAAGGCCAACTTTTAGTGTTATTACCGTAACCTAAAGTGGGCCAATATAATCTGGCTTTTAAGGTGATTTCATTCAAATTATTATTTCTCTCATTTTTCTTTATTAAAATGGCAGAATAGTTTCATTTGCAGGAGCCATTTCATTTCAAGGTTATTTGCATTCAGATATTATTTAAATAAAAGTTATTTCTAAAATATTAACGAATTGGGAGAAATTGTTTCAGACTGTAGCTTGTTAGTTTTAGATGTAAACTACTGTTGTATGTGACACTTACGGTGACCGTCCTCTCGATTTGAAGGATAAGAGTGCAAAATGTCATGAACATTGAAACAGAACTGTAGATTTGTATGCAATAAGTACACACAAACATACAAACTGACAGACCCTCTGCTTTATACATAAAGATAATTTAAAGTTTAAGATCAGGCCACTCCTCAAACGAGATTATGTCGGATTGTAAAATTTATTTTGTGGTTGTGGGGCTTCTCTGTGGATTGCACAGTAGGAGGTCTTTGGGTGTAAATGTGACACTGTTAGGTGAACAGGGGATCCGCCTTCGCGCATGTCCGCTCCGCCTGCTCGGCGCTCAGACGAGTATAAAGCCGGGATCAGACACACATCTAATGGCGTGCAATAGCTAGTTGCATAGTGGAGATGTAGTTCAGTAGCAAGTGTGAACGTCCTGATTTTAGTAGCGCCACTTAAGAGTCGCTACTTTTTCCACGCAACAAGAAGTTCAACTTGGTTGTACTTTGTTTCGCCACTTTCTTTCCCAACGACCATATATCGAAAATCGACTGTCACCTCGCGGGGTATTTCGAACCATTTTACTTCGTATCAGTGTGTTTGCGTTCTAGGTTTATGTGTTGGCGTCTTTGTTTGTGGCTAAAACGTCGAATCGATCAAGAAAACACTTCGTGTGCTTGTGGAAGAAGGTGTAACGATCGTTTGGCCGCGAATGATATGAGGCGTGTAAACCGCGATCAGATGAGACTGCGGACGCCATGTTGAAAACTTCACAACTAACAAGGAAAGTACATGGGCTCGAACAAACATATCTGTATGAACGTTTAGTTACAGGATCTCTACGTAAACCTCAATGTGCTGGTGGGTGTTGTTTTTTCCGCCAAGCTCTGCAACCATGCTCTAGATAGCACTATAGATGTAATTGTAGACGCCATACGTAATGCAGATATCTTAACTATAACTTATGTAATAATCATCGTGCATGTTCTCTAGCGAATTGTCATCAAAAGCCATGATGATAGTTGCAACTTTAACCTTCTTCCCAAAAGACTGTGGGTATTCACTGCCACTACTTCCATCGCCTCTTCCCGCACTTACCGTAGCACTACCGCTTGCAATGAGTTGTTCGGCATTATCATCCCTATTATCATTATTATGAGTTTGTAACAACAATATCTAACTTATGCTCATATTTCTGAACCAAAACAGATACGAGAAAGCATGCAAATGATTCATCTTCTACACTAATACCATCTTCACGAAGAAGGGTTCTTCGTAACTTCATCTCAACTAATCGCAATACATTAGCAGGATTGATTAGCAATCGCCGCCCCATCTGACGCTTCACCACACAAATAACATCGCAAAACGCAACTTCGGAGGCACACTTCACTGTCCCTACTGGCGAACCGACAGGTCAAAGTGCAATGCGGCATGGCACACGCAGAGGCCTCTAACGGACGACTGCAGAGTTTTGCAGATGCGGGAGTATCACAAGTGCAATAAGGGATTTACATTATCTCTCATACGATTTTGGTGTATATGTGTTTGTTCGAGCCCAAATACTTTCCTTGTAAGTAGTATTTGTGAAGTTCTGTGTGAACGATAGCTCACACGGTAACTGCAGAAAGACAAGCGTTGTTGTCGCGGTTTAGTTGCCTGTGTGAACCCGGCTTAAGTTATCTGCGGCTGGCGCCAGCACGGCTGTTCAGTATTCTCAGGCTGTAGTCTCAGTGGGAGGGTGCCAACGGCGACTGCCAATGCCTGGCGTCAACCCACTGCTTTGCACTGGTTGCGGAAGCCATTAGGCCATAGCATAGACCAAAGATAACACAGACTGCGCGTGACGTCATTAAAGCGAAACCAAGGAGGTTAGAACACAGGGAGACGCCCTTACGCTGAAAAAGTGACGCCTGCAAGGAAGCCTGCCTCCGCCATATTGCTAAATTTTGAATAAGTGTTGGTATTGTAGAGCTAATGTTTTATGTGACATAAAATAGGGATAAAACTTCCGACGGTGGCGACAGGAAGGGCATCTGGCCACTCCGTAAATATTAACACGCCAAATTCGAGTTAACAAAGCCGACCCTGCATATGCGGAAACATGGCCAAAGAAAAAGTAAGAGCCAGTTAGCTCTATCGGAGCGATTTTCCCTAAAGGGCCCTACCGACGATGCGATTTATTGGGTCAATTCGTTGGTCATCCGATAAATTGGGCGGTTTAGGCGCTACCCGACCAACTTTCCTTGTCGGTCGGTTGATTGTGCCTGACCACCCGATCTCCGATTCCCCCACCACTTCACCCGACAAATTGTACCGTGTGTAGCGCTTCCCGACCAACTTCCATGCTTGAGGTCGTCTGCAAAGCGAACACGCGAAAACAAAAACAGTTGACAAACAGACACCAGAACAGGGTGACGCTGCGTGCAGTTGGTCGGAACGTGTGTAGGCTGCTACCAATTGGTTGGTTCGTTGGACATCTTGTTGGTCGTACGATAAATCGGAGCGTGTGTAGGGGCGTTCGCAACGGCCATGGAATTAAGGAGTCGTCGTTATGAAAAATGTTTACTGCTGCAGAGAAATTACGTCATGAAGTGACAGAAGCCTGACAATTTGTGGTGATCGTGAGGGGGGGGGACTGAGGTATTTTAATTTGAATGCACCTCGTCGTTACTGTTGTAGAACAGTTTTGTGGGAACTTTTTCTGAATAAAAGAAATGAATATTATGGGAAGTCCGTTAGTGTGGACAAGGATCAGAAAGAAAACTGGTTTGTGTCATTTCGAGAAGAATGATTCCGGCATCTAGATAATGCGAGCTCTACTGGACGAGAGCAACGTTGCTGGTGATGAGAGAATAGTTTTATGACTTCGCAAGATCGAGATACTGTTATTAGCTGTCTTCACACGTGATTCTACAGCATCTACAACATCCTCCTGCCTCGGGGAGGACATAAATGAGCTCATCTCGCCGAATTAACGCAAATCGTGTGAACTTATAAGGGGTTACGCCTCCACAGCGAAAGGGTGCCGTTTGCAATTTCCTCTGCGAGAGCAGGGTTCTGATTTAATAAAGAACAATTTCCGACGGCGAGGGCTTGCTGGTTCTGGTGTAATACACGTCGCCAGAACGGACTGAGTTGTGTCAGTTGGCGTGGATCTCACTGTTAGCTTGTAACTGGCGATACTAATATGTATGTGGGTGTTTTCGCCTCTTTTTTATCGTCGGATCTGTAATGAAAGTCTAAGATACATACTATGCATGTGTACACAAAACATATTTATTGTCAAAAAGTCTGAGGCTGAAAAAAGTTTTTATTAGTCTTTTTAATTGTTTACCATTTCACTTTTATTTCTATCAACAAAGCAGAGAATAAAATTAAATTTGTGTTTCTATGACTAAAAGTAGATGAACGGAACTCACTTATATTTATCCATTGCTTCTGGATTCGCTTTAATGTCTGCGATTTCACTGTCTCAAACTAGAGCCAAAAGGATTGTATTCAAATGTTCGTATGTTTGTTAAGCTTAAGGGACTTAACTGCGGGATCGTCAGTCCCTAAACTTACAAACTACTTATAAAGTAACGTGTACTAAAGAGAGTACAAACATCCATGTCCGAGAGAGAATTCGAACCCCCGGCAGGGAAAAGCCTCGCGCATCGGAACATAGCGCATCAATGAAACTTCCTGGCAGATTACAATTGTGTAATCTGGGACCTTTGCCTTTCGCGGGCAAGTGCTCTACCGACTGAGCTATCCCGACACGACTCTCGATTCCGCCTCACAACTCTACTTCCGTCAGTACCTCGCCTCCTACTTTCCAAACTTCACAGAAGCTCTCCTGCGAACCTTGCAAGACTAGCACTCCTGGAAGAAAGGATATGGTGGAGACAAGGCTTAGCCACAGCCTAAGGGATGTTTCCAGAATCAAACTTTCACTCTGCAGCGGAGTGTGCGTTGATATGAAACTTCCTGGCAGATTAAAATTGTGTGTCGGAACCGGGACTCGAACTTGGGGCCGCCCGCAGTGGCCGAGAGACTGAGGCGCTTCAGTCACGGTCTGCACGGCCACTACGGTCGGGGGTTCGAATCCCCCCTCGGGCATGGATATTTGTGCCGTCTTTAGTATAAGGTAGTTCATAAGTAGTTTGTAAGTTTAGGGACTGATGACCCCGTAGTTAAGTCCCATAAGCTTAACAAACATTTGAACATTCGAACCTGGGACCTCTATATGCTCGGCCACTCCGCCGCGGCCAGGATTGTATTGTAAATACGTTGTTCGATGAATGTTTGTATAGCTTATGGGACTTTACTACGGGGTCATCAGTCTCTAAGCTTACAAACTACTTATCTACTACCTTATACTAAGTACGGCACAAATATAGATGCCCGAGGGGGGATTCGAACCCCCGACCGTAGTGGCCGTGCAGACCGTGACTGGAGGGCCTCAGTCCCCTCGGCCACCGCGGCCGGTGCGCTATAACTCCTTAGAAATGTTACGGTTCGTACGAAATAGATATTTAGTAAAAAAACAATTAAAACATAATTCTTACTTGGTCCTAAGGCTTGAAAAGTCCATAAGTACACTGTTCAAAACAATTAGGAGGATGAGGTGAGCTACCATACACAATATACACATGGTAACGTATTTTATTCACAAATTGGTTACAATTGTAATTTGTGTGTGATATTTTGCTGACTGAATTCCTTACTTGAGGTTTACATGGCGTTTACTTAGAATGAGGCGCTTTGGGGCAACCATAATAGTGAAAAAACCATTGTTGTTTCTGTCTAATAGCCGGCCGCAGTGGGCGAGCGGTCTGCGGCGCGCCAGTCACAGTCTGCACGGCGTCTGCCAATTGCCTCCCGGACATGCTCAAGCGGGTTTAAGTCCGGTGAACATGCTGGCCACACCATTCGTTCAATTCTCTCAGCTTCAAATATGTTGTCCACCAGTGCAGCTCTGTGGGGACGAGCGTTATCGTCCACCAGAAAGAATCCATCTGCTATGGCCCCAGTGTAGGGCACAACATAAGGTCGAAGTATCTGGTGTCTATACCTCTAAGCTGTCAAAGCGCCATACTGAACGTTATAGAGGTCCGTAACACCCCAGCATTTATCCACCACCACGATATGGTGAAGTTCCCTGCACATAAGAATGATTGTTTCAAGTTCTACATTGTCTCCGGATGAGGGAACGACAATTGTCTGGCTGAGCACAAAATTGACTCATCTGTGGGCAGTACCCAGAGCCTACATTGTCTCCGGATGAGGGAACGACAATTGTTTGGCTGAGCACAAAATTGACTCATCTGTGGGCAGTACCCAGAGCCATTCATTACGACTCCAATCGTGATGTCTCTCCGCCCAGTTTCTGCGGACTAAACGGAGTCGTGGTTTTAATTCGTTTGGTTGAGTAAACACAAGTCAACACCAACCGCTTCTGCAGGAACTTCCTGTTATTACCACTATCTCGGTTGCCATAATACTGTTGCCTCCACTCCGTAGAACCATTTTAGTTCATTCTGCCGATGACAATCCTTCAGAACCTAGATATCTCAACTGATCCATTAGTTGCTTTGAACAGTGTATTACTAGTATTAAAAATTTTGAAGACACTACGTGAAAAATTATAAGGAACAATATATGTATTATTTTAAGATTACTTAGTTTAAAAAGCCAGTTAAATCTGTTTTATCATAAGAATAGGAAAATTTGCGTCTCTTGGTTTATTACACCAAAACGAGAAAAACGTATAGTATACATTAGCTTTAAGATGCATTCTTAAGAGCTAATGGTATTAGTTCATCTTAAAAACTCTGAATGCTTCTATATCTTCTGGTGTGCATTTAAAGCTTATGCTTTTTCTCTCAAAATATGGTAAGTAAAGTGTTGGCAGTGGAAGACATTTGTAACGCGTGATCTAAGATGAGTAATTGCTGATACATCTTAATGTAATTCAAATGTTCAAATGTTTGTACAACTTATGGGACTTAACTACGGGGTCATCAGTCCCTAAGCTTACAAACTACTTATGAACTAGCTAAGACTAAAGACGGAACAAATATCCATGCCCGAGGGCGGATTCGAACCTCCGACCGTAGTGGCCGTGCTGACCGTGACTGGAGCGCCTTAGTCACCTCGGCCACCGCGGCCGGCTTAACGTAATTATTTCAGGGGCCATGTTTGTTATAAATCTTTTCCTCATTTGCTATTAGGAAAAGATGTCTAGCAAACATATTTTCCTTTTATTGCTTTAAGGAAAATCCAGAGTCTGAAAGTAGTTTTTTAGGCATATCTACTGGTCCTCATCACTCCCTCACCCTCTTAAAAACGACAAACTTTGGCTTTTCCTTACAACAGAAAAAGGAAAATACGTCTAGTAAACATCTTTTTTTTTACTGTAAATAAAAGCCAGAGTTTGACGGCGTTTTTTTTTATTTTTATTTTTATTTTTTATTTTATTTTATTTATTTTTTTTCGGTGGGAGAAGGTCATAGTGCTTCCCTCCCACTTCCCCCTTCCCCCCCCCCTAAGAAAACCCCTTATCCTTTCCTTATAGAAAAAAAGGAAAAGATTTCTAGTAAATACGGGCTGTAAAACAATGGTATTCTCAGACATTTCCTGTGACAGAACGCATTGACAATCCTGCTGTTTTGATGGAAAAAGTTTAAAAACAGTTTGATAAAAATCTATAAACGAGAAGAAAAGCTTTTTTATTCATTACTTCGATTTGAAATCTCAACTTACGACACAGAAATCATAGCGAAACATAAAAAAAAATAAAGAAAGAAAATTATCCTTAAAATGATGAAAAAACCGACATGTTTTTGAGAACACGGGTTTAGCCGGAATATATAAAAACTAGCAACCGATGTAATGCAATTTGCAATCATGTGAGCAAAATACAAGGTAACAATTATCGCTATGAGACTCACACAGAGTACACTTGTACACATTTCTTCAATCTTTTATTCATAATTTGTTCCGTGTTATGCACATAACAAGCTTACTCGTACTATATACTGTCCTAGGATATAATGTAAACCAAATAATTTTTTTCGCCTTGTGCGTAAGTAGGCAGTCCACAACTGATGCTTGGTCCCAGATTTCGTGACAGTCGTTTAGTAACACAAATAGTTTTGTGCGGAATGTAAGACAGTACTTATCGAGAAAATTTCCATGGGAGAAGGACAGGAATGAGGTAAGAACTGACCCAACACGTACCGCAAGGCGGCCATCGTTATTCATCTATATCAACATTTAAGAGTATATTAATCTTAGTTCGCTGAAAATCGTTAACCTCCAAAACGTCTTGACCGACTGCTTGGAAATTTGGACAAAATTCTGCATTATAATACAGGAAGGTTTTTCTATACCTATTTCTCTAATTATATCGTCTCCGGCCACGGTGGAGTAGCCGAGCGGTCTAAAGCGTCTCGCGGTTGCTCGCCGTGGAGGTTCGAGTCCTCCCTGGGGCATGGCTGTGTGTGTTGTCCTTAGGTTAGTTTACCTAGGTTTAAGTAGTTTGTAAGCTACGGACTGATGACCACGTTGTTTGGTCCGATAGATTTACAAACATTTGAACATTTTTATATACGTCTCCCTATTAAAAAATTTATGCAAACTGTTACATATGTTTTTAAAAGACTAGTATACAGTGTGAGGCGCTTAAAGCTGTTTTTACAGCGCCATCATGAAACGAAAAATAATATAACTTTGGTATGAAACATTTGTTTTTCATTTTTATGACATATGACGCTGTAAACTTCAAAATAAAAATTAGTTGAAAATTATTGCAAAATTGTAGTATTTCAAACCAGTGGCAGTGCGTGATATTGTTTAAAACTATGAAAGCCCCTTCTCTTACACATTTTTTCATTTTGGGTGCATAACCTACACCATAAAATATGTTGTAATAATCTACTTCCGGTCGTCCAGAAAAGATTGTCAGCCTTTCCATTAAAAGAGATCTTGTGATGGAGTCCGCACATCAGCTGGTGACATAAATTTTCATCGATAAAGAATAGTAGAGCAAAATTTCAGTACATATGAGGTAAGAATTATTTTACTTATAGGTTGTAACGTGTAATATTTCTTATTTCCAGTCTTTTAAATGGCGAATGAATTTCTTTTCGACTAGTAATGTAGCTCATTACTTAACGATCTTCTAATATATAAAGCAGTGTGTCCGTATGTTTGTACGTGTTGCATACAACTCTACAGTTTTGTTCCAATCTTTATGAATTGTACACGTAAGCTTCAATCCATGACGGTCGCTGTAAGTGTAAGAATCACATACGATATATAATTCTCGAGATATGACGTCATAAACAATGAGATGCGCGAATAACTGATGCATTTTGAGACAATGCTGCTCATTTTCTTCTACACCATTGGACCAATTTCAACCAAATTTGGTCCACACATTCCTTACCGTGAGGTAACAGTTGCTGCATGGTTAAGAATCACATACGACACATGGTTCAAAAGATATTACGTCATAACCAATAGAAATCGCAAAAAATGCCATATAATGCGGCGAAACGTTCGAAATACACTGTATGAGAATGACAGTACTTAGCGACCTGCAACGAACTTAAAACATAATTTCAAACCTTTATTAAACTTTTTCTCGCTTGCAACCATAGTAAAATGATGGAAGGAAAAAAGTTTCTCGCTTACTACTTTTCCGCTGTTTACGGCTCTCGGTATGACGTTACAATTTATAATTTGAACACAGGAAATTTTACAGACAGTATACACATATATAGTTGAATGTACCTTATAAATTCTATCACATTCTGATGTTCAAATGTTTGTAGAACTTATGGGACTTAACTACGGGGTCATCAGTCCCTAAGCTTACAAACTACTTATGAACTAGCTAAGACTAATGACGGCACAAATATCCATGCCAGAGGGGGGATTCGAACCCCTGACCGTAGTGGCCGTGCAGACCGTGACTGAAGCGCCTCAGTCCCTCGGCCACCGCGGCCTGCTCACATTCCGACACGTGGTTCATGAGATATGAGCACGTAAACAGTAAAGTTCATGGAAAATTGATCCATCCGGCTGGAAGCGAAAGCAGTTTATTTCCATAGCAGTGGCGTAACTATGACTTGGCTTTGGGGGGGGGGGGATAGGTCTGCTTGACGAGCAAAATTTTAGCCAGTTTCGGAACAGACTACCATCTACCACTCCCGTTGAAGAAACTAATTCACTCCCATCCAATGAAAGTTTATGGTAAAACACCCCAAGTTTCCAATCTTTACCTTTACCAAATTGCTGTTATACTATTTTCCTATTTTTCTTGCTCTCTCTCTCTCTCTCTCTTTTCCCCCTTGTTCTGTGGGGGATTCTATCCCCCTCATCTCCCCCCGTAGTTACTCCACTGTTCCACAGAGCTACAAGAAAGGAACAGAATGAAACAGAGTACACCCAACGAATACCCATTATATCCCACAAATCTGCCTTCAAGAGAGAGGAGTAGGTGGAGGAGGGGACGGACAGAAAATGAAGGGAGGAGACGGACAGAGAGAGGTGAGAGATGAAGAATGAGAGAGGGGAGATAGTGATAGATACGTGAAAGGAGATGAACAGAGGAACTGGACAGAGAAAGGGGCAGGAGGACACGGAGGGAGGAGGTCAACAGAGAGAAGGGAGAGGAGATGAACAGAAAGAGAAAGTGAGAAGGGAGTGGAGGAGACGAACAGAGAGAAAAGAAAACAGAAGGTGAACAGGGAGGAAAAAAGCGCAGGAGCATGCAAAAACTACGTATCTATTTTAGTCACTCGTATACATCTAACTTTTCACAGGAATGTAAATTGGATTTACAAAAATTTAATTTTGTGACCATCATACACCAAAAATTCTAGGGATGTTTATATCATGACAATACGTCATGAGGCCAAGCGCTGAGATAAAGAACTTTCTCCCTTGCAATCATCTCACTTTTATTTATTTATTTAATCATGTATTAGCTACATCTGTAATTAATTAATAGGCTACATATACTAGGTTACAAATAAGAACTAAGTAGTAATTATACATTCATATATACATTCATGATTTTCACATATCACAAGTCATTATTGTCTATAGCAGGCTCATATCTCTCTCCAGTGTTCGGCACACGTCACTGCAACGACGTTGGCCAGCCACAGGTCTTGGAAAGTGCATGGACAGCTCTGCAAGTGTGTCATTGTTTGTTTTTTCTAAACATTGGAAGGTCTCTTCTTCTGCGTATCCCCACTTGAACAGGTTATCCTTCCATCTTCCCATTCGACATCTAAGTGTATTTAGGCTCTTCCATACTCTCCGTTCCACATGTAACCCAGCAGGAAGATTTTCTTTGACGTTCCAACTTTGCAAGCTGCATTTTTCCATTTCTGTTTCCAAAAATCAAAAAATGTTCAAATGTTTGTTAAGCTTATGGGACTTAACTACGGGGTCATCAGTCCCTAAACTTACAAACTACTTATGAACTAGCTAATCCTAAGGACGGCACAAATATCCATGCCCGAGGGGGGATTCGAACCCCCGACCTTAGTGGCCGTGCAGACCGTGACTGGAGCGCCTCAGTCCCCTCGGCCACCGCGGCCGGCTTCTGTTTCCACATCGATTCCCTGGTTGCAAATTGACTTTCATTTAGTGGACGATCGAATTTAATGAAAACTTTCTTCGCTTTTAGTCTTGCCGCCACTGGCTGATGTCCGAGCAGGGGATGTCTTCTATCCCCGCACTTTCTTTCGGCCATTGCCAACGTTTTCTGTCTGATCTTAGGGGGCTATTCCGGAACACATATAAAGGAGATCACGATTCTTAGGCTTCAGGGATCCCGTAATTAATCGAGATGAATCACTCAGTCACCGTAGATCGAACACTGACCTACAGGAAACATGTAGAAAAAAACTAGAGCGAACATCAACACACGGCACGGTATAATCCGCAAACTTGCCAACTCACACTGGGAAGAAAATCCTGAAATTCTGCGTTCATCATCCATGGCATTGTGTTTTGCTCCAGCTGAATATGCATGCCCCATATGGAGTAGATCGACGCACGCCCACAAGCTAGATGCAGCATCTCATATAAAAATGTAACAATGAAACACGGATACAACACCCAGTTTCAGGTACCACCGACTGAAATAGACTATCTAGTACCTAAAACACTTGTTAGTCCATGAAAAGTTTCATGGAGATCTCCTTGACTGTCTCTTCGTTTCTTCTTCTCCTCCCCCTCACACCGTTTTCCGTTCGAAACCCATCTCTCGTGCAATACAAGGTGTACATAATCATTCAGTAGCCCGTGCAATACTTGAAACCACGGAAACTATGCACTCGTAGAAAGCTAATAGGAATTATTGCTAGCTGGAAACTGAGACAAATTCCCCGCCCCGACATAAGTGCCCGTTCGCCCCTGCGCCTGTTTTTAGCACAGGAGCGGCCGGATGCTATAAATGTCGAGGGTGCGAAGGGAGCCGAGGGCGGCGGTTTTTCTTCCGAGGGCGCTTTATGAGTCGTTAACCAAACACCAGCGGGCTCCTTCAGGAGATTAATGGCTCCCCTAATGCTGAGTCTTCGTTATCTTCATACATATAGGGAGAGGTGTTTCTTTTCCAGGAGCCTTATAAATGTGTTGTGGTCGTTAGTCCGCTAACTGGTTTGATGCAGCTCTCCGCGCTACCCTGTCCTGTGCAAGTCTCTTCATCTGAGAACACGTACAGCGACCTACATCATTTTGAATCTGCTTACCGTATTCGTCCCTCGGTTTCCTTCTACGATTTTTACCCCAAACACTTCATTCTAATGCTAAGTAGACCATTCCTTGACGTCACAGAATGTGTCCCAACAACCTATCACTTCTCTTAGTCAGGATATGCCAGAAACTCCTTTTCGCCCCTATTATGTTAAGCACCTCCTCATTAGTTCTATCCATCTCCATTATTCGTCTGTAGCACCACATTTCGAAAGCTTCTATAACCTTTTTCTCTGAACTCCTTAATAAATGTAATTGTATAAAATCCAATGTTGTTTTTCAATGAGAACATCTGTAACGCAGCAGTCGAACATATCCGTATCCAGAAAGGCCCGTACAGGACAGGCAACAAGCGTCGTGCATTATCCTGATGAAACGTAGGGTTTCGCAGGGATGGAAGGAAGAGTAACACATCTGAAATGTAACGGCCACTCTTCAAAGTGTCGATGCGAACAAGAGGTGACCGAGATCCGAGATGTGTAACCAATGGCACCCCATACCAGATACGCCAGTATAGCGTTGAAGAATATACGCTTCCAATGTGCGTTCACCGCGATGTCGCCAAATACGGATGCGACCATCATGATGCTGTAAACAGAACCTGGATTCATCCGAAAAAAATGATGTTTTGCCATTCGTGCACCCAGCTTCGTCGTTGCGTACACCATCGCAGGCGCTCCTGTCTGTGATGCAGCGTCAAGGGTAACCGCAGTCATGGTCTCCGAGCTGATAGTCCATGCTGCTGCAAACGTCGTCAAACTGTTCGTACACATGGTTGGTGACTTGCAAACATCTCCATCTGTTGACTCAGGAATCGAGAAGAGGCTGCCCGATCCGTTACAGCCGGGCGGATAAGATGCCTGTCATTTCGACTGCTAGTGATACGAGGCCGTTGGAATCCAGCACGGCGTTCCGTATTGCCCTCCTGAACCCACCGATTCTATTATCTGCTAACAATAATTGTATCGCGATCACCGTGAGCAGCAATGTTGCGATACGATAAACCGCGATCGCGATAGTCTACAATCCGACCTTTATCAAAGTAGGAAACGTGATGGTACGCATTTCTGCTTCTTACATCTCACATCAGTACAACGTTTCACCAGGCAACGCCGGTCAACTGTTGTTTGTTTATGAGAAATCGCTTGGAATCTTTCCTCATGTTAGCACGTTGTAGCTGTCGCCACCGGCGCCAACCTTTGTGAATGCTCTGAAAAGATAATCATTTGCATATCACAGCATCTTCTTCCTGTCGGTTAAATTTCGCGTCTGTAGGACGTCATCTTCGTGGATTAGCAATTTTAATGGTCAGGAGTGTATAACGTAATAAGACACATATTTACTATTATAAATGTGCTGACATTACAGCTCACTAACATCTCGTTCTGAATTCTTAAGATTATAGGTAGCTATATCTTATTCAGAAGCATCTTTACCATATATAAGAGCGCTTATGACTCTACCTTCGCATTCGCCCTAATGTATTGCGCCCCAAGCTTTCACAACAGTTCCTGGACAACCTGGTGTTCTTCGTGACATTCAGGTGAAGTACAGTTCTACTCGATCGCACTGAACAAAACACTTTACGGAAATTAATATCAAGATGGATGGGAACAGACGTGCGTAGGTTGTGGTTGTATGAATATATTTATAGTGATTACAGTAATGTATGAACTATCAGTCACTATGGAAACTATGGATATGTGATATTCCGGTCACAGCAGGCTAAACCTAACATGGTATCGTGAATTTTAGACATCGTAAACCGTTTGTCTCTAGCTACGGCAGTTATTTGCAATGTTTGCTGTGGTCGATACATCTTTCGAAAGATGCTGTTACTTTAACAAGGAGATGAAGGTCAGTTTGTAGTGTGAGTTGTGTAACTGATACTGAAACCGGAAAATCTGATTCGCGTTGCCTCGAAGCCACGAAACAAATCTTGCCTCAATTATTTCAATATATCTGCTTCCCATACGCAGTGCAGGAGTCTTCTCTTCCGGTTGATTCGCTCGTGACATATCATTTCAGGACTCATATCGATGCTATCCGACCCATAAATGACGTACACAGTCAAGACCATCCCTGCTGCGTCCACCCCATACATTCAGCTCTTGATGTGCTATTCTCCCAACAGTTCACAACAATTCTGAAGTGGAATTAAGATGAAAGAATCTTTAATAATTATAAGTTCACACCAACATCGAGGGATTCTATTTCGGTGTTGCTGCACACAATCAGTTCTGTCTTTGTAGACTTTCTCCAATACCACAGTACTGTTGCCGGATAGAATGGCTTCAGTCCAGAGAAGTTTCAGTTACCGCCCGAACGTATGTCTGATGTTACAAAGCGTAGTGACACGGAAGATTACGTAACGCAGGTATTCACTGTCATGTGCAACTCCATTTCCGATATTTTATACTCTATGACCAGGTTGAACATCGTAATCTTTGGCCAACACCTACCAATAACACACCTTTCGAATTCTGTGCTGAACACGTGAATAACTGTAACGTGCAATGTAATTGTCCAATGTCCATGTCAGATTTGTGAGGATATTTGCAATGTGAAACCTTTACATGTAAACCAAAACATGCGCAAAAATCCTTTCTCAGCAGTTGTGAAATTCAGATGAATTACCCATAGCATACGGCTCCGAAAATCCACCTCAAATGGCAACTGCTGTTTCCTCAGACTTCACAAGTCCTTCAACATACAGTAAGGATCACTATACGACGGGGCCAACTTTGGTCGTCATACAAAATCACGCAGTCAAGTTCGCTGGCTACCACGCAGGGAACCCGGGTTCGATGCCCGGCAGGGGACTGGGAAAACCCGACTCAGTCGGTGAGCATGAGACTGTTCTTCTCAGGGCGTGGGTTCGAGCTCCACGTTGGGCTCTACTACATGTCGTGTCTGAAGTTTTTATCAGCGCTGGCGTATCTGCAATACGCCCGGAATCAGAAAATTTTACTTATGGCGGCGGTAGTTTATCTTGAAATGTTGTTGCCTAGTATACAATAGATCATTTAGTTATTTGATGAAACGTTCACCCGGTTTTAGCGTCGTTTATCCACATTAAACTGCATAAGTTGTACATTTTTCTCTCGGCGCTACCACAATCTGCAGTTATTGTGAAGGTTGGCTGCACATACAATGTCACAGATTCTGGAAGACTTTCCCTTATGCTCTGCTCTACCACATGAACAATACTGTCGCGGTGAAATGGAAGCAGGCTTGACTTCGAAGGCAGGGTTGTCAACTGAACACAGCACTTATACTGAAAGCAGGCTTATTGCTAAGTGAAACATGCAAGCAGCACTGAATGCCTTTCGGGCAGAGTGCTCTGCTATTTATAGACAGACAGACCAGAAATTAGAAGAATCGTTAACATAAGAAACATGTAGAAATTACAAGTGAACTTAAGAAACCTATAGAGCGTTCTGGAAATGATAAATACAAAGAAATGTATTTTTACCGGTGGACGGGATTCAACCGGCGACCTTTAGCACCAAAATCGGTGACGCTGTACACTGCGCCAAGCCGGCAGTCGGAAAACTTGGCTTCTTGCGGCATTGCTCCCTGTTCTGAGAAAACAGCGGCGCGCTGCTAGGTTCCCTTTGGAGCCAGCTGCAATGTCCTGGATCTTTTGTCATGAGTCCTCTGTATGGCAGGTCTGGAGAATCCTACCTTCTGCACAATTAACAACGACAGACGTTCCTGTCGTGGCTTCATCAGTAACATTACCGTCCTTAGAGCCCTTGAACAAGAAGCCATTTTCGCCTATCTGCTCTTCGGGATCGTAGTAAGGCTTCATGCGGAGGACGTGAACAATGTCTCTTCGTTTTTGTCGTTTCGACGATGGCTCATAATCCTCTACTACATATGTGATGTCTGACAGGCGGCGTACGACACGACACGGACCAAAGTATCGCTTCAACAACTTTTCTGATAGCCCAACTTTCCGTACAGGGGTAAAAATCCTTACCAGATCTCCTGGGCTGTACACAACAGGTCGGTGTTTGTCGTTGTACCGCTGACAGTCCTGGGCGTCCAGTGTTCGTATGTGAGCCAGCTGTCTTGCTTCTTCGACCATGGTGATGAGCTGTTACACATAGTCATCCTGAGTGTCGTCCGACTAGAAAGGGAACAGCGTATCCATTGTCGTCTCAACTTCACGGCCATGGAGCAGGAAAAACGGCGTGAAACCTGTATTATAAGCAAATTCACGACTGGCAGTCCTAATCCTTCTGGTCAACATTGACGTACATCGACAGCATATCTGCTAACGTCTTGTTAAAACGTTCCGTAAGACCATTTGTCTGAGGATGGTATGCAGATGTCATTCTGTGGACAATGTCGCAATGTGACATTACCTCTGATACTAGTTTTGGCTAGAATACTTTTCCACGATCAGATATCATTACACGTGGTGCTCCATACTTCTTGTCTTCTACAAGGAACTGTACGATCTCTGGAGTTTCTGCAGTCGGCACAGGTTTGGTGACAGCGTAGCATGTGAGGTAGTCAGTGCACACTATTGTCCATCGGTTACCGGTTGTCGACTTCGGGTGCCTCCCTAAAAGGTCGATTCCAATTCGGTGGAATGGAGCTGCTGCAGGTGGAATTGATAGAATATGCCCTGGAGGTAATTACGGCACATGCTTACGTCGCTGGCACTCTACTGTGACTCACATAAGTGCTTGACAGATCGGTAGAGACCTTTCCAGTAATACCTGCGTCTGATTCTGTCTAGGGTCTTCACGGATCCCAGATGACCAGAAATGGGAGCATCGTGGAAATACTCGAGAACTGGCTGGAGATGAGCTGGAACGACCAGCAGCCACAATAAAAGCCATCTCTTCTGGCCATGAAGATACATCTGCACACAATCGTATTACCGAAAAATACTGCAACACTTCTATGGATCATTTCCTCGCAGTTGACACAAACGAGGTATTTACCATAGGAATTGACTACAACAACTGTTATAACTTGCATGATGAAAATGTAGTTAGCAATAACCTATTTTACACACACACGCACATAAACAAATAGTTGGATGAGCGCTAAATTGCGTTGTAAAGTCAAACTCCAGGCCATACACCAACACAACATCGATTTTAACGAACTCTTGCTTAGCTGTAGACTAGAACAGCACAGAGGTACATCTCCGATCAATCGAAGCACTGCTCTTCTGACTCGTAACCAGTCTTCTGGTATTTTCTCCTAGATCCATAGACCTATAAAACCGAAACGTTCTACACAAAAAGCTCTAAGTTTTTACAACAAATAGCTGTTACAGATGCAAACTACTATATATTTTAGGTAATAACATCGACGTTGGATTGATCCTCAGCACACTTGATCACCCTACAGATCTTTCGGTCTACAGCAATTACCTCGTAAGGTTGGTCTAATACACCATGGGAAGAAACCAAAAATACGTCTAACTCGATTCCCACATCACGTAAAAGATCTTGTGCTACAACAGCTTTCAACATATTACAACCCTTTTTAGGGCAAAGCGACCCACAGATCGATTATTTTCACATCAAAACCATAGCATTACAACACAGTACATCCACATCCAACCCTTTTTAGGACAAAACGAACCACACCTAGTAAGATACACAAATAGGCTTTTTGCGTGATCATTCTGTACAAAGAACCACGTGTGTCACCAATCTTCATACACAACAGACCCAGTACGATTCGTCTTATGTTCTACAGCAAAAAACAAGAAATGTTTATATATGTAAGTTATACGCACAGAAGGTAAAGTTTAGACCAGCAACTGTTCAAATGTTTGTAAAGCTTAAGGGACTTAACTGCGGGGTCATCAGCCCATAAACTTACAAACTACTTATGAAGTAACTTATACTAAATACAACACAAACATCCATGCCCGAGGGGGGCTCAAACCTCCGACGGGAATTACACCAGCGCTGCATCTAGGTTGTTTATATATCACATCCAGCATCGCGAAAAATGCACAAGGCTACGGAAAAAAAACACAACAGACCCACTTCTATCCGTTTTTAAGGTAAATGGACCCGTAATATTGTAGCTGGAGAACTACTTAAATCCAAACACATCACGAGATTGTACGACTCCTTCGACGTTGGAGTGCTCCTCAACACGATTCCCCTATAGATCCTAGGACCTACAGCAAACACCTCGTAAGGTTGCTCTATACACACTCCAGAAGAGTAAAAGGCTCTTTCCACATAGGGAAGGCCCGTATCCAGAAAGGCCCGTACAGGACCTGCAACGTGTAGTCGTGCATTATCCTGCTGAAATGTAGGGTTTCGCAGGTATCGAATGAAGGGTAGAGCCACGGGTCGTAACACATCTGAAATGTAACGGCCACTGTTCAAAGTGCCGACGATGCGAACAAGAGGTGACCGAGACGTGTAACCAGTGGCACCCCATACCATGACACCAGGTGATACACCCGTATGGCGATGACGAATACACGCTTCCAATGTGCGTTCACCGCGATGTCATGCTGTTGTAAACAGAACCTGAATTCAACCGAAAAAATGACGTTTTGTCATTCGTGCACCCAGGTTCGTCGTAGCGTACACCATCGCAGGCGCTCCTGTCTGTGATGCAGCGTGAAGGGTAACCGTAGGCGTGGTATCCGAGCTGATAGTCCATGCTGCTGCAAACGTTGTCGAAATATTCGTGATGATGGTTGTTGTCATGCAAACGTCCCCATCTGTTGACTTAGGGATCAAGACGTGGCTGCACGATCCGTTGGAGCCATGCGGATAAGATGCCTGTCATCTCGACTGCTAGTGATACGAAGTCGTTGGGATCGAGCACAGCATTCCGTATTGCCCTCCTGAACCCACAGTTTCCATATGCTGCTAACAGTCATTGGATCGCGACCAACGCGAGCAGCAATGTCGCGATACGATAAACCGCAATTACGTTAGCTATATTCCGACCTTTATCAACTTGCAAGAAAAAACATAACTGCTAAGGAATTTGTTAGACTAGACCACATGGATGGGAGTGTCACATAGGACAGTGCTGCACTTTGTAAATATTGGGGAAAGTATCCCGCAAACGCATGATATAAAATCGATAAGGTGAATACCGGTAATTTTATTGACACCAGAACACGTGATTATATACTTTTTACTCGGCAATTCGACGTCAATCGATTCCAGCTGCCTGATCACGTTTTTGTTCCCTATACAACCTCCTTCCAAGCGAAAGCCATGGGTGGACACTAAGTACTTGCACATGCACAGTTTGTCAAATAATCCCAGTGAAATCGTGTCGGATGTCCAAATTCAGGAGATGAAAGTCACATACACGAAGCTGTAGTATAGATGAGAGCTCCCCCATTACAACACCTAGTTTAACATCGGCTCGCTCCACTTTATAATGTACAGCCACATGATTTCCTCGAGATGTTCTCTAGTGTTTTCTTACCGAGTTTCTCCTGTATTCCGAGTACCCTCGCAACGCCGTCACCAGGTAGGAAAAATGGAAACTTCGTCTTGTCTCCATGGCTTGAAATGACGAACTTGGCGAATTTACTACATATGTATAAGTTAAAAGTGCAGTAATAATGTACCACCACAAACATAAATGGCATCAGTAGTAAATTAAGCACCACTAACACACAATCAAACAGGCAATACTTCGTAATGTACACAGCGCAATTTTTTTTACAACTACAAGAACATTATCCTCATTGACTTCTTTAGAGCTCTATCGTAACACGTCCACAACTGGAACAGACACTATGTAGTATATTTTAGAGCATTTCAAACATTTTTACTTAAATCCTATCCCAACTAGCCTGCGACACTCCATGTAACAGCAACCATCTACAACCCAATGAACGAACTACAACACTGACCTACAACAAACGAATGTCTTTAAATGTTCATTAGTCCCTAAGCTTGCTAACTACTTACATTAAGGATAGCACAGAAACACCCATGATCGAGGGAGGACTTGAACCTCCAATGGCGATCGGCCGTGTGCACAGTAGCTGAGTGCCTTAGTGCCGCAGAAGCTTTTTTCTACCAAAATTCTAAACTAACTAGCAAGGGACAATCTCGGTATCTCTGCGTTGTTGGTGGTTCCATCTCAAACATCTAATCAATTCATCATGCGTACCCCACCAGACAGTATTTCTGAAACGTTTTCTATCAGTCACTAGACCATATACCTCGTATGTTTAACAATCACTCAAAACAAATTAGTTCTCCCGATAAACATCTGTAACACACCCAATGGCATAGTAAAAATGACTGACACACATAGAACAGCTAGCAAGGGATGATCCAGGTCAACACCAGGCTCTTTTCTTATATATATCTAATCTTTACAACTTGTAAGCTGTTGTAGCACAGCATCTTTCCTGTGATCTGGGAATCTGGGAATCCTCAACCGTCATACACAAACCAGTTCAGCTCAAATAACTTCCAAGCAGCATTCCCACAAACTCATCACTTCTCAGTTACTCTTCTTCGAAAAGAAAGTAACCTGAGTCCCAGCGAGAACAAACAACAGCACAGTGTGATCAACAATTCAGCCCGTCTTCGGCAGTCACAACTCCAGATAATTAGCTTGCGGAGAGCCCTTCCACAACTGCTTTGGTGTCTACAGATTACATAATTATACGATGTTTTCTTAATTTAAAGTAAATTAATGTAATATTCGACCTGTTGTCTGTGATGCGGGCGAAATATTTTTGATTATAATCTTGACCGCAAATTTATGAATAGTGATGACCGATTTCAACTCATTACTGAGTCATATTCAGATCGATTTACGTGCTTGCCAATAGCTGTATCTGCCAACAGTTAGTATAATATTCCAATCATCAAATCACAATTAATAAATGCCAACAAAAGGCGGTACAACATTTGAACAAAACCATATTGGTTGTTGCAGATATATGACACATGTTGGTTAAAACTTTTTTGACGAACAGTAGCTAAAATAAGGCATTGCTGGCTCACTTATCTATAGCAGTTCATGGAGTTAGAATTGAAAAACGTAATTTTAAATACCACGTGTTTTATGTACAATACACATTCAGTGAATTTTAGCCAGCAATCCTGATTTTAGCTACTGTTCGTCAAAAATATTTTAACCAACATGTATCATATATGTGCAATATCCAATGTGGTTTTCTTCAAATGCTGTACCGCCTTTTGTTGGCATTTTTAAATTGTAATTTGATGAGTGGAAGATTATACTGCCTCTTGACAGATACAGCTATTAACAGGCACGTACCGTAAATTGATCCGAAGATTACTCAGTAATGAGTTGAAACAGGTCATCACTATTAATAATTTTGCGGACAAGGCTATAGATATTGTGTTAATGTAAGTTAATTTGGTCTTTAGGAATATTATAAAGTAAAAGTTTATACCCAGGCTAAGCTTCCAAGTTGAACAGATGTGTTTTGAGTTGTGTTACGTAGGTATGACATAACAAATGTTTAAAGTCGTCGACTCAACCTCGGAAGATGTTCTCTGTAGTCGAGAACGAAACGTCAGGGAGAAGAAGTTTTATAGATCGACCACGGCAACTCAGCCCGGAAGTGTTTACTGATGAAATGTTTAAAGAAATATTGAGTTCTCCACTTGAAAAACGAAATGGGACTTTTAAAGACTTTCTATTTTTAAAATAATTGTCGGGCCCGGTGGTCTTCGGGTAAAGCGCTCGACTGGAATCCGAAGGGTCGCGGGTTCGAAACCCGGTCGGGCCTCGTATTCTTCATTCTGCGTTTTAACCCAGCCTTCACCTCTCAACAATGTGAGGAGTCGCCAGAAACGACACGTGATTCGGATTCCACGGTAAGCTGTATTTCACCTTTCCCTGTTTGATAACTAGGGTAGGCTAGGGACACGAAGTCGCCGAAGTGGCGTCCAGTTGAAACACTTACACCAGGCCAATGAGCCACACGAAATTATTTATTATTATTTAAAATAATTGAAAAGTGCACAAGTCTCTATTTATTTAAATTTAGAACATCCATAACTTTGTTTTAAAGCTGTCAGTTTGTTTCACTTCCCTTAACGTAAGACCGAGCCTTTCTTGTGATGGAATAGAATTTCTCATTTCAGTATGCTGGCATTGGATTTCATTTTTCAGCTTCTCATGAAAATCATCAAACTATGCTGCAGTCATCCTGAAGAAGTTAAAAAACTCAGGCACATCACGTCGAAGTTCTTCAAAAAGAGTGCGGAATGTTGCCACCTGTTCTATTTTGGGACACTGGATGAATCCAGCACTTCAGCTTAATCGTACGGCGCACGGGGCAAAGAGGGGAATGCTGAACTGTGGAAGGAATATATAGAGAGCCTATACAAAGGAAATAAACTTGAAGGCAGTATACTAGAAAGGGAATACGAAGTGGAGGAACATGAGATAGGAGATATGATACTGCGAGAAGAATTTGACACGGCGCTGAAGGACTTGAGTCGAAACAAGGCCCCTGAAGTAGATGGTATTCCGTCTGAACTGGTGATTTCGTTAGGAGAGCCAGTCATGAAAAAACTGTTCAACCTGTTATGCAAGATGTATGAGACAGGGGAAATACCCTCCGAATTCAAGAAGAATATCGTAATTCCAATTCCAAAGAAAGCAAGTGGAGACAAGTGTGAAAATTACAGAACTATCAGTTTAATAAGTCATGGTTGCAAAATACTAACACGAATTATTCATAGATAAAAGGAGAAACTTGTGGAATCTGACCTCGGGGAAGATCAGTTTGGATTTAGGAGAAATGTAGGAACACGGGAGGCAATACTCACATTACGACTTAACTCAGAAGATAAGCTAAGGAAGGGCAAACCTAAGTTTTTGGCGTTTGTAGATTTGGAGAAAGCTTTTGACAATGTCTACTGGAATACACTCTTCCAAATTCTGAAGGTAGCAGGGGTAAAATATAGGAGGGAAGAGTTATATTCAAACTATAGAAAAACCAGACAGCGGTTATTAGAGTCGAAGGGCATTGAAAGCGACGCAGAGGTTGGAAAGGGAGTAAGACAGGGTTGTAGCCTTTCCCCAATGTTGTTCAATCTGTACATTGTGCAGGCAGTGAAGGAATGGAAGGAGAAATTTGGAGAGGGAAGAAATAAAAAGTTTGCGGTTTGCCGATGAAATAGTAATTCTGTCAGAGACTGCAAATGATCTGGAAGAGCAATTGAATGGAATGGACAGTGTCTTAAATGGAAGATATAAGATGAACATCAACAAGAGTAAAACGAAGGTAATGGAATGCAATGTCAGAAAATCAGCGATGCTGAAGGAATTAGATTATGTAATGAGACAATAAAAGTAATAGATTAATTTTGTTATTTGGGTAGCAAGATAACTTCTGATGGCCGAAGTAAAGAAGATATAAAATGCAGAATGGCTATGGGGAGAAAAGCGTTTCTAAAGAAACTTGTTAACATCCAATACTAATGTAAATGTTAGGAAGTCCTTTCTGAAAGCATTTGTCTGGAGTGTAGAATTGTATGGCAGTGAAACGTGGACGATAAGGAGTTCAGACAAAAAGATTATAGAAGCTTTTGACATGTGGTGCTACAGACGAATGATGAAGATTAGATGGGTACATCACGTAACTAATGAGGAGGTGCTCAACAGAATTGGGGAGAAAAGGAGTTTCTGGCATATCCTGACTAAGAGAAGGGATAGGTTGGGAGGACACATTCTGAGACATCAAGGAATTGTGAACTTAGCATTAGAAGGAAGTGTGTGGGCTAAAAATCCTAGAGCGACACCGAGGAACGAATACAGTAAGCAGATTCAAAAGGATGTAGATTGCCGAACGTATTCTCAGATAAAGAGACTAGCACAGGACAGGGTAGCGTGTAGAGCTGCATCGAACCAGTCTGCGGACTGAAGACTACAACAACACAACCCCCCAATGCGTGACAATGATTCCAAATACGGAACTGTCCCGCAGAATCCGGGACGGTTGGCAACCTTAGCTTAATCATACGACGCTTTATACGACGGTACAGCAACCACATTGCAACAACTCGTTTCAGATTCATTGCTTACTTTTCGGAATGAATTTCACTCCAGCACGACAGCCAAGCGATTGTGCGCAGAGTTGCCAACTCTGCCACAAAGATTCCCTCTAAATTTACTATAAAATCCCCCTAAATCGGAAGAAATCCCCCTAAAATAGCAATCGAAAAGGGGGGGGGGGCGCTATGAGCTGTAGACTGACTCCTTTTCGATAAATTAAAAAAAAAAAAAAGACCCTGCTGTTTTTTAGACTTTCTCTCTCTTTCCCGCCATCTCTTTCACATATATTAAAAATTAAGAGCCATGCCCACAGGCACGAACGTAGGGGTGCAATACCGAAAGATAGCTCATAATAAGAAAGAATTAGAATCTTAGCTTTCAGCAAAGGGTCCGTTTGTCAGATCTTCGCATAATTTTGTTCATACTTTCTCTTATTTTTGGTAGCCATTTTGTCCAATAAAACAAGGCAATTACATCACAACTTTGAGCTGCTCACTAAAGTAAAAAATAATGATGGATCACGAATACAATACAATGATCGCTAACGCAAATATTCAAATGTTTGTACAGCTAATGGGACTTAACTACCGGGTCATCAGTCCCTAAACTTACAAACTACTTACGAACTAGCTAATCCTAAGGACGGCACAAATATCCATGCCCGAGGGGGGATTCGAACCCCCGACCGTAGTGGCCGTGCATACCGTGACTGGAGTACCTCAGTCCCCTCGGCCACCGCGGCCGGCTCGCTAACGCACTAAATTGCTGATCATAGTACGTGACTTAGCGGTAATTTAGTGCAGTGTCCCCGAGAAATACAAGTCCATTACTACTGGAGAGAGAGAGAGAGAGAGAGAAAACCTGGTATTATTGAGCGACGGGGTGGAGGAGGAGAGGGGGAAAATATGCGCTGCCTCCTTGCGCTGTAAGTAAACAGTACAGGCAACACGAACTGAAGAAATAATGAAAACAGCGTGACAGTAGTGACAGAAGAACGACAATGTAATCAACACAGGCTGACAGTACACTGCACTGTTGGTAATGAACATTTGCAATCAGTTTGGCAACAAGTCTTCTGATTGCTACCCGCACATTTGATGCCAAAAAAATGGAATAAAATAAAATAAATAAATTTTTTTCTTCTTCCCCCTAAAAATCCCCCGACACTTCACCCACCCCCCTAAAAATCCGCCTAAAATTTTTTCCTCCCTTAATTCTCCCTGAAAAAATTCCCTCCCCCCTCCCCAAATCTGGGGGAAACCCCGCAAGTTGGCAACCGTGATTGTACGTTTGGCCTGTAAACAGCCGGTTAGTGTGCAAGCAGCGTTCCACCGATAAAATACCGGCCCTCCAAAATCGTTGCGTGTGCAACCAGCTAGAGCGGACCCTTTCACAACCCGGTACGGGTCTCGGGTTTTATTGAATAGCATCTCGACGACCCATCGCCGGCCGCACAAAGGAGCCGCTATCCCGCTGTGGCTGGGGGAGCTCGCGGTGTGACGTCGCCCGCCCAGCCTCAGCGCCCAGTGCACAGTGCCCTGCGGCAACGCCGCGCCGGCCGCCTAATTCTCCCGCCTGCCCTCCCCTCGTGCTGGGCTCACGCAGCAGCCGACTCGCACAGTGGCAGTGGGACCGCCGCGCCAGCTGCCGACACACGTGGCCCCAGTTAACGGCGACGCGCGCATCAGCTGGCTCACTCTCCCGCCGCACAAGCGCCCTACTGCACAGTGGTACAGCCCCGACGCTCTGTCGTGTGACAAAATGCGTGCACCTGTCTGTTGTACAAGTGTCGCTCTTACCACCATTGCACCGAGGTGCCGAGTGCCCTAGGAACATGATAATATGAACGTGTTGCGCCAATTACAGCGTCAAGATGGTTTGCGGATAATGTGCTATACATTTTTTTTTTTTTTTTTTTTTTTTTCGCGTTCGAGTGACACATATGCTGATAATGCTTTCATAATCACAAACGTAAATCTAAGAAGAAAGTTACCAACTTCTTCCACTCGTCGTCTTCTACAGGGGGATTCCAATCATCCTACGTTGAATAATCTCCATCCTTGTAGAAACAGGTGTTTTGGTGTGTTGGTCATGACGTGGTAGCCTCGCCTCACGTTAATCAGGAGGCAACAGAGCCTCTATAGGTCTTCTAATTCATCACAATCAGTCACTTAAAAGTCAGTGTTTGATTAGTTTGTGGCTAGTGTTTTGTTATAAAATTTCTGCCACAGAAGTAATATCGTACTCCTGTAACAACAACCGCAAGCAGCATAGTACTTTTTTTTTTTTTTTTTTTTTTTTTTTTTTTTTTTTTTTTTTTTTTTTTTTTGACGAGACTACTCTGAAGGCTCGGAGTGAGACGTAAACGTTCGATTAGCGTGCAACGTTTGTTATTGCAGGAATAAGTGCTACCCGGTTGTCGTGAAAACGAACAAACCGTTGTGTACAGTTTGCACCTCAGGCTATATATTCAAATTAATAGATGAGGCTGTAAATGCGTATTGTGTGACTCTTGTATTTTTATCAGGATCTCCTATATTGGTAGAAAACGTGTGCCAGCAAAGAGATTGAAAAACAACTTATACAAAATTTTAAACCGGAAACCAATTTGTTAATAAAACGTCACACATCTCGTCCAAAAGGAATTTTATTTATTTTAAAAAACAGGTGAAATTGATAAGGAGTGTTTCAGACTTAACAGTTCCGTTAAAAAGTTTCTTGTGATCAGGCAGCTTCGGCGAATCAACAAGTACCAAAAAAAATCTCGTGATTATCTTAGCTAAATTTTGAGTGGCGTAAACAACTGGAACACTATTTTCATTAATTTCTTCAGCTTATATTTCAGATATTAAGAGACTGAACTACGAACTGATTTCTGCTTGTGGTGAGTAAAAAGATTTATTATTATGCAACCGGTCGCTTTGAGATACTGATAAACGAACAAGTCATCCACATGAGCGACATTGTAAGACTCCCTGCGTTTTACGAAGATACAGTCGAGGTTTTGGACTGATCTAGCAGACGAGGAAATTCCGTAAGTGTGAACATTTGTGAATTTTTGTATGAGGAATACTTTTGACTTAAATAGTGCCAAAAGTAGCTTTGGAAATAGGTGAAGTGAAAGATTTTTTATCTGTAATAGGTAATTCACCATCGTCTCCTGGATCTCGAGATCAGACAAGACACTGCAACGCCTAATATGCTAATATTTGTAAAATATTATAGTGGGGATATCTCTTACACAGCAGTGCCAAACGTGACTTTGAAAACCACAGGAGAAGTCAAAGGTTTTGTATGTGGCACTTGGTGTTTATTCTCGAGTAACAGGTGATTCCCTGTAGCGTCCTGCTCGATCTCAAAGTTATACGGAACACTGCAACGCCATAATGTGTGAACATTTGTGAATAGTTTTCGTAAGGATACTTCTAACGTAACCAGTGCCAGATGTGACTTTGGAGACCGCAGGGAAAGCGAAAGCATTTCCGCATGTACACCGCGACGGTTATTCCCGAGTTACAGGTGGTTCCCCTGCTCGATTTCGATTACTGCAACGCGGTAACGTGTGAAGATTGTGAAGTTTTATAGTAGAAATAACTGTGACTTGACTAGGGCCATAAGTGAAATTGGAAACAATACAGGAAGTGAATAGTGTCCTGCTCGATCTCAACGTTATACGAGACACTGCAACGCCATAACGTGTGAACATTTGTGAATGGTTTTCGTAAGGATACCTATGACGTAACCAGTGCCAAATGTGACTTTGGAGACCGTGGGGAAAACGAAAGCATTTCTGTATGTACACTGCGACGGTTATTCTCGAGTTAACAGGTGCCCCCCCCCCCCCCCGCTCGATTTCGATTACTGCAACGCGGAAACGTGTGAAGATTGTGAAGTTTTATAGTAGAAATAACTGTGACTTAACTAGTGCCATATGTGACTTTGGAGACCGTAGGGGAAGCGAAAGGATTTCTGCATGTACACCGCGACGGTTATTCCCGAATAACAGGTGGTTCCCCTGCTCGATTTAGATTACTGCAACGCCCGTAACGTGTGAAGATTGTGAAGTTTTATAGAAGAAATACCTGTGACGTAACTAGTGCCATATGTGAAATTGGTAACAATACAGGAAGTTGAAACCGTTTCTGCGTGTGCGCCGTGACTGGCGGTTCCCCCGTTTCCCGGTAGTGTCGTTCCCGATCTCGAGGTCAGCAGAGACACTGCAACGGCGGCGGGGGGACGAGGCAGCAGAAAGCCGGGCGCAGCGGGGAGTCTGCAACAAGTGTCTGCGGCGCGCGGCCGCACCGTTAGGAGAGTGTGCCAGTTGTCGGCGCTGACCCCGATGCGGCGCGGGAGGAGGTGAGGGCCATGGCGAACGGCAACTGGACGGCGGCGGCGGCGGACGAGGGCCCGGTGGCGCCCGCGTGGGCGGTGTGGGCGTTCGCGGGCCCCGTGGGCGGCGCGGGGGCGGCGCTGGCGGCGTGGCTGGCGGCCGCCGCCTGCCGGCACGGGCGCTGCTCGCGCGGCCGCGCGCAGCTGCTGCTGCTGGCGCACCTCGCCGTCGCCGACGCCGTGGGGCTCCTCGCCGTCGCCCCCGCGGAGCTGTTCGTGCTCGCCGCCAGGGGCGCCTGGCCGCTCTCGCAGGTGCGTCTCGCTCTAGCCACTAGCCTCCTACTCCGTCAATAGAGTACCGTAAACTGAGGTTACTTGGACCCAGTGGCGTAGCTATCATAGGACTAGGCGGGGCAGTGCCCCGGGGCCCCCGAGCTCAAGGGGCCCCTCCGCCTCCGTGAGCGACGTCCGAAAAAAGTTACAGTAGATCCCTGAACACTTTCATGTCCCCCAATTACTTCGGATAATCGAAGTTCTACTGTATATAATAATTTTGTTGAATGAAGGTTTTCAGACTTTGAACTCTTTGAACCCTGACCAACAAATCTCAAACGCACGAAGTGAAACCCGAAAATTATTCGCACCCCAAAATATAAACATAACAAGGTCCTTTGCTTGTCCGCTAAGACGTGGACCCTCCCATCGTCAGCGTATTGTCGGTTGAAGTTGCCGTGCCTGCCAATCTTAGCGAAATACCAGTAAATGGTGCTGAATTACTAGCACAGTGTTTGACAGTAGACAGTGTGACCACATTTGAATAATGAAGTCTCTACAATGTATTATTACAGAACGCTATTGTTATGGTAACTCAACTGTTTGTGTAATTAATTCCCCAAGGGTGTGTTCCATAATCATAGATCCCAATGACGTGCTGTAACCACATGCACTCTGAAATTCGTGCAAGAAGAAGAGAAAATATGGTTACTTTGTCACAATAGTAAATTGTGCATTCAAGACACTACCCTGTACCCCACTGCCACTATAATAAGCGAATATGTCAACTTAGTTATTTTACTTATTACTTTTTCCTGGCCAGACATTAATATGTACTTCATGAAGCCTGGTAGGGGCACGGCTCAACCAAAGTATTCCATCAAACCATCCTACACGAATATTTCCCCTATTTACCTTCTTTTGCTGCATGACACATAATAATTTACTTAATAGTATTTGGGTTCGCCTTATTACGTCTTCCAGTGGGCGGTAAGGAACTGATGATGAAGTAGTTTTGCATCTGTACAGTATTAGTGTAAAGAGGGCCCCAATGTCATTTTTGCCCCGGGGCCCTTGGTGACACAGCTATGCCACTGCTTGCACCCAAGAAGCAGTGGCGTAAAGCCCTTTTTAAACGATGAACGAAGGTGAACAAGATATATAATACTCTACTGAATCGCTCCTAGCGTACTAGCCCTGAACTACAAACTCAAGCAAGATCTTGTGGCAGCGTGTTTAGACGATTAAGATAATCGAACAGTAATATCCGATGTTGAAAGTGAGCCGATTTGTTATGTAGGAAGTCATAATTTAATACTGGAATTGAGGAAACAACGCTAAATGTTATTGACGGCCAAAGAAAACCTTGCAATCGATGTTTTTGGTCAACTTAGTGTGGTAAAGTTCTGGGTAGTGAAACAACATTTCATAACATTCACATCGATTTTCAAGCGAAAAAAATAAACTTATGAACACATCAAGCAATATTTATAAGAGCGTAAATAGAACTTCTTTACTTTATCTACTACGATTTGCCCAATGACATTGTTAATAACGTGATGCATAACTGAATTTTTGTCTTTTATTTGGACTGACTTTTTCATTTAAAATGCTATTTAATGAAAATTGCATCATCAAATTACAATCTTATTCAAATAAACAATTGGTTTCAGTCTTTTCTGTTACGATATTACAAATCATAAACCATTTTTCGGTTTCAGATGTACGACCTCGCTTTTCGGTGGACAATAATTGAGATAAATATTTAAGTCGTCATGAAACATTTGCAATTTACCGCTAAACCAAAGTATAATAATGAACTAAAGATTAATAAGACAAGTTTGCGTGCAAACCGTGTAATTGTCGACTACAGTATGAAAATCGCGTGACGAAAATAGGTTAACTTCCGATGTCAGCAGACGACCGTACAATCAAAACAATCTTCTTGAGAAAGTTTAACGTGACGTTGACGTTAGGTGGCGGTCTGGTGACGGAAAGTGTGAATGCCGTCATTAGAAATACATTTTGTAATACATTCTGATCATAAACTTCGACATAACGCAAAATATACGTAAATACGAAGGAAAATGGCGCACTAACTGGAGCGGCGACCGCAGCAGACAGCTGCTAGCTCGCGCATGCGCAATGAACCCACTAGTACCGAATTTAGAACTCCTATTTCTTTATCGCTATAATTATCGCGCTTCGATACTAGCGCGATCATACTAGTGCACCCGTTCAAACGACTGACGGCCGCCATTAACGCAACTTGTTAGCAATCTATTGAAAGTTCGCTGATCGTTTAAAACGGGCTTAACTAGGGGGGATGAGGGAGATAGAACCCTACATCTATATCTACATCTACATACATACTCCGCAATTCACCGTAAGGTGCGTGGCGGAGGGTACACTGTACCACTACTAGGCATTTCCTTTCCTATTCCACTCCCAAATGGAACAAAAAAAAAGTCTGCCTATGTGCCTCCGTGCGAGCCCTAATTTCTCTTATCTTCTCTTTGTGATCTTTACGCGAAATGTAAGTAGGCGGCAGCAAGATCGTACTGCACTCAGCTTCAAATTCCGGCCCTCTAAATTTACTCAACAGAAATTCACGAAAAGAACGTCGTCTTTCTTCAAGCGATCCCCAATTGAGTTTCCGGGGCATTTCCGTGACACTCGCGCATTGGTCGAACCTACCGGTAACAAATCTAGCTGCTCGTCTCTGAACCGCCTCTATGTCCTCCTTTAAACTGATCTGCTGCGGGTCTCAAACACTTGAGCAATACTCAAGACGTGGTCGCACAAGCTTTTTATACGCGGTCTCCTTTACAGGTGAAGTACATCTTCCCAGAATTCTGCCAATAAACCGAAGTCGGCTGTCCGCGTTACTCACAACTGTCCTTACATGCTCGTTCCATTTCATATCGCTCTGCAATGTTACGCCTAGGTATTTGAACGACGCGACAGCATCAAGAAGCTCACTACTAATGCTGTATTCGAACATTATGGGATTGTTTTTTCTACTTATGTGCATCACCTTACATTTTTCTACATTGAGAGTTAGCTGCCATTCTTCGCACTAACTAGAAATTTTGTCTAAGTCATCCTGTATGCTAATCCAGTCAGTTACAGACGACACCCTCCCATACACCACAGCATCATCAGCAAACATCCGCAAATTACTACTCTGTCCATCTGATCATTTATATAGATAGAAAATAATAGAGGTCCTATCACACTTCCCTGGGGCACGCCTGACGATACACTCGTCTCTGATGAACACTCGCCGTCGAGAACAACGTACTGCGTTCTATTACTTAGGAAGTATTCCACCCAGTCACAAATCTGTGAACCTATTTCATAAACTCGTATCTTCGTTAGCAGTCTGTAGTGTGGCACCGCGTCGAACGCCTTTTTGAAGTAGACAAAAACACAATCCGCCTGTTGCCCTTCATCCACGGCTCGCAAGATGTCATGTGAGAAAAGGGCAAGCTGAGTTTCACATGAACGATGTTTCCTAAACCCGTGCTGATTCATGGAAAGAAGCTTTTCCGTTTCAAGGAAATTTACTATATTCGAACTGAGAATATGCTCAAAATTCTACATGAAACGGATGTCAACGATATTGGACTGTAATTGTGTGGGTTGGGGATCTCTGGAAGAAAGACGACGTTCTTTTCGTGAATTTCTGTTAAGTAAATTTAGAGGGCCGGAATTTGAAGCTGAGTGTAGTACGATCTTGCTGCCGCCTACTTACATTTCGCGTAAAGATCACAAAGACAAGATAAGAGAAATTAGGGCTTGCACGAAGGCATAAAGGCATTTTTTTTCCCCTCGTTCCATTTGGGAGTGGAATAGGAAAGGAAATGCCTAGTAGTGGTACAGTGTACCCTCCGCCACGCACCTTACGGTGAATTGCGGAGTATGTATGTAGATGTAGATTCATCGAAGTCAGCACGAGCTCTTTTTTACGTTTTTTGAAAATCTTATAGATAACTGGGAAACCTCTTCAAGAACAATTTTATCCACCCATGCCAGGGAAACATTTCACTGCTCTTCCCTGCATTTCGAGGTACGACTTGACAATAAATCGGAAGTCCACTTCACCCACAGGAAATAAGCAATCCCAAATTTTATCTGTGTTGCTTGGGACGGCCGCAGTGGCAGAGCGGTCTGCGGCGCGTCAGTCTGTACGGCCGGTACGGTCGGGGGTTCGAATCCCCACTCGGGCATGGATGTTTGTGTTGTCTTTAGTATAAGGTAGTTCATAAGTAGTTTGTAAGTTTAGGGACTGATGACCCCGCAGTTAAGTCCCTTAAGCTTAACAAACATTTGAATTTGAATTTCTGTGTTACTTGCGAAAGCCAGTTTCTCTTCTGCAGTAAACACTGTGGGATGTCCGCCTCCGTAGCTCAGCGGTAGCGCCGCTGACTACCACACAGGGGGCCCGGGTTCGATTCCCGGCAGGGGACTGGGTGTTGTGTGTTGTCCTAATCATCATCGACTCATCATCATTGGCACGTAAGTCGCCCACGCGGCGTCAAATAAACCCGCAAGGGTTCTCCCGGCAAGTCAGCCATCCGCTCATTTCATGTCCACTGTGGGATGACCAGATTTTTTCCAACGGTCATTCTTCATTCTCCTTTTTATCGTAGACCTATTTATTTTTGCACGTAAGTTCTCAATTTAGTGTTGTTGTGGTCTTCAGTCCGGAGACTGGTTTGATGCAGCTCTCCACAATACCCTATCCAGAAAAAGCCTCTTCATCTCCACATAAGAACGGCAACCTACATCTGTCTGAATCTGCTTACTGTATCCATCTCTTCGTCTTCCTCTGCTTTTTTTTATCCCACACACTTCCCTCCAACGCTAAATTCACAATTCCTTGATGTCTAAGAATGTGTCCTATCAATCTATCCCTTCTTTTAGTCAAGGTATGCCAGAAATTCCTTTTCTCCCCAATTATGTTCAGTACCTCCTCATTAGTTACGCGATCCACCCACCTAATCTTCAGCATTCTTCTGTAGCACCACATTTCAAAAGCCTCAATCCTCTTCCTATCCGCACTGTTTATCGTCCATGTTTCACTCCCATTCAGGGCAACACTCCATACAAATGCCTTCAGGCTTAAATCAGTATTCGATTTTAATCGGATTTCTCTTTCTCAAGAACGCTTTTCTACCCATTGCCATTCTGCATTTTATATCCTCTGTACTGCGACCATCATTTGTTATTTTACTGCCCAAGTAACAAAACTCATCTACCTCTTTTATTGCTTCGTTACCAAATCTAATTCCTTCAGCATCACCTGATTTTCTTAGACTGCACTCCATTACCCTAGTTTTGCTCTTGTTAATCTTCATCTTATATGCATCTTTCAGCACACTGTCCATTCCGTTCAATTGCTCTTCCAAGTCCTTTGCTGTAACTGACAGAATTATTATGTCGTCGGCAAAACACAATGTTTTTAATTCTTCAACCTGAACTTTAATTCCTTCTCCAAATTTCTCCTTGCTTTCCTTTATAGCTTGCTCAATGTACAAATTGAATAACATTGGAGAAAGGCTACAACCCTGTCTTACTCCATTGCCAACTACTGCATTCCTTTCATGCCCTACAACTCTGACAACCGCTGTCTGGTTTTTGTACAAGTTGTAAATAACCTTACGCTCCCTATATTTTACTCCTGCTTGCTTCAGAACTTGAAAGAGTTTATTCCAATCAACACTGTCAAAAGCCTTCTCCAAATCTAAAAAAGCTAGAAATGTAGGTTTGCCTTTTCTTAATCTATCTTCTAGGATAAGCCGTAAAGTGAGTATTGCCTCCCGTGTTCCTACATTTCTTCTGAACCCGAACTGATCTTCCCCGTGATCGGCTTCTACCACCTTTTCCATCCTTCTGTAAATAATTCGTGTTAATATTTTGCAACCATGACTTATTAAACTGATGGTTCTGTAGTTTTGACACCTGTCTGCACCTGATTTCTTTGGAATGGGGATTATAACATTTTTCTTAAAGTCTGAGGGTACTTCACCTGTCTCATACATCTTACATACCAGGTGAAACAATTTTGTCATGGCTGGTTCTCCCAGAGACCTCAGTAGCTCAGAGGAAATATCATCTACTCCAGGGGCCTTGTTTGGACTTAGGTCTTTCAGTGCTCTGTCAAATTCATCTCTCAGTATAGTATCTCTTATTTCATCCTCATCTACTTCTGCTCCCCTTTCTACAATACTGCCGCTAAGTTCATTTCCTTCATAGAGCCTCTCTATACTCTCTCCATGAAAAAAAAACTTCGAAGCATATGCTCTGAGCAGGAAGTTCATTCTCACTAGTTCCCCTCCTTAAGTTCTCCGTGTGTCATGTCCGCCACACATCAAGTGTTCAATCGTGTATTTCTTTAAACTAGCCCAATCAGGCAAACTATTCAGTGCACAAATATGGAGTAGACATCTACATGTTCAGGAAGAACTGTTACTATGTTTACATATTAGTTTGTTATGCAGCAGCATATTATTAAGACTAAATATGGACTTTTTACGAAAATTTATTCCTCTGTCGATGTTACAAAATTTTCGTCATGCGAGGAACTCTGTTATGAAGTAGCGTTGGCACAATTTGCGAACGAAATTTTAAGAATGCATCACATTTTCATCTGTTTCAACGTGGAACGCTGCCAGAGCTTTCTAACACAGGATACTTTTTGTTAAGTATGACAGACAATGATCGGCTTATTAGCGATAGGCCATGCAATTTTGTTACATGAAACAGATTGGTAGGTATGTAATTAAGCAGTTACTAATTTTACTGTCATCTGTACTTACATCTAACATAACAGAAATTACTATTACGAAGGCAGACAAATGCATATTAAATAGGCCAACCAATTTGGGTAGAATGAACAACAGCAGTACAAAAATACTTCAGTATCTTGTATTGCAGCAATATTTATTTTGTGATACAGTCTGTGAAGTCCTGGTATGCAATTTATTTGGAATAACTTCATAAAGCCCCATTAATAGACCCTGTTTAAAAACATAATAGTATTTTGCTACGTAGCTGTCTACATCTGTAAATGCGCACTCCAAACAAACGGGTAAAACACGCAGCTGAATCCACTTGTGTTTCATTTCTATGTTGGTAATGAAAAAATCTGTGACTGTATAAAATGCTTGAAGTGTCACACTTATGATTGTGAATGAAGCGACTAGTCAGCAATTTTTTTTTATTTGTATAAACTTTAGGCAGTGGCGGACTAAGGCTGTTGGAGGCCAGGGACGGAGGAGAAACAAAATGAGCCACCCCCCTTCCCCACCGTCCACTTGGAAATACATGTATTGCTATAAAAAAGATTGGAGGGCCCCCAGGACGAGAGACATGGGACAGTCTAAAAAAATAGCTTCCGTTATTTGGAGGCCCCAGCAGAACGAGATGCCAAGCGCGCCTTCCACCCCCCCCCCCCCCCTCCTTAGTCCGTCACTGCTTTTTAGTTCCACTGGTACTTATTCACACTAGCCCACGTATAAAGGAACTCTTTTTGCCTTCTAAGCAACACACATTTTGTTATTTTTAAACCACAGTAAAACGTAACTTTAATAGAAGTTACACAGCTCGAAGAATGCTAGAGAGCTCACGACAGAAAACGGAGAATGTTTCCGGTCGTGAGAAACTTCTCTAGTTTTATTCATACGAAATCGGAGAATGTTCTCTGTTTGAGCAAGTTTCCCCACCCTTTTACTCAAGCTGAGAACATACTCGGTTGAAGTATGTTCTCCGACTCGCTTTATTCATGCGAACCTGAATATGTTGTCTGGAATTCAGAGTATAAAGTAGATACTCCGTTTTATTCATACGGCGCATTGTCAACTGTATCTGTTACTTCCAGCCCAACCATTTGACCAAAGATTATAAAGAACACTGCAGGGGCCGAGGGGACTGAGGCGCTCCAGTCACGGTCTGCACGGCCACTACGGTCGGGGGTTCGAATTCCCCCTCGGGCATGGATATTTGTGCCGTCCTTAGAATAAGCTAGTTAATAGTTTGTAAGTTTAGGGACTGATGACCCCGTAGTTAAGTCTCATAAGCTATACAAACATTTGAACATTTTTGAATACTACAGGACTTCCAAAAATCACTGCGCGTAGCTTGGCTGTCGTTACTGTGAGGAAGCAGAGGAGCATTAGGCTACAATGCATTGACAAAATATGTATTGTTGCTTAATGTTTTAAAAAAAGTTCAAATGTTTGTAAAGCTTAAGGGACTTAACTGTGAGGTTATCAGTCCCTAAACTTATAAACTACTTATGAACTAATTTATACCAAAGACAACACAAACATCCATGCCCGGGGGAGGATTCGAACCTCCGACGTGGGAGGCCGCGCGATCACAACGTAGCGCTCCAGACCGCTCGGCTACTCCCGTGCGGCTTAATGTTTAAGTTAGAGCACAAACAGCAGGACTTTCAAAATGTTACATCAAGGTAAAGGAAACAGCATGATTTGAAAATTTCGTTTTTAACTTATTGTAAAATGTCTAAATTAGTGGTAAACAGTTTGAAAAATGGTGTAAGGTACGGTAAAAGAAACATATCCTGCCCAATGATGCCATATTAAGTCATCCCAGGGCCTGAGCCCCAAGGGTATGCACTGGATATACACCACGGTGATTAGACCCAGGTTCATCTATGGGGCGGTCGTGCGGTGGAAGAAGGTAGAACTGCAGGTTGCTGTTAAGGAGCTTGGTAAGGTGCAGCGATTAGCCTGCTTAGTCATAACAGGCGAAATTAGCAGCACACCAACTGCTGGGATGGAAACCATGCTGGATATGCCCCCATTACACCTTTGGGTCAAGATGGAGGCAGCGGCTGGTGCATACAGACTCAAAACTGGCAAAAACTGAAACTCTTTGGGATATCCAGAATCACCCACTAGAATAGTGAGTGAGGTAAATATAGGAAAGGTTGGGGAAATGCCAGCCGTCTATATTATAACGCCATACTGCTTCAACAAGCCTTTCAATATAACAATTGGAAGTAGGGAGCAGTGGGAGAAAATAGTTCGACACCGTACGGGGGATATTGTCTGGTTCACTGACGGGTCGAAATCAGACCAAGGCGTTGGGGCCGGGGTATACGGGCTGCAGCCAAGACTGGAGGGCGTCATCTCTCTAGAAAACTGGCCTCAGTATTCCAGGCCGAAATCACTGCCATCAGGGCGTGTGTGAAGCATAATTTACGTAGGTGCTACAAAGACCTTAGCATCTATATCTATTCAGACAGCCAGGCAGCCCTGAGATCACTGGAAGCTCCTGCAACAAGATCTAAAATTGTTGCAGAATGTCACAGGGTTCTGGTGGAGCTTGGGGAAAGCAATAGGGTAAACCTATTGTGGGTCCCTGGCCCCTCGGGGATCAGTGGCAACGAACATGCCGACAGATTAGCCAGGAGGGGAGCAGAGACTCCATTTATTGGACCGGAACCTGTCCTGACAATCACCAAGGCAATGATCAAATTTGAGCTACGTAACTGGCTCAGAAGACAGCACGTAGAATATTGGAACAAAGTCTATCAACAAAAACATGGCAAGGTAATGTTGCCAAAGCCATGTTTTAAAAGAAGCTCTGCAATCCTGGGCCTGAACAGGAGAGAGATTAGACTCTTGGTTGGATTGCTGACAGGCCATGGGAATTTCAAAAAACACATACATACAATGAGAATAACAGAAGAGGACCCTAAATGTAGGATCTGTGATGACGGTGATGAAACTGCATCACATCTAATCTTATAATGCATTGCATTGGAGGCACAGAACATTTGGGACAACCAGACCCGAAGAAATTGTGTCTAATAAAGAACTGGTAAAGGGACTCCTTGCACTGTTCAAGGGCAAGGGCAATAAACTTAGTTTCGGTGCGGGCAGTGGCGGTTTGGACCAAGACTGTTTTGGCTTCCCTGAGAAAATCAATCAATCAATCAAGTCATTCAAAATTTCCCTCTAAAAACTAAAAAAATTTAAAAACTCAAAGAGAGTTACGTTATTCTAATCATTATGAATAGAAATTTGCGGAAATACTTTTGTGCACAAATTTATAAAATTTGACCTGGAAAGGGTTAAAGGGGGGTAGGAGTCAAGCGGACCAGCTTGAAGCCGGAGAGGCACGACAGGACAATTTAATTTCCACTGTCTATATTTTTACAAATAAATTCGTAAAACTTTGTCAACATGAGCGGGAAGGATTCAGGATTAACATTAATAGCAGTGAGAGATCTAAAACGACAAAATAATTTTCATTTACATGTGAAATTTCATCATTTTTCACTTACTATTGGCTGCATTTGTTGCTATAGGTACACTTCATGAGCAAGAGATAAAAATGTTCAAATGTTTGTAATTCTTATGGGACCATACTACGTTGGTCATCAGTGCTTAGACTACTAAGTTTAAGTAGTTTGTAAGTCTAAGCACAGATGACCAGTAACAGAAGGACAACCACACACATCCAAGCCCGAGGGGGGATTCGAACCCCCGACGCGGGAGGCCGCTCGATTCGTAACGTGGCATTCCAGACCGCTAGACTACTCCCGCGCGACGAGCAAAAGATATTCTTCTATGAATTTTGCAGTACATACAAACCATACTTACAGCGTATGTAACTTTAGAATTTTCCAAATATATTAAAAACTGTCGTAAAAATAGTAAGTTAAAAAACGATGAAATTTCACATGTAAATAAAAATTATTTTGCTATGTTTTAGAACTATCACTGCTATGCTGACAAAGTTTTGTGAATTTATTTGTAAAAGTATAGGCAGCGGAAATAAAAATGTCTTGTCGTGCCTCTCCTGCTTCAAACCGGCCCGCTTGACGTCCTACTCCCCTTAAAATGGTTAGTTATGCACGTCGAGCTATCGTGACGTTTCTCTAACTTTACAAGAGAGCACTGGGTAACTACTGCCATTCGGATTTCGCTATCTGTACAGTAACTCAAGTACACAATTATCCTACCCGCAAGTCTCTACATTACTTGGTCTACATGAATACTCCTGGCCATTAAAATTGCTACACCACAAAGATGACGTGCTATAGACGAGAAATTTAACCGACAGGAAGAAGATGTTGTGATATGCAAATGATTAGCTTTTCACAGCATTCAAACAAGGTTGGCGCCGGCGAAGACACCTACAATTTGTTGAAATGAGGAAAGTTTCCAAACGATTTCTCATTCACAAACAGCAGTTGACAAGCGTTGCCTGGTGAAACGTTGTTGTGATGCCTCCTATAAGGAGGAGAAATGCGTACCATCACGTTTCCGACTTTGATAAAGATCGGATTGTAGCCTATCGCGATTGCGATTTATCTTATCGCGACATTGCTGCTCGCGTTGGTCGCGATCCAATGACTGTTAGCAAAATGTGGAATCGGTGGGTTCAGGAGGACAAAACGGAATGTCGTGCTGGATCCCAACGGCCTCGTATCACTAGTAGTCGAGATGACAGCATCTTATCCGCAGGGCTGTAACGGATCGTGAGCACGTCGTGATCCCTGAGTTAACAGATGGGGATGTTTCCAAGACAACAACCAACTGCACGAACAGATCGACGACGTTTGCAGCAGCATCGACTATCAGCTCCGAGACCATGGCTGTGGTTACACTTGAGGCTGCATCGCAGACAGGAGCTCCTGCGATGGTGTACGCAACGTCGAACCTGGGTGCACGAATGGCAAAACACTTTTTCGGATGAATCCAGGGTCTGTTTACAGCTTCATGATGGTCGCATCCGTGTTTGGCGACATCGCGGTGAGCGCAAATTGGTAGCATATATTCGTCATCGCCATACTGGCGCAGCACCCGGCGTGATGGTATGGAGTGCCATTGGTTACGCGTCTCGGTCACTTCTTGTTCGCATCGACGGCACTTTGAACAGTAGCCGTTACATTTAAGATGTGTTACGACCCGTGGCTCTACCCTTCACTCAATCCCTTCGAAACCCTCCATTTCAGCAAGATAATGCACGACCGCATGTGGTCCTGTACGGGCCTTTCTGGATATGGAAAATTTTCGACTGCTGCCCTGGCCAAATCTCTCACCAATTGAAAACGTCTGGTCAATGGTGGACGAGCAACTGGCTTGTCACAATACCCCTGTCACTACTTTTGATGAACTGTGGTATCGTGTTGAAGCTGCATGGGCATCTGTACCTGTACACGCGATCCAAACTCTTTTTGACTCAATGCCCAGGCGTATCAAAGCCGTTATTACGGCCAGAGGTGGTTGTTCTGGGTACTGATTTCTCAGGATCTATGCACCCAAATTGCGTGAAAATGTAATCACATGTGAGTTCTAGTATAATACATTTGACCAATGAATACCCATTTATCATCTGCATTTCTTCTTGGTGTAGCAGTGTGAATGACCAGTAGTGTGTATTTTACATTGCATCCTTTAAAATGAGTGATGAAGTGTGGTTTTACAACTGCTAAATAATTGTGAAATGTCTTTGTGGTTGCCCATAAACTGTTTATTAATGTATAACACAGTGGCACCGGTTTGGGTCGTTAGAACATTGTCAACCGCCAACAGAGCATAAAAAGATGTTTATAGTAACATATCACACCGTTGATATATTTTCAGCATTGTGATATTTTACTGTAACCACTTTCGTTGTGTGTTTTTGTGAAGCTGTCGGTTGATAATGCCTGCCTCGGCGGAATAGCCGTGCGCACTAAGATGCCTTGCAACAGTGCGCTCGGTCGTTCCACGATGAGGTTCGAGTCCTTCCTCGGGCATGTGTGTGTGTGTGTTGTTCTTAGGATGTTAGTTTCTGTAGTTAGTAAGTTTAGGGACCGTTTACCACTGCAGTTAGGTCCCATAACTTTACGAACATTTGATAATGGTCTAACGACCGAAACCGCTAGCATTGGGATACATTAATAAACAGCTTATGGTCAACCACAATGAATTTCCACAACATTGCATTCTGATTACACATATGATAGGACAAAATTGCTGAATTTTTTTCTGTAAAACATATACATACAGTTGTTTATCCCTAAGAAGGTATTTAAACAAGACACATGCTATAAAAACCTTTAAATCGTTATTTTTGCAGTTACGTCTAATGTCTTCTAGTCTCGGTAGTAAAGTGTTACAGTGCCAACCTATGAATCCAAAGATCACGGGTTCGATCCTCGCCAAGTACTAGAATTTTTATCTGTCACTTTTTACTTCTTTCACCTCTGGCAATGTGAAAAATGTCGAGTAGCACCTTAATTAAATTGTAGGCACCACTGTAACTGGCTGGGTAAGTCAGTTCGAAGGTCGGCTTACCACCTCCAAACAGGACCATGCCTACTAAAGCACTGTGGTGTTTGGTCCACTTTAGGTTACGGTAGTAACACGAAAAGTGGGCCTTTGCGATTGCCATTTGACAGCTCGAAATTTAAATCAAAATGACGGCTTAACCGTTCATCTGACACGAAAATTGCATAAACGAATTTATAGAGGCGAAAATGTTTTGCAACTATGCTCTCTTATGTTTTTACATATTTCGCATTGTTTCACAGATATTTGCAAAAATAACGGCGATTTCACACCTACCTCAGAACCTCATAACAGTGTTTTAAGTTTTCTTAATTCTTGCTCAACGGTAACAAATACTCCCATCAATGGGCACGTAACTGTGATGCATAATTGGAAGGTAGTGAATTAGTTTGTTGTTTCACAAAATTATAACTCCGACCCTGAGAATCAGAGAAAAGGCGCAATGTGAGACTGCTTTTGTTTTCTTTTGAGAAACTTATTTCGGAAATGTGACAAATGTGTACATCAGAAGATGCTGTATGCTTATCTCCACATCCCATGTGAGTTGCAAGCCGCATATAGTAGTAAATACCACCCATTTCATTTCCGTTATCTGCATCAAAGTATAAAGCCAGATCTACCTAGAGTAAAAGATTTCTCCTATTAGCAGTTTTCATAATGTTGGTTTTGCTGACAACCGAAACAAATTGTTATAAAACCTTTTTTTTATTTTAGCACTTCATGAAATTAGCACATGCTGAACAATAAATGTTTCCACAAGCAGTAATTGTAAACTTCTGTCCATTATTATTATTATTATTATTATTATCGTGTATGTCAAATTAAAAAAAATACCTATATCAGTTTCGTGGGCAAGATTAGCAGTCAAATAGGAATTCTGATTAAATCCATCTAGTGAAAAAGATTTGTCTCATTCAGATGTACACGAATACCCATGTAAATGCATTTTGTTTGTAGTTGTTGAGCTTTTTGAAATCGTTTCTCTATTACAGTGTTATCGGCCAACGTAAATGTTTTTTCTGTTCTTCTACGTGAATTAACTTTCCAAATTTCTCGTAGGTGTCGTCCTCCACAGCTTTCCAAGTATAGCTTGATTAACATCGGGAATAGGCTTCAACTCCGCGAAACTCGCTCTCAACTACTGTTTCTTTTCCACGTCCTATGGATCTTATAACTGCAGTGTAGTTTCTCCAAAAGTTTGAAGTAACCTTTCGCTCCCTGTATTTTAGCCCGGCTACCAGCAGAATTTCTAAGAGTGTGCTTTAGTCTACACTGAGAAGTTATTTCTCTAAAACTATGAAAATACTGAAATATCTCCACCACATCTTCTAAGCTAGATCGTAGAGTCAGCACTGCCCCGCACGTTCTTACTGTCCTCCAGAATCTTAACTGATCTTCCCCTATTTCTGCCAATTTTTCTCATTCTTCTGTGAACAATTGGAGCTTTTATTATCAAATGTTCAAATATTTGTAAACCTATGGGACCAAACTACTGTGGTCATTGGTCTGTAGACTTACAAACTACTTAAACTATTTTAAATCTATCCTAAGGTCAACACACACACACACACACACACACACACACAAACATCTATGCCCGAGAGAGGACTCGAATCTCCGGCGGGAGCGGCCACGCAGTGCCTGACATGGTGCCTAGAACCGGACGGCCATTCCCGCGGAGCTCTTGTATTATCCAACATTGGCTTATTACGCTGATAATATCAGCCATTATTTACGAATCTTTAATGTAATTAACACTTGTCTGTGAGTGGCATGTCGACTGAGATGGTGCATTTGGCTAAGATATTGGTCCTGAATAGTTAAGGAGTGGGGTTCAAACCTACCCCATATCGATATTTAGTTTTTCCATGATATCCTAAATCGGTTGCAGCAAATGGCATTTTGGTTCCATTGAAAATAAAAAGGAGTTTGCACTCCATCCCTGTTGACACTAGCGACGACGTACGTTAAAACTAAAGCCACCTGCCATTCTTCCATTTCCACAGGCGCACACTGCAGCTGCTTCGCAGTTACTCTCGGACAGCAGATATTTCCCCCTTTTTGCTGTTTGTATTGTCCGGAGCCGACTGAACAACGACTGAATACCTCGGCGTGCCCATTGTTTCCTACCTGATGTGACTGCTCACTCATGGTCGCCAAACAATCCGGCACGTCCGCAACCTTCTTTCCAAATATTATTTCTGAAACCCTTTCCAGTCATCTTAATACGACCATCAATGAATTGTGACCATTAAATGTGGCTTGTACAGAATAACATTAATTCCAGTGGCTTTGTATTATCTACAGGGTGACCCTGAAGTCCGTTAATACATCCATAAATGCTGTCTTTCTTCCTTGACTACATAGCTGAACTGGCGATTTTCTAGTAAATAAAAAAAAAAAAATTACGAAGGTTCGAACTTCTTAAAAAAATGGCAACTATTTATTCACAACAGAAACAAAAGCATTATTTGTTTGCACCTTTTATTTTCCTTCAAAGTAGTCACCAGTGTTGTGGAGAACCCGTTGCTAGCGATGTGGAAGGCGTAGTATACCGTTATCAGAGCCTGTTCTGTTGATGGCGTGAATGGAGCGGTCTGCTGCCTGTCGAATGTCTGGAACAGTTCTAAAGCGAATGCCACGAAGTGGTTCCTTCATCTTCGGAATAAAATAAATATCACAAGGACGTATCCGGGGAGTATGGTGGATGGTACAGTACTTTCCAGTTCCATCGACCGACCAGAGCAACCACACCCGCTCATTGTCTTGCAAAATGATGGGCAATCCCGATTTCCCGTACGCTTCTTGAAGACCTTGATGACACTGTCGTGTTGTGGGATCTCTGGCACATTCGGTCTCGATTCAACTCCGTTGTTACTGTTTCGAAAACGTAGTGACACCGTTACGTTAGACCGCTCGCTCACAAGTGATTGTGTGCCCCTCGATTGTGCGCACGCCGGTGACGGGCGAGCGAGTCCATTTGCTCGGAGGTAAGGAGGTAAGGTAGGTATGTCTGCAACGTGTGCTCTCAGCGACAATAGGAGATTCCGTTGCATGGGTCTCCACAGCAGTGTTTTCACTATATAAGTTCCAGCCCTCGTAATTCAAGCATCTTAGAGACACATAACTATTAACTTTTAAAAGGTTCCTTTTTGACATTGTTAAATAAGCTTGCTTATACTCAGGGTGAATCACCAAAAACTTACACCGCAAATATTTCAGAAATGGAATGTGCTGTTGACATGCGGTTTTGATAGGATGGATTGTTAGTTACGCTCGTATTCTTAGGCAATAAACAGATTTTAATAATACGTGGAAAGTGTACATTTTGTGCAAACATACACTTATTTAAATGGAACAATGCTTATTCTTATTAATAAACTAAAAGCAGTTGAATCATAATGTCTGGATATTTTTGTACGACTCTAGTACCATTCGTTTATGAGATAACGTATTGTGAAAAGTTTCCACAGCAATTCTTCTACAATACCTGTGGTAGCGCCCACTAAAGAACACCTTCTTCTTCTTGTTTAGCACTATAGCCCTCGGTGGGCCTTGCATTTCTCAACAATTTTCCTCCATATCTGTTCTCAGCTTTTCTCTTCCATCCTCGTATCCCCACCTTGGTAAGGTCATCCAGCAAGTTGTCCATCCATCTAGCTCTTGGTCGACCTTTCCTTCTGGTGGAATACAATCTAGCATTCATATCCGTTTGTGCATCAGTCTTCTTTCATCCTTTCTATATGTCCTAACCAACGTATTTTCTGAGATTTAATAAATTTCACTATATCTTTCCGTTATATAAGTTCTTGTATTTCATGGTTGCACCTCACTCTCCAACCTGCTGCTTCTATCACGGGCCCATAGATTTTACACAAGAATTTCCTTTCAAATGCCCTTAGGTTGTTAATATCTGCTTCTGTCCTAGTCCACACTTCAGATCCATATGTAACAACCGGTCGCACAAGGGAATGTGGATGTCCTTCTAATTAGAGAAATCTTGAATACCTGCATGTTCGCATAGTAAGCTCGGTTCCCAGCTTGTATTGTCTCATATTAGTATGGTTGTTTAGGAGGACGCCTAGAGTAATGGAAGCAGCTTTGAAACATTTATCAGATGCCTTCAGCTATCATGGTGATCTTCTAACTTTAGAAATTGACATCACCATATATTTTTTCTTGCTTTCATTTTTTATAACTCCAAGTCTGTTCCTTCTGCTTCCATTAGTTCATATATTTCTTAAAGGATGTTTACATTCTCCGCATACGCACATATCTGACTTGATTTCATCATTATTGTTCCCCTCTTGTCTATTTTTTTATGACACTGTGCAGTGATAAGTTAAACAGGACTGCAGAGAGGCTATCACCCTGTATCACTCCATCCTTAAAGTCAAATTGCCTGATTATTCGGCTGTTCACTTTCACTGTCGCCTTTTTGTCCTTCATCGTTAACTCAAATAACCTTCTGAACTGCCGCTCGAGTCCCCCTTGGGCATGGGTATGTGTTGCCCTTAGTTTAGTTTAACTTAGTTTAAGTGGTTTGAAGGCTAGGGAATAATTAAAAAGCAATTAAGTCCCATAGATTTACAAACATTTGAACATTTTGAACCTTCTCAACTTATCACAGATGCCCAACTCTTTCAGTGCTTTATACACTGCTGGCCAATTAACACTATCAAAAGCTAGTTTAAAATCAACCAACAGGAAGTGGAGACCTATGTCATATTCGTAAAATTTCTCCAATATTTCTCTAACAACAGGGTGACTCACCAAAACCGTGCATCGCAAATATTTCAGAAATGGAAGGTCCTCTTGATATGCCGTTTTCGCAGGAAGGACTGTTAGTCAGTAGCTCGTATTCTTAGGCAATAAACAGGTTTTAATAATAGACAAACATACACTTATTTAAATGGAACAATGCGTATTCACATCAATAAACTAAAAGCAGGTAAATCAGAATATCAGTGGAGTTTGTTGCACGACTTCTCCCAAGTGCCTTTCGTATATGAGATAACGTATTGTGAAAAGTTTCCACAGCAACAATTCTACAACACCGTCGCCGAATGGACGTCGTCCAGCGCACACCTCTCCAGTGGTTTAGCAGAAAATTATCAATTATAAGTGTAACCGGCTTCTCTCTAGAAGCTAATATTTTGCCTTTTCTGTGCGCTTTTCCTTCAGTTCATTAAATTTATCGTGTGCTGGTTTTTTTATTCCTATTCGCGTTAACTGTCTGATTAGTGCATCGCGTCGCGACAGTCGTCTGTCTTTGTTTTGGAACAGGGTTACCGATTAACGAACAGTCTTCCTTTGAGGACATCGCGACTGTAGTTTTTTTTCTCGGCACTAGGGACTGTGACTGCTGTGTGCGGATGCCGTCTGAGCTGGTGGCACTTCGCTCCCAGCTTCAACCTGTGTTAATCTCAGTTGCAGAGCTGGAGGCTGCGATCGAGGGGCGTCGTTGTTGTTAGCCGGTAGTGGGGGCCGAACGGACTCCCGTCGTTTCTACCGATCGACCTGCGGCAGCGACATGCCCTGATACTGCTAGCAGTGAGGAAGACTCCCCACCTGTGGTTGCGTGGGAGGTTGCTCCAGTGCGTGGCAGGCGGCGCAAGACAATCCGGGGGACCGATCGAGAGGCCTCCCCGGTTCGTCTTGCGAACAGGTTTGAGGCGCTATCTGTTCAGGACGACATTCCTGAGTCGGATGGTGTCTCTCACCCTGAGGTCACCACCCAGCCTGCAAGATCCGGGCTTTCACAGAGGGTGGGTTTACTTGTAGTTGGGAGCTCCAACGTTAGGCGTGTGATGGAGCCTCTTAGAGAGATGGCTGCCAAGGAGGGGAAGAAGGCCAACGTGCACTCCGTGTGCATACCGGATGGAGTCATTCCAGATGTGGAACAGGTCCTCCCGGATGCCATGAAGAGTATGGGGTGCAGCCAACTGCAGGTGGTGGCTCACGTCGGTACCAAGGATGTGTGTCGTTTCGGATCTGAAGGGACCCTCCCAGGTTTCGAGCAGTTATATGAAGTGGTAAAGACTGCCAGTCTTGATGGCAAGATGAAAGCAGAGCTCACCATCTGCAGCATAGTTGACAGTACCGACTGTGGACCTCTGGTACAGAGCCGAGTGGAGGGTCTGAATCAGAGGCTCAGGCGGTTCTGCGACCGTGTAGGTTGCAGATTCCTTGACTTGCGCCATCGGGTGGTGGGTTTCCGGTTTCCGCTGCATAGGTCAGGAGTCCACTATACGCAGGAAGCGGCTTCACGGGTAGCGGGGGCTGTGTGGCGTGGACTGGGTGGTTTTTTAGGATTGAGGGCTTCGGGGAAAAACAAAATGGGCAATCTCAAAGGGTACAGGTGGCTCACAGGAGAAATGCAGATCTAGGAACTATCGGTATAACAATTGTAAATTGTCGTAGCTGTGTCGGGAAAGTACCAGAACTCCAAGCGTTAATAGACAGCACTGAATCACACATGATTGTAGGCATTGAAAGTTGGCTCAAGCCGGAAATAAGTTCAGCAGAAGTTTTTGCAAAAGGTCTGTTTTCAGAAAGAATAATTTAAACAAAATAGATGGAGGTGTGTTTGTCGCTGTCAAAAGTAGTCTTTCGTGTAGCGAAGTTGAAGTTGATAGTTCCTGTGAGTTATTATGGGTAGAGGTTGTACCTGAAAACCGTAAGAAGTTAGTAATTGGTACCTTTTACCGGCCTCCCACCTCTGACGATACAATAGCAGAAAGGTTCAAAGAAAACCTGAGTCAAATTACAAAAACGTACGCGACTCATAGCGTACGATAATAGTAGGCGGAGATTTTAAATTACCCTCAATCTGTTGGCGAAATTATATTTTCAAATCAGGATGTACGCATAAAACTTCGTGTGAAATTGTACTCAAACACATTCTCTGAGAATTACTTCGAACAATTAGTTCATGAGCCAACTAGAATTGTAAATGGATGTGAAAACACTTTTGATCTCTTAGCAACAAACAATCCTGAGCTCATAACGAACATCAAAATGGAAAAAAAAAGTTTGTAGTTCTATCGGACCAAACTGCGTGGTCATCAGTCCGTAGCTTACAAACTACTTAAACTAAACTAACCTAAAGACAACACACACACCCATGCCCCAGGGAGGACTCGAACCTCCACGGCAAGCAACCGCGCGCTCCGCAGCGAGACGCTTTAGACCGCTCGGCTACTCCACCACGGCCATCAAAATGGATACAGCTATTAGTGAACACAGAGCTGTTGTAGCGAGATTGAATATCGAAACTCAAAAATAAAGGAAACGTATATTTGTTCAGGAAAGCAGATAGAAATAAAATACATTGCTTCTTGAAAAATAGCTTCCACTCGTTTCTAACAGCAATTTACAGCTTTATACCAAATTAATTAATAAAAGGAGGTGATCCTCCTTGGTACATAAAACAGGTCAGGACATTGTTGCAAAAGCAACGGAAAAGGCATACTAAATTTAAAAGAACACAAAACTTCAATGCGAGATGCCTACAATACTTATCACAACGAAACTCTTTCTCGAAATTTGACTGAAAACCCTAAGAGATTTTGGTCATATGTTAAATATACTAGGGGCAAAACACAAACAATACCCTCCAGTCACGTATCGTTCGCGGAAAGAAAGAGTGTCTGTATGCCTCTGTGTGGGCTCTAATCTCTCTGAATTTATCTTCATGACCTCTTCGCGAGATATACGTAGGAGCAAGCAATATACTGTTAGACTCCTCGGTAAAGGTGTGTTATCGAAACTTCGATAAAAGCCCGTACCGAGCAACAGAGCGTCTCTCCTGCAGAGTCTTCCACTGGAGTTTATCGATCATCTCCGTAACGCTTTCACGATTGCCAAATGATCCAGTAACGAAGCGCGCTCCTCTCCGTTGCATCTTTTCTACTACCTCTATCAATCGCACCTGGTACGGATTCCACACCTGTGAGCAGTATTCAAGGTTGGACGAACAAGTGTACTGTAACGTACTTCCTTTGTTTTCGGGCTGCATTTCCTTAGGCTTCTTCCAATGAATCTAAGCTTGGCATCTGCTTTACCGACGATTGATTTTATATCGTCGTTTCCTCTTAAAACACTCCTAATGCCTACTCCCAGATAATTTATGGAATTAACTGGTTCCAGTTGCTGTCCTGCTATAGTGTAGCTAAATGATACAGGATCTTTCTTTCTATGTATTCGCATCACATTACACTTGTCTACGTTGAGATTCAATTGCCATTGCCTGCACCATGCGTCAATTCGATACAGATGCTCCTGCATTTCAATACAATTTTCCAATGTTACAACCTCTCTGTATACTACAGCGTCATCCACAAAAAGCCTCAGTCAACTTCCGATGTTATCCCCAAGATCATTTATATATATCGTGAACAGCAACGGAGCCACGACGCTCCCCTGTGGCACACCTGACATCACTCTTACTTCGGAATACTTCTCTCCATTGAGAATGACATGCTGCATTCTGTTATCTAGGAACTCCTCAATCCAATCACACAATTGGTCTGATAGACCATATGCTCTTACTTTGTTCATTAATCGTATGTGGGGTACTGTATCAAACGACTTGCGGAAGTCAAGGAACACAGTATCTACCTGACTTTCATGGCGTTGACGTCATTTCGTGTGCCATCCTGGGTAAGCGGACACTGTATCCATGCCAGGGTGTCGCTGACAAGCGCAATTTGCACAATGAATTCAATTTCAGCGAGGGCATATCATGGTCCCGCGAGAGGCTATATGTCCTCCAACTCATCGCAAGGGTATTTTAACAACGGTATTTATTTACCGTTTAGGTGCGCAGATGCGTAGTCAATTACATAATAATTTAATAGGTTTACAAACGCTTATTAATTTTTCATGTTTACAGTGAACTCTCGAAAATCTCACTGTTTCTTAATTACATATAAACTTCCTCATTTTTATGCCATAATCGGAAATTAGGGGTAGAGATTGACATAATGCTCAAATGACCAGTTAACAAATGAATTCGAACGGTTCTTTTTATTAGCAATTACTGGTGTGCACTTTTGGAGTCAACCATGTTAAACGTTATCTGTGGCAAGGTTCATGACTGTGCGTAGGGAAATCCTCAGTGTGATTACTGCCTTATCGAGTTTTGCTGGAACATCTGAGGATACGATGGTTCAAATCTGACATTTCTGAAGAACAAACCTAACAATATGGAGAGATTAAATATCTTCTTCCCCAGCAGTAACGTGCAGAATAAGATGCGTGACCATTCCGCATTGTTTGTATTGATATTTGCCGACAAAAAAGTTTTAGAATGAAACTTTCACTCTGCAGCGGAGTGTGCGCTGATATGAAACTTCCTGGCAGATTAAAATTGTGTGCCGGAACCGGGACTCGAACCTAGGACCTTTGCCTTTCGCGCGCGAAAGGCAAAGATCCCAGGTTCGAGTCCCGGTTCCGGCACACAATTTTAATCTGCCAGGAAGTTTCAAGAAAGTTTTAACTTTCAGTATTATGTTCTTTCAAGAATGAACCAGTAGGCTATATCCCTGATTTCATAAAGAACCTAATTACTATGACTGAAACAACATCAAACGTATAAATGTTTTACAGATCGATTAATGATATAAATAAATTTACGAGAAACCTCAGCACATGGAAAGAAAGAGAAACAACACACAAGCCGTGCATACAAAATACGGGAAGATTTAAAGAATGGAAAAATTCAAATACCTAGTGAATGTATCGAAATTGGAGGATCAAACAATGCATCCAACATAGAAAGAACCTAATAACTAGAAAGCATACAAACGCACATGACACACTAGAATAAAAGAAACATATTAAGACTGGCCAAACTCATACACTATAATACAGTTGTACTACCAGAAGCATTCTACGTGTCAGAAACAACAACAATCGGGTATCGCAGAAACGGAAAAAATAGAACGAAAGTCCTGAGAAAAATTTTTGGAGCAGTAGACAGAGACGGTATAGCAGTAAAGAAACCTACCAAAGAAGTATACGAACAAACAGACACACAGAAGTGATCAGAAAATGACGGCTAACATTCTATGGACGTATATGAGTGGCAATTATGTTTGCAGCTTTTACTTCCCTTCGAAGTAGTCACCAGCGTTATGCAGAACCCGTTGTCAGCGATGTAGAAGGCGCAGCATGCCTTTAGCAGAGCCTGTTCTGTTTATGGTGCGAATGGAGCCGTCTAGTTCCTGTCGAATCTCTGGAACAGTTCTGAAGCAAATGCCACGAAGTGGTTCCTTCATCCAAATCAAAGTCACAAGGACTTAAGACCCTAGGACGACCTGCCCGATGCGTATCTGCCACAGTTTGCCGACGTTGTTGAAGGCTTTTACCCAAATCGCCACTGTTCTGTACGGAAATGCCGATTCACCGCTCGTCTCTTGGAGACCTTGATGATACTGTCCTAATGTACGACCCCTGGCGCAGGCAATCTTGATCCAACTCCACTGTTCCTGCTTCGGAAACATAGTGCTACCGTTACGTTAGATTGTTCGCTCAACAAGTGACTGTGTTAACCTCGATTGTGCGCACGCCAGTGATGTGGGACGGGTGAATCCATGTACTCGGAGGTAAGGAAGGTATGTCAAGAACGTGTGCTATCAGCGACAGTAGTAGATTCCATTACATAATGTCTCCACAGCAGTGCTGCCACTATTTCATGCTCCGATGCCCGAGGCCGTTCCCCGTCGGGGGTTCGAATCCTCCCTCTGGCATGGATGTTTATGTTGTCTTTAGTATAAAAGAAGTTCATAAATAGTTTGTAAGTTTATGGACTGATGACCCCGCAGTTAAGTCCCGAAAACGTAACAAACATTTGAACCACTATTTAAGTTCCAGCCCTCGTAGTTCAAGCATCTTCGAGGCACACAACTATTAGCTTTTGAAAGATTCCTTTTTAACAGATTATTAAATATGCTTGCTTATATACAGAGTGAATCACCAAATACTTGCACCGCAAATATTGCAGAAATGGAAGGTGTTATTGATAGGCGGGTTTCGCAGAATGGCTCGTATTCTTAGGCAATAAACAGATTTTAATTATACATAGAAAGTGTACTTTTTGTGCCAACATACACGTATTTAAATGGGACAATGCTTATTCACATCAACAAACTAAAAGCAGATAAATCAGAATGTCAGTGGAGGTTTTGCACGAGTCTACTACCATTCGTTTATGAGTCGTTGTATCGTGAAAAGTTTCCACAGTAACACTACTAAAATACCTGTGGCAGCGCACACTAAAGAACAACTTCTTCTTCTTCTTTAGCACTACAGCCCTCGGTGGGACTAGGCTTCCTCAACAATATTGCTCCGTATCTCTCTGTTCTCACCTTTTCTCTTCCATCCTCGGATCCCCATCTTGGTAAGGTCAGCCAGCACATTGTTCATCCATCTAGCTCTTGGTCTGCCTTTCCTTCTGGTGGAATACAATCTAGCATTCATTTTTCGTAGTAGATTCCATTGCATAATGTCTCCACAGTAGTGTTGCCACTATTTAAGTACTAACCGTCGTACATACGATGAACAGCAACCGTCTGGGAAAGAGAATTTTTTATGTAGTAGAAAACTCAGTTAAAAAACTGGTTTCAAGAGCCAGAAGAAGACCTGAAAAACTTAGGAACAATAGGGAAATGATAAATTAAGGGGACAAATTCAGAAATAAAATATGATTTTCACATTTGATGTAAAAGAAAGCAAGAAACTACAATCACCAACATTCTCCTCCGAATGCGAAAATAAATTGTTGACTCCCACTTACATAGAAATGATCATCAGAATAAAATATGAGAAATCAGAGCCCGAACGGAGAGATTCAGGTGTTCATTCTACCAGCGCGCTATTCGAGAATGGAATGGGAGATAAAATTGTATAACGGTGGTTCGATGAACCCTCTGCCAGGCATTTAAATGTGATTTGCAGAGTATCCCATGTAGATGTGGAAGAGAAAACGGAAAACAATGACAGCCGCGGTGGAGTGGCCGAGCGGTCTAAAGCGTCTAGCTGCAGAGCGCGCGGTTGCTCGCCGTGGAGGTTCGAGTCCTCCCTGGGGCGTGGGTGTCTGTGTTTCTCCGTAGGTTAGTTTACCTAGGTTTAAGTAGTTTGTAAGCTACGGACTGATGACCCCGCAGTTTCGTGCGATAAGGGAAAAAAATAAAAAATAAAATAAAATAATAAAAAGACAGAGCAAAGGAAACAGGAACACAGAAATAGGTTTTGGGAAGAGAAAAAAAAAGTAAGCAGAAAGGAGAAATAATCATGTAAATTCAAGTTTAAACGCTGTCTTAAGGGCAAAAATTACAATAATGGTAATAAGGTAGACAGATCATCACAGGTTCTGTATCATGGCTTACTAGCAGTATTCACTTGTGATGGAATGCAAAGTTTTGCACGGAAATGATACAGACCACTTTTCTTATTAATATTTTTTTTTAATCGACCGTTATTCAAAGGATAATTTCGTGCATGCTCGGGCGTTTGCGTTAACGTTGTCCATTCTAAGCCTATTGTTCAATCCTGGAACGTTTTAAAACATCATTCTGATACACCCAATAGTGTGGAACAGCCGCTGATAGAGACAGCTTTCATCTGCCTTCTTCTTCGTCTTGAAAGACGCCTGAGTCGGCTGTTGAGGCGAAACCGATCTCGGTAGAAGCCGCGGCACGCGTTATCGGTCAGTTCGGGAGCCGCCGCCTGTGTGACTCACGTCAGAGTGTAACTCGAGAACGGGGCGGCAGCAGCGGCAGGAACGTGGCTACCGTGAGTCACGTCGCGTCGCAGCCAGTGTCGGGGACTCACCTTAACAGGCGGCGGCAACCTGCGTCTCTCTAGCTCTCGAGAATCTGACGCTGCCGAGGGAAACATATACTGCACAACTTCAGCTGGTTACGCTCATTCCACAGAAACGATTGACACTTGCTTAAGCTCCTTCAAAAAGTGTTCAAATGTTTGTTAAGCTTCAGGGACTTACTACTTATGATCAGAAAACTGGCGGGAAGTTCTTGGGGTGCAAATGCATCCACACTGCGAACAGCAGCAACATCGATAGTCTACACCACTGCCGAATACTGTGCTCCGGTCTGGGAGAGAAGCCACCACACCAACAAGGTAGACGTACAGTTCCACGAAACCATGCGGATAATCACCGGCACATTAAAGTCTACTCCAACACTGTGGCTCTCCGTCACCGCTACTATAGCTCCACCAAAATTAAGAAGACTAAAAGCATCTTTTAAAGAATGGGAGAAAATAGTAAAAATAAATGAAGAAAAATGTTTACCTTTGCATGATGTAATAAAAAATTTGCCAAATTACCGTTTGAAATCACGAAAGCCGATATGGAATAACTGCTATATAAGAGGAGACGCCACCTTCAACCTAAAAGAGAACTGGAAAAAGGAGTGGGAGAATTCAGTCTGTAATCATCACCTCATAAGTGATCCCTCAAAAGAACTAAAAGAGTTCAACTTCGCTAGAAAATACTGGACTAAGCTCAATCGCATCAGAAGTGACCATACCAGATGTAAGGCCATGCTTTATAAGTGGGGACTCACGGACAGCCCAAGTTGTGATTGTGGAGCATCTGAGCAGACGCTGGACCACATCATAAGAGTGTGTCCAAAAAGAAAATATAGTGGCTCTGCTGAGGACTTTATAGAAGCCACACCTCAGGCTATGAAGTGGATTCAAGATCTGGACATTGATGTGTAGCCAAAAGCTTGTCTCACATGACATGTCGTAATTCCAAGTGTTCTGTCATAATATATCATTGATCACTCACATGTACCGAAAATGTGCTCTTGTACAATCTTTTACTGATATTTGTATATATATTCTTGTTCTTTGTTTAATTATATTTGTATATATGCTGCTGTCATATGCCATACGATAAATAAAACTAGCTTATACTAAAGACGACACAAACATCCATGCCCGAGGGGGGATTCGAACCCCCGATGGGGAATGGCCTAGCGCATTGTAGCATAGGGCCTCGATGCGCTCGGCTGCTCCGCCGCCGCTAAGCTCCTTCACTTTCTATAGAAACAACACGCAGAAAAAAATCGCACTGACGTGTTTTACGGTCCACTTTAGAATTGTAGTTTTTGTAGGTTTTTGCAAACATTTTGGACCAAATTAATAATCTAAAAAAAATTAAGTAATTACTAAGAATGTCTGAGACCCTTTTAGGAAAAAAAAAAGAACAGGTAGTGGTGAGTTTCAAACCACCGACCTCTCGTGTCACAAAAAAAAAAAAAAAAAAAAAAAAAAAGTTCAAATGTTTGTAAATCTATCGGACCAAACAGCGTGGTCATCAATCCGTAGCTTACAAACTACTTAAACCTAGGTAAACTAACCTAAGGACAAACACACACACACCCATGCCCCAGGGAGGACTCGAACCTCCACGGCCAGCAACCGCGCGCTCCGCAGCGAGACGCTTTAGACCGCTCGGCTACTCCACCGCGGCTTCGTGTCACAGTTCAGCACCTTGCCCACTACGCTACGGCTATATACTATTGATGGCCGTTGTGAACTGATGTTAATATGGCATTTGTAGACATTAGATTATCATTTATCGTTCGAAGAACGATGTGTGTGTGTTAATTACTCAGTGTGACGTTGCTTTGAAATGACAACGTGTAAGTTACTATAAGAAAATCATCAAATACGCGAGGAATGTCACGTGACATCTCCGACGGCTGGTTTTCGTTAATTCAATGGAGGGTGTCAAATCTCTGTTATTTTTGCAAATATGTCTCAAACGAGCTAAGTTGTAGAGAATTTTCTCCTCTACCAATTAGGTTATTCATTTTTCGTGTCAGATGAACGGTTCGTTTGCAATTACAATTATATTACAAACGGCTTTTTTTCTACCGTATTTTTTTGTCCGAAAAAGTTTGAAAAAGGGAGGTTCTGGTGGCTTACAGTCATGTCTGTAAAATTTGGTGCTGATCGGTTGAACGGTTCGTCTTAAAAACAGGGAACACGTTACGGACAGACATACATCCCAAAATCGCCGTTATTTTTGCAAATATCTTTGAAACGCTACGAGATATGAAAAAAAAACATAAGAGAGCACAGTTGTAGATAATTTTCTCCTCTACAAATTCGGTTATTCAATTTTCGTGTCAAATGAATAGTTAAGCCGTTATTTTCATTTAAATTTCGACCTGTCAAAACATGATTGCAAAGGCCCACTTTTAGTGTTACTACCGTAACCTAAAGTGGGCCGTTATAAGAATAGGGGTAGAGTGAGTGTTGGCTGGTGCTTCAGATGACTGGGGGTTCACCGGATCTAGAGAGCCTGTGTACGGAGAGAGTGGCCATGCGTGAGACTCCTCCTGATTTGCCGAGAGCCCAGGACGCCATGTTTTTACCAGATTTGACGGGCTTTACATGTGAGTGCATAGCTACAGTGTGCGTTTCTGTACTGTGAAGTGTCTTAGAAACTTCTGACAGCGATTTCAGTATAGAATGACATACAGGTTGTATTACGGTAGCCACTGCTCCACTTTTGCACGTCTTTTGTCGGTTCTATTTACGTAAATTAACACCTTGTTCGTTGGGCGTTGAGGATAACCTTAGAACTTCGCGCAAATGTTTACGATTATACGTTGGTTTGAACTGTGTAATTAATAATCTGTAATACATATTCATTAAGAGCAGTCAAGTCAAATCCCTTGTTGTTCCTCTGTTGGCTGTAAAAACTAAAGTAAAGATTGATATAAGATGCTTGTGTTCGCAAGAAATGAGGAATTACGGGAACAATGAGCAGTGAAAGTTAACCGAGAAAGAGGGAACCGTAATGGCGATTTATAGAAACTTACGAATTGTTCCTGTGTGTGTGTGAAGTAAATATTTTCTACCCGCCCCCTCCCCCTTCAGCCCAAAAGCAAGGAATGCACTAATCAAATTCAGTAACAGAACTACTGCCTTTCAAATTTCCCTGTGGTGAAGTGATTGCTTACTGAATTCATTATGTGAAGATCGTAAGTTCGAAGCCGGTAAGTGGTAAATTCTTTTAAACAACACTTCTATTGTTTTGGTAGTTCATGGTCTGTTTTCTGACATGTGCTCTAAAATATATTTTTTAACATGGTTACAGCATCTCCCCCTTGACTGTGTATTATTTGCTATTCACAATCCTATAATTGGTTACAGGATGTGACATGACAAAGGGAGAGGGAGTGGGATTATCGACTAATTGTAGATATTCAGTTACCTATTTTAATTGTGTTTCTGCTGTTTCACTAATAGTATTGGTATTTTTCCGATTTACTGTGATACACTGTCCCTAAAGGAATCTACAGAATGACTTCACACTTTTCTTCCTCGCTTAAAGGTAAGAATTTTGTTTCTAAAAGATACTGAATGCTGTTCATTCTTCTTTGATAATAAACACCAAGAACATATGATAATGCACATGAACACTAAAATACAGTAACTGGTTACACTGTTAAGTGACTGTAACAAAATGAATTTGTTACTAATAAAGTCTGCAATGAGCTGCATAGGTCGCTGTATTGATAAAAGTTATATATATGACTTTATTTGACGCGTTTCGGCTTGAGCCATCATCAGAATTTGTCAAAGGGAAATAATCGTACAATATGAGAACAGAAATATTGCAAATACAGTCTACAAATTTTGTTAGGAAGATAAAATTCAGCACACGTACCCAGTATACATTAATTACAAGTACGTCAATATAAATCGTTACATGTTTTTTTCGTAACATCAACGAGCAGACTGAGGGCACACTAAAGGTACAATACGTGTTTACAGATTTTAGTCACCAAATGGCGTGCCGTTCTTAAACATAATGCCTAGTGGCGCTGTGACAAGTGAAATTACGCTAGACATAATTGAAATTTAGCAATACAAAAACAAAAATATTAGTTTTTACACATATGGGGTAAGAAAATGAATACATGCCACATATCTTGTCATAATACAAATCATGCGTGGGTCAGAATACTTGATCAAAAGAACAAATCGTCGGATGCCACAGCTAAAACATTATAAACAAATTAACAGTAATTGACAAACTATATACATACAAGCTCACAGAAAAAAAGGGTTCTAATGATGAACGTCATAACGATGGTGGTACATATAGAGTGTATATTGTTGTTTGGAAAAAGCTATAGGGCGCCAAGTTTGAACACATTGCTTAGGTATTAACCACCTAACAGATGCTCTATACATGGAGTCTAATAAGGTAACAAAATGTTTAGATTCTGATGATGGCCCAGACCGAAAGGCGTCAAATAAAGTCATATTGGCCGGCCGCGGTGGCCGAGGTGACTGAGGCGCTCCAGTCACGGTCAGCACGGCCACTACGGTCGGGGGTTCGTATCCCCCCTCGGGCATGGATATTTGTGCCGTCTTTAGTATAAGGTAGTTCATAAGTAGTTTGTAAGTTTAGGGACTGATGACCCCGTAGTTAAGTCCCATAAGCTTAACAAACATTTGAACATTTGAAAGTCATATTGTAACCACTTTATGACTTTTATCAATACAGCTACCTATGCAGCTTATTGCAGACTTTATTTATTATTAATCATGGTCGCCTGCCTCCTCCGTACCTTTATGTCACAATTATGAATCTGTTACTATGAAGAGACAAGCTACTTTCAGGTCACGTGTTACTGTAAGCAGCACCCCCTCCTAGCCTTGCGCATAATACCCTCAAAATCGGGACAAATTTGCGAAAACGTCCAAAGATTTGTGGCAAGTATCAATACAGAAGATGGCTTAAAAATACTTGCAGTCGCTCTTGAACCCAATACTTTCGACACCACAGCGCAATGCCGCTAACCACACGGCAATTCTTCTGCTGTGCAGAGTTGTGATATCGTCATTATTCATGAACGGATCATCTGACAGCTTTTACAGTTGATGCGTCTATATAAAGATATTTTACCAAATGTGACGTGTTTTTGATGAATCTCCAATGCGCCAAAACAAATATGCAGGGCGGATATTGCATTCATGGAGGATTTGTGCATGCACAATGCGAGGTGCGCAGTAGCTCCATTGTCTTGCTTCCGGGCCATTCGTGCGTAACAGCCAGAACTCGGGTAGCCAGGAGCTGGTGTCTCTATCATCTCCAACGCCAATGTCCGTCTCTGTAGCTCAGAGGTAGCGTCGCTGACTATCGCGCTGGAGACCCGGGTTCGATTGTCGGCAGGGGACTGGGTGTTGTGTGTGGTCCTAATCATCATCATCTCGTCATCATTGGCACGTAAGTCACCCACGCGGCGTCAAATAAGACTTACACTAAGGCGGCCGAACAAACCCGCAAGGGTTCTCCCGGCCAAGAAAGCCATACGCTCATTTCCATTTCCATTGTCAATGATAAAAGCGGCACGAGTGACTATGGACATACCTAAACTTTTGGCTCCGGCCAATGAGAACTCACTAGCTGTCAGCCAGTGAGATGCTGCGTGTGGTGTCAGCCAATGAGATGATGCGTGTTTCATAACTGGAGATTCGGGCGCTATGCGCCCTCGCGAACTTCTTGTTTAACCTATACCTAACCTTCTTAAGGCTACGCTACAGATAACTTTTTTTTAAAAAGTGAAAGTTACTGACGGTGCGATAATAAAAAAATGAACTGCCCTTCTCTGAACTTTCTCTAATCGTCCGTCCCTCCTACTTGATGGGGAACCCACAATGTGCAGCAATGCACCAAAATAGGATGCAAAAGTGTAGTGCAGCAGTTTCTTTAGTAGAACTGTTGCAACTTCTAATTCTTCTTCAAAGTATTCTTCCAACTTATGCATATGACAATACCAAAATGATTTACCAAAAATATTCAGATGTTTATTAACCTATTGGACTAAACTGCTATGGTCACCAAGCTCGGGACTTACAAACTACTTTAACTAACTTACACAAATGACAACACGCACATCCACAGCCGAGGGAGGACTCGAACCTCTGGCGCATACGAAAACCTCGTACCTATTATTCGTCATGCTATGTCATTTTCCCTCGCAGTTCTCGCTGCGCTTTGCAATTCGAAAGAAAGTGCAAAGCAGAATAGCTGAAAATATACTACATTGTTGTGAGTAGGTATTCTCCTCAAAATAAAGTCCGGGATCCCAGTTACGATACGTTTATTGATGACGATGCTGTAATACAGTAATAACATTCACACTACACCCTAACGTTGATATATAAGCAAAATTGTGGTGCATGGTCACTGCATGACAGACACAGATTACGTCCTGTTCCCGATAGACTTGACTCGTACGCATCGAAGACCTCGTACATATGTCGTAAAATTTCTTTGGGGATTCGTTTGTTTATTACAGTTATTACATTCAAACGAAGTAAAATTGTTGTTATATAGTGTTGATGACTAATAGGCTTCGTCCTGTCGTAAATCAACTTCAATCAATTCTGCATAAATCATTTCTAAAAATAACGTCGCAGTTCCGACTTACAGTATGATTGTTGTCAGTGTAGATATATGCAAACTCTACAGGGAAAACTGTGTACACATGATCACTGTTTGCTAAACCCATATTACTTATTAGAAAAGCCTCTCACTTTCAAGGAAACACATTAATAAATCTTTTCAGCATAACAATATGATAACCCGTTCCATTAAGTACCTCAAATGAGGACTAATAATGTATTCTATAATGTCTCGGGCGCTGATGACCACGATTTTGAGCGCCCTAAAGCCCCAATAACAACAACAACAATAGAATGTCTCCTAGACGGCAGGGTAGGGCTAACAAAGAAATGCAAAGTAGAGATTACAAGAAAGAGTATAGACAGGCCTTCAGATGAAAGTACATTGTTCTCTGTACATCGAAAAAAAAGCCTGTAATTCGGTACCCAACGAATTACGCTTGGATATGATATGACACTGGCCATCCAGGTCAGGTGATTCCAATGCCAAGAGGTGTCATGATAGTGACTGCCGACGGAAAACACGTTACATTTGAGAACTGATGAGTGCTCTGAATGACTGAAACAATTTTATTGTACGAAAAATACAAAATAATGTACGCTCTTCATATATTCTTTGATATTATTAATAGATTTTCTATGTCAAATTTAGCAGTTTTCGTACTCACTGTCCTCATTTGAAATGTTTGTTAAGCTTAGGGGACTTTACTGCGGGGTCATCAGTCCCTAAACTTACCAACTACTTATTAACTATCTTATACTAAAGACGACACAAACATCCATGCCCGAGGGGTGATTCGAACCCCTGACCGTATCCCGTCCTCATTTGAGGAAACCTCCCTATTGGTCTATGAAACTAATTTTTTAGATAAATTATGATGTTTTCTGCACAAGATAGGTCTTAAGTTACGAAATAATGTATCAGAAATTTTGTTCATTGTTGGGTTGATAATTCTAGCATGATATGTTACAAACACAATGAAGGAATATACTATAAGAAACGAATGCGTTATATTGTGATTAATAACGAAATACATTTTTTATGCGCCAGGAAAGACTCTTCGTAGTTTAACGGCGCGCTGTCAACTGAGGTCTAACGTTATTGTTGACTGAATGCAACCCGAACGCTACCTGACTTGATCCGTAAGTTCATAAACCTTCTTTCAGCCAAACCGAAGATTCGGCTGATTTCTTGCCGAAACCGAAACTGCGGCCGAAACCAATATTTTGGCCGAAACCGAATATTCGGCAGTCCTTAGTGCAAAGGGAAAAGTCCCGAACGGCCGCGTACGAGTGAAGCACATGTTGACCGCATGCAGGAAGCATTTGCTCGCAGTCCGAGAAAATCGACCTGTCGAGCTAGCAGAGAACTCAAATTCTACTATCGACCATTTCGAGAGGCCCAAGGAAAAGGTCAGTGGTGAAGCCTTATCGTCTGAAATTAGTTCAAGCCCTTTCCGAAGCTGTAAAGCCCTTTCTACACGAGACGTGCAACACGCACAAGGAAGTCGTTGTCAGCTGCAGCGCCGCTTGCGATAGACCGTCGAACTACAAAGAAGCGTTCAAACGGTACGCATTTGTTGAGTCGTCTGCTTCACGCGTGTACTTCGTTTGTTGTCAACTTACAGCAAATGAATCGCCGCGTTAACAACACTTTTCGAAACTGTATAATTAACTGCGTTTTAGACTGCCACTGTGAAACTGTAGTTAATTGTTTTCGTGCAGTTCATGTGTAACTATGTCGCTCACATGTGTCAACGTCCTTATTATAAAATGCGATTACATACTTCCAGTCCCTGCGGTTTGAGGCGCCTATGTATATGATGAACAAGCTCAGGAGTCTATACATATACCTTTCACTTTGATTAAGCTTCAAATAATGCTCAGTAAAAACAAATATTTCATCTGTTAACTACAACATGTTTCAGGAAAAATAGCAAATATTTTAGAAGATGCTAATAAAGACGATTTGCAGTTAAAATTTCGTATAACGTGTGTCCAATTTTTATTGGGTACAGAGATATAGCTCTTCGTATGTACAACAAACTGATTTGTATTTTTTGACTGATTCTTTCGTGGGTTTTTGGTAGATCACCATATTGACTTTTATTTAATTAGCCGGTTTTTGACGTAGTTTGAAGTCTGAATATGTTCTAGTAAGCCGAAAACCGGGTAACTAAGTGGAAATGAACGTGTAGAACATACACAAAATTCTAATTGTATGGATTATTAACAGCTATATCTCTGTATTCAATAAAAATTGTACACAGGTTATATTAAATTTTTAATGCAATTCCTCTATAGTATCACCCCCTAAAATACTTTGACGTAGTTTGAAGTCTGAATATGTTCTAGTAAGCCGAAAACCGGGTAACTAAGTGGAAATGAACATGTAGAACATACACAAAATTCTACTTGTATGGATTATTAACAGCTATATCTCTGTATTCAATAAAAATTGTACACAGGTTATATTAAATTTTTAATGCAATTCCTCTGTAGTATCACCCCCTAAAATACTTACGACTGACTCGAAAAACTACGTTCCTCCGAGCAGGAGACAAGTACACATTCTCAAACAAATTCCCGACTTGGCTTTGTTTGTCAGCTGGGTTCCCCAATCGGTCTCTGCGCATGCGTGAAGCACTTCCATGCGCGTGAGCGATCGTATGTGTGCATCTTGTGCAAGTGGACGCGTCTACACTGTACGCGGTTGGCGTGACCGGTGCATCATCTGTAATCTCGTAAGCTCTCACTTCCCGTGTAGAAAGAGCTTAAGGTGAAAAGACTTGAGTTCTGCAACTTTGTACTTGAGCAAGTCTAAAAAGATGACGTGTTCTTTTCGAAGCTTGTGTTTAGCGACGAAGCTACATTTCATACAAACGGGAACATCAGTCGGATCGACTTCCGCATATAGGTCACTCAGAATCCGCGGAAACAATTCAGCATGAACTTGATTCGACTAAGGTGAACGTTTTCTACGCCATTTCATCCAATAAGGTTATAGTCCCTTTTTCTTCGAAGGTGCAACTGTAACTAGGAAAACTGTTCTCCACGATGGAGTAGCCGAGCGGTCTAAAGCACCTCGCTGCGGAGCGCGCGGTTGCTCGCCATGGAGGTTCGAGTCCTTCCTGGGGCATGGGTGTGTGTGTTTGTCCGTAGGTTAATTTACCTAGGACTGATGACCACCCAGTTTGGTCCGATAGATTTACAGACATTTGAACATTTTTTGAAAACTGTCTGGAAATGTTACAGAATGGCTGTTCCGTCAACTCGAAGAAGAAGATCGTCTAATCATACTGCAGTAGGAATGATCACCATCGTATTGGCACTTATCTGTCCATGCATATTTGAACGAAAAGTACCCAAAGCATGGCTCGGCCACGGGTTAGCTCGTGACAGACTACTTCATAATTGGCATATATATCGTGTTCCGACCTGTCTACCAGATAAAAGAGGAATATCCGAACTGTTGGTCTGAGATACTAAGAGAATGTGCAACGACATCTCGTGGATTCGGGTGTACTGCCGTTGATCCGCGTCTTTCAAACACGATATTTCAACACCGTAACTCGGCGCCTTCATCAGGTGTTCCCTGAGACTGATAGACAAGCCAACCGGGTCCCATATTTATGCCTAGGCGGCGTCTGCTGCTTTCTATGTGGTCCGCACCCAGTGTGCGCCAGTCTGGCAGTGACGTCTGACGTAGGATGATCCATCGTCGGTCCGCGCCCAGTGGCGGCCGCCTCCGTCTCCTGGCGCTCCATAGGTGGTCCGCGCCCGCCTTGCGCGTTCCTAGCACTTTCGCTGCGATTCGTCTGCTTTTGGTGACCTCTACAGAATGTTATCATGACCACACTATTCTCCTGGACTTCGGAGTACGGTGTGGGCCTACGAGGAATGCTACCCGTCGCATCAGGCTGCTGCTGGGGTGGCATGCCGCCGAAATCACTCGGGGCGTTGGTTGTCGTCTGGAGCTCTCTCCCTGGTTCTGTGGAGGGGGTACCTTTCTTTTGTTGCTTCTGTAGCAGTTCGATAGCCAAATTCCAAGCAGCACTGAGTTGATATCCTGCTTCCCGATTTATCAGTTCATCCCCCATCTTGATTTCAATTGACTCCATTATAATGCTATCCCAGAAACTGGGAGTTTGAGACAAGATCCTTTGTTGTAATCCATGGCATGGACCAACTCCAGACAATGTTCTGCTACAACAAATTCAAATACAAATGTTTGTATAGCTTATGGGACTTAACTACGGGGTCATCAGTCCCTAAACTTACAAACTTCTTATGAACCAGCTAACACTAAAGACGGCACAAAGATCCATGCCCGAGGGGGGATTCGAATCCCCGACCATAGCGGCCGTGCAGACCGTGACTGGCGCGTCACAGTCCTCTTGGCCACTGTGGCTGGCTCTGCTACAACAGACTTGATCGCCTGTCATAGTCTGAAATTTCTTTGATGTTCCTTACATCTTATTTGAACGGTTATGGTTGTTTGACCAATGTAAGACATACCACATTCACAAGGTATCTGGTAGATACCCGGTGTTCGTAGTCCCAGATCATCCTTAACGCCCTAATCTTGTTTGGAGGGCAGAAAATACTTTTGATTTTGTGTTTCCTCAAGATTCTGCTGATGTTGACAGATATAGGGCCACCATATGGTAGGAAGGCTACCTTCCCACTCTCTTCTTCTTCTTCTCCTGTTTTATCTGGGCGTCTGGTAGTGTGTAGCGCCTTGTGGATGCCTCTACTCGAGTAGCCGTCATTTGCGAAAACTCACTGAAGATGATCCAGCGCTGCTGCTAAGTTATCTGAGTCGGGGAGTGTTTTCGGTCGGTGTACCAATGTTCTCAGTACCCCATTGTTCTAAGCTGGGTGATGGCAGCTGTCAGCCTGTAGATACAGGTCAGTGTGTGTTCCTGTACACACTGTGGCCTAAAGTGCTGTTTGGCTTCCTCTTCACCAGAATGTCCAGAAAACGAAGTTGGCCTCCGTCCTCTAGTTCCATGGTGAAATTAATGTTGGGGTGTCTTGAGTTCAGATGGATGAGGAACTCGTCCAGCCTATTCAGGCCATGTGGTCAAATGACAAGTTGTCATCCATATATCTGAAGAAACACATTGGCTGGTAGCCAGCAGTTGTCAATGCCTCTTCCTCGAATTTCTTCACGAACAGATAAGCCACCACTGGGGATAAGGGGCTTACCATCGCCACTCCTTCAGTCTGTTCATAGAACTGGCCTCCACAAAGGAAGTAAGTCGATGTAAGAATGTGCTTAAATAGGTCCAGCACAGTTCCATCAAATCTCTCACTGACTAAATCGAGTGTGTTCTGGAGTGCTACTCTCGTGAATAGAAACACAACTTCTTAGCTGACAATGATGTCTGTGTTTGAGATTCGTAGGTTCTTGAGACATTCCACAAAGTCAATTGAATTGCGGATGTGATGGACGCACTTTCCCAAACATGGTGCTAACATCTTCTTTAGGTGTGAGGTCGTAGCATAGGTGGCTGCACCAGTATTGATTATGATTAGCCGCAGTGGTACATCCTATTTATGGACCTTTGGTAATCCATATAGTCTTGGTGGTACTGGTGCCTTAGCTCTCAGTTGTTTGACGACTTTCTCAGGCCACCCAGTTTTTTAAGGAGTGCTCTGGTTTTCCTATCCGCCTTATCAGTGAGGTCATTCTCTAGTGGACGGTAAGCAGGGTCTTCTAAAAGTTGACAGGTCTTCTGGTCATAGTCAGTCTTCAGAAGAATAACAGTGGAGTTCCCCTTGTCTGCAGGTAACACTACTAAGTTTTCATCTTCCAGCAAACTCTTGAGGGCCAACCTCTCGTCTCTTGAGATATTGGATTTGGGTGCCCTGGCTCTAGTAAGCGCCTTACAAGTCTCTCTCCGTATTTCTTCTGCAACACTTGATGGTAGAGTGTTGACTAACTGTTCCACACAGCTGATGATATTGGAAACTAGTAGTTTTTAGGGGTGATGCATACCATACTCCAAAGTCCGAGAGAGTAGCGTGCCCATGATAACATTTTGTAGTGGTCACCAACAGCAGAAGAATCGCCGCAAACGCGCAAGGTGGGCGCGGACCACCTATGGAGCGCCAGGAGAAGGAGACGGCCGCCACTGGGCGCGGACTGACGATGGATCATCCTACGTCAGACGCCACTGCCAGATTGGAACACACTGGGCGCGGACTTCATAGAAAGCACCAGACGCCGCCTAGGCATAAATATGGGACCCGGATGGCTTGTCGATCAGTCTCAGGGAACACCTGATGTAGCCACCGAGTTACGGTGTCGAAATATCGTGATTGAAAAACGCGGATCACCGGCAGTACACCTGAATCTACGAGATGTCAACGAATCGCCGGGAAAGCCTACGAGATTACAATGTGCAACGAGTTCGAGTATTGGGTTGACATCATTTGAATGTCTGGAGGGGGGAGAGGTTATACGAAAAATCAATGTTGTTTTCTACTGAGAATGTTAAGTACTTTTCACATTGAGTAATTACCCAAAGTTCCATCATGGTTTTTATTATTAAATATAGTTTTTCGAAGTTGTGGTATACTTTTTGAATCACTTTGTACAAGATTTTTGGAATTAAACTGTCTATTACACCAGTTTTACTGATTTTCGCTTACATACTATCCGTGCGCAATAAATCTATTAGGTATAAAATGCAGTAGTAAATAACAACGACCATTCGATGGTTGACAATACATGTAATTATTCCGATAGAAAAGAAACAATTGTCATACTATTATATTCACCTTTGGCACTTTGCGAACACATAGATATTAAAGGTGAACATGAGGGAAATGCGACCATAGAAGGGGCATCGTAACTGCTCTTCAGACACAAACACATCTACATCTATATAAATACTCCGCTAATCGCATTTAAGTGAATGACGAAGGGTTCATCGGACAGCTTTTATGATATTTCAAAATTCAAATGTTTGTATAGCTTATGGGACTTAACTATGGGGTCATCAGTCCCTAAACTTACAAACAACTTACGAACTAGCTAACACTAAGGACGGCACAAATATCCATGCCCGAGGGGGGATTCGAACTCCCGACCGTAGTGGCCGTGCAGACCGTGACTGGAGCGATCAGCCCCTAGGCCACCGCTGCCGGCGATATTTCTCTACAGTCTCATTCTCTAATAGCGCATGGGAAAAAGGAACACTTGAATCTTTCCGTTTTCGATCTGATTTCTCTTATTTTATTAAGATGATCATGTCTCCATATGTAGGTGGGTGTTAGCAAAATACGACGGTCGTCCACAAAGTAAGTTCCGTTTCTACTTCTATCCACGGCAGCGCTACGATCGCAGTTCCGAGCATGAGCGGCAATTACTCTCTGACTCAAGGAGATAACATATACGCCATTTTCAGGTCGCTGCTGCCGACGTGTGCTTTGTAGAACTTCTACATACTGTCAGCCGTAATTGAAAATGCCGCCGCGTGTGAAATCAGATCTGTGATTCATTTTCTAAATGCAAAGAAAGTTAAGCCAAAGGAAATTCAACGGCAAATCTGCGAGGTTTACGGACAACATTCTATGAGTGATTAAATGGTTAGAAGATGGCTCAGACTATTCAATGAAGGACGTGATCAAGTGCACGATGAATTACGAGAATTTCACTGGAACGTCTTCGATCTTCCTCCGTACAGCCCGGACCTCGCTCCTAGCGACTTTCATCTCTTCTTACACCTAAAATCTGTCGTTGATAGTCAATAGAGTCCAACCATTACGATTTAATCATAATTGTTACGGAAATATGGAAATAACAAATTGGTGTCATTTGTTTTCCGTCGGCAAAAACTCGGTTCGTTTCGAGATCATTTTGTGTGGTGTGATCGACAAAAAGAAACTGGTTATGAGCAACACTTTCTAGCATGTTCTTGTGGAAAATTGCCAGTATTGACAGTAACATATATGAACTCGATAACTGCGTAATCTGCTTACGAGATGAAACCAGAAAAGCGTGCCAATGTGGAATCTAGACTCAGCCAATGAAACTGCAGCATGTCAGTTGACTCATAGTTGCGCAACTACAGGAAAAATCGTGAAGTGTTGGGCAATAACAAACAACGTTCATTATATATCCTTGTTCGTTAATCTGAGTTCAGGAGTTGACGTTGTGTTGGTTTTGTTTGTTATTGAATTGTATCTACAAACATAGTTATTTCATGTGTGTGATGTCCTGTACCGAAGTGTGTGATGAACATTTCTTATTTGTAAAATAAAGTTCTATGAGAAAATCGCCAATAAATGTTATCTCGTTTCATCGTTCTGCCCCAAAGTGAAGAAGTTTTTGTTGCAAGAAAAACTAATCCTCTTGTAAGTGATGATTATGTATCATTGTGAAAAACATCGCAAGGTATACAATGAAGCATATCCTCATTTTAAGGCTTCGACGAAATCTCAAAATCATGTTTTCTGTGTAGTGTGTTCTAGAGATATTTCGGTATCACATGGCGGCCTAGATGACTGCCGGAAACACATAAATGCAATAGTTCATGTGGAAAATGTTAAGGCTAGAGCCTCAAATGAAACCCAAACGAATTTGATCAAGAACTCTGCTAGCCCTCTCCTTTACCCTCTCATACATATTAACCCTACACTGCATGGTGTAGCCGTTTGGCAACGCAAATTTTTTTTACATTTTCAGGCTTACTTCTTGTTGCCAGATGGCAACATCATGCATATGGTATACACTGGAATCTGTTCTAACATTTAGTTAATCGTTTCCTCCATAGATTGCAGCACAGTCATGAACAGAGGATAAATGCAACAAAGAGCGTTCCATTGGCTTTAACTCACTGTTAAGCATTAAGTTATAGCTACAAACTAATACTACTTCTGTCATGTAAAAAAATTTCATCATTTTACTGACATATCCACAGGAGTAGAAAACATGTGAGATACCAATATTGTCTTTGAAAGAAAGTTTCTGTGCATGATGTTGCCAAATGGCAACAGGTAATAAATAATGACTTTCCCATTTTTAAATAAGGTATACAATTTTTTCAATATTTTTCCCTTGCATTGGTGGACATTTTGTACCATATATATTTTTTGCGCTAAAATAAAAATTCGTGCAGTGTAGGGTTAAGTAGCATTACTATTTGCCATATTCAAAAGTTGGAACCTCTGGTGGTCAACACTTCAACGATGATGACGAGCTAAAAGAACATGTTACCACATTGTTAAATACACAAGACGGCATACAAGAACTTGTGCCACGCTATTACAAGTGCCTACAAAATTTCGGAAGCCATGCAGGAAAGTAGCTTAATAGTTCTAGCTTTTTGTACAATAAACCTTTTTTCTGTAACTGTAAACGTTTGTTTTACATAACCAAATGGAACATACTTCGTATGTTCGCTTTCGGAAGTGAAAGTTGGTGACAGAAATTTCGGCATATACATACATACACGGTCAAAGACAGACACTCATATGCGATGAGAACCTCGATTAATCTTTCTCCATTCTGTTGAATTCTTCTTGTTGCCCCCTTGACTTGTCTGAAGTAACTGAATCAAAAGCTCATCAGAGTGAAAGATTTTTAACTCAGGCAATTGGAACTATCCATCACCTATCTGGGCACATGATTTTACGGTAAGTTATGACAATGTACTGTAGAATGGCAGTTGTTAATTGTTAAATGCCAATAGCCGTGACTCCTAGACTACACATTTTCCCGTCAGATCATAACAGTTAAGCGACGCAGAGTGTGGCGATTACTCGGTTAGGTGACCGTCCGAGAATGCGTCGAGCTGTGGGCATCATTTCGCTTTTACTTGACGTCGGAGGAACGTTAGGGGTGATAGTGTAAGATTCGTATTCACCAGTCCTTGCACCTATGCTCTGGATGAAATTGCAAATCTAATCACAGGAAGGGGACTCATCACCTAGCTGTTTAGTCCCCTAAAAACCAACAACAACAACAACATCTTCGCAGAGGCCGCGGCGGAGCGGCCGAGCGCATTGAGGCGCCATGCTACGATCCGCGAGGCCGTTCCCCGTCGAGGGTTCGAATCCCGCTCGGATATGGATGTTTGTGCCTTCTTTACTGTGAGCTAGTTCATAAGTAGTTAAGTCCCATAAGCTTTACAAACATTTGAACATTTGATCTTCGCAGGGTAGTGAAGGCATGCGGCAATGTTGAAGGTGATTCTTCCGTCTAATAGGAACACTGAGTTCGATACTATTCGAGTGGAAATCACCCTCTTCGTTCTGTCAACATCATCCAATGCACACACAACACTACACTGCAGTAACGAATATAGCATATATTTTTGGGGAGTGGGGACCAATATTAATGTAAAGATAACTAATTTTAAGTGGACACCCCATCATATTTTCAGTTTTGCTACTCAGAGGATAGTTTGCTCTGAAGCCCCTTTTTACTTTACTGAGATTAAGCGTTTTATTGTTGACAATAAATCATAAAACATATAGCTTAACAAAAAATAGTGGCACGAACTTCACACCACTAAAGATCCCAGTATGACTGTCTACCACGGCGATGCCTTCACGCATTATTCATTTAAATAATTGAGATACCGTACTTATTTTTTCTTTATATTCATTATTTCGTTCAACAATTACACATAAGCTATACACAATGCTAATACTTGGTAAAGATACCTGCAGATATGAAGTATGGGAAACATCTATGAGTCGGCTTAACCCTTCAGTGCATAGTGTAGCTGACGAGCTACATGCCTTATTTTTTCCATTATCTCTCAAACTGATCAACATTTTGCCACAAATTCATTTGTAGCTGCTTGTATAAATAGTGTTACATATGCCAGCAGCTCGTCCTACAAATTATAAATTGCAGAGTATTACTGAATCATATCGAGAGTTAGCTGCTTGGAGTTACTCCTAACATGTGCGTTTGTTTACGTTAGTATTCCTCCGTTGCCATGTACAAATAGTCAATCACATACTACTGTTGCATTATGAATTACTTTATGGAAATATGAGAGGCATAACAGCGACATTTACTACATTACATCACGCAAGCAGGATATAGCTGACCAGCTATGAACTTTTTGTTTCTAGTAGTGCATAATAATTTTAAGGAATTTTTTTCCGATGTCTTTTTTTCAGTATATATGCACTATACATTAATCATGGTAGTTTTTATAGCTTCAAATAAAAAGTCAGAGCGTTAAAGGGTTAATTTGTTCTTCGAAGTCCCCAGACACTCATGCCTTATAACTTTATTTTACTCTCCTGGCCATTACAATTGCTACATCACGAAGATGGCGTGCTACAGACGCGAAATTTAACCGAGAAGAAGAAGATGCTGTGATATGCAAATGATTAGCTTTTCAGAGCATTCACACAAGGTTGGCACCGGTGGCGACACCTACAACGTGATGACACGAGGAAAGCTTCCAACCGATTTCTCATACGCAAACAGCAGTTGACCGGCGTTGCCTGCTGAAACGTTGATGTGATGCCTCGTGTAAGAAGGAGAAATGCATACCATCACGTTTCCGACTTTGATAAAGGTCGGATTGTAGCCCATCGCGATTGAGGTTTATCGTATCGTGACATTGCTGCTCTCGTTGGTCGCGATCCAATGACATTCAGCAGAATATGGAATCGGTGAGTTCAGGAGGGTAGTACGGAACGCCGTGCTGGATCCCAACGGCCTCGCATCACTAAGCAGTCGAGGTAACAGGCATCTTATCCGCCTGACTGTAACGGATCATGCAGCGACATCTCGATCCCTGAGTCAGCAGATGGGGACGTTTGCAAGACAACAACCATCTGCACGAACTGTTCGACCACATTTGCAGCAGCATGGACTATCAGCTCGGAGACCGTGGCTACGGTTACCCTTGACGCTGCATCACAGACAGGAGTGCTTACGACGGTGTACGCAACGACGAACCTAGGAGCACGAATGGCAAAACTTCAATTTTTGGGGTGAATCCAGGTTCTGTTTACAGCTTCATGATGGTCGCATCCGTTTTCGGCACCATCGCGATGAACACACATTGGAAGCGTGTTTTCGTCATCGCCGTACTGGCTATGGGGTGCCATTGGTTTCACATCTTAGTCACTTCTTTGTTCGCATCGACGGCACTTTGAACAGTGGCCCGTACATTTCAGATGTGTTACGACCCGTGGCTCTCCCCGTCATTCGAACCCTGCGAAAACCTACATTTAAGCAGGATAATGCACGACTGCTTGTTGCAGGTCCTGTACGGGCCTGCCTGGGTACGGAAAATGTTCGACTGTTGCCCGCGCCAGCACATTGTCCAGATCTCTCACCAGTTGAAAACGTCTGGTCAGTGGTGGCCGAGTAACTGGCTCGTCACAATACGCCAGTCTCTACTCTTGTTGAACTGTGATATCGTGTTGAAGCTGCATGGACATCTGTACCTGTACACGCCATACAAGCTCTGTTTGACTCAATGCCCAATGACTCAAGGCCGTTATTGCGGTAAGAGGTGGTTGTTCTGGGTTCTGATTTCTCAGGATCTATGCACCCAAATTGCATGATAATGTAGTCACATGTCAGTTCTAGTGTAAAATATTTGCCCAATGAATACCCGTTTATCATCTGCATTTCTTCTTGGTGTAGCAATTTTAATGGCCTGTAGTGTATTACAAGGTAATGCCAATTCTGTAGTACTTTCCACGCTGTATTATCCAAATAATCCTAGACCTTGTAGTATAAATAATTTTTAGGTAGCCTAAGTGAAGGGAAGCGGCATTGTTGAAGGTGATCCATCCGTCCGTTGGTGACGTTGAGTTCGGTACTATTGGAGTGGGATTCACCCTCTTCTTTCTGTCATCATCCAATACACACACTACTACACTGCAGTCTAGTGTCCAAAATGTAAGCAACAAATAGAAATTTTGCAAGGTTGTACATTTAGTCACAAAATAGTATAAATAGGGGATAGAAAAGTAAAGACAATACTAATAATACACAATACAACAACTTTAACATACAAAAAGGGTTAGCGACAATGTTTTCTTCGTTTCTGACAACTTCAGGTGAGTTGCAGACACGTTCCGACAACTGGTTAATGTGCTTAGTAGAGGGTGCAGTGGCGGGCTGAGTGGGACGGGAGGCGTACCTCCCCGGCCCTCTCGTCTTTTTTTAATTTATTATTATTTTATTTATTTATTTGTTTATTTATTAGTGCTCTTCTCCTTTTGTTTTGGAGCCTTCAAACCTCGAAATCAATTTTGATTAGTCTGTCCCGTGCCTCTCGTTTTGGGGGCCCTCCAAATCTCAAAAGTTACTTCTTTTATAGTTATACATGTATATCCAAGTGGACGGGGCCTCCCCGCTCATATTGTTTTGCCGCCGCCCCGGGCCTCCGACAGCCACTGAGCGGATGAGACTACATTTGACAGCAATGCAGCCCAGAAATTCATGGAGCATTCTGCGAAAGATATCACCATTCTCATATTGAGGCAATAAAGCACATTCTCGCTGCAGAACTGCTGGCAAGTCGCAGAGTGTGGTTGATTTAACTGACGTCATGCAACCCATATCTCTAGAGCATCCCAGATATGGTCTAAGAGATTCAAACCGGTAGAGCGAGCAGGCCTCACTATGCCTACAGTATCTTCCATTCCCAAGAAAATGTTCCTCCCTGTTCTTTTCGAAATTGCGAAGGAAGGACTGGGAATCCGTCAAGGAGTGTATCAACTTTAAGAAAATCCAGTGGGCAGTGGGAACTTTTCAGTCGTTCAAGTCACCAGCCCCAGATGGAATTTTTCCAACTCTAAACAAGCAGGAGATGAGTTATTTAAAATCACCTGCAGGCTATATAGAGCCCGCCTTGCAGGAAGAATTGGAGACACACTGTCAAGAGCGCTCCTCCGTAAATGTGTGCTGTTGTTTACATCAGTTGACTGGGCCTGTGTGTTACTGTAGTGTCTTAAGGACCCCGTTCTCTACACCCTCTTGAAAATGAGCTTATAGCATTATTGGAAGAGATTCCTTTGACTATAATGCTTATGTTCTTCTAGCATAACGAGGGGCTCCTGCACATTCTAGTCGTCAGGTGACACATCACCCAAACCTAACATTCCCTGGAAGGTGGATTGGTAGATGTGTTTCTGTTTCTTGGTCTCCAGGGTCCTACCTACCTAGAAGGTTGAAAGCCATTTGAAGCCTACAAAGAAAAAGTAAACATGAGACCGATTTGAGCATTCGGTTTATGAATAGTGCAGCCACCATAAAAGAACGCGAAGATGATCTCAGAAGAGCTGCACGTGGTCTTATCAAGAGAGGTCAGATCTGCAATGAATATGGTGGTGGAATTTATGAACATCGCCTTTAAGTTTGTTTAGGTTACTTACTAAAAGCTGTATCTCTTACTACTTAATAAAAAATTAACACATGATATATGGCTTTTTTTATTTTGTTTCATGTATATTATCTTCTAGATAATCTTATCTATTATGGTATGAGTGGGATAGTGCAGAAATGGTTTAAATCATACTCAACTCGAAGGATGTAGAAAGTTTAAATAAGAAGTTCACATGATATACAAGAAACAGTCAATTCCTCTAACTAGGGAGCTATCACAAATGGGGTTCCACAGGTTTCGGTCTTGGGGGGTCCCTTGCTGTTATTAATATATATTAATGACTTGCTATTCTATATTCATAAACATGATAAGCTAGTTCCTTTTGCCGATGATATAAGTTTAATTATCACACCTGACAAACAGGAATTAACTGATGAAATTGTAACTGATGTCTTTCAAAAAATTATTGAGTGGTTCTCAACAAATGGACTCTCATTAAAGTTTGATAAAAACCGTGCATACAGTTTCATACAGTAAACGATATGACAGCATTAATAAATATAGACTTCCAACAGAAATCTGTAGGTAAGGTAGAAATTCAAATTTTTAGGTGTTCCATTGATGAGGGATTGAATTGGAAGAAACACGATCTGTTGAAACGTTTGAGTTCAGCAAAAGTTGGTGATGTACATCTCAGAAATTAGCTTACTTTGCCTATTTTCATTCACTGCTTTCATATGGGCATTATTCTGGGGCAATTCAACATTGATTAAAAAAACTTGGAATCAGAATAATTGCTGGAGCCCACTCAAGATCATCCTACATACATTTATTTAAGGATCTAGGAATCGCTGTAGCTTCACAACAAATTTTTCACATATGAAATTTGTTGTCAACAATCTGACCCAATTCAAAAGTAATAGCAGTGTGCATAGCTTCAACACTAGGAGAAAGGATGATCTTCACTATTTAAGGTTAAATCTAACTTTGGAATAGAAATGGGTGAATTAAGGTACCACAAAAGTATATGGTCACTTACAAATTAGCATCAAAAGTCTGATAGATAGCCAACTGGTATTTAAAAACGAATTAAAAGAATTACTGAATGGTAGCTCCTTCTATATATATATATATATATATATATATATATATATATATATATAAAGCACATTCTCGCTGCAGAACTGCTGGCAAGTCGCAGAGAGTGGTTGATTTAACTGACGTCATGCAACCCATATCTCTAGAGCATCCCAGATATGGTCTAAGAGATTCAAACCGGTAGAGCGAGCAGACCTCACTATGCCTACAGTATCTTCCATTCCCAAGAAAATGTTCCTCCCTGTTCTTTTCGAAATTGCGAAGGAAGGACTGGGAATCCGTCAAGGAGTGTATCAACTTTAAGAACATCCAGTGGGCAGTGGGAACTTTTCAGTCGTTCAAGTCACCAGCCCCAGATGGAATTTTTCCAACTCTAAACAAGCAGCAGATGAGTTATTTAAAATCACGTGCAGGCTATATAGAGCCCGCCTTGCAGGAAGAATTGGAGACACACTGTCAAGAGCGCTCCTCCGTAAATGTGTGCTGTTGTTTACATCAGTTGACTGGGCCTGTGTGTTACTGTAGTGCTTACAGGACCCCGTTCTCTACACCCTCTTGAAAATGAGCTTATAGCATTATTGGAAGAGATTCCTTTGACTATAATGCTTATGTTCTTCTAGCATAACGAGGGGCTCCTGCACATTCTAGTCGTCAGGTGACACATCACCCAAACCTAACATTCCCTGGAAGGTGGATTGGTAGATGTGTTTCTGTTTCTTGGTCTCCAGGGTCCTACCTACCTAGAAGGTTGAAAGCCATTTGAAGCCTACAAAGAAAAAGTAAACATGAGACCGATTTGAGCATTCGGTTTATGAATAGTGCAGCCACCATAAAAGAACGCGAAGATGATCTCAGAAGAGCTGCACGTGGTCTTATCAAGAGAGGTCAGATCTGCAATGAATATGGTGGTGGAATTTTTGAACATCGCCTTTAAGTTTGTTTAGGTTACTTACTAAAAGCTGTATCTCTTACTACTTTCCCTTTAAACAGAGCGATTGAACTTGAGTAATTATGACTTCTTCTACCTTCGTTCTTCCCAAATTCTCTTCATGCGTTCACTGTGTTCTCTCCTGCGTTCTTCTGACCACTTTTTTCCTGTTTTGTTCTCCGTGTGTTCTTGTTTAAGTTTATGTTTCTTTACAATGTTCCTGAACTGTTCTCTATTGTTTATGTTCTCTTGTGTGATTCCCAGTTCTTTAATATCCTCTTCTGTTTCAGTGATCCACTTCGTCTTGTTTTTGCTCTTGTTTGCTATCTCAAATATTTGCCTTGTGACCCTGGTTTAGTTCATCCTGATGATATGTCCATAAAATTTCATCCTTCCCTTTCTGGTGGTGTCCGTTATTGTTTCCATGTCTTTGTAAATCTCTCTAGTTGGCCGCTTTATCCAAATTCCTTCCCGAAATATTGAACCATATATTTTCCTCAACATTTTTCTTTCCTGTTTTTCAATCTCTCTGATCTTCGTATGAAGTAGTTTCTGCAGCATAGAGTGACTCTGGTAGGACTACTGTGTTGTAATGCCTTAGTTTTGCATTGACAGAAATAGATTTCTTATTATAATGGTTCCAAGTTATCTTATATGCTCTTTGAAATCTTGAGACTCTTTCTTGATTGGCTATTGAGTTCAGTCCTGATGGTTGGATCATCTCTCCTAGATATCTGAAGTGAGAAATTTGTGCCACTTTTCCATACTGAGTTGTGATGGGGAGACTATCTGCAGACTTGTTTTCCATGTATTGAGTCTTTTCATAAGAGATTTGTAGCCCAGTTTTCTGTGAGATTTCATGAAGCTTCTCCAGTGCGAGTCTCGCTTCTTCCCTGTTGTTTGTTAGAATAGCAAGATCGTCCGCGAAAGCCAGACACTTCACCCTGATTCTCTGCTCCTTTTTAATTCCAAGTTGAATTATATACATATAACTGTATTCCTCTTGCTGAGTGATAACTAACGTTGATCAAATGAACTTTACAACAATTAGCTTATGTTGTGGTGTTAGTTACAAAACTAAAAAAGTGCAGGACTGGTGTTGTTATAGAAGGAGGGGTATGCTGGTATTGGTGCGGCAGATGCCACATTTCAGAGAGAGGGGAGAGACCAGAGGGTGATCGGATTCTATGTTGAGGGTGCTGTAGACGATACAGATATGTTCAAGGAACTTTAGAAGATGAGGAAAAGGAATGAGATCATAGAGGACCCGCATGGGGGAAGGGAGGCGGATGCAGTAAGTGAGGCGGAGGGCATGGCATTCGAGGATTCGGGGGTATTTATAGTAGGATAGTAGGTGAGGGAAGCAGAGATCCAAGTGGGGTGGAAACTAGGAAGGACAGGAATGGTACAGGATTGTTGAGTGTTTAAATCCAGAAGTCTAGCTGGATATGATTTTGAGACGGGAGAGGGTTTGAAGGTGAGGTTTCCAGGAAAGGAGAGATCCAGGGCGAGGCCAAGGTATTTGAGGGGGGAGGTTTGAGGGATGAGACAGCCATGTAGATTAGATTAGATTAGATTAATACTTGTTCCATAGATCATATATGCGACATTTCGTAATGATGTGGAACGTGTCAGTTTAGTAAATGTTGTCTATACTTGACAATCAATATTTTAAGGATTTTTTTTTATTTTTTAAATGTTCTTATTTACTTATTTATTATTTTTTTAAGTTTTATCTAAAAAGTCATCTACATTGTAGAAGGATTTGCCATTCAGAAATTCCTTTAATTTCTTTTTAAATATTAGTTGGCTATCTGTCAGACTTTTGATGCTACTTGGTAAGAGACCAAAGACTTTTGTGGCAGCATAATTCACCCCTTTCTGAGCCAAAGTTAGATTTAACCTTGAATAGTGAATATCATCCTTTCTCCTAGTGTTGTAGCTATGCACACTGCTATTACTTTTGAATTGGGGCGGATTGTTAATAACAAATTTCATGAGTGAATATATATCTTGTGAAGCTACAGTGAGTATCCCTAGTATGCTACAGTGAGTATCCCTAATATGAGGTATAGGTCATGGTGATGGAAGGATCAGGCAGAACGACTTATAATGATTGCCACAGATTTGGTCAGGTTGTCGGAGAGGAGCCACTGGTTACACCACGTGGAGAATTGGGAAAGGTGAGACTGGAGAAGGTACTGCGAACGAGCCAGGGAGGGGGACGAGGGCTAGGAAGGTGGTGTTGTCAGCATACTGAAGGAGATAGATGGGAGGCTGAAGTTACGGTATGTCAGCCGAGTAAATGAAGTAAAGGGGTGAGAGGACAGAGCCCTGGGGGCCCTGGCGGAAGGGTAGAACCACAGAGTAACATATACAGAGAAGCAGCCACCCCTAAACCACTGTCCTACGCTCCACTCTTAGTTCCGTAAGATGCTAGCAGGTGTCAAGCGGTTCCCCGGCTTAGTACCGATAGACCATACTAGATGCGCTTCTGAGGGGAGGCCGAGGGGAGAGCTCGTGCCGCCTGCCATGAGGCTACGGCTGTGTCCGGCGTGCCGGCGTTTGAGGGGAGGTGGTGGTGGGGGCAGCCGGTACCTGCCGCCTGCTCTGGCCAGTTTAAAGGGCTCCTTCTGACCGCAGCACCATCATGGGACATCTTACGGAGCTGCTGGAAACCTTCCCTCCCCGCACCACGGAGTGTAGGAACGGGCCCTTACGGAGGTTTCCCGTCTGTATATATTTGTCTGTGCCCTGGGGCACCCCAGTGGAGGCGTAGAACAAAGGGGCCGGCCGCGGTGGCTGAGGGAACGGCCGCGCGCCAGTCACGGTCTGCACGACCACTACGGTCGGGGGTTCGAATCCCCCCTCGGGCATGGATGTTTGTGCCGTCCTAAGTGTTAGCTAGTTCATAAGTAGTTTGTAAGTTTAGGGACTGATGATCCTGTAGTTAAGTGCCATAAGCTATAAAAAATATTTGAACAGCTTTTAGAACAAACGGGAGTCGGAGTTGTTGCCAGTGACAACGAAAGTAACGAGTAAGGCACGTTTGTAACGAGTACTGTCGCTTTTAGTAACGACTACATATTTTTGGTCAGTTTGACAGCGGTGGTGTGTTGTGCTTGCAGGCGTGGTGCACGGCGTTCGTGGGCTGTGAGGCGCTGGTGGGGGCGTCGGCGGCCTACCTGGTGACGTGCGTGTGCGCGCACGCGCTGCTCAGCCCCACGTCGGCCGCGGACAACAGCCTGGGCGCGCTGCCCGCCGCCGCCGCCTGGTTGCTGGCCGCGTCGCTGGCGGCGCCACTGGCGTGGCAGGCCAGGGCCGTCGCGCCCAGGCCGGGGCTGCTCGCCTGCTCCCTGCAACCGCCGCAGGTACCACACTGTGCTGACTGGCCTATTATCAAAGACGGACATCTGTCGTTCGTCAGAAACTGAGATAAAATTCATCTTTTAATGTGAAACATATATTTATAAGCTGATTTGAGCATTATCAACTGTAATACTCGAGGATTTCTAAATGGAAGTGGCTAATATCAATTTGATTACTCAAGCACCTTCATCCCGTACACCCCTTCCAATATGCTGACAACACCGCTTTCCTTACCTTAGCTCCCACCCTCGCCCATTCCAACCGCCTGCTCCAAGAACACCTTGACCTCTTTGCCACTTAGTGCAACCAGTGGCTCCTGTCTATAAATCCTACCAACACCCAGGCGATCATCATAGGTCGTAGTACCCCTTCCTTCTGTCCCCGAGGACCCTCCATAACTGTCCCATCTGCCTCACTCCTACCCTACCTGGGCATCACTATTGATCGCACCCTCTTCTGGACTCCCCATCTACACACTATCCAAGAAAAAGCCCGCTCCCGCCTCCACCTCGTCAAACTCCTTGTTGGCCGAACATGGGGCCTCAACCCTTCTACGGCCCTCTATACCTACAAATCCCTCATCCGTCCTGTCCTCTGTGTCTCCCATCCCACCTGGATCTCCGCTCCCCCACCCTTCTACAAATCTCTGGAGATACTGAAGCGCCATGCCCTCCTCCTCGTCTTCCATATCCCCCTTTGTCCCCCTTCCCCCATGTGGATCCTCTATGATCTCATTCCTTTCCCCCGACTCGTTCTCTTTATTGAACATCTCCGCCTCCGTTACATATCCCGCAAATCAGATCCGCCTAATCCTCTAGTCCCTCCCCTCCTCCCTGCACCTGGTCCGTTGCTGCACCTCCACAACTGCTCTCCACTTGTCCACTCTCCAGATCCTTTCCTGTGGCAACTTCCGTACCCTCCCCCTCCAGTATGATGCCCTCCGACCTGACATCTACCCTTCATACCAGCTGTGATCCTTCCCCTTGCTCCCCTTCTCCCTTCTCTCCCTGAGGGCTCCTACTATCCCTCCCTTCCTGTCCCTTCTCCCCTCCTTATTCCCCCCGCTGTCCCTCCGGATCCTCCTCTTACCGCCCCCCCTTTCCTTATTCCCCTTCCCCACCGGCCGTGTGGCTCCTCCCCACCCTATCCCTCTCCTCTCATCCCCCTGTCCCCCCCACACCACATCTTCAATGCTGTAATTCTCCACCGTCTATGGAACCTTTGTGATTTCATGTGAGTGCTTCAACAAGTGTGGTGTGTTTTAGTTACATTGTTTTATTTTATGACAGTGGACGGCCAACCTGCAGTCGATACCATCAGTTTTAACTGATGTATTTCTCCGAGTGTGAGTTGTGTTTTTTGTTTTAACTCCAAATAGCGGACGGTCTCACCATAGCCGCCGCCCTACGCTCATTTTAATTGTGTGTGTGCCACTGACCTTCGAGCAGCTGTTTGTATTCACCACTATCGCCGTTCCAACTCTTTTATGTCACCACCGTTTCCCTCCATTTTGTGTACTTTGTTTTATCTCCATTTTACATCTCCGTTTTATGTCTATGTTATCTCCAACATTTTATCTCCTTATGTTTGTATGTTTCTCCTGTGTCAAATTTTATTTCTGTAGGCTGAAGAGTGCCAGTGAGCGCTGCCGGCCCGCCCCTTTTTATGGGAATTGAAATCACAACAAAGAAAAAAGAAAAAGAAAAAAAAAATTAGAAAAAGCACCTTCAAATTGTGTTTGAAAATACAGATGTCCGTCTTTGAAATAAAATGTGTAGGTGTCCACCATGTGAACACGCTTTCAGATGTCCGTTTTTGATACACAGAGATTCGGTTACTGCTGACGAGAATCTTTTACAAGTGTATAATCTGGGAAATTGTAGGAATATAAACATAAAGTGGAAAATATTAAATTCTGAACTCTATTACATATTGGAAAAATGAAAACTACAATTATCATAACAATCTTTTTAATTTTATATACAGAATGAAATGTTACGGTACTGAATCTCTAAAATTATTGGCATAAGGTCTGTTGAAACTGTCGCTAGATTTTTCCGTAAACATCCTTGCGTTATTTCTGACATCGAATTTCTTTCCAACAAGTGATAATTTCGTGCAACAAACCTTACAATAGAACAGTGTAGTTTACAAAATAGTCTTAACTTTGCTTCTTTTCAAAGTTTATTTTCCACTTTTCAGGTTGTCTGAACCGCATCCCAGCTTTTCCTTCGGACGCTGGTGATATGTTCCATTTTACACGCTTTAAGATGGTTGTTAGTAATAATACTATAAAAAACACTGCAAAACTTGAGTACGGGCTAATACGTTTTAGTACCTGCCACATACTGTGTCACGCGATCATATACTGTGTTCTCACTGGTGCACACTGCTTCATTCAACAAGTGTCCGAATTTGATATCAAGCTCTTTGTAGGTGTCCACTTTTGATGTAAACAGTCACATTTACTGTGTGAATAATCAAATTTACGTAAAGTTTTGGAAAAACGGATTTCACCAATGAAAAGAGCAGAAAAACTTCCCTTTGGATCGACTCCTAACTAAATTTCGTCTACTATGTCAGATGTCCAGGTTTGATATTAGGCCACTCATTTCTCAGGAGTGGGCACAGTATTTTTTTCCCTCGGGGGTTGGTGTCATTTGAGGAACTGATGAAATAATCAGAACTAAGGCGCCATCCAGAAATTACATCAGACATTGAGCGGAGGGAGGAGGATCAACAAAGTGTGACATTGTATGAAACATTTTTTTTTTTTTTTTCACTTCTTACTGTGCTACACTCCTGTAAATTTATAAGAGTTTGCACTAATGTAAATTTTTCGAATTGCGGCGGGGGGGGGGGCACATATATCCTCCTTATTGCTCACCTTGTGTACTTCTAAATACCGTTCCTTTAAACCATGTTTTTCAACCTGTGAGTCGCAACCCCCAGGGGTCACATATTGTTACTCGGCGGGTCGCGATCGAAGGTGGATGCATTAGCAGCGTGTTGGATAGCAAATCTACGTTTCGTGACGTTCACCTACTGTGGTAGAAGTGCCACATGAAGGTAATAATGTTTTGTGAAAGTCCAGTGGCGGCGCGGCAACTGCAGAGGGCCTCGCGCCTCTGGGGGCCTCACAAAACATTGTTAAATTTTTTTAATATATATTTAATGTTTAACGGCGCTTTTCAACTACTAGGTTATGTAACGACGACCTACCTCTAACTTACACCAAAGTTAACCAAAGAACGAACACAACATCCGTACCCAAGGGTGGGATTCGACCTCCGACGAGAGTGATCTCGTTCACCGTGGTACGAAGGCGTTGGTGCGCTCGGCCAGTGCCGGCCGGCAGCTATTTAGTTGTCCGTATTTATTTCCGTATGAGTGCAGCAGTGATGCAATTTTTAATTAAATACTTGCAAAACAACTTCTTCAGTACATTTTAGAAAACAATTTGGAACAAGTATATCCAAATGTTTATATAACAATCAGAATCATGCTCACAGTTCCAGTCAGTACAGCTTCGGCAGAGAGAACTTCACAAAGTTAAAATTGATGAAGACTTACTTGAGAAGCACAATGTGCCAACAAAGACTATCTGCGTTGTCAGTACTTTCAATTGAAGCCGAAATAGCGGCTAGTATTAATTATGATGTGATCTTAATAAAATTCAGTGAGGCGGGAAGCCGAAAAGTTTCTCTATTTTAATTTGTGTTTGTTTATTGTAGCTGTTGTCATTGCAATAATACTTGTATATTATACTTATAAAATTGTAGTATAATGATCATTGGTGTAGAATTCAGCTCATTTTATTTAACATATTCTTCCTTACTGAAAAAATGAAAGTGGCCTCGCAAAGAGGAGTTCGCCGACGCCCAGTTTTCGTTTAGCGCCAACACTGTGAAAGTCGCACAGTTAACAAGTCATCATAGGTAGAAAACTGGCTTTGTTTTGACACATTTCGAGTGGCCCGTAATAAGACATCAAACGTGTCAGGTTTTAGATGTACGTATGACGCTTTTTGTTTTCTGATAATAGTACGACCAAAACGCGAAACAATGAAGCCATTTTTCCACCTCACGATGACTTGTTAATTAAGCGACTTAACAGCGTTAGTGCAGTATTGCTACAGTTATTTATAATGACCGCAATCTTTTTGTATGACTCTGTTACATGTTCAAATATCGTTCTGCCAGAAAAACAATGACTAACTTGAAGTTTTTAATCAGTATATAACAATACCTTTTTACTAATGGATCATAGTAGTTTGTAGCTGGTAATGAGTTTTCAATGCAGTAGTATTTTTAATCAACTCATAATAGTATCCTTTCTACGAAATTCAAATTTTATGAACATAGTGGAATTATTAAGAAGTGGTGCATGAGCTTTGATGGTTTCATACTCGCAAGACAATACATCGGCACATATTACACAACGGCATTTGTTATTCATACCAGCAAACCCATTCATCAAATACTTGTAGTCATAAAGTTTTTTATTTTTTATTTTTAATTTATTATTATTATTAGCTTTGATTCCTTTCCGCTACTGAAGCGTTCACCAGACCTGAATGGCTGCACATTTCTTAGAGATACCTGAGAATGAAAATTTGCGTTTGGAATCAGTGACATAACTATTACTGGCCTAAGGGGTCGCCGGACATTTTTACTCGGAAACGGTGTCGCAGCTTCAGAAGAGTTGAAAAACACTGCTTTAAACCAACTTTCAACAAGGTTACCACACAGAACTTTAGAATATTTGAAGTAGTGAGCCAAAGCACACACCAGTTGTCAGTTACATGAAATTTTTGTCATACTAAATCTGCCTAATGGCAGATAAATTTGTTAAGTTCTTGAAAATGGGATAAGGTAGTACTGAAACATATCGTACTGAAAATGTTTATTAAACTGACAAGTGGTGCATAATTTCCTTCAATAATTGATATAGACACTGTTGTATGATTGCGTCAAAACAAAAAGATAACTTGATGTGAAAACATTGGAAAATAATAAAGTGAAAGATATAAAAAAATAATTTTTCCCATTCACATCTTTTCAGCACTGCATGTTGCTCATTTCTGCTTAAACATTCGTTGTGTGGGGGCATGTAAACCAATGAGGAGAATTTGGATATACTACTTTTGTATGTTGAATGTAAAAGAAATGCCGTCGAAACACTGGAGGTCTATGTATCCGCCAGTGTCAGACACACCAGACAACTGTACGGAATATTAGGACACTAATCTGGTAAAGTTGCTTGGCTGTCGAAAAGAAGACAAGAAAGAAGTTTGCAACTGACAGTGTTTATGAAAAAGCTATTTTGGCTGAGACGCTAATAAATCGTCACAGTGGTACAAGACATATTGCCAAGGAATGTGAAATCGGCCAGACGAGCGTCAATCGCATCTTACATCGACAGAAATCCCACATCTGTCACGGTAGATCGGCCGAGCGCTAAGGCACCTTGCTGCAGAGTGCGCGCTTTCTCCCCATCAGAGGTCCGAGTTCTCCCTCGGACAGGGGTGTGTGTTGTCCCTAGGTTAGTTTAATTTACTTGAAGTAGTTTGTGAACCTAGGGACTGATCCACTTAAGTCCCATAGATTTACAACATTTTTTGAATCCCACGCCGATCATCAGGCACTCGACGACCGTGATTCTATACAGTTCCATAGAGGTTCTTCCTGTTTTTGTACTTGATCTGTGTTCAATTCCTGACGGGCTTTCCTGTGCGTCAACTTGCCATTAAATCTGAGAGTGGTGCAATGGGGAGTTTCTTTTGTGAGAAAGCTTGAAGTTACTGTACCTTCGTGTTCTATTGATGCCGACATTCAAAATACATTGGAATTTACTGAATATATAGTCAAATGTGATTTCCACCATTACAGTTGGAGCCAGAAACGACGGCGGTCGCGTTTACCCTAGGTTTGCGCATCTACATCACCATTCTCCAACATACAATGAGCTTTACAGTACTGTCCTCAGCGCTCTGTTGCGACTTTCGTAGGCATAGCTAAAATTAAACTTGATTGTAGCGAGTTAGTCAGTGGATTTTTTTCTCTATTTGTTACAAGTTGTCAAGGCTGATAGCGCTAGCATGTAATAAATTCTTCCAAAGCAAGCGACAGCCATTATTTTTTGGCTGTAGGGTTTCTTCAAGCACAAAGCACACACACACACACACACACACACACACAAATATATATATATATATATATATATATATATATATATATATATATATATATATATATATATATACTTCAACTGCCGCTTGAAGCCGGCAAAGATGCATTTCCCATGTTTGTTTAGACTCTAGATCACGCAGGTATAAAAGAAGGTAGATGACATGAAATCACAAAATTGAAGTCGACGTCCACCATTTTAGTTGAACCAGAGCTTTAGCAGACTACAGTTTGCGAATGCTTTTGGTTCTTAATTCATGTGTGCACAGAACAACTGTTTTCTGTATTAAATGTTACAAAGCTTATAAATGTATCTTCGAACTTCTTCTGGTCTCAAATGCATATATGCATATATGAGTAATATGATACATTTGGCTTTGTTTAATGTGACTTATAATCTTTTTACATTTCAATAAACTAACAGGTACGGTAGTTGATGTAAATACGATATAATTCCTACCACTTTGATCGTTTAGAGGAGTAGTTATTTGATTAAAAATAGCGGCTTGTGTCATTTGTGGCTGTTATGATCGTAGTGAATCATTGAAAGAAATCATGTTTCATTCATAAGTGGAGTATGCATTCACTAATGATGATGGCATGTCTTGCTTCTTTCCTCATTCTGGTACACATGGGCCAGAATAGAAAAAAAGTTTTTAAGAATTTTGTAAACATCAACACTAAAAATGTTTTGCAAATGACCTTAAAATTGAAAATGTAACAAATTAGAATCCTTAGCAGTAAGCAAGCTTTCGTTTCCAGCTTCATCAAATATCAGCACAGATTCAGTAAAACAGAAATTAATAGAATTATGAATCTTCAAATAGCAGTACACATCATATACGATACTTCTCTTCTTGGTTATTTGGATACATACACAAAAATGATCACATCAATAAGGCCAAATTTGTCTAGCAATGTATCAAATACACATTTAGGACCAGAAAAAGTTTTAAATTTCTTTCTGGGCACTATTTTATTCACGTAACCATGTGTCGTATGAAGAACAAGAAGAAGTACATCATTGTCAGCATAAACTAAGCTCGCACCCAGTGTGGTGATTGATGAGCTCCATCGTTAATTCAGTTCACATTTACAGTGGCTCCCGTCATCCACCATGCCCAGCTTCAACTAAACCCCATTTTACACGATCGACTTCGTGAGAAAACTGATTACTCAAAGCGCATGCATCTTTCATGCCTCTGTGTAAATCATCAACCAGCCTCATCATGAGTGCGTCTACCACGTCAGTGAGCTATATATTGTTCGGAGTATGGATAGTGGTGTCTGTTAACATCAGAACTTAACCTATCCTGTTTGCAGTTCTTATACTTTATTCTGTTGTTTGCTTTGTTCAAAATGTTCAAATGTTTGTAGAGCTTATGGGACTTAACTACGGGGTTATGAGTCCCTAAACTTACAAACTACTTATGAACTACCTACAACTAAGTACGGCACAAATATCCATGCCCGAGGGGGGATTCGAAACCCTGACGGTAGTGGCCGTGCAGACCGTGACTGGAGCGCCTCAGTCCACTCGACCACCGCGGCCGGCTTGTTTGCTTTGTGTTCTCATAACACCAAAAAGATTCTACAACAGTCTAGTATTCTTTCTAGCAAAACCATATTTACATTTTGCAGGTAAAAACTGTATTGTATGTATAAATACGATCGTAACTATATAAACGTGTTTTAACGAAAATTATTTCAACACTGAAACAGAATTATTAGATGAGAAAACTATTTTCGACGGTATTTGCCAGTTAGTAAGAAAACAAGACATTAAAACTGGCGTAAAACGGCGATTGTAACTGAATTTTTGATAACCTACTATTTGATGTGTTTGCAAGTATAAATTTTCTTCAGAAAATAAATGTATAAATTTTGAAATGTTTGGACACCATTTTTCCTATGCTTTAGGTTCTGGTAGTTTTCAGAATTTACCACATGACATTTGAAGCGAACATTAAGAATATGTTACCCTTTTGTCATTAATAAACTCAAGTACCCTCATAACCTCACTTCATCAGTTAGATGTGAAACTATACAGCAAACAACTTTACAGTTTTTGTCCTAATGTCTAAACGAAAACAACCACTTGACACAGACGAGAATCAGTACGGCGATGGCACACCAGGGGAGCTGCAGTAGACCCACTCGTCTCGAGTAGTCAATTAAGACAAGAAAGTTGATCGTGTAAAATGGACTTTAGTTTGCTTGAAGAAAATGTTGACTACAAAACAACGTATAAGGGAAGACTGTAGTACCATCTCCCTTCCTCATAAAGACCAATTACCTCTGTCCGTCATGTTTCATCAGAACATTCCAGAATGCATTTCTAATGGATCCATTCACACTGTCCGTCACCGGGCGCCACGTATGTCACCTCAAGCTTTCTCGTGAAGAAAGTTTTGACAGAACAGTAGTTTACTAACATCAGAAGTTAACCTATTATCGTCACACTGACGCAGATTAAAATCGATGATCATGCAGATTACACGCTACAGTACCTACTTAGTCTGTATTTAGTTATTCGTTTTAGTGATAAATTTCAAATGTTTCATGATAGCGAAAATGTATCTTCAACTGAGTGTCCTTCTAAAAGTAGGTCGATTGTATAAAACAGGAAATCTGATTATGTTTTTCAATAAGATAACAGAAAAACTGAAGCAAACCAGGTATTAAGTTTATGTCTGAACATTAAAGACTGAAGCAAACTGTTAATATGAATAAGATTGTAAGTTAAAGTCGCAATTTTCATTAAATAATTTTTCAAATGGAAAAGTCTGCACTAATGAAGGGGAAAAACTCTGTTTTTATGACGTTATTAACAATCTAATGTAATAAGGAAAATCGTAATGGATGAAGTAAACAAGCTTTATTTATCATCTTATAAATATTGTAAGATGTGTTTTTATGTTTATATTTTCGCTTGTTTCTTAAATCCCAGTATTAAACTATAACGTTTTACATAATGGACCACCACTCATAACCTCATTATCAACATTGGGCCATATGAATAAAACGGAGTATCTACTTTACACTCTGAATTCCAGAGAACATACTCAGGTTCGCATGAATAAAGTGAGTCAGAGAATATACTTCAACTGAATATGTTCTCAGCGTGAGTAAAAGGGTGGGGAAATTTTTCACAACAGAAAACAAATTTCCGATTTCATATGAATGAAAGTAGCTAAGTTTCTTACAACTGGAGAACATTCTTCGTTTTCTGAATTGAGCTCTCTGGTATACTTTGTGCTGATTAACTTCTATTAAGGTGGTACTTAGAAGGCAAAAAAAGTTCATTTATATGTAGGCTAGTGTGAAGAAACACGAGAGGAACTAAAACTTTTATGCAAATAAAAACATTTTGCTCTCGAGATAGTCATAAGTGTAACACTTCAAATATTTTACATATATTGGAGGAGTTTTTTTAATACCAACATAGAAATGAATCACAAGTGGATTCAGCTGCGTGTTTTACTCGTTTGTTAGGAGTGTATTTATACAGTTGTAAAAGTCTAAATAACAAAATAACATTGTATGTTTTTAAATAGGTTCTGTTGATAAGTCCTTATGATGTTAATTCCACATAAAGTGCACCCCAGGATTTCACAGTATGTATCACAAAATAAATATTATTGCAATACTAGGTACTGTTCTTGTCCATTCTATCCAAACCGCTTGGCCTGTTTAATATGCATTTTTTGACTTTGTAATGGTAACTTCTGTTATGTTAGAAGTGATTATACACGGCAGGAAAATTAATAATTGATTAATTACATACCTAGCAGTGTGTTTCTTGCAACAAAATCGCATGGCCTATCGCTTATGAGCAGACCATTGTGTGTGATATTTAACAAAAGGTATCTTGTGTTAGAAAGCTCTGTCAGCGTTGCACGTTGAAACAGATGAAAATGTAATGCATTCTTTAAATTTCGTTCGCAAATCGTGCTAACCAAACTTCAATAACGCAGTTTCTTGCATGACGAAAATTTTGTAACATCCTCAGAAGAATACCTACGTCCATATTCAGTCTTAATAATATCCTACTGCACAACAAACTAATATGTAAACATAGTACAGTTCTTCCTGAACACACAGATGTCTACTCCATATTTGTACACTGAATAACTTGCCTGATTGGGCTAGTTTAAAGAAATGCCTGATTGAACAGCTGATCTGTGGTGGACATGACACACAGAGAACTTACTCAAGAAGGAGGGGACCTAGCGAGAATTAACTTCCAGCTCAGAGAGTATGCTTCGAAGTTTTTATTCATACGAAATTGAGACCTTACTCAGAGAACGTTGTTTTGCTCTGAGAATCTTCTCTGAACCATGTGCTCTTTCTTATTCATACGGCCTATTGGATATTAGCCTAAGCGAATTAATGTGACAGATAGTGTGAATACAACTTGATGTGACAGTGACAAGGCAGTGAATTGGCTTCAACTCCATGGTCTAGACATACACGACCGAAGATTATTTGAGAAGCATCGTTTCCATGGACAAAATTGAGTTTGATATATTTTTGTATAGTTTACATAGTGATCTTTCATGCTGTCAAGTCAGAATGTAACAAATCGGATTCACTAACAGTGTAAATTGAGTCTGTAAAGTAGCTGTTGTTTCAAATCCTATTCAGTCCACTGTAGCACGTGTTTCAAATCATATTCTGTCCAGCATGAAGCAGTATTGTGATTACGTAGAGTTTCCCAGCGTATAAATTGTTGATATTCATGTCGGCTTTCCAGCCGGATCGTCGAGTCAACTTGACACAATATTTCGGCGGACCACCTGGCCGCCATCTTCAAGTGTGAATGCTGCTGAGTCTCGTACGAAACTGAGGTCTTGCCGTGACCGGCGGCCTTATATACGCCGCGAAATACTAACGGCGCGTTCGCCAGAGTCGTGGCTGCGTCCTCAGCCGCAAGTAGCCGGTGCAGCGCCTCAGTGGAGAAAACTGCCAGAAACGAGGTATCGCTTACATGCGCTAGTTGTCACAGGAGGAGAAAAGAGCACGCTGTTTTTTGAAATTAGACAAAACTGGGTTCCACACGTTGCTTAGAGGGAACCCCATATCTCTATTTATTAAATCGTCCGCCAACCTAATCTCAATAGATTCCTTTAAAACGCATTCCCAGTAGCGAGACGCAGAAGCAAGTACACTTGTTTCGTCATACTTCATTCTGTGTCCATCAGTTAAACAATGCTCCGCTACTGCAGACTTGTCAGGTTGTAACAAACGTGTATGTCTGTGGTGCTCGGTGCATCGATCATTGACGGTGCGAATCGTTTGTCCTATATATGCTTTCCCATAGGAGCAAGGAATCTTATAAACACCGGGTTTTCTCAGCCCCAAATCGTCTTTAACTGAGCCGAGAAGAGCCCTAGTCTTAGCAGGTGGTCGAAACACACTTTTTATATTAAACTTTTTTTAAATCCTTCCAATTTTTGATGACACATTTCCGGCGTACGGAAGGAAAGCAACTGATCTGCATTGGTCCTCTTCTGGTTCTGGTGACGGCCCAATCTGCATGGCATGACAGATCTGTCTCTCTGTGTACCCGTTCTCCTTAAACACCAACTTCAGATGTTCTAGTTCCTGTGTTAAAGTATCTGCATCCGATATGGCGTAAGCTCTTCTAACCAAGATTCTTGGTTCATTCTTCATATTGTCTGTTGAGTTCACTAAGGTGACATTCTGTGGAGACTAGAGAAGCATGGTGCTACACACAAAGCTACACGGCAGTTACTACACATTATTTTTGTCCTCTTTTCTTTGTTTTTGGTGCTACATTGGCGACACCTTCTGTTTGTAGTATCTTTTGCTGGCAGAGTTCAACTTTCGCAAGACGAACTTCATCTGGAACTCCAGACACGCCTCTTTCCGGTGTCTGATAATGAACGGGGCTTCCTGTTTCACATAAAGCTGGCACTGACAACTGCCAAATCTACAAGAATAACTACGATGCCGATTGCACAGCCATGCACACTGCACTTCACACACGTCCAGTGGGAAACATAGTTCCCACTAAATTACCTTGTAATATTTATGTAATTTTCATTGATATCCAGCAAATATACAGTAATATTATCTCCCTCGTAAATATAAAAATAGACAAATACGACACAAGTCACTTCACACGCAAAAGGAAAGAACACTATACGAAAAACGCTGTTACGGTCGAAACAGTGGCTTGTTTTCCCACAGAAACTGCTCTTCTGCATTCACTGACTAACAATGTAGAAACACAACCACATTTACGCGTCTGTTGACAACAAAGAGGTATATAAACGACATAGAGAGGCTATAGGCAGGCTAAAGCGCTCTGGGTGGCAGCACTAAACAACAGTTTCAATTAACCGGTTTCAACCTGATATAGGTCATCTTCGGACTGAGCAGGGTAACTGTTAGTTACCTACTGGCAGCAGAACAGCCCAGGACAGCCCAGCCCAGCCGAGTACAGCACTGGCCACATGGGCTGTTTGTAATTCCGAAGATGACCTACATCAGGTTGAAACCTGTAATTGAAACTGCTAATTTTTGCGATCAATACTGTTTTTTGTATATTGATCATACCAAATAGATCGCTGTTTTTCTCCTATGACAATGTTGTCAAAATTAATAAACAGCATAGACTGGCCACAGCGCCGCCATAGTTGAAGCCAATTGGAAAGGTTGCCGCCATCTTTGAGAATGTCGGTGTCATGCCAGGTGATACTGGGCGTCTGCTAACTAAATCATACGTTTTTATATTAATCATTGCCAGTCCTAAGTGTAATGTTTACAATCGTCGAACTGCTGCATTATTTGATGTTACTATAATGTCAATAATAGTTTGTATTTGCCGACATATCTTCCCTATAAATACAGGCGAATTTCTTTAAAACCTTTAATTACCTTTATTCTGTAAGTGGTTTAAATGATTTTTCATGCTTTGAAGTAAATTACGTATTTATCGAGCTCTGCACAATTTGTTGTTTCCTCGGTACTCTCCTTACAACTTTTGGTTTCTATAAGTGCTCAGGAAACGAAAATATTGTTGGAATGGCATTTGCCAGTAGCCGCTTTTGATCGGTGGTAGCATGCATTAACTTTTCTTCAAAATGACAATAGCATATGTAACTATACTTTGTAGGCTGCCACTTATCACGCCTCATAGTGATTGCCCATTGGGTTAGCAATTTCTTATTTTTCAAAGGAAATCTGTGTAAAGAATAGTTTAATTACAGTTCATATACCTAGACTACTTACCCAATGGTTTATACGCTTTTGTACACTATATAAACAACTGTCATTACATTAAAACACACCAAATGCATCCGTCCTCTGGCTAGCTTTTGATGGTCATGAAGTAAACATAATATTGAAACTTGGTAAATGCGAAAGTTAAGTATAAGGAATTTTTATAGACAAATACGGCCACCGACACCAAGGACGACTGGCAGAAACGAGACACAAAAGTGGCGACAAGGATGGGATACAAAACATCTCACAAATTTTAAAATTTTGCAGTTGTTTCATTTAAGGTGTACTTCAAGGTACGTGAAAAAGTAAAATAAATTTCCTGCTGTGTTCTTCAAATTTAATCCTTTAGTGACCAGTGGGAACTATAGTTCACACTTATTTGTTCAGTGGTAATGTTGTTCTCACTTCTATCTTGTGCTACCATCTCTGTTAGAGTGTGCTTACTACATATAGATTGTCAAACAAGGACCTATATAAACAGCATATCAATATACAAAAAACAGTCAATTCGGCACATTATGTTAGATTTCCATGTATTTATATTTTTAAAAAATATCTTTTCTCTTACATGTTTGTCCGTCCAACATTGCTCGCAAGAAACTTGTATGAATAGATAAACCGAGAAGTTTACTCTATATTTCAATACAAATTTACTTACTTCGCAAAATTTTGCAGTCTCGTATGGAAATGCATTTTTCTTCCAATGCGGTGTACACATAATTCGTATCTTTTCGCATCTCTTTCGCCCTGTGGAATGCGTAAAACTTGCTACCTCGGACTGTCTTAGTATAACAATTCACTGCCAACATTGCGGCATTTTTCACCATATAAAATGGAATATGCTATGTTAAGATCTTAATTTAATACATAATGAGTCTACACATTTCCAACATCTCTAAATGCTAAAATAACAACTAGTTAAGTGAAATACGCCATTTACGCTGATGGATGGCTTAGGCCTAAAATGGCGAACGTGCCCCACCCGTGCTCAACTGACCAATAGCAGCCGTTGGTTGTCGGCAAGCCACACATAAAAGGTTGGCGCTACTCTCCCAATACAGGGCTCTAGGCGTCGTGAGAACGCCGCGCCGTGCGTGCATAGTGGCGCGCGGCGAAAGTACGTGGCGCGCACTTTAGACTTGTGCTACACCACAAAATGTACCTCAGCTTACGAGTAATCAGTTGTTTGCTTCTACTGTAAAATTTAGGATTTTTTCTTTGGACATAATACGATTAGAAACGATGCTCCTCATTTGTGGATAGAACTGTAGTCGAATCGACTGTCGCAGGAGCTGGCGCAGCTGCTGGTGGGTGTGGTGCGCGTGGGGCTGCCGGCGCTGCTGCTGCTGGCGTGCAGCCTGGCGGCAATGGTGCGCCTCTTCTCGCTGCGCCGCCGCCACGAGTCGGGGGCCGACAGGGAGCGTGACGAGGAGCGCGAGGGCGGCGTGCCCGCGGCCGCAGAGCGACTGCGGCTGGCGCTGGTACTGGCGCTAGCGCAGCTGGCGCTGGGGCTGGCGCGGCCCGCGCTGGCGGCGACGCGAGTGCTGCTCGCCACCTCCGCCCCACTGGCGCCAGCCGCCGCCTTCAGCGCGCCGCCGCTGGCCGCCGGCCCGCAGCCGCTGGCCACCCTGGCAGTCGCCGTGCTGCACCACTCGCTGTCCGCGATGCGCCCGCTGCTCTGCTGCGCCGCCTCCCGCCATGTGCGCGAAGCCCTCTCTTGCGGCTGCCGCCCGAAGTCCAGGAGGGTTTGTCGGCCCCTGCAGTCCTAACAGTGTCCGCAGAACTGTCACGGCACGAGCTCGCATCTTCCCACTCGTCACCGAATGAAGTTATGAGAGCTGATTTTCACTACTACATTGTCCGGATGTATCCACCAAAATGTGATAGGCACAGTTTAGGTTTTGATGTCAATTTTGTACAGTTATTTATAATTTATCATTTACGAATGTGCAATGGTACATTGCAAAGACAATGGTTTCGTGTGTTCATCAGATCACTTGTGGCTGTATTTCTTTTCTTTTGTACAAAGGAAAACAGTTCCATATAAGTCTAATATCTTCATCTTTTGTCAATAACAATAAAACCATATTCATGGAAAGTTTCACATTAATTGCGAATAGGTAAAGTTGAAAATGTGGATCCTGCTTTCTAGGCAGTTGAGCTGACCCCTACACTACTGGAGACACAGAGATCACCACAGACTAGCTCACCTCCTGTCAGACACAAATTATCATCTTTTCCCTGCCCACTATTCCTCAAATCATGGTATTTTCAAACTATTCCCGTAATAGTAAGGGTGTAGGAGTAAACTTCAAAGATTCAAACTTGGGTCACCTTCTTTATATGCAGCTGAGCTGAGCCCTACACACTGAGGATACAGTAAGTACCACACCTGCGTGGATTACTCAGGCACACCTCCCATCAGATACAAATTCTCAAATTTTACCCTGCTCACTATTACTCAAACTTGTTGTTTTTTCAAATTGATGTTTTTCAAACTAGGGGCTTAGGAGTACCTCCACACAGAAGACTGGATCATTTTATATATATATATATATATATATATATATATATATATATATATATGAACCAGTGTTCTGTGTGAAGGTACTCCTAAGCCCCTACATATATATACTATATGTCGATGATGGGCAATGATCCTTTCTTCAGTTAGATACACTCAAAGGCCCTTTCTTGTATGGGAAACTGTTTGAAAAAACCATGACTGCATAATAGTGGGTGCGGTAAAGTTGAGAATTTGTAACTAGTGGAAGGTGTGCTTAAGTAGTCCTTGCAGGTGTTGTGATCTTTCTGTCCACAGTGGTGAAGGGGTCAACACATCTACTTAGAATGCAGGAGACCCTGGTTTGAATGCCAGATGGGCACATATCTTGAACTTAACACATTCACAGTTTATGTCATCAGTCTGTGAATATGAAAAGATAATAGGTGTAGCATCAAAAATGCTGACTGTTCTTTCACACATATAACTTAAAGAATAAAACAATCCAGATCAATAAAACTGTCTTGATTTATTAAGTTGTTTTAGTATTTGTCATCATCTGATCTGTAATTAAGATCGAAGGAATATACAAGTGTTCACTGTACAATCAAGCTCCACAAAAAGTTTCAGATACAAATAAAAAAATTTTAAACCAAACTTTAGTTGATGCCTCTACTTGATGCTGAACTTTGCGGTGTAATTTCAGCTGATGTCTTTAGATGAGTGTAAATTTAAAAACCCTGAAACATATTTATATTTGTTAAATTTGTATTCAACACTTTCTACAGTGTACTATTGTACAACCAACACTTGTACGTTCCTTTCATCTTAATTACAGATCTGATGATGACACAAGCTGAAACAAAATAACAAATACAGATAATTTTTGTGATCTAGTCATTTTTATTCTTATTATTTCTTTTCTGTTTGACACGTTTGGGCAATAGCTACCATTATCAAGCGAGTATTTGTGTTATATCATTTTGGCCATGGCTTTCACAGTGTGTTCTCTAACATTCTGATGCATTACCATAATAGAAGAACATGAGGCACTTTAGTAACTAAGGATGAGGTTTTTCTATAGATAATAGCGAGTTTGAAATTGATCTCTGTCTACAGAATGTAGGGAATTATATCCTGAAAAGTGTTGTTCAGAAAGCAAATAAAATAAAATTGTGATGAAGTAGTAAATATTATACTATAACAAACAAAACCATTGTAAACTGAATTCCGAAAGTCCAAAATAAGCTATATAGGGTCTTAAGATTAGACCAAAATAATAAGAGTCAAAACAGATACCATAAAACAATGTTTTCTTTTTCATATCTGTTGACATGTATTATGCAAGAGAATCACAGTGTGACTGAATATGAGTTAGACTAATTGTTTATACTATAACAAAAGCAAAATACCTCAATTTGTCAATTAAATCCTCTTCATTTATAAACTCTCATGTTTCTACTCTCCACTGCCCACTTCCCTTCTACAAGTTCCTCTTCATTAATTCACCTTCTAATTATCCTACTGCAGACTTTCCCATTTATTGTTCTAGTGGCATGACACCCCTGCTCAATGACAGATCTCAACTGTGCCCCTAAGCTAAAGCACAATATCTCTAGAAAGATTGTAAGTGTCTTTTCTGACTTAATATTTACCTTATTTGTGGTATCTTGACTGAAGTGTTACTTTATTATATGTGTGGTTATCTTTTAGTAAAGAGAATCAAGTTTTATTTGTACCTGTTTTACGTATGGAAAAAAAATATGGTGATTAAGCAAAATTTTGCCAGTTTTTTTTCTCTGCCCTTTCCTATTTCCATTCACAGAAATAATTTGTGGGATATCTTAAGAAATCAATTTTGTATGTCATCTTAAATTATGACATGTACTTTTTATAGATTACAATTACTTGCAATCTCCATTAATTTAGTTCAATAATGTGATTTACAAATGATAACTCAAGTTGAAAAAAATACACTTCCTCATACCAACAACCTTACTCTGGTAAAAAGCTATGGTATCGCGTTAGGGAAAAAAAAGTTTCTTATTTCATCTATAACTGACAACACAGGAAAGGACGAATAAACTTGTCATGCAGCATACTGTAACATAAATTTACACCAAAAATATGTTGTTATTACAAAATACTGAGACACTGAGTTCAAGTCAAGTGAATAATTTTTAAACTTATTTTGAGTAACTGGAGATCTAAGATTGTAAAACTCTCTACCACATAACAAAATAGCCTCTCTTGAAAATACACTCCCATTGTTTCACAAATTCTTTTCATATAAGGCAAGTAAGGAACCACTACCATAACTGCCAGATCCTTGCAACCAACATCTGTGGAGGTTTACAGTCCAATATGGATTGTTCAGCAGAATATTGTATTACTAGCATGTCTGTAAAATGGCAGAAGGAATACTGAAATCCAGAATCAGATTCCTCAACTCTTATAGAAATTGAATATGAAGCAACAGAAAGTCACAGTAGAACTTTCACCACTGAAATTTTAAGCATTTATTACCACAAGGGGGCAATGTGATGCAACGGGGGTTCGAATCCACCCTCGGGCATGGATGTTTGTATTGTCTTTAGTATAAGTTAGTTTATAAGTAGTTTGTAAGTTTAGGCACTGATGACCCCGTAGTTAAGTCGCATAAGCTTAACAAACATTTGAACACTTTTTATTAAACTGTGCCATGAAAGAGAAAACATTGTCTGTGAGTGCTCTGACACTATCAGACAGTCGGATTTTTTATGTCAAAGTGGGCTTCCGAACATGAACAAGTGTTGTGCCTTTGGGGTGAGCAAGAGGACATCATACACTGCTTCGCCGATGCTGAATCCCATCTGTCACCTGCCAAGCAGCATCTCTCCAAGTGGCTTCAAAGGACACTAATTTCAAGGTTAGTACTTGTTCTCTCAGTGGAAACAGTGGCGTCGCACAATCGTGCATTGCTAACAGTGATTCTGACAGTTTGGTATCCACTCCTACACAGAGATGTGTAAACAAAACTTCGTTGCCATGACGACCCCATGTGCTGCCAATGCATCGCGTACATCCTGCCCTCTCGCACTTGTTCCATGCACCTCGTACCCCACAGTCAACTTGAGAACTGGAACTTTAACTGCCCCAGCCTCAAGCCAGCCTTCGCATCACATCATCGTGGCAAACAATACTAAAAAAAAATATTGCAACTCATGGCAAACGTGCTCCTGCTCGAGCTATCAACCCTTCCTCTAGTGTTTTCATCAAATCTCATAGTGTTTTGAGGGAGCAATCTCTTGTTGTTACAGCTGCCGTTCGATCATCATCTTCTGCTCATGCGGCAGTGGTGCTGCGCCCATGTCGGTGGCCACATCTAGAACTTCGTCCTCACCTGTCTTGCCTGCTGCCGCGGTGGAGTAGCATTCCGGTCTAAGGCGCCTTGCTGCGGACCGGGCGGTTGCTCGCCGTCGGAGGTTCGAGTCCTCCCTGAGGTATGGGTGTGTGTTTGTGCTTAGGTTAGTTTAACTTAGTTTAAGTAGTTTGTGAGCTACGGACTGATGACCACGCAGTTTGGTCTGATAGATTTACAAACATTTGAACATTTGTCCTGCCTGCTGCTGCCGGTCTGCCATCTAGCCCTCACGCGTAGCTGGCGCCGCCAACTGTACCGAGACCACATTTGCTACTACCCAGCCTGCCGATCCATTGGCTGCCACAGCTCGACAACCATCTTGCTCATACGAACTAGTGGCGCCTCCTGCAGCTCCAGCGGTAGCCAACACAACTACGCCACCACTTTGCCTCCTGCCAGCAGCCACAACGACTGACCTGGTCGCCGTCCCTGCTGTCACTGTCACAAGGATCGCCTCGTATCACAACAATGCTTTCAAACATTTTTTCCGCCACACCCACTGAGGACTCGTGTGAAACAACTTTAGACTCCGCCGCTGCCTCTTCTGTTAGAGTTTCAGAACAGTGCGTTTTAGTTGTACCAATGGTACTATACACAAACTACGAGTAACGTATGACACTCCCCTCTATGCGCAGAGACGTTTGTGTTGGTAGACAACACATATTTCCGAGCTGCTCGATTCTGCCATTACTGAACCTTCATTGTGCATTTGGTCTTCCCCATCCACTTAGCTAAAAAAGGCGATGGTTCTTGGTATATGTGTGAGGGCTATTGGAAGCTCAGCGCCAAGACAATCATGGACAAGTATCCAGTTCCGACTGTCACAGACTTTACCCATGCACTTGCAGGCGTGAAGGGTTTTTCTGTTGTTGACTATAAACGATCATATCATCAAATCCTGATGGTTCCGGAGCACGTTGAAAAAACTGCCATCAACACTCCGATCGGTTTATATCATTACAGCTTCATACCTTTTGGACATAAGAATGCCTCACTCACTTGGCAATGCTTTATAACCGAGGTTCTCTTTCCACTTAAATTCTGTTTTGTTTACCTGGACGACATCCTAATGTTTAGTGCTTCTGTCAAAGAAAACAAACAACACCTGCAGATCCTCTGCAACACTCTAGCTGGGATGGGTATTGAGTTAACCACAACAAGGTCCAAATCCAACAAACCTCTTTCTGCTTTTTAGGCTACACTGTCACTGCAAATGGTATCTCCCAGTTGAGAAAGTGAACTCTGTTAATCAGATACGTCGCCTGTCAAACTTCAAAGAACTTAGACGTTTTCTGGGCACAATAATCTATTATCGACGTCATTTGCCGGGTGCTTCTGATATTCAGGTGCCACTTACGAATGCGCTAGTGGGCAAACATACCTCTGGCACTCGCCCCATGCCCAGGGCCCCAGAAATGATTGACACATTTTCAGCACTTAAAGAATGTTTGGTCCGTGCTGTCACCATTTCTCAACCTCACCTGGATGTGGACGTATTTATCATAACTGACGCCAGCGGAACCGGGATCGGCGCGGTTCTCAGCCAGTCCCTCACTGGTGTCACTTCACACCTTTAATTTTTCTCTAAAAACAAATCAACGCTCAAAGATAGTATCTGGCATTTGAGCGCGTACTGTTGGCCATTTAGGAGGCAATCAAACACTTTTGTGCAGAAGTCGAGGGTCGACCTTTTTAGGTAATCATGGACTACAAGCCTCTCGCGGCAGCAATTCAGAAACCCTCTCCTCCCAACCGATCCCCCTACTCACCAATTTCGCTACCTTGATTTCATCTCACAATTCACAACCGATGTCAGGTACACCAAGGGGGCGGACAATGTTGTGCCTAACTTTTTGTCTCGGGTTGATGCTGTATCCCCACTCATCAACCTCTCCAACCTCGCCTCCTTACAAACTGCTGATGATGACATGCAACTCGTTTCTGACCACACTTCCTCTCTCCATCGTATGTGCACCTCCTCGTCAGGTGTCGTGGGCGAAATTTGGTGTGATGATTCCATGGGCAAACTTTGCCACCTTATCACTCGGCTGCTGCAACGCGAGATCTTCCAAAAACTACACCACAAGGCACATCCTGGCATCCATGCCTCCACCAGGCTAGTGACTGAGCGATTTGTCTAGCGTAATATGAAACGTGACCGTCAAGCTTGGGCGCGCACCTGGCTAACCTGTCAATGCAATAAAATCTCGACACGCACTTCCCCACCTTTGGGTCCCTTTCCCGTTTCTGTTCCTAATCGGCCCCCATCCTTTTGCTGATGGGTTCCATTACATACTTTCAGCCATCGACTGCACTATTCACTGGGTGCCGACCACTCCCCTCGTGAGATTCACAGTGGAAACTGTTGCGAGGACTTCTATTCAGTCATGGATTGCCTGCATCAGGTACCCCTTGGTCTTAACCACAGTCCAAGGCCGGCTGTTAATTGGCCCTCTTCTCGGATCTCTGCCACCTCTGTGGCATCAAACGCAATCACACCACCACCTACAATCCCCAAACTAATGGATTGGTAGAGCAGTGGCACAGGGCACTTAAAACCAAGTAGGTGGAGATGTCCTTATCGCCACGGAAATGATTCCATTGTCACCATATTACGGTGCCAATAACATTTGTGGTGATGAGTGTGTATTCATTGCATTCTGTGTTAAAAGTGCTACTTATCTAAAACTAAAACAAACTTTGCCTGTATTATCTGTCGATGGTAAGTAGGACATCTGCTATTTTATACAGATTTAAAAAAAAACAATAGTTAGTATTTGTTTCGGTGCTTTTCCCTCAGTGACTTCTAATTTTCATTTTTACAAGATGTAGGATTCTTTCAAATTTCGAAGAGATGGTAGTACTGAATTTTAGTATGTATATTTAATGACATGGAACTTGTAGAGAGAATTTTCGTGTGTTCAACATAAAAAATAGTCACTTCAGTACTGAACTTACGAAAATAATACAGTTTGGGTCTGTAATTGTTGGAAAAAACTTTTTCTATATCCCCTGTGAACTAATAAAGCTAGCAATTACATTTCTTGTTAAACATTTGGGTATTATCCTTATATGTAAGTCATAAGTATCGAATGAGATTTTGCGTTAATAAACCACAGCTCAGCTATTTGGAAGATCAAATATATACTCAGAAATGAGTCATTTAAATGTATGAAAGATATCAAACTGGCTTTAATCGACAGCTAAGCTTTGCATAGTACCGCCGTCTCCCCTCATTTTTTACCTCCTTGCTTAAAACACCCCTACAATGTCATGACACTCTTTGGACAGAGGCTCTTCCCCTGGTCCTATTTGGCCTCTGTGCCACCTACAAGCAGGGACGGATCTAGGCTTTTTGGTGCCTGGGGCAAGGTTGTCATTTGCCCCCGCCCCCTACTCGCTGCTTCGTCGTCGCAATGACGGAGTATGAGAATTAATAAAAACAACAAAAACTGGGTTTATATTGAGTTCCTTTATTCACAAGCAGGAGAAAATGTATTGTATGATGAAGTCATAAATGAATAAAGATAAATATTAAATAAAAATTAATTTAAAAATTTTAGGCCAGACCTAACTTAAGAAAAAAAATTTACCAAGAGATGTTCCCAAACAATTCAAAACATTTAGTGTTAAATAAAACATAAATGCAGATTAAAAAGTCAAATTATCAAAGTAAAATAGGTGATAGAATAAAATCTTGAAATATTTACTGAAAAAATGAATCAGTATGAACAAGAACTGTGCAAATGTTTGTATATCTATGGGACTTAACTGTTGTGGTTATCAGTTAATAGGCTTACAAACTACCTAAACTAACTTATGCTAAGTACAACAAATACACGCATGCCTGAGGGAGGACTGAACCTCCGACGGCGAGCAGTGATGCTCTCCGCAGCTAGGCGCCCTCGGAACGCTCGGCCTCTCCATCGCGGCAACAAGAACTGTAAGCTGTAATTTTTATTCCACTTTATAATGGCTGCCTAGGAAGGCAACATTGAGTAAATAATTTAAATTGTGAGCAGTCTCAAATTTGTAATTGATCATGATGTCCAATTATGCGTTTTGTCATGTTAAAAGGCTGTATTCACAGTGGCACCAACAGATCGTCGTCAGACCCCATCGACCGAGTTCGAATGAAAACATCGACCGACGGCTTGGTCACACTGCATCCAATATAGTCTGTCATTTGGTCTGGTTAGAAGAGAAAGTTAGGTTAGGTTTGACTGTATTCTGAGTCTGAAGTAAATTAGCTTTCAATTCATGGGGGGTGCAATGGATTCCACCGACATTTTTATGCTTCGAAATTAGTGCTACAATGCAGCTTTTGTTATTAATAAAGACTTTGAATGCATACGAATGAGCTACAACGCTCTGGAAAAAAGAAACTGGCGAAGATTGTGTACTGTCCTCAGTTATTACTACTCACAAACAATCTTGACGAATGTGTGAGGTACCGGTAAAAGGATAAATTTCTATTACATACTTGTGATATTTCGTGCTGTCATTGGCAAGCAATAATGCAGTTTTGCTGAATTTATTTGAAGTTGGGCAGACACACACCAGTTTAACTTCCATGCTTAAAATAATGGAAAACTATACCTGTTAGGGACGTTTATTGCTTATCACAACGAATTTCGAGGGTTTATGTGCATCTTCTATAGTTTACATAAGTACGGTACATTTTCGACGTTTCAATGTGTGATTTCTTGACACAATTGCACTACAGTTCTCTCTTTTAGGGTAGCTACTAAAGTTCGGAAAATCGGATAGAATAAATATTGAGGTGTGTATTTTATCCTAATGTTAGAAATAATAACTTTTTCTGTCTGCTTAAAGGTATTGTGCCTCTTCCATGACTCAGAATATCAACATAATAATCGTGACTTAGGCCTACCTGTGTACAAAAACCAGTGTGACGATTTTTGTGTTGCGATATCCAGTTTAATGGAGCAGACACAATAGCTGGTATAGACAGGCATACTATTTAGTATGTAAAAAGTTCCTATATTTTATTATGTATGCTACGATTTCCCTCATTATAGTAACCTCAAAAAGACTACACCTGTGCAAGAGCTGCATAAAACCACATTTGGAAAATCCCAGTGTATTTATGTAAACAAATGCACTAAATGCGAGAAAAATTCTCGAAATGCGCTGTGGTAGGCATAAGAATACATAATGGATACAGTTTCTCAGTACTTACATCCATGAAGAACACAGTTATAGGCCACCAAGAAACATCCGATTATGATGAACGAAATGAAGTTACGGTACATTTAAGGTGGAGAAAGCACTACACTTTCAGGAGATAGCCCTCTGTATCTTCCTGGACATTGAGGGGGCTTTTAGCAACACGACCTTCGATTCCATGTTTAGGGCAGCAGAGGTGCATGACCTAGGACCACTATATGTAGTGGACTAGGGCCATGCTCAGTGGAAGAAAGGTAGAGGCTACCATGATGAATGAAAAAATGGTAATCAACACCACTAGGGGTTGCCCGCAAGGAGGAGTTCTTTCCCCTTTATTGTGGAATCTAGTGGTGAATGATCTCATTGGAGAATTAAACTCTAAGCAGTACTTTTGCCAAGGATGATCTTGTCATAGTAATACTTGGCAAATTTGCTGCCACAGTGAAGAATATGGCACAAGGTGCATTGGACATTGTGCAAGACTGGTGCAGAAAACAGGATCTGGGGGTTAGTCCTAAGAAGACTGCTGTTGTACCATTCACAAGGAAACATATCCAACACTCAAGTTGGAACCTAAAGCTTTTCAATGAAGCGCTACCTGTGAGGGGACAGTGAAATATCTAGGGGTTACCCTAGATGAGAAACTGACATGGACCCCTCACATTAGGAATATTTGCTCCAAGGCAAAAGGTACTTTAGTAAGTACCAGGAGAGCTTGTGGCAAAAATTGGGGCCTGAGCCCCAAGGGTATGCAATGGACATACACCACAGTGATTAGACCCATTATCACCTATGGGGTGGTCGTGTGGTGGAAGACGGTAGAACAGCAGGTTGCTGCTAAGGAGCTTGGTAACATGCAGAGACTAGCCTGCTTAGCCATAACAGGCGGAATTAGCAGCACACCAACTGCTGGGATGGAAACCATGCTGGATATGCCCCCATTACACCTTTGGGTCAAGATGGAGGCAGCAGCTGGTGCATACAGGCTCAAAACTGGTAACAACTGGAACTCTTTGGGATATCCAGAATCACACACTAAAATAGTGAGTGAGGTAAATATAGGAAAGGTTGGTGAAATGTCAGCCAACTATATTATAACCCCATACGGCTTCAACAAGCCTTTTAGTATAACAATTGGAAGTAGGGAGCAGTGGGAGACAATAGTTCGACACCGTACGGGGGATATTGTCTGGTTCACTGATAGGTCGAAATCAGACCAAGGCATTGGGGACGGGGTATACAGGGTGCAGCCAAGACTGGAGGCCGGCCGCGGTGGCCGAGGGGACTGAGACGCTTCAGTCACGGTCTGCACAGCCACTGCGGTCGGGGGTTCGAATCCCCCCTCGGACATGGATATTTGTGCCGTCCTTAGTTGTAGGTAGTTCATAAGTAGTTTGTAAGTTTAGGGACTGATGACCCCATAGTTAAGTCCATTAAGCTTAACAAAGATTTGATTTGAACAAGACTGGAGGGTGTCATCTCTCTAGGAAAACTGGCCTCAGTATTCCAGGCCGAAATCACTGCCATCAGGGCGTGTGTGGAGGAAAATTTGCGTAGGTGCTACAAAGATCGTAGCATCTATATCTATTCAGATAGCCAGGCAGCCCTGAGATCACTGGCAGCTCCTGCAAAAAGGTCTAAAATTGTTGCAGAATGTCACAGGGTTCTGGTGGAGCTAGGGGAAAGCAATAGAGTAAACCTATTGTGGGTCCCTGGCCACTCGGGGATCAGTGGCAACGAACATGCCGACAGATTAGCCAGGATGGGGGCAGAGTATCCATTTACTGGACTGGAACCTGTCCTGACAATCACCATGGCAATGATCAAATTGGAGCTACGTAACTGGCTCAGAAGACAGCACCTAGAATATTGGACCAAAGTCCATCAACAAAAACATGGCAAGGTAATGATGCCAAAGCCATGTTTTAAAAGAAGCTCTGCAATCCTGGGCCTGAACAGGAGAGAGATTAGACTCATGGTTGGATTGCTGACAGGCCATGGGAATTTCAAAAAACACCTACATACAATGGGAATAGCAGAAGAGGACCCTAAATGTAGGATCTGTGATGACGGTGATGAAACTGCATCACATCTAATCTTCGAATGCATTGCATTGGAGAGTAAAAGGCACACAATATTTGGGACAACCAGACCCGAAGAAATTGTGTCTAATAAAGAACTGGGAAAGGGACTCCTTGCACTGTTCAAGGGCAGTGGTTGGCTTTACTAGATTTACAGGGAGCGATACCGCACAATAAACTTAGTTTCGGTGCGGGCAGTGGCGGGTTCGACCGAGACTGTTTTGGCTCCCCTGGAAAAATCAAATCAAAAAATCAAATAAATGGTAATATATTCCGAACAGTAAATACAACTGCTGCATTTCAGATATATTTGTGAAAAGTGTCATCACTTCACGACTATAAAAAAAATTGGAATTGAAGCAACATGATTCTGTCTTAACTAAAAATTATATACCTAATAACTCACCTTTCACATTTCCTGTCAATCAAGTTGACATTAACGAAGAAGATTTCTGAGCTTCCCCTTCTTTTTCTCGGGCTTTCCTCCTGAATGCCGCTCCAGATAGATTTTTTGGCAACTTCCTACACTTCACACCTAAGTAGTAAGCTAATACTTGCTACTTCAGAGTTACGTCAGTCAGAACTCTTTCAGTCAAAAGTAGAACATAGAAGGGACAACAAAGAGAACATTGACATGATTACAGCAAAGAAAGTCGCAGTTCGTGTTTCTGCCACTGTGGTGCGGGTGACGGAATACTACTGAATAAGTGTATTGAATGGTCTGTGGTCAGCACATTCGGGATAACTTGGGTAATACTTCTGTAATCGAAATAGCATGGGTACAGGGGCAGCCGAGACATTACTTCTTTAATAGTTGCAAACGGCCAAAAATGCAAATAAAAGTACTTACAATGACCTATTGCTAATGTAACGAAATTCATACTATAGCTTACAGTAAAATTGATTTAATTCATTTAATTATAATAAAGCTTTCGCCCAATTTGGCACCCCCTGAACTCTGCGCCCGGGGCAGCTTTCCCTCTTTGCCCCTCCCCCCCTTAGATCCGTCACTGGCCACAACATATTGAGCTAAACATAAGTATGTCAGCTGCATTCTCATCTAATTTCGAAACGTCTTCAGCATGAAGAATTGCGATGTGATGTTTATCCTTCTTTGAAGGTCAAGGGGGCCAAATTTCATCAAATTGGAAAAAAAAAACTTTATGTTGATGTCAAAGACTGTTGTGCAGTACCCTATGCTGTGCACTGTATGAATACATATGTATGCAGTGCTATTCATCTTGATTTTATGATCAACTGTGAAAGATTTTTTTCGCAAGCTGTCGGTGCATAAAATACGAATCTAATCTAAAATAGCGATGGTCATACAAAATTTCAGATTTCAGTTTTGAAGATATTTCGGTAGTTTTTTTCTCCATCTTTGCCAATTTCTTTAATAAAGTGAGCAAAAAAAATATATTCAGTTCGGTCAAGCCAGCTGTGAGCTTTGGTGAAATTAATCGACAGCTATTGATTTATATATTTATACACATAGATTTTGCGTCAGAGTTACTTGCTGCTGAATGTAGCTCTTCAGTGTGATAAGGACATGCTTTCTTGGACTACTTTACTGTGTCATTGAAAAACATTCCAATATGTGCAATTTGTTTTCTTTGACAGTATTTACAATGCAGGACTGGAAGTTCAATCTAGTTGAAGAGACTGGAAGAATTCTTTTGTTGCAGACTCTCTGTTTATTTGGGATATGAAAATAAAAACGTTGTAAAACCAGTAATATTTGAGAAGAACAACCTTATCGACTTTATGCTTTTACTGCAAGCAATCTGAAGAACCAAATTCATTTGGTGTGTATAGCTGTGAATGTACTTGGCATGTGGGAAACCCGCGCGGGAGTAGCCGAGCGGGCTCCTGCGTCAGAGGTTCGAATCTTTCCTCGGGCATGGATGTTTGTGTTGTCTTTAGTATAAGTTAGTTCATAAGTAGTTTGTAAGTTTAAGGTCTGATGACCCCCCCCCCCCACAGTTAAGACCCATAAGATTTCCATTAAATTACATGTGGGAAAGTGCTCCCCATCAGTATCTGCACACCACTGTGCCTGCCGCTCACTACTGGGGCGCCATCGTATGCCTGAGCAATGAATTTTTCTTAAACATTGAAAGGTTCCAGACTTATTTTTAAACCATCACTAAGTCCGTATACTGTCCTATCATTAACGTTTTCAAAGGAAAGAAATCTTTCAACAGGTTTCTTCCCCTTAATATACCACAGTTTGGCAACAAATTGACTTCTGCACGTAATATCTGTTGTTTTGTCAGCCTGCACAGAAACAAAAGTGGCATCGTTAATCTCTTTAATCAGTTCTTCGATGTAAACTTGATACATACAGTCCAGAAGCCCATTTTGTATTATGTTTGACGTATATTTACACGCAGAATTACTAGAGCTGATTAAGTGATCATCTAACATACAGTATTGTCAAGATTTATCAAAGGGGATAACAAGTCTAAGATTTCCACAGTTTGCTAATTCTTGTTTTTTATTGTGAGCTCTTAGTGCTAACTCATGAGTTCCACAAAATATTAAGCACACCACTATTCTGTTTAATATATGACTGTTCTTCTTAAATAATTCATTATGTTTCTGAATTAATATTTTATATGCCAAATCAATCTGATCAGCAATGGTAATTGCGGCAAATATTTTATATTTACAAGCTTTTTCTATATGAAGTTTCGTAATTTATTCACTTAAATGCTTTAGATGCTTGCAGCCGACTGTTGTCCACAATCCTTCACCACCAAACAACACACAGTAGAAACAAAACAATTTTTGTTTCTCTTCACTCACAGTTAGCCAAGATTTTTTGCAGAACCATGTATTGCAGAAAGCTCTCTTCTTCTTTTCAATGAACTGAGACAAGAAGAAATCTTTTGGTTGATGTGTGCCTAATCGCTTGATTCCTAGCTTCTCTTCCATACTTAATAAATGTAAGGGCGTTTTAAGTAAAGATTGTACTCTATTTTATACCCATTTTACAAACACTCAAGTTGCAATGACAAAGCACCAGAATATGCAACACTACTGACAGGTGGCCTTGTTTGCTGTTTCACATGTTTCATGTTGGCGAGAGGCAGCGAGGAAAGGGGGGAGAAATGCAGTGTAGGTGCTAAGGTCCCAGGGACCCTGACCCCAAACTCTGTGAACCTGTGTACATGTGCTTGAAGGGTGCAAAGTACAAGACATAACCTAAGCAGGTGCCTGCAGGCTCTGCTGGGTACCCAAACAAGCTGCAGGCTTTTGCAACACATCACGGCTTGTTCACTTTTTTCACAGTGTAATTGGGCTCTACTACTCACAGTGCAGGCAACGAAACACAGTGGGCAAAAACAGGCAGTTGATGGTGGCACACACAACCACAATACGAATTGCTCCTGCTGCAAATCTTTTTATTATATCTGCTGGGTATACTCAATCAGATGCATGTGTAGTTTCACCATTCAAATATTTAAGATCAGGATGGTGCCAATCTAGGCAGTTCCAACATCAGTAGCATTGACTGTTGAGCCATGGGCTGCCTATGACCTCTCTTGACCTGTGTCACCAAAATACAATATGTTTGGCGATGTGTATATGGGGAATTTGGTAACATTTACTTCTGACACACCTTTTCAGCGTGACTGTAGAAGCTGTTGAGTTGTATCAGTAGTCTCAGAAACATTCTGTTCAGATTTAAGGCTAGTTTACATTATGACACGACTTCTTATGAAACTGCACTACTGGCTGGTGCGCATGCGCGGCAGGCATAAGCACAACTCATAGGCGAAACTAATCAATTATGGCACCTTTAAAGTTTGGCGAATCTGATTTAGGTTAGGTGATAACCAAAATACAACATGAAGTGGGGAACAGAAGAAATTGTTCGGTTTTTTAATATATGTGCGATGCATAGGGGTTTATGGGATTTCAATGATGAAAATTTCTGGAATAAGCAGCGGAGTGTTGGTGCCCTTGGAGCAACAATTCGGGAATTAAATATTTACAGATTAACGATAAGTAATTTGCAGACTAAAATACATTGAATTCGAAATACCTATACAAACGAACTTGGCAAAATACAGTCTTGTAAAACATCTGGGTGTCGGTCAGTGCAAGTTTACAAGATCAGGATACCATGGTTTGAACTGGAAGAATTTTTTTAAAGAAAAATTGTTCACAGAAGAAAAGGCTACACAAATTTGGCAAGCTGAATTCTTTTGTTTTAGAATGTTTGTTTAAAATGTGACTGACAGATTTATTCACCATATATCATTTACATATATGGGTTTCGTCAATGTGCATACATAAAAAATACATATAACACACTATACTGTTACATGAAGAAAAATACATATAATATTTATCAGAACATGTAGGTACAATATAACACACTATACTGTATACAAAAGATGCTTTTTCTTATTTCACTAAAGGATTTTTTACATTTTTCTGATTAATTTTCATTGAAATAGTCTTCTGTTGTACATTAGCTTTTTGAAATGAGAAATATTTTGACAGCTCATGCACATTTTTTGTACAGTAAACAATTTTAAACATGCTATATCACCATGACACAGATCCCTCTGCAAGAAAGTAGTTAGCTAACCATTCTATTGTAAATGAAGCCTGCTTTGAACAGTTATTTCTGCCAGCATGCAGACTTGCATTAATTAGTTCAGTAGTATTTGTATTTCTCCATGTTTCTGGCTGGTGAACTCCACTCTCGACATTCTCCTGGTTAACCGGTAAAAAATGCAGGTACTTTAGTGACGAATATGAATTCCCAATTACCAAGAAACGTAATGTAATTTTTAATTTCAGTTGTGGTGACAATGCTTCACACAATATAGTATCTTGTTTCCTTATTGCATTACTATGTTTATAAGAAACGTAAACTGCTGTGGTGATATTCTAAGATGATTACAACCATTTCTCGGGTCTTCAACGACAATCTCTTCCTGCGATGTCGCTAAGCAGCTGTCAGACTTTCACTTTATGATGACTACGGCACTCTTTGCGATTTGCCAATGACGTAGTAATTTTGTCGGAGACTACAAAGGGTCTGGAAGAGTAGTTGAACGGAATGGACAGTGTCTTTGAAGGAAGATATAAGATGAACATTAACAAGAGTAAAACGAGGATAATCCTATACATATTATAAATGCGAAAGTATGTATGTTTGTTACCGCATCACGCTAAAACTACAGCACTGATTTAGATGAAATTTCATATAGAGATTTCTTATGTCTTGGATTAGGACATAGGCTATTTTTCAAAATGTTTATTACAAGTTATTTATTTGAAATATATCCATATAAATATTTAACGGTAGTAAGAAGCTTCTAATACAACAGCAGAAGTGCTCTGTAGGGTATGTAATGTTTAGCCGTGAGGGTTAATGCGTCATGTTATAAATATCCATATTTTGGGCAATGGTTCGAGTCCTGCTATAGTGAAATTTATTTCTTTGTTATTGTTATCTTTTTTACTTTCGAATATACAAAAAGATTCTTGGATACTGCCAAAACGGCTTAACTGATATATAATTACATACACAAGGAATCTGAATGTTGGCATTTATGCCACATTCATTTTCATTTGTTGTAACAAATGAAGGAAGCATGTATATAAATTGAAGACTTCAAATAAAATATGCTCTAAGTACCATGGCAAGAAAAAACATTGTCGTTTTGTGTAGAATGGGATCTAGATACCAAGCCCTATTAGGTGTACAAAGCTTGAACTGCCACATATCAATAGCGTACGTAAACTGCAACAAAAGTAGTAGCAAATGCACTCAACAGATGGCAGGCGGTACGCTGCAGTTAACATATGAAACGTTGTGTGTTCCGGCCAACTGCAACGATATATATTAAGGTGAATGTCTGTTCGGTGTACCTTATCACGTCCAAACGACAAGATGCAGAGACTTAAATATTCGTACCGTTACTAATTTATACCTGATGAAGGTGTTAGCCATGGTTTTATAGCCATCTGATAAATATTTAGCAATTTGAAGAATATAACATGAAATGAGGAACAAGAATTAGTCTTTGAAAATTATATTTACTCTTTGAAAATTGTTTTATTGATTTCATTGTTGCTTGAGGGTTGATAATGATAAAAGGGTCGAGTATATTGGAATGGAAAGTTATCAGTGTATATAAAATTCTACGTGTGTGTGTGTGTGTGTGTGTGTGTGTGTGTGTGTGTTAATATTTCGCTCTGCAGCGAAAACTACATAACGCAAACGAATGGTCTGTGTGTAACTGTTGTCCGAAGTCTCCCGTGGTACATCATACCAGTTCCATGGCGATAGCTGTATCTCATATAGAGATTTCTTATGTCTTGGATTAGGACATAGGCTATTTTTCAAAATGTTTATTACAAGTTATTTATTTGAATTATATCCATATAAATATTTAACGGTAGTAAGAAGCTTCTAATACAACAGCAGAAGTGCTCTGTAGGGTATGTAATGTTTAGCCGTGAGGGTTAATGCGTCATGTTATAAATATCCGTATTTTCGGCAATGGTTCGAATCCTGCTATAGTGAAATTTATTTCTTTGTTATTGTTATCTTTTTTACTTTCGAATATACAAAAAGATTCTTGGATACTATCAAAACGGCTTAACTGATATATAATTACATACACAAGGAATCTGAATGTTGGCATTTATGCCACATTCATTTTCATTTGTTGTAACAAATGAAGGAAGTATGTATATAAATTGAAGACTTCAAATAAAATATGCTCTAAGTACCATGGCAAGAAAAAACATTAGCAATTTGAAGAATATAACATGAAATGAGGAACAAGAATTACTCTTTGAAAATTATATTTACTCTTTGAAAATTGTTTTATTGATTTCATTGTTGCTTGAGGGTTGATAATGATAAAAGGGTCGAGTATATTGGAATGGAAAGTTATCAGTGTATATAAAATTCTACGTGTGTGTGTGTGTGTGTGTGTGTGTGTGTGTGTGTTAATATTTCGCTCTGCAGCGAAAACTACATAACGCAAACGAATGGTCTGTGTGTAATTGTTGTCCGAAGTCTCCCGTGGTACATCATACCAGTTCCATGGCGATAGCTGTATGGGGGTGGAAGATATGGTGGTTTAAAGTCGTCAAATTATAAAAAAATTCGGACTGAAGGCTAGCGATGACGTTTGCAACTCTATAGCAACAATGTTACATACAGCGAAACTTGATGCCACAGACCATATCTTTGGTCTATGTGTGCTACAATGTCTTCAGCTCTTTCTCTGTAAGGATAAGCGTACGAATAAGGGAATATAAGAATAAATAAATAAAGCAGTAAAAAAGAAATTTTTTATACATCTCTTTAAATAAATCGATTTAACGTTTCGCGCATTACATCAAGTGATCGATCTGTGATATTATTACAATCATTATTTTTGAATTTCGTGATCGGATTTTTCAAAACGAGTGCATTTTCACCTGTGATTGGATCTACACTACTTACGTTCCTGATAAATAGATAATCAACCAACACGCGAGCGGAGCTGCGGGTTTAAGCTAGTGGAACATAATGTCAGAAAATCAGGCGATGCTGAAGGAATTAGATTAGGCAATGAGACAGTAAAAGTAGTTGATGAGTTTTGTTATTGGGGTAACAAAATAACTTCTGATGCCTGAAGTAGGGAAGATATAAAATGCAGAATGGCTATGGAAAGAAAAGCGTGTTTCGAAAGAAGCGAAACTTGTTAACATCCAATATTGATTTAAATGTTAGGAAGTCCTTTCTGAAAGCATTTGTCTGGAGTGTAGCACTGTATGGGAGTGAAACAAGGACAATAAAGAGTTCAGACAAAAAGATGGTACAAGCTTTTGAAATATGGTGCTGCAGACGAATGATGAAAATTAGATGGGTAACTAATGAGGAAGTACTTAACAGAATTGGGGAGAAATGGAGTTTCTGGCATATCCTGACTAAGAGAAGGTATAGATTGATAGGAGCCGTGGTAGAGTAGCCGAGCGGTCTAAAGCGTCTCGCTATGGAGCGCGCGGTTGCTCGCCATGGCGGTTCGAGTCCTCCCTGGGGCATGGGTGTGTGTGTTTGTCCTTAGGTTAGTTTACATAGGTTTAAGTAGTTGGTAAGCTACAGACTGATGACCACGCAGTTTGGTCCAATAGATTTACAGACATTTGAACATTTGATTGGTAGGACACATTTTGAGACATAAAGGAATTGTCAACTTAGCATTAAAAGGAAGTGTGTGGGGTAAAAATCGTAGAGGAAGACCGGGGAAAAATAAGCAGATTCAAAAGGAGGTTGTCGAATGTATTGTCAGATAAAGAGATTTGCACATGATAGGGTGGCGTGAAGGGCTGCTCAAACCAGTCTGCAGACTGACGAGCACAACAACAACACAGCACTCACAAAACAACCAAACTGAAGTGTATAGTTTTGATGCCGTGTCAATAGACATACATAAAACCAGATGCATATAGCTCATTTCATGCACTGAGTGTCTCAACCTGGTATTGTCGTGTAGACTAGCCTTTACACTTCGTTGGAGGATCATAGCGTTCTGTCTAATGGAGTGTTTTACAACCTGTGGGTTGCGACCCCCAGGGGTTCAGTAATACGAAAACGGATGCCTACGTGAAATAAATTCATGTAATTCTAAACATTTCTATGGGCTGCATGTCGTAATTCTTATTTTTATTTTTCTTGTAATTATTTCATTTTTGTGGTTTTTCTGAGACAGGACCTCATCCATCTCTGTAATCACTCCCTATCACGTGTAGCTGTATTTCATTCACTTCCTTATATAATTCTAAGCATTTCTATGGGTTGCATGCTGTAGTTCATTTTCTTTACTTTTCGGAAACTGAATTCAATGAATTTTATTGGTTTTCGGAACCACGTGGGTCCGAGTTCAGACTTCTGGGGTTTACAGCTAGTCGCCTGAAGTCACACCACTTCTGAAATAAAACCAATACCTAGATTGATTTCTAACAGACTGCAACTTAAGAATCCACCGTGATTTTTGTATAATGAATCCGATTTTCAACCACTTCACCTTCAATGGAGTGTGTTCATGTAACATAGTGTCGCCATTAGCGTGTTTGTTCGCGGTCCAATTCAGATGTAATTTAACTTGGCTGTACACACGCACCATCTCAAAACAGGCACGACAGACCAGAGCCAGCTTCATAGTGTTTTTGTATATTGTGTTATGTGCTACCTCCGACTTGCTGAATTTCGCCTACAATAGCAGTGCCTGCTTCCGCCTCATCTCAGCACGCTGATTTTGGTGAGTTTCGCTATGGCATTGTGTATGTGTGAGCGAATGGGTGTTGTTTATGAATCCTTTCCCCCAGTAACGTTAAATCATGTATAATTTAGGCTGGGCACCATCTGCATTAATCCATGTAAGAGATGCATTTTTATTGCATTAACAAAATTGGTTCCCCATTTTGCTTGTGTTCTATCTGAATAAACAAGTTTATGTTCAGCATAATCCATAAGTTGCCTATAAATTGTAGTTTTAGAGCACCTTCCCTCTTTTATTTAATACTGTCCTTCACAAGTGCTGAGAACAAGCTCAGATGCAATTTTTCTTATGTCTAAATTTCGATGCGCCATAAATGTTTTCTTAGCCACCTTTCTAAGATAACTTTAATTGTGGTGGCTTGCTTATTAATGCCTGTGTGTAATAACGTGTGAGGTGCTATGTATATTGACCACTGTAGTATAAACTTCCTGTTATTGAAGTAAATTGAGACAGTTCTCAGTTCGGGCCAGGAAACAAAGTTTTGTAGCAGGGAGTAACTGGTAGTTCACACGGACCTTATTTGCTAATTTTAGTGATAAAACAAAGCTCCTGTTTCGTACAGTGGTCGACTTTTAGAATACGAACATTGTCTAAGTCAAATGCACTCGAGTACTTCTTCATGTAAAAATAAACTAAGGAGTAGACTCCTTATAGCATCAGTAAATACTTTGACCACCATACATTAATTGAAAAGAGAAATAAAAAACCATATTAATCTCAAACTATCCTCCAAAATGCTTAAGCAGTCAAAATATAAAAACAATCAACATTACGGAAAGAAGAAGTAGTGGTTTTGGAAGACAAATGTTCAAATGTTTGTTAAGCTTAAGGGACCTAACTTCGGGGTCATCAGTCCCTAAACTTACCAATTACTTATGATCTACCTTATACTAAAGACGACACAAACATCCATGTGCAAGGGGGGATTCGAACCACCAACCATAGCGGCCGTGCAGACTGTGATTGCCGCACCGCAGACTGCTCGGCCACTGCGGCCGGCCCTGGCAGACGGACTTTTCTAAATGCTGTCAGCTTATTTTGTGAGCTACATAACGAGAAAATGGTTTTTAGTATTTTAAAATATTGTTAAATGCGTTGTTAAGTGTATAATGTCTCATGCAAATTGAGGGGACTGATAATAATAATGGCAGATCCCCAATGACATCAAATATTGAGATAGAAGCATGACAGTACACTCCTACCAACTACTTTTTATGTGATGAATTATCAGGTGAATTGGGAAATGTCAAAGATCTCATTTTCCACTTTTAAAATTACTCCCTGCTGAAAACGAAAACATTCTCAGACTATAAATGGCATAGCCCAACCCACACTTCACTTTCTGTCTGCTACAATATTGTGGCATTGTTATTTATGAACGACAAAAGAAAGGAAAGTTTGAAAGGCAACTGAATGCATAATAAACACATCAAGTTGTACATAAACAATAGCAAATTGCATGTAACAAAAATTTCCATAGCAGTTACAGAAAAACATAAACAATTAGATAAATGCTGTAACATTCCTAATTCAACTTGGATCAATGACCTTCTGAAATAATTAAAATATATACATCCACCTAACACTATTTCTATGATGTTTATAAATAAAAATATGAAGATTTTTATATAGAACTAGATAGTTATTTCCAGATGTTATATTAAAGAAAAGTCACTTTTTCACCATTTTTTTCCCTTTGGTAAATATTTTGCTAAAATAAAGAACAAAAAATCAGATAATTTATCGCTTTGGTTCACGAATTTGCGCATAGTTCTGAAACCTCTTATTTTAAAGACCCATAAAATTTCAAGTCATAATGTTAATAACTTCCCACATTGTGTAAAGACTCTGAATGAATGTTGGTGGGCTCTGCCATTAATACCTCATGCCACTATACCAACATATTTTCAGAAGACTTTTCTTTGTATATCACCCCTTTTAAATACATAAGGTACGTTGACACTGGCCAGCAAAGCAAGTGACATTACGGCTTATATTGAAGTGCTGCTGTCATAGCTGTTTCCACTCACTCCTGTCAGATTCCTAGTTGCATGGCTGCCAATGTGGCATCAGCTGAGATTTTTCGAACAGACATTGGTGTTGTTATTTAGGTTATCGTATTAGAATTGGTATAAAACTACAATAAGAGAGAAATAAAGTGTAAACGTTGGGAATGGATTTTGCGTAGAAACAGCACTCAGATATTAAAGAGAGTTATAAACCAAGTAGCAAATGTAAACAAAACTCCATTATTGAACCAATTGCGAATAATAAAAGTAAATTTCCATTGGGATCTGCTTATCAAGTTCTGTAAGAAATTCCGATATCAACATTAGAGACAAGTGAGGCTACAAGTGTCATTGTAATATTTCTCACCTGATCATTACCGGTCATCTCTTCAAACCTGTCATCAAAACAAGTTCAATATTCTGATGTAATGTCCTGAATGCTATTTGCAATGTCATGGACACTTATTTGAAATCTAATATAGCTAACTACACTTGCCCATAGTTAAATACGATGACTTTTTAATTTCTTTGGACTTTTGAGGTTATGCTTTGTACAACTGCACTGACAGTAACTGTAATATAGTTCAATCCCTTAATTAACAGATACACTCAATCAGAAATTACAACATGAACCTTGTCACTTGCTTTCTAACATCCATGTGGCAAGTGTTTATGAGCAATGCATTGCCAGCACCACACTTATTTTCCGCTTTTCCAAATTTGTAGAATTAAATAGTGTGTTGTGTAACTACAAATCTCCCTTTAGTAATCATTCAACAAAACCCGTTTAGTCCCTCACAAATCTTAAGCATACACTGTATAGAACATCATAAAATATGCAAATTAACTACATTATGCTCATGAAACCTTTGTCCTGCATTCAAATGTCTCACTATCACTGTTACCCAACAAGCCGTACTTAAAAGCATATATTTTCGATAGATCTCAAATTTGATGAGCAACTGAAATGCACATTGCTTGTAAAATGTAGGCATAAATACATGAAAACCTTAAATACAGCAAAACTCTTCAAATAATGATGGCGGCAGTTTGTTTTGATTCTGGGAAATGGCATCACAAAGTTCAAGTGGCGACAGTTGAGTGACCCCACACAAATATTTGCAATTGACGCTATCATTTTCAGTGGCATAAGTCACTTACAGAATTCTTTATTTAATTGTGAACACTATAATTGAATATGTATATTTTCATCGTTCTTTTGTTTGAGTGAATACCTCTGATTTGTTAAGCTTTTCAATTCTCCAATGCACCCCACCTATACCCTCCTATCCCACCCCTATATTTTTGTCTATCTGTTTGTTTAGTTGTAATAGTGTGCCAGGTTTATAATATTTGTGTCACCTTGTGATTTGAATAACCCATAAAATATTAGATTTATGTTTAATTTGACTTTTATTCACTGTAGTCATGTAATAATAATTTTTGTTTGTACTGTTCCTCTATGTATGGTATTTATGTTTCCTTTTTTCAGTCCTATTAATTTACAGATTTCTTTCAAATATTTATTTGCACTGTAACTGCTCCATCAAAGAAACTAATTTACTTTTCTGTATGTAACATCTGCAGTGAGCTGATTTATTTTTGAGCTCACTGAACACAAGTTCGTTGATCTGTGGACGAGATGTAACATCGCCTTTGTGATGGAGCGATATGTGTCCTTGATGCGCCGTTTTAGATCATTTGGGGATGTGGGCTCAGTGACATAAACATGATCCTTCAGATATCCCCACAAAAAGAAATCTACTGGTGTTAAATCGGGCGACCTTGCGGGCCATGAATGAGGACCATGGTGCCCCAACCATCTTCCTGCAAACCTGTTGTTTAGTTTTTCCAAAACAGCACACGCAGAATGGGCTGAGTGACCATCATGCTGCATCCTCATATGGACTCTCGTGTGTAGACACACATCTTCAGGGAGACCACTCAAACTGTCGGATATAAAAGCGAGATATAACTCACCTGTCAGTGTACCTGGATAGTAGTGTGGACCGATGATTTCATCCCCAAGGATTTCACACCACACGTTAACAGACCACCTATGTTGATGGTCGACAGGTCGTACACATCGAGTATTGTCTGCGGCCCAGTGGTGCATGTCATGGCGATTCACTGCACCATAATTTGTGAACGTGGACTCATCAGAGAACATAACACTTTGTAAAGACTCCAGTGTAAAATTACGCATGGCCCATTCACAGAATGTCACTCTTGCACGGAAATCGTTCGCATCAGCTCCTGGGTCAGTGACAGGCGGTACGGGTGAAACCTATGGCCGTGTACTATACGCCACACAGATGTGAGATTGACACCATCGACTGCAGCAATGGCTCGTAAGCTGACATAAGGATCGTGGTGTAGACCTAAAACAAACACCTCCGTCTCATCACTTCTTGCAGGTCTTCGTCTGTTACTACAGCGCATTACCAAGCTGCCTGTTTCCCGAAGTCGTTGTTCGGCACGTAAGAACGTAATAGCTGCCGGGGCTCTTCACCTAGGATATCTCACGGCATACGCTGTGGCTGCTTCAGTGGCATCGTGTCGGCACTCGCTGAGCATCAGCAACATGTCAACAGATTCGTTGTTCGTGTATGCCATCATCATCCGATGTCAGTAACTGTGGTATATTGAGCCCTGGTTGTTTGTGTGGCTCCAGCTGTCGGGTATACGGCCGTGTACGGCGACAGTCGGCAGTCTAACAGCACATCGAAGAAGCTTCTCGCTCCGTGACACCGGCGACGTTACAACTCGGCCGCACCACATTTAGAAGGCGCATTCATTATGTGCAGCGTTCGTGATATCTGCCCCTGAAACTTTGAAGGGTTATAGCTCCCAAACTAACAGTGATAGGAATGTAGTTTAAATTGATTTGGACGCAGCTGGTTTCAACGAATCCACTGCACGATAGAAAAAAACTATTGTTCCATTTAAAAAATAATATCTATGTGCTGTAACTCTTTGGAAAATGATACAATAAACTATGTTCATAGCTCCGCAGAAAGTGTAACATTTCTTGTCTTGACCTACTGCATTAAAATTTTCCGTCACCTATTATTTTATAAGTTACAGAGGCAAACACACTTCGTGAAAAACCAGGTCCTAAACTGAAGTAATTGAACTAACAGAATTATTTCTGTCTTCCAATCTGATGCAGTTCAAGTAGTTCACTGATAGGAGAAACGAACTAAAGACATTAGTATCAAGGGAGGGGAGATTTGAGTGAGCGGTAAGAGAACTACAGTTCACTGAACTACACATATAAAATAAACTGTTGCTCACCACTATTCTATAAGCTCAAGTTCCTTTACATACAAATGAGATAGAGCTATTTAGTTCTCATTACTGTTCATCAAAACTGAAGTTGAGAAGTTGATTGAGAATAACCTAGACTTTTTGAATTTATGAGCCACGTTGCATCACACACCAGTACGCCTAATATCCTACAGCATATGCTCTTGCACTGTTACAAGCCTGTATTCGTTGTGGCATACTGTCCACCAGATCATCAAGTGATTGTTGGTTCCGGTTGTTGCTTTTGGCGATTTGGCTTAGGTCTCTCAGATTCGTTGGTGGTTTCTCTTGGGTAAAAACAGCCCTTTTCAGGTTATCCCAGGCATGTCTTGAGAACATCTGGCCTTTCTCATCTTGCAATGTCGTCATCAAGAATGAACACACTCTTAAGATGTGCATAACACACTCTTAAGATGTGCATGCTGAGTCGAGAATTGTCCATGAAGACAAATCCCTCACCGAAGTGTTGCCAATATTGTTGTTGTACTATACATTGGAGAATATCCCTATACCGTTTGATTGCCTTCTGAAAATACCAGTGGTGTAAGGTTGTCCCACATAATGCCACCCTAAAACATTGGGGAACTATCACCTTACTGCACTCACTGAATGAAGTAGTTCCAGCTGACCAGGCTACCTCCAAAGCTGTATCCTACGATTCTCTGGTTAAAGGCCGATGGGAGTCTCTGCTGTGAATAGCACCTAATGCCAATTCGGATGAGTCCATTCAGTATCTATTGGATGCATCTGCATCATCTTACATGGTCTCTAGGTTTCAAAGCTGAACCTCGGCATGGAGTTCAGAAATGAAGTTATATGTCATGTAGCGTATTACACCAGTTTGACTAGAAACAGGACATTCTGTACTGCACGAAAATCTTTATTCAGCATGGTGGTGTTGCGTACAGGATGAAATCAGTATGTAACGGTTATCAGCTGCTTTGGTAACCAGAGTGAGGCTAGTTATTGACAGTTCCTGTATCTCTTTACCTCCTGCACATCTGAACAACACTGCTTTGACTTATTCCGAGATGTCTGAAGACTTTCCTTGATTTGAGTCCCTCTTCAACACAAAATAACAATGCGGATTTGATGAAACTTCAGTACTGACCTTCTAGGTATGGCAGAACTACAAGCAGTGTACTTCCTTCCTGGGGGTGTTTTACACACTGTGTTGTTCAAACATTCAAATGTTTATAACCCTATTGGACGAAAATGCTTTGGCCATCAGTCCCTAGACTTACAAACTACTTAAATCAACTTATAATAAGGACAATAGACACACCCATGCCCGAGGGAGGACTCGAACCTCAAGTGGGAGCGGCCATTTAGTCTGTTCAAGTTGACTTAGATCATGTGTCTACTACTGTACAGCACCTACTGCCTTGCATTGGCACTGCTAAGGAACTGTTCTTGATACAATATACACATTGAACGTCAGTATAAAGGAGACCTTGGAAGCAAGGTGATGCACCAGTTTGCGTGTGTGTATGTGTGTTTTCTTTCCCAGAAGAGTCCACTTGAACTAGCCCATCATGAACTACATGTCTAGATTAGTACAGACGGTATTTGAAATGCCTCAGAAATCTAAGAAAAACAATGAATACTTGCAATTCTCTTCAGACATTCGCCACAGTGTAAAATATTTCTTTGAGGACAGTGCCGGATTAGCCATGTAGCAAGGGTTAGCAAATGCTACAGGCCCCGCGCATTTGGGAACCCCACACCTGGGTGCCAATACTCTTGTTGGCCTTTTTTTTCAGTTATTTCAAGTATAGCATTTATTTCTTGCAAGTAGACTTGTGAAAAAGGTGTATTATCTCAACATTTGGTTCAGTTCTCAAACTTCTGCCAACTGATTATTAATGTTTCTGGTGTCACGATGAAGAACAGGGTAGTTGGTGTGTCGGAGCTAACCTCGATGGCAAGCAATAGCTTCTCAGTGACATTTAGTTCATGCGATACTGTTGCTGTATTCGCTGCATCTTGAGTCCCAAATCGCGGTATCAATACTGACGGTCCTGTGAGAACGGCAGATAGTAGCCGCTCGTGCATAGATGGCCGCGCTGTATGAGTCGCTGCGTGTGTAGACGCCCCATTTGTGGAACGCTGGCCGCTGCTGCCGCGTGACGAGACCTTCTAAAGGTGCACAAGTATTGACGCGACAGCGATTAAAAAATTGCAGTCGAGACAAGTCCCGAGAGGTAACTAAATCTAACAGTTGGTGCTTGGAGGCCAATCGTCAACTTCTTTTACAAAGTAGATGATGTGAAAAGTGGGCGACATCGATTTTATATAGTGATTTCAAAGTTACTGACTGAAAAGAGGTAAGGTACTTGTCTGTTCATATATACCCCAAAGTTTAAACAATAAATTACAAACTGTTAATGGAAAATTCATTAGGATCGTGTTTTCCAAATATAGAAATAGCCTTACGCAATTTACTTATCATTAATGATCACCAACTGCAGTGGAGAACGTTAAAGCGCATTAAAAATGAATTAAGAAATAGGCCTACTATGGCTCAGGAACGTCTAAATGACCTCAGTATAGTAATGAACGTTGAATACGATTTGCTCAGTGAAATTGATGTAACTTGTATTATTTCTAAATTTGCCGAAATTAAATCGAGAAAAGGTTATTTGTAATAATCTTGTTTTATTTTATGTCCTATACCATATGACCTAAAGTCCTAAACAACCAAAGGGCTCTTTTTCAGATTTTGCTACGGGCCCCACGCCTGTTTAATCCGGCACTGTTTGAGGACATTTACGCGTTACTGTAGTTGATATTACAACAAATCACTTTTCTTTCTAAACGACGAATGTTGTTTAGTGGGGCTACAGTAAGTTTGAAAAGGAGCCCCTGTCTGTAATTCCCATAACTACGAAACTTCATGACATGCTCTTGTCTGGGGTTAACCCTTCTCACTACCATTAGCCGTCGATGAGACAGATCATGGAATATTCTGAAAAATTTCGTTTCACAACATGGTGTCTACAAAGTGTTAAAGGCGGCTGTAGTAAGGCCTTCAGACCGATTTCATTGCTTGCTGTGTCCAATTAGCAGTGATGTCCACTGTTTTTTTTTTTCTTCATATATACATTGTCAACACAGGCAGTAAACTCAGTTTCAACTCGTGGAGTATTTAATTACGTCTGTCATATACTATTTATACGATTTTGGCACATTGTAGGAAGATTCCAAGTGCGAGTTATGGGACAATTGTAACGCTAAGTTGACTTCACTACATAAAAGTACACTGGACAAGAAATAGCTCATTCTCAAATGTCAGCTCTAACAATACAACTCACGTTGTTTGTTTGAAATAGCTCCTGCTGTTGTGTTTCATTGTGCACTGTGCTGTGCATTTGCATAGATCAACTTCAGCGACAATTATTGAAAAGCGCACAGAATTTTCACATACCTAATGAATACGCACATCATGGAAATGTCTCAGACTATTATATTAAGTAATGCAACGGCGCAGGAAGTGTATCTGGTTAGTTACAGAAGGTCGATTGTCATTAAATCTATAGTACCGTATCAAAAAAATGTATTAACCACTGTAAGTGCAAGACAGTTGGTACTTCCAATTGCACCAAGTGTTAGGTACCCCTAGTGTTTCTTCTCATTTCATCCTAGTAGTTTTCACTGGATAGCTGACTACCTTTAAACGTCTTCCAGTTCAAGATTTCCGTGACGCTCTCCGAGTAGGGAAGCAAACCTGTAGTCATTCGTAGTGACCTTACTAGTGCTTCTTGTGTAATTGAGTAGGTCTACAAAATAGTCACAAATAAAATAACTATATTAAATCAAATAGTTAGGTATGACAGATTGATAGGACGTATTGCAAAAGTACAAGTAGATGTTTAGACTATTCAAATATTTTGTAATAATGTAATATAAAGTGGTATATTACTTAGGTCTATGTTCAGCAGACAGAGCTACAAGATTATTTTAACAGTACGAGATACAATGTAACAGGTACCTCATTTCACTTCAAGTTATAGCGTATTAATATTTGTTATCCTTTATTTTCTAACTGTAAATATACATTTATTTTTATATTGCTGTCAGTTTAATGTAGAAATTAAATAAAAGTGGTCAATAAATCGGTTACCATGACTTAAACGTTGTTCAATATGTAAACTCGAACACGCTACAATAAACTATATTCTATTCTCGTTTCGGAAGGATTGTGGCATCTAGTTGAGTTGCATATCTTTGGCAGCAATTGTAAACATCTGCGAACTTTTTATTTGTCAACAAGTCAGGTAGTTATTGTAACGTAAAGAAAATGATGAATATTTTTCTTGTGGCGTAGTAGTGAAACGAGTTTGTCATTTTATTCACGTAATAATAGTTGTCATTGAAGTTACCTCATGCAAACATTTAATTTATACCGACTGACATAACCTGCTACATCACATTTCTGCATTGTGTTGTTTATATTATTCATCTCAGGTTGCAAAAATAAGAATGTCGCTTTACGATGATATGGATGCAATCAAACAGAAGTCGGAACAAGTTGCCGGCTGGTCATCTGGCATAAAGTTACTGCAGTCCCACATGCAGTTAAAGAAGGCTGTCCAAACGCAGGTAAGAATGAGGGATGCCCATCTGCATGTGTGTACCCACACTATGATGATAACAGACGGGCTTGCAAGAACACAGGTAGCTGAGAGAAACATTAAAGCTCTGACTGATAATCAGAAGCTAATTTCTATTGAGGCCTAAACGAAAGTGGTCCATTCATGACCGCTTTCAATACCAGAACAAGTGTAAAGTTGTCAGTTAAATAAATGCAGATAGTCGAGTCTCCTTAGAAACGAAACCCGGTACATTCTGAACGAACTTAATTGTTTTTAAGAAGCTGGAGGTAGGCTTACACCTTTTCTTATTAGATGGTCAGTTACTCAAGTACTAATTTTATAATTGCTCCTTTAATGGTAGGCCTATCATTTAATGTTACATTGTGATAACTGAATGTTTAATGGTACATTTATTTATTGTTTCTTGTAAAATTTATAATTTGTATCTATCAGTGTCTGTAGATTATCTGCCTTGTGAAATAGAATTGTACGGAATATGATGTCGGTGATGATAGTAGCCTGTGTTCTAATAATTTTCCCCTAAATAAAGAGATTTTCTTGTTTCCAATTCAGACACTTTTTCAGTGCCATTTGGTCTCTGGTGTTAGCTGGTATGAATTACATGTTAAATAATTTTGTGAATTTACTAACATAGGCCTATGAGAGTCTGTATGCATATGCACTTCATTTCCAAATATATATTAGGGATGTTGGTATCTCCAGAACTTTGAAAAAGTCTACCATTTTGAGAAACAAATCATTCAAATAAGGTAACTTTGGGACTGGAGTTGGCTTATATCTTTAACGATTGCCAATAACTTGACAGATGAACAAGGCTTAAATGATACAAAAGACTGTTGTTTGTGGCAGTTTAAAGTCTTGGTTGTCCTACGCCAAAGGTTTAAGTTGTCATACACAGATTTCTCTCTCAGCTGTGTATTGATAATGACTGGATCTTCATCTGTGGAGATATCAGCAGTTGTAATGAACCTGGCTACATTCTGGTAAGCTTTTAGAAAATCCAATTAGGTCTGACTCAGAGGCCTAATTTTCACATTGTGAAAAAGTCATTTCAAACACTTGAAAACTAACTTACAGAGGCAATACTGAAGGGCCTGAGACCACCCATATGGTTTGATTTAGGACATCATGGGTGGGGAAAAATGTGGAAAACAATATTCACAAACACATAACAAAACCCATAAAATAAAACTTCCCTTCACCACAGTGCTTTACCAAACAGATTTCATTACAAACAATGAAAGTTTCAAGTGTTCGTGTTTTTTAATTAATTAATCGTGCTCCGCAGGTGGATGGGTGAATGTAAATTCATCAGTTTGCGCTTAAAAACCTGTGAGATTCATAACAACAGAAAAGTGATCAGTGTTTCAAGTCATACAACACAACGCACCAATGTCGGGTAAACGCTGACCGGTGGTATCCCATGCTCCAGTTGACCCCTTAATGGCAGTTGAAAGGTGCCACATTCATCCCATTTGTATATGTGTCGTTAAACGGATCAGTAACAAAATAAAAATCAAAGATTATAGATTACTGACCTTGCACAACCAATGTACTTGATGTAGCTCAATACTAGTGATGTTGTCCAGGAATATTCCCAGGGGGAAGGTACTTATAAAATGGGAATATTGCCGGGAATATTTCTTTGGCCCGGGAAGATTGCAAAAAATTGGGAACTTATGAAAATTTTTAGATTATGAAAGTTTTAAAACTTATTAACAGTTAAAGAACCTTATAACTTGGTTAACTAAGTAAATTCATACATTTCAATCCAAGATTTATCATTCTATGCATTAATTTCCATGCTAATGCCAGGCAGAATATCATTTACTCTAAGTCTGGTGGGGAAGAAAATAATTTTATATATTCTCTTGGGCTACAATTTTTCGGCAAGTTGAAACCCCACATTTCTCTGGAAGCGTAATTCTCAACCTGCCATCATCTGTAGTATTTTATAATTTTTTCAAATGTATGATTAGAGGTATTTCAATTTCAGAATTCAAAGGCTTTTCAATTCCTATGATGAATTATGATTTATAAAAAATTATTTTCTAAAATAGACTTATTACTTTCAATTTCAGTTTTAGAATCTTTAATTAATGGTTTACAATGTTAATGAAATCACTTGTATTTCAAGTAAATCATGAATCTCACCCGGTTTATTTGCATAATGTTTCCCCCAAATCCCATTTTCACTGACTAATGTTTATACAAGTTTTGCACGAGTTCATTTTAAACTTTATAGCCTAATATATCACTAACATTGACAGGAAACTTCACAAATTGAATAAGCTAATCTCCCTGTGTATTTTAGTATTTAGTAGCTACTCACTAGATGGCATATCAATATTATAATTCGGTTTTTCTAAAGGTTGATCATTTCCAGGTTGACAGTTTTAGGAAAAGTAAGAATTGTAAATTTTGATGCTTGGTTCTTCTAGGGCTAATTCTTCGATATTTAAAATATTGAAAATTGAATCAAGTGTTTATTTGAAACAAGGAGGTTAAGTCCAGATCCATATAAACCCAAGTCTATCCAAATATTTTATTTATATTTTAAAGTAGAAGGTAGAGTGCTCAAATAAAAAATAAATAAATAATAATAATAATAAAAGCTAGTTAAATTGATCATAACCAATTAACCTTTAACTGCTGATGTGCAGTCTGCGAGACCGTGCGTGTTTTCCATCGTGTGATTTAAATACTTAATTACTGCCTTAAACCTTTTAATTAATTTTTATTGAGCTATCTGGCTAATTAATCATTAATTCATGTGTATTTATGGATTTTGGAAATATTGCCGGCAATATTCCCTGGGAATATTTCTTTGATTTTAAATTCCCGGGAATTTCACAACAGTTGTCCATACTAATGTGGAGAGTATGTTGATGGTGCATATGTGGGAATATAGAAGCTGTGAATCCATTTTAATTCAGCCATATATATCACACTTTCTCCTTAGGTGTCTTGATGGCATGAAGATGGCAATAATGAGGTGCTGAAACCGATTGCCATTACTATTGCGGCTGCTGTTGGTTTTTATATATTTTAAATATATTTCTAATAACCAATGTAATTGTCTCATTTTTGAAAGAATAAGATGTGAAAAGAGAGAGAGAGAGAGAGAGAGAGAGAGAGAATTGTAATGCAGAAAACTTGTATGAAACCTATGCCAAGAAAAATTCTTATGCCATAGATTGGATGGAAATTCAACAATTGTGTCCAATGATCAGGATGTAAATTCAGTCTAGGGAATAATAAGGAAAAAAGTAATTGCATCATACAAAATGCAGATAATTCAGTTGATTTCCTGAAAGATAGTTACAGTGAAGACGATTTTCCAGATTCCTCTGAACTGGTGTTTTTTATTTATGCAAGTTTTAGTACAGGTTTTTTGCAAACAACATTGACACGTGTATGTGGGGGAGGGGGAGGATCTGAGTAATTTTGTGTGCACAAGATAGGAGTGCCTGTGAAAACTATTATTGACTGATATTCTTTTTGTGTTGAGGTTTATGCAAAGTTTGTGAAGTATAGGGGGAAGTTGGGGGTTTGGGGTTACTCTTAAAATTGACAAGACTTGTTTTGGGAAAAAGAAATATGGGAGGGGTGGGCCGTGTGTTGGTTTATGGGTGTGGGCAGCTGTTGTTAGGGGGACGAAATTTCAGATATGGTTTTTATGGTTGTCAAAAAAGGTCAAAGTGGGTTTTGGTGGAGTTGATTGAAGAGTTATTTGAGAGTGGTTTTATGATAATGTCAGATGCTTTTTCATTGTATAAGGGGTTAGGGAAGAGAGGGTATAATCATTTAGTTGTAAACCACCAGACTGAATTTAAAAATTATTTTCAGGGGCGTGTACAAATACAGTAGAAGGGGGAATGGGGTGCTGTAAAAACTGCTATAGGGAAGGGAAAGTCGTGCTCTTCCATTTTGCAGTCTCATCTTGATGCGTACTGCTGGCAGAAGAGTGTCCTGGGTAATTTTTATTTTATTTCTTTCTTTTATGGGTGCTGTGGGGAAGATCTATAGGCCGAAGGTGTTAAGTTAAGTAGGTTGGGGGTGGGGGGTTGTGGGAAGGAGAGTTATGTGGTTGGGATTTGGTTCGGGTGAATTTATTAGACTTGGGTGGTCTTTTTTTTTCCCTTTCTTTTACTTTGCATATGGGGTTGCATGGGTTAGGTACCTTTCTTTTATTTATTTATTTATTTTTTTTTTTTTTTTTGGGGGGGGGGGGTATTTTGACTTGTGTAAGTGACTGTATGCATAGAATTTTTTTAAACAAAATTTTGATTTTTCTTCTAATTGGTGTGTGTGTGTGTGTGTGTGTGTGTGTGTGTGTGTGTGTGTGTGTGTGCGTGCGCGTGCATGCATGCGCACATGCTTGTCCAACTAAAGAGTTTTTATAAGCATTTTTTAAAAATGGTTTACTTTTTGTTGTGTAGTTTCTGTTGGTGTTGGTAGTAGTTGACAATTTTTACATAAGTTTCATATTATAGATTGAAATCTTGTGTTTAAAAGGTGATCTGTATTTCACTCTCATGGTAAGGTATAGGCTAACGGAGGGTCTTTTCTTCCCCTACCTCCCCCCCCCCCCCCTCCCCACAAGTGAGTGCTGAAGACGCTAATTTTTTGTCTGAAACCTGTGATCGGTGCTACGTTCAGTTGTTATAATCTGTAATTTACAAAGATAACGGCAGATTATTTATGATGTACAGTATTAAGATCTTATCCTGTTCATGGGTTTTCCAACATATTGATGTTTTTGTAGGTCAAAGTGATGGAAGTGTGATTTTGGACCCACTCTGAAATCTTGGTTGTGGTGATGGACTGAGCTGTAGTGCAGCCCGAGGTTTCGGTTAGGTTGGGATGCAACAGTTTGGTTGTGAGCTAGCGAAGGGGGGGGGGTTACAAGTAACTTTTACTGCTCCAAGCAGACTGGTATGCATAAGGTTCAGATTATACATTATTATGTTTAAAAAGTGATCTGTGTTTCACTCTGATGGTAAGTTATAGGTTAACAGAAAGGTGTTTTTTTGTTGCAAGTGAGTGCCAAAGGCAAGAATTTTTGTGCTGAGATCTGTGATCGATGGTAAATTCTGTCATTGTAATCTGTAATTTACTGTAATTTATGAGGATAAACACAGATTTTTTATAATCTTCAATACGTAAGTATTATTAATCCAGATATGGGTTTTCCAACTTGTTGATTTCATGGTCATAGCAGACGGGTGGAATCGCATCGTAAATTAATGCCTTTGAATTGGTATTGCCTTCTTTATTTTGTGTGTTTTAGAGGTTAATTTTAGTATTCAATACAATTTTAATGTTGATGGGAATTGGGATGGCCTTGATTGGTATCGTTCTCTTGATTTTATGTGTAGTTTAGGTTAATTAAAGTATTCAATACTACTATTGTGGTATTTGGCAACAATGTTGATTGGTATCGCTTTCTTCATTTGATTTTTAGATTAAGTGAACTATCTGATTCTGTGCATAGATTTTAGGTTGTTTTTGTTTTTAATTTTTACGTATTTGCGTCTGTTTTTAAAAATATATTTTTCTGTGTTTTCAGTTGGATTTTTTGTCATATTTTCCCGCTTAGAATGTACCCGCCCAAACTCACCATATCCATGTGATTGTTCCATTAGTGTCATTTTACATTAATTTTTGCAAGTTTATATGTTTGTGTTACACAAGTGTTTTCTTCGCCATATTGGCTATGACTACATACGTCAGTTTCGCCATATTGTTGACGTCATGAGTCAGAGCAGACGGGTGGAATCGTGTCATAAAGTATTGCCTTATTTAATTAATTAACTTTTTCATGCGACAGGCACATACAAAAGACACATACATACAACACATTCAGCTATCGGCCATGGCCTTCTTCAGAAATAGAGCACTCACGCAATCACACAGGCACACAACACAGTCATACAACCATCACCTCCGACTGCCACACTTCGAAGTGTGGCAGTAGGAGGTGATGGTTGTATGACTGTGTTGTGTGCCTGTGTGATTGCGTGAGTGCTCTATTTCTGAAGAAGGCCATGGCCGATAGCTGAATGTGTTGTATGTGTGTGTCTTTTGTATGTGCCTGTCGCAGCTCGTCGCCACGTCTTTGCAGTGAGTAGTAAACTGTCCTCACTATATTATTTATTCCAACCTGGACTTTCCATTATTATATTTTAACTTTTTCATGGATTTATACATTATTTACATTGCTGTGGTGTATACACTCAGCTGAAAAATGTTTCCATTTGAGAAAAAAAAATCATATTCTTGTTTAAAAGATTCAAGACAGAGAAGTGAGAGAACAATCTGTGTGAGTCGTTATTGCATCTTATGCATTTAAAATTTTGGCATATCAACACATCAGTGCTCTTTTAAAAGGCAGAACATGCTAAAGTGAAGTTTTCGTGGAAAGCATCTCTCTGTGACAGTTTGCGTGTGTTTCTTTACCACTGTCTCCTTTTTTTTCCCTTTAGTGCTTTCTCTTCTATGTCTCTTCCATTATCACTCTTGTCATCCATTTCCTTCAATCTTCCTTACTGCATTCTCCTTCTCTGTCACATTCACTGTCTCTCTGACACTGTCTTTGTCCCGTTCATTTTTCTGTCACGTCGTCCATTGTCATTCTTCGTTACAGTCCATTGTCTGCTTTTACCCACAATGTCATCAGCATGGTGGCAATGAAGTATATACCCGTAGCCAATATGGTGACCAAAACACATATAGACATACAAAAATTGATGTGAAACTGATAAAATGACACTAACAGCACAAGTGTGGGAAATTATCCATTCTAACATGATCTTCTTCACCACAACCAATTTTTTATTTTTCATCCGTTGACTTCACCAGCTCTCAACCAAATGGTTGCCTCCCAACATAACCTAGACTTCAGGCTACGCTACAGATCAACTGTCACCAAAACCAGATTTTTGCTTTTCACATTCGTTGGCTTCATCAAAAGCAATAATTACACCTCCCCACCTACATGAAATATGATATGTCGCCTCCCTATAAACAGTATGGAAATGCTGCAGAATATCGTCCTTACAGTGATTGGAATCTTATGCAAAAATACTCAACTAACACCAATAGAAACTACACTATGTCCCAGTTTATGAAAGACTAATGCAAAAACTAATCCGCAGGCACCTTACGCCCATACCATCCTTCACCATGTTGGTTGCCAACATCTTGTACACCAAACACAATCAGCTATAACACCAAGCAGCTGAAGAGATGTTCTCATGGCCAACATAGTATCTTCCTAGTCCATCATACAGCGAGCAAGAATTAAACTTATTCATCATATCCATCTTAACAAAAACAGGACAATAAAACACATGACACTATAGAAAGGTGAACTAAACCAGAAGCATCAAAATACTAGAACTTGGAGTAATGCATATGTCAGAAAACAACTTTAAGAGAATCAACTATACTGCTCAAATACAAAGAATGTCACACACCATACGGATATTACCACCAAAAACGATCACAAACCATTTAACTTTCACCACAGAGCATGTCACCACTTTACACACACTAAGCGTAAACACAGACAACACAAAATCACCGTGCAATGATGAGCTCACGGATCAATTACAACTATTTTCCAACTAGTCTCCTTCTTTTTGTTGCTGCAGCAGGGTGTGATGTGTATATAAGACAAATTCTATTGCTAAGTAAAAATTTGAGATTTTCTTTACATTCTTCATCACATGTATATGCAGAGTGTAAAGAATAAATAAATAAATAAAATCTACTTCATTTATTTAGGGAAAATTTATCAGAGAGTACAATATCCAAAATCATATTGTTTCACACAGTAGTTTTCTTAAAATGGAATGATTTGTGCTATGTTGGGGAGCTGGAAGTCTTCTCGGTTTGTCTCAATGCCATTAATCTAAAAATAGAGTTCACGGTGGAGTAGGACAACAACGGCCAACTTAAGTTCCTGTATAATCTACAGACCCATCAAGAAAATATAAGAGTATTTAAGAATGGCAAAAGACACACGTCATGCCCTAGCAACTTCTGGGATATGCAAAATTCCATACAATTGTAGTCACTTATATATTGAAACAATTAAAAGAAGTGTCAACACTTGCTTAGCTGAACATTAAAGAAACTGTCGTCTGGAACACGTCAAAAAATCGGCTGTAGAAGAACATGTTTTATGTGATGAAAACCATAAAATAAATTCCAGTGAAATAAGTGTATTATCTAGGACAACACATTATCATACACACATGTATAGAGAAGCAATAGAAATTCACAGACATTAGAATAATTTTAATAGAAAAGAAGAATGTCTCAAGTTAGACAAAATATGGATGTCAGCGTTGTGACAGCAAAATGACAATTGATTATTTTTAATCGAGAAGGACAACAATGTGCAGAAATAACCACACAACCAGCACCACATGATGAATGGTGGTGCCCTCTATGAATGCGAGACCCCTTCGAACCACAGTGGCAGTACCACAGAAGACCTAGGGTGATGTCTCCCACAGATGGAGATGAAATGTTAGAGAGAAGTTTTATTCATCAACCACAGCCTGGAAGTTTAACATGAAGACGACACTGACCGTGAAAGTTGACATTGTATGAGAAAATATGATGTTTGCCAAGAGAATAAACCTCCAGCTTGAGTTTGAGAAGTGCTGCTCTCACTACCTACCTTCAACATTCATGACCAAGTGAGGTACACTCACATTCAGAAGGATGGTGATTCAAATCCGCCTCAGGCAATCCAGATTTAGGTTTTCTGTGATTTCTCCAAACCTCTCCAGGAAAATACTGGGATGGTTCTTTTGAAAGGGTTGGGCCAAATTCTTTTCCTATCATTAACAAAACACACTGGGCGTATACTCCATTTCTAATGATCACACTTTTGATGGGATGTTAAACCTTAATTTTCCTTCCTTTTTCAATTCTTGTCGAAAATGTAAGCTGTAGTGTATGTTTTTCAGTGACAGAAGATTTCTTATATCAAAAACAATTTTAGTTTTTCCTTCTCATTCTGTTCAGCAAATCTCGCTGACCCTGAGTACCAGCTGATACTTCCATAATCCTCACCATTTTCTAAACCACCCAGTCCTTTCCTTTATCCCTCTTCCCTCCCCTTCTGCCAGAACAAGACGCTTTAGCTTCAAAAACTTATGTTTTCATATTATTTTTGTGTGTTTCCCCCTGTCACCATGTGATGAGTAGATTTTTTTTTTTTATTTTTTTTTTTAATTTAGCTTATTAAAGTTCTTGATATGTTATTTTAATCTTAGAAAGGAAGAGTGGGTAGTCTCCTACTAAGTTTCAATATTTATGGTTTACTTGAATACATTGTATATTTCCTTTGCAGCCGAGGAGAGATGCTCTCCGGAAATCAGGACAGATACTTGCACCTGTCATTGATTTGAAATCTAAAAAGGATGATGAAGATTCAAATTCCAACTCCAGTTTTGGCAGTTATTCAGGAAAGGTAAACAGGGAACCACTGTGCTGCAATAACTTCAAAATCTCATGCTGTCATTTTATGTGTGTTCTTTTTTATTGATTTAGGAAGGGAAAGGAAATAACTCGTCAAGAGATTTGGATTGGAATGTGGAAGGTGAATATGATCCAATGTGGCCAAATGATTATGAAAAAGTAGTGAAAGGTATGTCTAAGAATTATGTTTCATCATGTAACATATACATTGTGTCTACGTCATATTTTGTCTCATTTTTCAGTTGACAGGTATAAAATTTACTGTCTGCAATGCATTATCAAGAACACACTTTTTTATATATACTGTAGCAATAGATAAGTAGAGTACTTATTTATTTTGTCTGCATCTAAAACATAATTAAATAAAGCCATAGGGCCAGAAAATACAAAAATGGAACTTGTGACTATATTAGACGAAATGCAAATTTATGGTGTCTACAGAAACTGTTTGGGAAAATTTATTTGGGATAAGCTCCACCTATTGAGTGGAATTTGTCATAGGCCTATATTTTCTTCAATAAATAAATAAATAAAATTAAGAAAGAGGATGCACAAATTATAGAGTGTAAGTGTTATCTCAGCAACAGCTAGGCTTTTCTCAATACTTTGAATGGAAAATAGAAAAGGATGTTTTAGCTTTAAGTGACTTATAGCAAAGTGGCTGTAGGCTAGGATGATCAGGTCCTTATAGCATTTAGTGTATCTAATAGCTATTGAAAATATTTATACATGTAATCATACCATGCAGTACTATTATATTAATTACATTAATACTGCATGTTAAAAGCATGCAAAAATAAGTTTTCAGGGGCCCATATGTTGGATCATTTGCACACTTATCAGAAGGCTTGCCATACTGTAGTTACCCTACACTACAATTCAGAGTTTTTACTACACACTTCCTCAAGCCCAGCCAAACTGAGCAAATCAGTTGGTGGTCTAGGATGAGGTTAATACGTCTAATAAAAGCACCATTTGTTCCTGGGTGTTTCCTGAGTAAACCACAAGAAATCATGATTTTTTTGGGTACAAAACTTTGAATGGTGGGGATATATATTTTCGTACTTTTATTCTTTGCAAAATTTGGAAATTTTTACCACACATTCTTGAGATTGTATTCTCAAACTAGTAATTTTTAATTTTTTAGATATATTTCTCAGTGAAATCCAGAAGTTCATACTTGCTGTACTAAATAACTAACCATAAAAATGCCTCAGATATTTACAACACATTCTATAAAAATTTATCTAGAAGAAAAACTGTTTTCCTCTTTTCAAAAATATTTATCCATTATCAATGTACGTGCAGCCGAAAAACAATTATATTTGGGCACCAAAAGTGCCAGTTGTGCTGAGACATGCTATTTTAGCCATTATGAAACTTACTATGCGATTTCACAAAATCTACTTGGAAGAAAATTTGCTGTTTTGCACATCTCATTTTTATAGTTTTGCACAATGAAGGATTGATTTTATTTTTGCTATTCATTAGTTACTGAGCAGCATCAAAGTACTTAAGGTATTTCAACATATTTTAAAGAATTTGCAGAGGTAAAAGACATTGCACAGACTTTTCAAATGATTGAGTGTAGCATATTTATAGCAGCTTAGGAAATTCAGAAGAAATATCAAAGAGAGAGAGAGAGGCATGCAGTTATGGTGGGAGAGAGTCAGAAGCAGTAAAAAACAAATTGATATAGATAGTAGCAATTTGGGCAAAAGGGAGAGGAGACAGTAGAATGAGAGATAATTGGGTGACTGAAGCCTTCAGACCGGCAAACGTAAACATGATAAATTTGGTCCACTTTTCCAATATCCCCTATAACTACACCTTGCTGTCACTGCCATCTTGGTGCTGGTATTGCTACTAGGCCAGCTGCCTTCAAAGGACGATAGTGCCGCTCCACCCATTCATTAATCGCTGGCTGTCTCCTGTCGATGCCTCACTGCCTGATGAAAGGTGATGAAGCCTCTTCAGTGCTGCTGCTGTGCCCAGTGAGATTGGTTCGAACCCTGGCGCTGTCCTATGGTCAGGAACTTGTCCCCATCTCGTTGCATTGATATCGCTGCCGGTGGCTGGTGAGATAACTAGAGCTCCTCACTGTGACATGATGTCACGCTGACCTCTTGAGTGGCCCGTTGTCCAGACTTGAGAGAGGAATCGCAAACTGCTGATGACGACCTCTGAGTTGCAACTGCTAGTTGTTTACTCGCTGCCGTACTGGTGCACTCTGAATTAAACTGCAAACTCTGAAGCACTTGCTTTTTATTTCTCTCAGTTTGGCCGCATTCCCCCAAAAGTGCTGTTTCACGTCACATACAAGTCAACAACTTTGACACATGCCTGGTTTATTGACCCCAGTCATTACACACTTGCAGCTTCTGCTGTGTCTGCAGTTCTGGCTGACTGCGGACCAAGAGTCACGTATTAATGTTGTTGTGTTATTGGAATGCAACTCTTGCCTCAATCACTGGCTCTGAACCGGTGCCTCACTGCCTGCTTCTTTCACATTATGACTATTTTGTTTATTTACCTAAAATTTCTACAAAATACTCTAGTGGTGCTACACTGACCTCTCCCCTCTAAGAAACCTGGCTCTCCAGGTTTCCACCTGTAAGCCTCCTCTCTTAGATCACACACAGTCAGCCCTTCACTTGCGTTACATATCCTTGCATCAGTTATATCACGTGTCCTATAGACAGCTGAATTCCACGTCCATACACCGCTCCACTTGAACACTACCTGAGAAGTTTATGCTGTCCACTACATCTCAGTGTTCAGGCTCATGAGATCCAGCTATGGGAATTTGTACTTCACGAGGTTATGATTCCCAACTTGCTGTTCTCTTTAAGTACACAAAGATGGAGCATAACAAAACAAGGACTATGGTAATGCTTGGTAACGCAACACTGAGCATTACGGTAGTTCTTCTTTGCTGTTCCATAAACCCATGTACATGCTGCAACAACTGTTCTGTGGTAATAAGTCTTGCCCAGCTATAAGTTTCTCCAGGGACTGGATAAGTTCAGATTGCAAAGTGTTATTCACCCATGTTAGATTCTGCACTGGCAGTATCTCCACACTTACATCTGACGAATGAAGCTGTGGTTGCATAATGTTTAATGTCTCTGTGATAGCTGCTGGCAAATGAAATGTTGCTCCCACCAAGTCACAAAAGGTCCCATTAATTAATAATCTACTGCTGATTAATTCTACCTGTTTTGCCTCAACAAGCCAGCGAATGAGAGGGGGGGGGGGGGGTTAACTTATAGGCCTACCAGGCGAAAAAGCACAGGTTCATTGACAGAATAGACACAAAAATAAAAATACACACAAAGCTTAGCTTTTGCAACCTTAGGCAGCTTCGTCAGAGAAAGAGCAAGGAAGGAGAGGGAAAAAGGAAAGGATGAAGGTTGTAAAGGAGTGGGTGAGGAGTCATTTCAATCCTGGGAGAGGAAGGACTTACCTTAGGGGAAAATAGGATAGGTAAAAAAAACGCGTGCACACACACACACACACACACACACACACACACACACACACACACACCAAGGTAGCAAAGAAGTTGGACAGAGAAGCCAGTCGAGCCGGAGGCTCTGTCCAGAGATCAGAGGCAAAGATGTTGTGGGATGGTGGGTGGGAATTTGAAATTAACGGAGGTTGAAACCAGGTGGGCAATGGGAAGAGAGAATATGCGAAGGACAAGTTCAAGTTCTGAAACATTGGTGTCTGTGGGAAGTATCCAGATAACCCAGATGATGTAACACTGTACCAAGATGTGCTGGACGTGCGCCAAGGCATGCTCAGCCACAGGGTGAACCTCATTACCAACAAACACTGTCTGCCTGTGTCCATTCATGCGAATGGGCAGTTTGTTGCTGGTCATTCCCACATAGAAGGCTTCACAGTGCAGGCATGCCAGTTGGTAAATCACATGGGTGCCCTTGATCGTGTACAACTTCCGGGTTACAGGACTGGAGTAAGTGGCAGTGGGAGAGGGGGGGGGGGGGTGCATAGGAGAGATTTTACACTGCGGGCAGTTACATGGGTAGGAGCCAGAGGGTAGGGAAGGTGGTTTACGAATTTCATAGGGATGAACCAAGAGTTTATGAAGGTTAGGTGGGTGGCGGAAAGACACTCTTGGTGGAGTGGGAAGAATGTCATGAATGATGGATCTCATTTTGGGATAGGATTTGACGAAGTCATATCCCTGCTGGAGAGCCATATTCAGAGTCCGATCTAGTCAAGGGAAGTATCTGGTGACAAGAGGGGCACTTTTGGGGTTGTTCTGTGGAAGGTTCTGGTTTGGTGGGATGAGGAAGGGGCCCTGGCAGTTTGTTTCTGTATCAGATCAGGAGAGTAGCTGTGGGATGTGAAAGCTGTTATTAGGTTATTAGTGTACTGGTTCAGGGATTCAGAACTGGAGCAGACTCATTTGCCACAAAGATCTAAGCTGTAGGGAAGGGACCGTTTGATATGGAATGGATGGCAGCTGTCATAATGGAGGTACTGTTGTTTGTTAGTGGGTTTGATGTGGACGGATGTGTGAAGCTGGCTGTTGGATAGATGGAGGTTGACAGCGAGGAAAGTGGCATGGGATTTGGAATAGGACCAGGTGAATCTGATGAAATCAAAGGAGTTGAGGTTGGAGATGAAATTCTGGAGTTCTTCTTCACTGTCAGTCCAGATCATGAAGATGTTATCAATAAATCTGTACCAAACTTTCAGTTGACAGGCTTGGGTATCCAAAAAGGCTTCCTCTAAGTGTCCCATAAATAAGTTGGCATACGAGAGGACCATCCTGGTTCCCATGGCTGTTCTCTTTAGTTGTTGGTATGTGAAGAAGTTGTGAGTTAGGATGAAGCTGCCTAGGATTACAAGGAAAGAGGTTTTAGGTAGTGTTACAGGTGGTCGGTGTTAAAGGAAATACTCCATTGCAGTGAGATACAGGGCATGTGGAATGTTTGTGTGTAAGGAAGTGGCATCAGTAGTTACAAGGATGGTTTCCATAGGTAACGGATTGGGTAAGGATTTCAGGTGATCGACAAAGTGGTTGGTGTCTTTGATGAAGGATGGTAGACTGCACATAATGAGTTGAAGATGTTGGTCTACATAGGCAGAGCTTCCATCTGTGGGGCTTCATAACCAGCCACAATGGGCCGGTGTGGATGATTAGGTTTGTGAATTTTAGGAAGTAGGTAGAAGATGGGGTCATGAGGTTGATGGAGTCAGGTGAAAGGTGTTGTAGGGGGCCTAAGGCTCTGATTCCTTGAAGCTCAGTCTGGACATCAGGAATGGGATTGCTATGATGAGCTTTGTATGCTGACGCAGTCCCTCAGTCACATACACCCGCCGATCAAGTACCACAGTCGTGGATCCCTTGTCAGTCGGGAGAATTATGATGGAGCGGTCAGCCTTCAGATCATGGATAGCCTGGACTTCAGCTGTGGTGATGTTGGGAGTTGGATTAAGGTTTTTTAGGAAAGATTTAGAGGCCAGTGGAAATGAGAAATTCCTGCAAGTTTTCAAGAGGGTGATTTTGAGGAAGAGGAGGTGAGTCTTGCTGTGATGGAGGACAGAACTGTTCCAGGTATGGTTCAGTTTGAATGGTGTCAATTGGACGCTACTTTGGCGACTTGCATGTACCGAGCCTACTCCAGTTATCCAACTGGGAAAAGTGGACCTACAGCTTAATGTGGAATCTGAACCACGTGTCATTTCTGGCAATTCCTCACATCATTGAGAGGTGAAGGATGGGTTAAAACGCAGACTGAAATAATCCGAGGTTCGACCAGGTTTTGAACCCTCGTCCCTTCAGTTTCCAGTCAAGCGCACTGTAAAACCACCGGGCCCGACACATAAATCAAGTGATTCCCTGTTTTCTGAAAATACAAGCTAGGCTGAGACACCTTCCTAATGCACTATCTACCTCCTGGTTTTCCTCTAAATAATGCATTTCGCTTGTACCAACCCCTGATTGAACTGGTCTCACAGGGCACACCATGATTCTTCCCCTCCTGCATTGATGCAGCTTGCAGTGTTGCCATTAAGTCATAAGTGATGACCATGTTGCTACAATCGACCTCTTCTTCCAGAACACAGCACCCAAATTATGAAATAGTTAGTTATGTAAGTAACACAGCTCTTCAAATTAACTTCAGCAATCCTTTCTTCTTCAATAGTTTATAATTGGGTAAAGATTTGAGTTGTACTTAATAGAATTTAGGCTACGACTTCCGTAGCAGGGACGGAACACACTCAGCGAGAATATTTTAACTGAATAAAAGGAACACAAGATGATTAACTTTTACGAACATCTTGTATTATGCCCCATAGGCTAAAGTTACATACAATTCATACTGGATCAAGTCTCAATAAGAAGTTGACTAGAAACTACTTTGACAAACTCAAATTATTATTAATTTTTTTCCCCAACCATGTATGTATAAGTCCCATGCCAACAGCATCTCTTCTGACTCCCATTTATTCTTTGCTGTGTTGCATGATGGCCTCTTCTTCAGCCACTATGACTGTCTTTGGACCATCTCACCTGCTCGCTCCCGCATACGTGCGCACACAAGCGCATGGCAAAAAGTAAAATCCTTAAATATCTACTATCTATATATGGTGAATCCACACATCTCGTGGCACTCATTTGGTAAATGTGTGTGTATTTGTTTACCTTCCTTTTCTTCCCCAAAAGTAAGTGTTTCCTCTCCCGGGATTGGAATGGCTCTTTAACCCCTCCCTTAAAACCCTCATCATTTCCTTTTCCCTCTCCTTCCCTTCTGCCTGAAGAAGCAACTGGGTTGCGAAAGCTTGTGTGTGTGTGTGTGTGTGTGTGTGTGTGTGTGTGTGTGTGTGTGTGTGTGTGTTTTATTTATTTGTGCTACTATCACACCTGTGCTCCTTCGCGTGGTGAGTAATCTTCATCTATTTTTTATATATAATTTTTCCTGCTAGGTATTTTTCGTCTGTGTGTGTGTGTGTGTGTGTGTGTGTGTGTGTGTGTGTGTGTGCTTGTTTACTTTTCCTTTCTCCCCCTTAAGATAAGTTCTTCCACTCCTGGGATTGGAATGACTCCTTTTCCACTTCCTTAAAACAAAACAAAAACTTAGGTTTGTGTTAAAAAACACATTTGCTTTCGTTTTAGAATGTTTCCAAATATGTACATTCATGGGTTCCAGCCGTACATTGATACTGGTGAAAGTCGTTTTCCAATAGCTGTTATTGTTCCAGAGATATTTTGGGTGGACAAGATAGCTGGGACACCCTGTATAACAACAACATTCTGATTGGCTGTTACACCTGATACATGTTTGGCTGTTCCTACTTTCCTTCAGTTTTCTTGCTGTTACCAACAACTACACATAGTGAATAAGTTATTGACACCATTTGTGCATATTAACACTGGAAAAAACATTTACCAGTCAAAGTACTGTTTAGATTAGGACTTCAGAATTCTGATGAAGTTGCACTTCAGTGAATATGTAGACTTAATTCAGCAATTGCTACAGAATAACTTCACTTAGGTGAATTTTCTATTTCCAGACATTTATTAAATATTTCCTTGCAAACTAATACATTTATAAGGACACATTTGTCTGGTCGTGACTTTATTTAAGAAGTGAAGCAACTTAAGGGAGGACTACACGAAAAACAAGTACAAATAAAACCTGTCACAAAATCCACAATTGTGAGTTACATAAATGAATTTTTATACAATGGTTGATGGTAGTCAAAGTATCTACTGAAAGAGTTTTGTAATTTTAATTGAAATTTTTAAATTTTTTGGAAGTTTATGAACTCATGATTCACAAAGGTACCATTTAGTAAGAAAGTTTATACGCAATTTACTTGAATTTTTTGCAGTATGATCTCAACTATCATATAAAGAAACCCACATAATCATTTCCATTTAATGATATTTAACAAAGTTTTAGGTTTATTTATTTATTTTAATTTATAAACTACACATAGAAATTCTACTGTTTTATATTGACAAACATTAATGATATTGAATATTCACCCTGTATACATATTTCTTATATATAATGCAAAAGACATGCCAAAAATCACAGTCAAATCTTTTCTTCTTTTGGAGAAAAATGTACCTCAATAATGAAAACGGTAGTTCTGAGAAAATGCATTTTAAAGTTAACAATGCTTTTTTGTTACCATTCCTATGTTCAAAAGCCTCCAGATCTGTAATAAATGTCTTCATTTCCTTCAAGACTTCTCTTCTGGCTTCTTTTCTGTCTTGTTTGCTCTGCGAGGTCTTCAATGGATTTCATGGCTGCAAGTATACGTTGAGTGTGAATCCCCATCAAGATGTCGCGAGTAAAAACTCCAGGCTTGAAGCCCATTCTGTACAAGACTCTTATCCTCTCTGAGCTGCCACCATAAAGGACAATAGCTGCACCACAAACTGCAATATTAATTACCTTGGATGAGAAAAATGTTGTTTGGGGGCAACATTTTCAGATGAGGGCCTTCAGAGACTAATTAGGACTCTGAATTCTGCCATGAACACATTTCTTGGGAGGGCTATTATTCCACAGCCTTCTTGATGTAGTATACAGATATTCCCTGCATTCTGATTGCACAACATTGAAAAGAAAATGCCACATAAGCAGATAATACTAGAGAATTAAGAACAAGGAAGAAGGCGTGGCCCTGTGCAAGCTATTACAAATTATTATTTTTTTCGCATTTTGAAGCGGAATTGGAAGGTAATATTTGGCAATTTAAATTTCAGTACCATGTAGTAAATAAAGAGCATTAAAAATTCACAATTTTAGTCATTTTTGTGTACATCCCCCCTTAATAATAATAATAAAAATAACAACAATGTTCAAAGCACAGAACATTGGAACACAGAACATTGATCTCGTTGCTTCCCATTCTTCTATGGACCAGAGCCTCTCTATGATTTCTCTGTATGCTCTACTACTCGACCCAGAACCTGTACAGGCAGAGTTCCCTGTCCAATTTCTGATCTCAGGATGTTTAATATCCCCAAAAAATAAGTTAACTGTCTTGAGTCGAGCATAAGGAATATAGTGAACAATATTACATTACAAAGTATTCTTAATATGGAAAATGGTATTTTCGTCTGCGAAAAAGTGTGATTTTTAAGGGAAAATTCAGGAATATGTTATTTTTATTTATTTGTTTTTTATCCTTGTCTGCCTTAAAGTGGTCATATTAAAGAAGCTGAAATTATTGAGGGCTGTGGAACTTGCGAAATAGTTTTCATACTGTGCATACTCATGATTCTCAACAATGTTTCTTTCCAATTTAAACACGTTCAGTTTCCTGGAAGCATATACTTCGCCATGACCATCAACAAGTCACAGTGACAGACGTTTTGAGTTGCTGATATTGACCTCAGGATGAACTGGTTTTGCACTTGGACCACTATGTAGGTTGCTCACAGGCCACGGTCATAATTAAATGCTCCTAAGGGCAAAAATGACACTTTGCGTTTATTCAAACATATATTTCGCGTTTTGTTGTTGACTTAAAGATGCGCCGATTTGTGGCAATGTAGTTCTTCTTTTCACCAGCTTCTTTGGCGGAGCACCTGGCATGTACTCAAACAGAATGGTTTGTTAACGAGAGAATAACACTGATTTGTGGCGGTGTAGTTCGTCTTTGCGCTAGCTTCTTTGCCAGAGCGACTGGCGAGTACTCAAACAATCAGAACCAGTTCCTTTGTTGAAGTGAGAATAAATAGTTGTGTTGTTTTTGTGATACACTGATTAATAAAGAACTTTATCTGTCACAGTTGGGTATCATAATACCCACAACCTCAAAAAAGCGATAATAGTGAAAGATGCCGATCCTATGCAAACGTCACAAAAATCCTTATGTATATGTTTGTACTCGAGAATGCAAATAAATTATCGAAAATTGTCATGTGAAACATCGAAAAATACAAACCAAACGGAACTGTAGGAGTTTTACTATGTAAATAATTAATTCCAGTAAAAGGCAGTAATTTTGAAGATGTGTTACATAGCCTGGCAGCGCCGTCCAAATGATATCTATAGCGGTTCAGGTAATTTTGAAGATGTGTTATAGCCCAGCAATGGCGTTCTCGATTATAATGAATGAAATTACATAAAAAATTTCCACTTCCCATAAAATTACCAGTTCTGCCTGGCGCTTAAAATAGCGACGTCCTCAATTATAATGAATGAAATTACGTCAAAAATTTCTACTTCCCATAAAATTACCAGTTCTGTATGGCGCTTAAAATAGTGGCTTCCTCGATTATAATGAATGAAATTACGTCAAAAATTTCTACTTCCCATAAAATTACCAGTTTTGCCTGGCGCTTAAAATAGTAAAAATTTGGATAACCTTTATTGTATAATCAACTCCCTGGTGAGTATTTAGATGTCTATTATGTACATATATCACACATAAACTACGAAAATGCAAGGCTGATCCAGTAAGCATATTTTACTATTTAAAACATTATTTCCTGCCTTTTACATTTTCCTGCATTTTACACCATTTCACTGAAGTCCCCTGAAAAGCGTAAAAATGAGGTTCTACTGTATATATAAAATTTAAAAGACTAGAAGAGGAGGTGATTCAAATTAAGATTCATGTCAGGCTGTGAGGCATACTTTGGTGACTTGATTGGTACAGATTGTCCCCACAGATAACAAAAATAGGGTTATAGTTACATTTCACCACAAAGTTTAAACTGCTGGTTAATATTTTTTATTAAATGATAATGATATTTCCTGACATGTTTGTGTTACAGTACAGTAAAAGTTTAATTCTGATAAGAATAAGGCTAAAAAAGTGTGATATATATATATATATATATTTTAAGCTAGAGAGAATCCCACTGTTTGTATTTATATTTATCATCATCTGCTTAGCACAAGTTCTTTTCTGGTTTAGAGTGCCACATCAGTTGAATGCCCGCCAAAAGTGATAGCAGTTAAAATGGCCATTACGGGAGTGTGTGTATGCATGCTTGGCATCATTATACCAAGGCCAAGAGAGCTACAGTTTATCTGTGCCCTTTGCTGCAGTCACTAGTGTTTGACACAACTATTATTAACATGATTGCAAACCACTGAGGTGGTCTGTTCTGTGCTCATGATGATTCTAATAAAATCAGTTCTCTCTCTGTATTTGGAAGGTCGATGGCTGTTTGGCTTGTTCATCTGTCATTCTCTTTGATCACATTTATGATTTGTTTTCACCGCTTGTAGTCTTGTTCTCATTATTGTTGTGGCTTAGTGTTTCATGTTCATCTTAGTTGTTATCTTGTCCTGGTCTGTGGTCAAGTCCACTGTCTGTGTGTTGCATTCACATGCATACTAACAATTCCACTCCCATGAACCACAGACATTGCCGAGGTGGGGTGGCTTGCGTGCCTCAACGATACAGATAGCCGTACCGTAGGTGCAACCACAGCGGAGGGGTATCTGTGGAGAGGCCAGACAAACGTGTGGTTCCTGAAGAGGGGCAGCAGCCTTTTCAGTAGTTGCAGGGGCAACAGTCTGGATGATTGACTGAACTGGCCTTGTAACATCAGCTAATGTGGCTTTGCCACACAGCTACTGCGAACGGCTGAAAGCAAGGGGAAACTACAGCCGTTACCTTTCCCGAGGACATGCAGCTCTACTGTATGAACATATGATGATGGCATCCTCTCGGGTAAAATATTCCGGAGGTAAAATAGTCCCCCATTCGGATCTCCGGGCGGGGACTACTCAGGAGGATGTGATCATCAGGAAAGACAATACTGGCATTCTACGGGTCGGAGCGTGGAATGTTAGATCCCTTAATAGAGTAGGAAAATTAGAAAATTTAAAAAGGGAAATGGATAGGTTGAAGTTAGATATAGTGGGGATTAGTGAAGTTCGGTGGCAGGATGAACAGGATTTCTGGTCAGGTGAGTACAGGATTATAAATACAAAATCAGTTGGGGGTATCACAGGAGTAGGATTGATAATGAATAAGAAAATAGGAATGCGGGTAAACTACTATGACCAGCACAGCGATCGCATTATCATTGTCAAGATAGATACGAAGCCAACACCGACAACAGTAGTACAGGTTTATATGCCAACTAGCTCTGCCGATGATGAGGAGATCGAAGAAATATATGAGGAGCTAAAGGAAATTATTCAGACAATTAAGGGAGAGGAAAACTTAATTGTTATGGGAGACTGGAATTCGGTAGTAGGACAAGGAAGGGAAGGAAAGATAGTGGGTGAATATGGTCTGGGCAAAAGGAATGAAAGAGGAAGCCGCCTGGTAGAATTTTGCACGGAACATAATTTAGTTATAACAAACACCTGGTTCAAGAATCACAAAAGAAGGTTGTATACGTGGAAGAGACCAGGAGACACCGGGAGATACCAGATAGATTTTATAATGGTAAGACATAGATTTCGGAACCAGGTTTTACAGTGTAAGACATACCCAGGGGCAGATATAGACTCTGACCATAACTTGTTGGTTATGAACTGTAGGCTGAAACTGAAGAAACTACAAAAAGGTAGGAAAATAAGGAGGTGGGACTTGGATAAATTGAAGGAACCTGAGGTTCTTAAGAATTTCAGAGGGAGCTTTAGGCAACAATTGACAGAAACAAGGGAAAATAAAACAGTAGAGGAGGAATGGGTAAAATTGAGAGATGAAATAGTGAAGGTAGCAGAGGACAAAATAGGCAGGAAGGAAAGACCTACAAAAAATCCTTGGATATCACAGGAGATACTAAATTTAATCGATGAAAGGAGGAAATATAAAAATGCAGTAAATGAAACAGGCAAAATGGAGTACAGACGACTAAGAAATGAGATTGACAGGAAGTGCAAAATGGCTAAGCAGGAGTGGCTAGAAGGCAAATGCAAGGATGTAGAAGAATGTATAAACAGGGGAAAAATAGATACAGCCTACAGGAAAATAAAAGAAACATTTGGAGATAAGAAAAACAGCTCTATGAATATCAAGGACACGGATGGAAAACCAGTTCTCAGCAAAGAAGGGAAAGCTGAAAGGTGGAAAGAGTATATACAGGGGCTCTACAAAGGAAATGAACTTCGAGACACTATTGTAGGAACGGAAGAGGATGTAGATGAAGATGAAATAGGAGATACTGTACTGAGAGAAGAATTTGACAGAGCCCTGAAAGACCTAAGTCGAAACAAGGCTCCTGGAGTAGATGATATTCCCTCAGATCTACTGAAGTCTCTGGGAGAACCAGCCATGACAGACCTGTTTCACCTGGTGTGTAAGATGTATGAGACAGGCGAAGTACCCTCAGACTTTAAGAAAAATGTTATAATCCCCATCCCTAAGAAAGCAGGTGCAGACAGGTGTGAAAACTACAGAACCATCAGTTTAATAAGTCATGGTTGCAAAATATTAACGCGAATTATATACAGAAGGATGGAAAAGTTGGTAGAAGCCGACCTCGGGGAAGATCAGTTTGGGTTCAGGAGAAATGTAGGAACACGGGAGGCAATACTCACTTTACGGCTTATCCTAGAAGATAGATTAAGAAAAAGGAAACCTACATTTCTAGCTTTTGTAGATTTGGAGAAGGCTTTTGACAATGTTGATTGGAATAAACTCTTTGAAGTTCTGAAGCAAGCAGGAGTAAAATATAGGGAGCGTAAGGTTATTTACAACTTGTACAAAAACCAGACAGTTGTTGTCAGAGTTGAAGGGCATGAAAGGGATGCAGTGGTTGGGAAGGGAGTGAGACAGGGTTGTAGCCTTTCTCCAATGTTATTCAATTTGTACATCGAGCAAGCTATAAAGGAAAGCAAGGAGAAATTTGGAGAAGGAATTAAAGTTCAGGGTGAAGAATTTAAAACATTGCGTTTTGCCGACGACATAGTAATTCTGTCAGATACAGCAAAGGACCTGGAAGAGCAATTGAACGGAATGGACAGTGTGCTGAAAGGTGCATATAAGATGAACATTAACAAGAGTAAAACTAGGGTAATGGAGTGCAGTGTAAGAAAATCAGGTGATGCTGAAGGAATTAGGTTGGGAAACGAAGCAATAAAGGAGGTAGATGAGTTTTGTTACTTGGGAAGTAAAATAACAAATGATGGTCGCAGTACAGAGGATATAAAATGCAGAATGGCAATGGGTAGAAAAGCGTTTTTGAAAAAGAGAAATTTGTTAACATCGAATATTGATTTAAGCCTAAGGAAGTCCTTTCTGAGGGCATTTGTATGGAGTGTTGCCTTGTATGGGAGTGAGACATGGATGATAAACAGTGCAGGCAGGAAGAGGATTGAGGCTTTTGAAATATGGTGTTACAGAAGAATGCTGAAGATTAGGTGGGTGGATCGCGTAACTAATGAGGAGGTACTGAACAGAATTGGGGAGGAAAGAAATTTCTGGCATACCTTGACTAAAAGAAGGGATAGATTGGTGGGACACATTCTTAGACATCAAGGAATTGTGAATTTAGCATTAGAGGGAAGTGTGTGGGGTAAAAATCGCAGAGGAAGACCAAGAGATGGATACAGTAAGCAGATTCAGACAGATGTAGGTTGCCGTTCTTATGAGGAGATGAAGAGGCTTGCTCAGGATAGGGTATTGTGGAGAGCTGCATCAAACCAGTCTCCGGACTGAAGACCACAACAACAACAACTAACAATTAGGATTCTCTTCCACAAGCAGCTCCCCTAACTGTAAGCAACCTGCATTTCTTGTGCCATTCTGCAACTCCAACAGCACTCGGATTTACGCAAGCACCCACAGATATGTGGTAGTATTGATGAGGAGGTAAAAAATATAGTTCAGTAACATGGACAGTAAAGTGGTTTTACTGTTTGAGCAACAGCAGCAGCTAATGCAGAAGGAGCAGCAACTCCAGTTTGACATGATACAAGAACACTTCAGCTGCAGACAGATAACTCCAAGGACATGAGGCTGTCACATAAGGCCTCAGCAGATCCCGTGAGTGAGTTCTCCATTTGTCTTCCCTCAGTTCCACCCTTCATTTCAGGAGATATACCAATTATTATTCCCATATATACACCACATGGTTCCTTCCAGGCTTGAATTCCATCAATACCACTAACAGTAAGGGCAGTCATGCCACTTTTGGAGCATGGACTTGGTCTCAAATGTGATTTCACTAACATCAATCAAAATGGCAAGGCTTTGTACTGTGAATACTTGATTCTTCAACTTATGGTCCAGGTTGTGCCATGTATTGAAGTCCCCCACAGTGGCATTGAAACTGGATAACTTGTCCTTGGAGACCATGGTACTCAGTGCATATTCATTTGAAAGCACACAGGCGGCTAACAAATGACTTGTGCTGTGGCCACAAGTAACAGAGGTCAGTGCATCTCCACATACTCCACCTACTTACAGCTGGCAAAGTACAGCTCCCAGGTGGTTTGTTGATGTGAACGTCTCTTTGGCTCCTGAGTCTCCATAGCCCCCTCGACACAGATCTGGGGGGGCTGCTCCTGTCCTGACAGCAGTATTTATCCTCTCACTCCAGAACAGACTGTCTAGATCACTGGGAGTCCTACACACATTGTGACAAAAAGGGCCATCTTTGATTGGCGTGTCATAGCCATGCAACGCACACCTTTTTGTAAAGTCTGCTTCTATAAAGAGGGTATCTAATTTCGGGCGGACACAGTCTCTTTGATCTACCTGGACTGAGCTCACCCAAGTCATCTCCATCCTTACAGGAACAATTCTATTCTCTTATGTGGGTAGTTCTCTGGCACATCAATCTAACTCTTACCTGGCTCATTATGTTATTTGTTGTCGCTCTTCCATTGCCCACAAACACTTTTGGTCTGGGTGTTTTTATATTGTTTGGGTTTCCTGTTTCAGATGAAGTCAAGGTCATATCTACTACAGTCCACTTCTAGGAAATAGAAAAATCTCTGCTTTCACATCTCTATTTAAACCGGATTTGGAGCGCACCTTAAGAGTTTCAGGTTCACATCACCCTTCAACCAGACATCATGAAGTGTTTCTACTGTGTCAGACCCATATCAGTTGCACTAAATACTGCAGTGAAGTAGGAGTTTGATTGTCTCCAAGCTGCTGTGTTACTAAGTAGTACTTTGATTACACACTTTCATTATCTTTAGGAGCCGCGGCAGATTAGCCGCACATACTGGAGGCCGTGTTGCGGTGCACGCGTCCAAAGCTACCTTTCGGTTACATAGAGGTTTCAAGGCCACAGTCAATCTTCAATCACAGGTTTCAACTTATCCTGTTCCCCAGCATGAAGATCTTACCAAACTTGTTGTATAGCAGTACTTCTCAAAGATTGACCGTGAAGATCCTTACCTTCAGTTGCCTCTAGATAAGGAATCTCTGAACATGTCCTTCGAGTCATACAAGTACAAGAAACTTCCATTCACCATCGCCTGGGCCCCTGCAATTTTCCATAGGTCTCAGGAACAATTGATACAACACATTCCAGCTTGTGTGAATTATCTGGATGCTGTCACTGTTATAGTAGCCTTCCGCCAGGAGCATTTACACAACCTCTGCACCCTCTTTACTACCTTTTGTGATGCAGGCTAAAGTTGTTATATAGGGAAATGTAGATTTCCTTTTTATTTTTATTTATTGATTTATTGAAAGTAGAGTATTTGGAGCATTGACTCATTAAAGAAAGAATCGGGACACTGCTGTACATGTCACCAGTATCAATCCCCCCTCGCCAGGAGGCTTCCCAGAACTACAATTGTTCCTGGGAAAAGTCGACTAATACTCTTTAAATTCCTACCACAAGCAGCCCACATAGCATAAACCCTCAGTCAATTGCATAAACAATGAAGTGCATATGACTAGGTTTTTTCCCACATGAAAACAGTACAGAAATCTGCTCCTTCAGATGGAGGTGCTACAAAGTTCTTGTACAGTTCTCTTCAGAATGGTTGTGGTGGCTGACGTATCTGGCTTTGTCATTGGGGCATTGTACCTGAGTGCATACAATTCCACCATATCGTATAAATACATGGTGTAACACTTTAACGCCAACACTTTGTTGCTTCTATCTGCTGGTCCAGCCCCTCAATTTGAGCAACAGGAGGTCCTCACCCTTCACATCAACACTGCATGACAACATACATTGGATCAGTTCCCACACCACCACACGCCGGGATGCTACCCTGCAGTAGTTCCTGCGCTACAGGACCCATGGCTGGTCAACTTACCTGGCCCACCTGTTGACAACTGAACTCAGTCTCTGGAAACACATTGATTTGATTTGATTTTTCCAGGGAAGCCAAAACAGTCTTGGTCTAACCCGCCACTGCCCGCACCGAAACTAAGTTTATTGTGCGGTAATGCTCCCTGTATATCTAGTAAAGCCAACCAATGCCCTTGAACAGTGCAAGGAGTCCCTTTACCAGTTCTTTATTAGACACAATTTCTTCGGGTCTGGTTGTCCCAAATATTGTGTGCCTTTTATTCTCCAATGCAATGCATTCGAAGATTAGATGTGATGCAGTTTCATCACCGTCATCACAGATCCTACATTTAGGGTCCTCTGCTGTTATTCCCATTGTACGTAGGTGTTTTTTGAAATTCCCATGGACTGTCAGCAATCCAACCATGAGTCTAATCTCTCTCCTGTTCAGGCCTAGGATTGCAGAGCTTCTTTTAAAACATGGCTTTGGCATCATTACCTTGCCGTGTTTTTGTTGATGGACTTTGGTCCAATATTCTACATGCTGTCTTCTGAGCCAGTTACATAGCTCCAATTTGAGCATTGCCTTGGTGATTGTCAGACAGGTTCCGGTCCAATAAATGGAGTCTCTGCCCCCATCCTGGTTAATCTGTCGGCATGTTTGTTGCCACTGATCCCCGAGTGGCCAGGGACCCACAATAGGTTTACTTGATTGCTTTCCCCTAGCTCCACCAGAACCCTGTGACATTCTGCAACAATTTTAGACCTTTTTGCAGGAGCTGCCAGTGATCTCAGGGCTGCCTGGCTATCTGAATAGATATAGATGCTACGATCTTTGTAGCACCTACGCAAATTCTCCTCCACACACGCCCTGATGGCAGTGATTTCGGCCTGGAATACTGAGGCAAGTTTTCCTAGAGAGATGACACCCTCCAGTCTTGGCTGCACCCCATATACCCCGGCCCCAACACCTTGGTCGGATTTTGACCCGTCAGTGAACCAGACAATATCCCCCGTACGGTGTCGAACCATTTTCTCCCATTGCTCCCTACTTCCAATTGTTATATTGAAATGCTTGTTGAAGCAGTATGGGGCTATAATATAGTCAGCTGGCATTTCCTCAACCTTTCCTATATTTACCTCACTCACTTTTTTAGTGTGTGATTCTGGATATCCCAAAGAGTTCCAGTTGTTGCCAGATTTGAGTCGGTATGCACCAGCCGCCGCCTCCATCTTGACCCAAAGGTGTAATGGGGGCATATCCAGCATGGTTTCCATCCCAGCAGTTGGTGTGCTGCTAATTCCGCCTGTTATGGCTAAGCAGGCTAATCTCTGTACCTTACCAAGCTCCTTAGCAGCAACCTGCTGTTCTACCTTCTTCCACCACACGACCGCCCCATAGGTGATCCTGGGTCTAATCACTGTGGTGTATATCCAGTGCATACCCTTGGGGCTCAGGCCCCAATTTTTGCCACAAGCTCTCCTGGTACTCACAAGAGTACCTTTTGCCTTGGAGCAAATATTCATGATGTGAGGGGTCCATGTCAGTTTCTCATCTAGGGTAACCCCTAAATATTTCACTGTCCCCTTCACAGGTAGTGCTTCATTGAAAAGCTTTAGATTCCAACTTGAATGTTGTATATGCTTCTTTGTGAATGGTACAACAACAGTCTTCTTAGGACTAACCCCCAGATCCTGTTTTCTGTACCATTCTTGCACAATGTCCAAAGCACCTTGTGTCATATCCTTTACTGTGTCAGCAAATTTGCCAAGTATTACTATGACAAGATCATCTGCGTATCCTTGGCAAAAGTACTGCCTAGAGTTTAATTCTCCAATGAGATCATTCACCACTAGATTCCACAATAAAGGGGAAAGAACTCCTTGCGGGCAACCTCTAGTGGTGTTGATTACCATTTTTTCATTCATCATGGTAGCTTCTACCTTTCTTCCACTGAGCATGGCCCTAGTCCACCTACATATAGTGGTCCCTAGGTCATGCACCTCTGCTGCCCTAACCATGGAATCAAAGGTCGTGTTGCTAAAAGCCCCCTCGATATCCAGGAAGATACAGAGGGCTATTTCCTGAAAGTGTAGTGCTTTCTCCACCTTCCCAACTAGTTGGTGGAGAGCTGTCTCACATGATTTACCTGGCTGATATGCATGTTGGTTTCAATGTAGAGGAGCCCTACTTAACCCCCTTTCTCCAACATACACATTAACCAGCTTTTCCAATGTCTTAAGAATGAAGGAGGACAGGCTGATTGGTCTCATATCCTTGGCCTTGGTATGATCAATTCTCCCTAGTATGGGAATTAAGACAACCTTCACTGCCCTCCAGGCATTGGGAATGATTCCTGCTGCTAGGCTAACCCTGAATAACCTGCATAGGGATCTAATAAGATTTTCTCCCGCTTGTTGCAGGAGAGCTGGGAAGATTCCATCGGGGCCAGGTGACTTGAAAGATTGAAATGTTCCCACCGCCCATTGGACCTTACTGAGATCGACACACTCCTTGGCCAAATCCCAGTCCTCTTTGCGAATACCTGAGAACCTTTGTCTCTCAGGAATTGCATTCTGGTCTGAGTTATACCCCAGAGTATATTGAGGAAAGTGAGTCTTGAGGAGTAGTTCCAGCGTTTCATGTGCTGTCTTTGTATACTCCCCATCCTCCTTCCTCAATGTTCCTCCTGGATTAGTTGGTACCCTAGTGAGGATTTTATGAAGTCTCGCTTGAGCAGCCGTGCCCTCCACTTCCTGCCTGTCTGATGGCAAGGTTGTAATTGACGAGGGCCTCACGATACTTTGCCCATTGTCCCTTGCACCTCGCAAGGTTAAACAGTCTTCATACCTGTTTCCTTTGCATTTCTAGATTATTATTCCACTAAGGCACACTCCTATTTGTGCACTTCTTGTTGATTGGGCAGTTGTCCTGGTATGAGGTCACTATAGCAGAGGTTACAGCCTCTGCTACTTCCTCGAACTCTGCTGGATTCCTTATCGAAGTTTTAATTTCCGATAGGCTGAAGTCAAGGTCTTTCCTATATGTCTCCCAGTCTGTTTTCCTGGGGTTCCTATAGACCATAGTCTGTCTGGTTCCCATTTCAACCTTGAATTTAATATACATGTGATCCGATGAGGATGGCTCCAGGACCACATGCCACTGTTTGACGTAACTTCCCATCATCATGGAACTAAAAGTTATGTCAATTACTTCTTCCCTTCTACTATTCTGAATGTGGGTTCATCACCCCTATTCAGGATCTCCAAGTTGTTAGGTAGGAGAAATTCAAGAAGGGGCTCACCTCTACTGTTGGTGTCCTTGCTGCCCCACGATAGATTGTGGGCATTGGCATCACATCCCACCACCAGTTCGTCACCTTGCCGATGGCAGGCTTCCATCAGTCTTCTGACTTCCAAAGAAGGAGGAGAGCTGTCTTCGTAAGGAAGGTATGCTGAGGCCAAAACAATTTCCCTCGTGATACCTTCCTCACGTTGCTGCATCCTGATGGTCACCAGGTCCCTGGAACAAAACTCCATCATTGGTATGGAAGGTATTCCATTTCTAACATAAATGCATGTTCTGGAGTTTTTTAGATTTCTGGCATAAATCAGCTTACCACCAGTACCACCGAGGCCCGATACACCTTTATATAAACAGGGTTCTTGTATCAGGGCCACGTCCATCACCTGTCTCCACAGGCGACAGCTCAGGACAGCAGTGGCCCCTTTACTGTGCTGCAGGTTTATCTGCAGCATTTCCAGTCCCCATCTTGCTGCCATTATTGCCTTTAAGGTCTTTCATTACCCTGACGGCGACATGCGAGAACCCTAATTAAACAGTTTCAGGCCTTGCTCTCGCAATGCCTTCAAGGACTTCTCTGCGACTTCCACCACCATGGTTCGTCCTTCCGGAACGACCTTTTGGTTAATTACCCTCCAATCCTCTGTCGAGACTTTTGGGTTCTGGACCCTTATTTTCTCGAACAGAGTCTTTGGAGTGACATCCTTAAGGATCTTTGGTACCCATATTGATACCTTTGCGGTCTTCAGGAGTTCGGCTGCTGTCTTGACCAGCAGCTTCGCATCCTCCCACGGGGATACCATGGGCACCTTGTACTTAAGCCATTCTGCTGAGTGCTCCCCCTCACAGACAAAAATGAGGGCACCGCGATCTAGATACACCCTCCAGAATTTGGGTCCTGAACCAGGCCCCCCCCCCCCCCAATCTCTTCAAAGAGAGCCATCTGCAAGAGCACCTCCTGCTGCGAGGTGATGCTTACCAGTGGGTATCCTTCATGGACAACCGCCACTCTAAAGACCGAGACTGCAGTACTATAGGTCTGTTTCCCTATTTTCCTGCCTCAGCCCTTTAGGATCATATTTGTCCAGAGAGAAGGGAGTCCTAGATTCCTCCCTAACCCTATTGCCACCTGTCTTTGACGTCGAGGGGGTCTGTGTATCCCCTTTGACCTGAGGCAGTTTCTTTTTGGGGGTCTTGGGCTCAAGCCCTTTTGATTCCCTCCAATTATGTTTAGGAAGCCATTCTTTTCCTTCCTTTTGCTTCTGTTCCTTGAGAAGTTTCCTCCTCTGAGCCCCAGACAAGGCCTTAATCCTAATCTGGTCCAACTTCTCTGTTACAGTTCCCACTTCTTGCTCAGGTCTAGACCCTGACTGTGAAGTAGGAGTGCACTCCATCAGTCCTGATCCCAATGTCTGAGAATCTGAGGTCTCAGATTGCCCCTCGGATTCTTTTAAAATAATTTTTTTCTCCATGTTCATCTTAGTCCCACGAGATTTCGGGTTTTATATGGTCCACACCACGATAACCCTGCGCGGTGCAAGGCTACTTACTCAGGGAGGTCGCCTGGTATCCCTGAGGCTCCGTTCGAGACACATCCACCCATGTTCCACGCACCCCTCGGCACGGATCGCATCACACCTTGGGTTGGGAAAGGAATTGGGAAAGGACTGGGAGAGAATAAGGAAGACAGGACGTTGTGGGACACACTTGGTCTGATCCATCAGCTGAGGCCTTTCCGGCAGTAGTTTCTCTACCTCCGGTATAGCCCTCTGCTTCAAGCATATACGCAAGCCTCTCCATCCGCACGGACAGTGCTTCGTCAAGGTGGTGTCCCCCGGAGAGGTGGAAACACATTACTCAAGGGATCTCTGTGGTTAATGATATAACCCTGTTGGATATATTGCCGCGAGTCTTCTGAGAGCACACGTGGTGCAGTGGTTAGCATCACAGTTCGCTGTGTTTGCGGTCCTCAGTTCAAATCCCACCACGGACAGAAAAAAATTACTTTCTTCGTATTTACTATTTCTAGAATGTTCTACATGTTTCTTATGTTTGATGTACCTGTAAGATCCAGAAAATTCTTTCTATATATAAATAGAGGAGAACTCCAATCAGGAATTTATTCTCATGTATTTGATAAATGCCGTTGTGTATAGTCTTCATCTTTGACTGGTGTATTTCAAAACAATTCAGAGACCGTTACTAAAGATCGTTATCAGTCAGTCCATTGCCAGCTGTACGCAGTGTCACATCATAAACAGCGCTAAATATCTTAATTTATTTTGTGTCGAATTTAATTTGCCAGTCTAGTTCTTCCTTTCATTAGTACTGCTGTTTTAAGAGGTTTATTCCCACGTACTTGTCAGATTTTGTTTGTGCTACTGTTTTAATAGTTTATTCTCACATATTTGGTAGGTAGTGTTGAGAATGCCAGTCGCAAAGTCAGCAGCACCAGCAGAGTTACAGCTTAATAGAAGAGAACTATTCTCACTTATTTGTGGGACAAGCAGTGTAAATTTTTGTAAACTCATGTTACTATCAAGTTGATACTTAACTCTCTACAGGCAATTGTTGATTTTTTAGGGTGGATAGGATGTGTGACTGCTGCGTACGGACGCAGGTGGAGCTGGCCGCTGTTCGCGAGCAGCTGATCGTGTTGTTGGCTGTGGTCAGCCATCTTCAGGCTGCTGCCTCGGTGTGTTGCGGCAATGGGGGCTCTGGCGCATTGCATGGGATGCCACAGGTGTTACACACTTCACCCACGATCCCTGTTGTCGGTACATCTACGCACGTGCCGGACGCACTTGAGCCACCCTCTTTTCAAGGGGTATGGCGGGTTCAACTGCGTTCGCATCACTCGGAGTGAAAGGTCAATGTGGAGGCTGGCCATACGGCGTCGCCTGCTCTGCCTGTGAGTGGACATGTGGCCCCTCCTTCAGCAGGGTCTGAGCAGGTACACGGGGGAGGGGGGGGGGGTTTAGTGATTGGGAGCTCTAATGTGAGGTAGATGATGGAGCACCTTAGGGAAATAGCGAAAAGATTGGGGAAGAAGGCCAGTGTGCAGCCTGTTTGCTTGCGGGAGGTGTTCATACAAAGCACATGAAGTACAGACATCACATACCATACAATAGTTGAATCGATTGTAACATGAATGAAATTTAGTATCTTACGTAGAATAAAAATGAAATATTATTAGTAAAAAATGGTCAAAATTGGGCAATGGCATTATAAGGTCAAGGTTACAGCAGGCTCGAACATGGTAATTGGATGTTTCTGTAGGCCTCCTGGCTCAGCAGCTGCTGTGGCTGAACACCTGGAGGAAAATTTGGAAAATATTTTGAGTAGATTTCCTGATCATGTTATAGTTTTGGGAGGAGATTTTAATTTACCGGATATAGACTGGGAGACCCAGATGTTTATGACAGGTGGCAGGGACAAAGAATCTAGTGAAGATGTTTTGAGTGCATTATCTGAAAATTACCTTGTGCAGTTAAACACAGAACCGACTCGTGGCAACAACATATTTGACCTTCTGTTGACAAACAGACCCAAACTATTCGGAACAGTTAATGCAGAACAGGGAATCAGCGATGATAAAGCAGTTACAGCATCAGTAATTTCAGCCGTAAATAGAAATATTAAAAAAATATAAGAAGATTTTTGTGTTCGGAAAAAGTGACAAAAAGCGGATTTCCAAATACTTGACGTTTCAACACAGAAGTTTTATCTCAAGTACAGATAGTGTTGAGGAACAGTGGACAAAGTTCAAAGCCATTGTACAATATGCATTAGATGAGTATGTACTAAGCAAGATCGTAAGAGATGGAAAGGAGCCACCATGGTACAAGAACCAAATTAGAAAACTGCTACGGAAGCAAAGGGTACTTAACTGCAGACATAAACCCCTTCCCAAGTCTGGATGAAGATCCGGTGCCTGTATGGCTACCAGACCCAGACAAAAATTCCTGGGATATCTATAAATGGAGCTGTCTGTATGGATCACAGCCCAAAATTATCAACCTGCCTTCCACTCATTAAAACAGCTAATTGAACGCAAGCGACTTTCATTTACCACAGGCGACCCTTAGGTGTATAACGCTCCATTTAGTGAGTGGGAGTTTTTCAGTTCCCTGGCCCACTGCCTGGACACCGCCCCAGGGCCTGATAGAATTCACAGTCAGATGTTAAAACATCTATCTGACACTTCTAAGAGACATGTTCTAGCCTTGTGTAATCGCATCTGGAGCGGAGGTGTCTTCCCGCCACAGCTATTGGTCCATCAGCCTTACGAACGTTCTCTGCAAACTGCTGGAACGCATGGTGAGCCGGCAGTTGTATTGGCTCCTTGAAACCCGGGGCTTGCTGACTCCATGCCAACGTGGTTTCCGTGAGAAGCACTTGACCTTAGATAACTTGGTCTATCTTGAGTCTGCCATCCAGACAGTGTTCTATTGATGTCACCATCTGGTAGCCATGTTTTTTGACTTGTTGAAGACGTATGAGACTTTTGTGTCCCAGCCTCGTCGCCGCTTTTGTGTCTCGTTACCGTCGTAGGTGTCGGTGGCCGAGTAGAAAGACCGACACAGGAATAAAGGATGCACGCTTGTGCAGGTAGGAGGTGACCAGCCAGTGAGGCAGCAGAAACTAGAAACACTAGAGTAAATTAGAACGAGATATATATTTCTTAACTTTTACATAGCTCAGTACTGCAGAATGCTTATACATAGTTGCCTAGAGGCCTGCCTAGTGCCTATCCGATAGCCAAGTCTTCACTGGTGCCTATCTGATTCCGAAGTGTTCGCTGGTTCCTATCTCAGTCCCAAGTGAACGATGTCATTCATTGGTGGCCACGAGCGGAGTTGTAGCAGAGGGCGCTCATGGCTGACGTCGTAGGAACGCCGTGCCATGCGTGCATGGCGGCATGCGGAGAAAGTAGGTGGCGCGCACTTTGGACTTTGGACTTGTGCGACACCACACCCCTCCCCCCAAACCTGCCGCGCCATTGTGGCGTAGGGCTGAGGGCCACGGCGACGGCACTGGGAGGAGGGCCTGGGCCGTTAACTGCAACACCGCTTGGAGTAGTTGCTTGATTTGTGCCGTCTGTAACTGAATAATTTCCATTAAGTTTGGGTTCGGGTTAGCGACCATGCTGACCGATTAGGCACTGTGCATACAAGTAACTTATAACAAAACACAAATGCAATATGAAAGAGGACACCCTGCAACAAAAAAGTCCACAAAACACGTGACAGAATATCGTCCCCCAAAATTCTTATAATAAGGGTGAGTGGGGGGGAGCAATTTCTGTGTGCTCCAACTACTGCTGTCTGGCTGCTGCAAGCGGGCTGGTCCAAGGTTCTTCTATCGCTCCTCGTCGCCGCTTTTGTGTCTCGTTACCGTCGTAGGTGTCGGTGGCCGAGTAGAAAGACCGACACAGGAATAAAGGATGCACGCTTGTGCAGGTAGGAGGTGACCAGCGAGTGGGACAGCAGAAACTAGAAACACTAGAGTAAATTAGAATGAGATATATATTGCACAGAATTTATACAATACTTAACTTTTACATAGCTCAGTACTGCAGAATGCTTATTCGTAGTTGAGCTAGAGACCTGCCTAGTGCCTATCCGATAGCCAAGTCTTCACTAGTGCCTATCTGATTCCGAAGTGTTCGCTGGTTCCTATCTCAGTCCCAAATGAATGATGTCGTTCAGTGGTGGCCACGAGCAGAGTTGTAGCAGAGGGCACTCGTGGCTGACGTCGTAAGAACGCCTCGCCGTGCGTGCATAGTGGCGCGCGGCAAAAGTACGTGGGATGCACTTTGGACTTATGCGACACCACAGAGACGACCTGGCGACACCGCATTTTAACCACATTACATGGGTGGGGTCCTGCAGGGCTCACTTCCATTTCTTATCCAAACATTTTTAGCTGTCCGTACCTTTCGCCTTCAAGTTGGTACATCTTGTAGCTCCTCTCATGTCCAGGATAATAGAGTCCCTCAGGGCTCTGTTTTAAGTGTTCCATTGTTTTTAGTGGCCATTAATGGCTTAGCGACAGCAGTCGGGTCATCAGTATCCCCTTCATTCAATGCTGATGACTTCTGCATATATTTTAGTTCTTTTAGCATGTGTGTTGCTGAATGCCAGCTGCAGGGCACTATATGCAAGGCGCAGACATAGGATCTCTCCCATGGGTTCCAGTTTTCTGCTGCCAAAATGTGGGTTATGCATTTCTGTGATCGACAGCCTGTCACCCACATCCCGAGTTGTACCTTGATGGCCAACTACTCAACGTAGTTGAAATGCAGTGATTTCTAGGACTGGTTTTTGATGATCGGCTCACATGGCAACCACATATTCGCCAGCTGAAACAGCAGTGCTGGCAGCACCTCAACGCCCTCCGCTGCCTCAGCAGTACCACTTGGCGGGCAGACCGCGGTACCCTGCTGCTTTGCTACAAAGCCCATGTTCTGTCATGTTTGGACTATGGGAGTGTAGTTTATGGTTTTGCATCGCCCTCGGCACTGCAGAGAGTGGATGCTATCCAGTTCTATGGACAGTCTCCTTGTAGAGGCTGGGTTGCCTCCTCTGCGAATCAGAGGGCAACAACTGCTGGCCGATTACGCATTTCACATGTATGGTAGGCCTACTCATCCAAACCACCATCTCCTTCTTCCAAACATAGTACTCTATATTCCAAAACGGCGGTTGAGATCAGGTTTGACAGTTAGTGTCCATGTTTGGTCTCTTCTGAGTGAATTGGAGTCTTCTCTGCCACCATCTCTGTTCCATTTCCAGTCGCGTACACCACCATGGTATATATCTTGACCTCTACTTCGACTGGACTTGACACACCACTCCAAGTGCTCCATTCACCCGGAGGCACTTCGATGGCAATTCCTGTCAATTCTGGATGGGTATCAGGGATCGACAGTAATCTTCACTGATGGCTCAAGGGCAGATGGTCATGTCGACTTTGCATATACGCATACAGAACATATGGAACTGCGTTCCCTGCCGGATGGCTGCAGTGTATTCACTGCTGAGCTGGTAGCCATCGTTCGTGCAGTCTATCACATTCATTCCTGCCCCAGGGAGTCTTTCCTCATTTGCAGTGACTCCCTAAGCAGTGCACAAGCCCTCAATCAGTGCCTCCCTCACCATCCCTTGATTAAGGCCATCCAAGAATTCCTATACGACATTTACCATTGTAGCCGGTCGGTAGTATTTCTCTGGACTCCAGGGCACGTTGGGATAGATGGAAACAAGATGGCTGACAAGTTAACAAAATGGGCTACACATAATCCAACTGTGGATATACGTATCTCAGCTACTGACATCCGTTCGATGTTACATAGTCGCTTTCTTGGTCTGTGGAATACAGAATGGCATACCCTACGAACACCCAACAAATTGAGACTAATTAAGGAGACAATGAACGTGAGGAGGTCCTCTATGCGGAATCCCCACAGGGATTCTGTCATCCTCTGTTGACTTCGTATTGGCCATACTTGGCTTACGCATGGTCACCTTCTCCGTCGCAAGGACTCTCCTCACTGTCGCTGTGGTGTGCCTTTGATAGTCCCCACATCTTACTGGAATGCCCAACTTTCGACGGACTTTTAATATCCCTGACTCCTTAAATCTTGTTTTAGGTGACAATGCCTCTGTGGCTGATGTTGTTTTAAATTTTATTCATAACAGTGGATTATAAAGTTCCATCTGATGTTTATTGAGTACGTTTTATCAATTTCATCTGCACCTGCTAACCATTTTTAGGCAGGTGATTGTAATGTGTTACGGAGTGGCTGTACATTCTACTTTTATTTCTGTGATCATCCAGCCTAGACACTCTGGTATTCTCTTTTAAATCTCTTCTTTCTTCCGTTTTATGTGTTTCTTTGACTTCTGACATCTTCCATCTACGGTTTGATGTAACTTAACACATTATGTCCCATTTTAGTGATCCTTTACGTCGTCTCTATATTTGGAAATGGGACTGATGACTATAGTAGTTTGGTCCATTTAACACACCAACCAACCATCATTAGGAACTTTAAACAGCAAATGAAGAAATATCTTGTTTCCTCTGCTATTACATGTACCCTTACCCTGTTTCTGAGGATGCACTATACTTATTGACAGTGATAGACACACTGGACTACTTTATGGTGGCAATCTTGGACTCTTCTCAATTGATAATATTGTCCTCATCAACCCATGCATGACCTTTCCAGTGTTATATATCTGGTGCAGATGTATGAACTTGCTCCTATGGGAGCACAGTGGCTTGGATACTAATGTCAGTAGAATCACATGGGTGTAGAGTGCTGACAGTTCAAACACAGAAAGGATTTAAGTGCTACCCTCACAACCTGCTCATGCCTTGGGCACAAGTGCCGCCACAACCACCACCACCACCACCACCACCACCACCACCACTACAACCACGACCACTATAACCATAACCATCATGACCCCATCCCCTTTTGTCCTCAGGAGACCATGAGGCTCCATGAGCAGCACCAATTGCAGTGACTGATGACACTCTATGGGCTCTCCACAAACACGTTCTTCATCCACAGGGATCAATGAAACCCGCTGACACCCACACCTACAGTATTATCACTGTGGACACCACCAAACACCTTTCCTCCCTACAACCAGCAGTTGAAGAGACTGGTACTTCACTCATACCCTCTCTCCCACCACTGCACCATCCAAGACATATCCACCTCTACACACTGGTTTCGGGTGAAAAGGGAAGTGGGCAGGTATCTGGTGTTGGACACTACAGAAGTTGAAGCAATGGAGTTAGATAGCCAATAAAGGGTTGGGCTAAGTGCATCTTTGTCTTGACACACTTCTCACAGCAGGCAAGTGTCTTACATGGCATTTATTTACATGGACAAATAGCATGCAGCTGGCCAGTTTTGTGCTCACACTGATTCGGTTAGAACAGATTCGCTCTCTGTGTTTAAATACCTGTAGTTAATAACTACTTAGCTTGTCTACTGTTCATTCTCATTGGTTTGCTGGTCATAGATTTGTTGTCGTAGTTGTAACTAAGGTCGGCTTAATGTCCTGTGGTTGTCTTAGTTGTTGTCCTGGTCTGTTGTCATGTCCACAGTGTGTGTATCACATTTACATCCTACCATCAGCTGGAATTCTCTTCCACAGGTGGTTCCCTGGCCTGGCAGCATGTTGCTTTTCTTGCCACTCTGATGCTTCAACTGCACACCAATATTTGGCTAGCTGCAGATATAGTGCTGTGAAATGTCCATTGTGAGTTTTTGTCCTGTAACTTATGTTGATAAATGCTGACTATTCTGTCATGTAAATTTGCTAATAAATGCTGACTGTTCTGCCCTGTAAATTTGCTAATAAATGCTGACTTTTTCCAGATTTACGAGAAATGAGAGAGAGAGAGAAAGAAAAAGAGGAGGAGGAAAAGAGAAGGAAAAATAGAGATGACAGAGATAAACGAGGAAGAGACAGGTAAGGAAGTTTATTTCCAATCCATGGTGTACAGCAATCAGTGAGAATAAATATTCCTTCAAACTGTCTTGATTGCAAATTATTTTATTAATTAATGACGTGTTTCGCCCTTTAGCAGGGCATCTTCAGATTATCTGCGTGACAGAATTTACACAAAATTAAAAGGCGAAATTACAAATGGGTATAATGGTACAAGGGCTTATTTTGTGTTAAGAAGACAGTATAAATGGTAAACAAAGCTTACAATGCACTCTCCTTAGTGTGACACCATAAGTTGTTATTGCAGTGTTTCTATTTTTCTGGAATTTTTGGATTTCCTTGTCGCCCTACAAATGATTGGGTAACAATGAACCACTGCTTCTATTAAGGTAATCTTAAAAATCGGTTTTATGTTTCTCACATCTTTACCGACTATGTTCCAACTGTAATTCATTGTTACCCGATCATTTGTAGCGTGACAAGGAAATCAAAAAATTCCAGAAAAATAGAAACACTGCAATAACAACATACAGTGTCACACCACAGAGAGTGCATTGTAAGCTTTGTTTACCATTTATACTGTCTTCTTAACACAAAATAAGCCCATGTACCATTATATCCACTTGTAATTCCGCCTTGTAATTTTGTGTAAATTCTGTCACGCAGAAAATATGAAGATGCCCTGCTAAAGGGCGAAATGCATAATTAATTAATAAAATAATTTGCAATCAAGACGGTTTGAAGGAATACAGGTAAGGAAGTTATTCAGGCACTTTAAGCACTGTGTGTGTGTGTGTGTGTGTGTGTGTGTGTGCGTATAAGATGAGAATTTGTCCTTCCATTTTGTATAATGACTTGTTAACAATTTGTGTGAAAGATTATTTTTTGGCACACATCTCGTACATATTTCTGTCTGCTATAATTCCAAGACCCAAAGAATGTATTATTCTTTACTTTCTCCAACTCTGAATGTTTTGTTACAAATTAGATTTAAAGTCACTGTATGACCATCCTCAGTGGAGTAAAATGTAGATTAAAACATTACACTCACTCCTTTGCATAGGCTCAGTGAGCAGTGGAATACCACTGCGGGAGGGGTGCAGAGGATAGTGGGTAAGATATTCCTTATTTCAGGCTAGAGCAAGAAGTAGTGAAAACACTGACAAAGAATGTGATTCAGTTCCTCCATTCCTGGGTGGAATAAGAGGAGTGTTCCTTTGTAACCATACAGTGGTATGTTAGAAGTAGTGGGTGACTGTAGGGACAGACTACAGATGCAATGACAGTAGATTGCTTGGCTTTTATGGAAGGTATGTCTAAGTATGGCAGTTGTTAAAATGTAGGCTAGTGGTTATTAGGTTTCATATATTTTTGGAAACATTTTTTGTTTCCTTTGGAAGACAAGCGCTCTTATCACTTTTTAATATTAAAAGAAAGAGTTGGAGCTACTGATGTAACCATCTTTGATGTGTATGTCAGCATTGAGAAATGTGGCGTGCTGGGTTGGGTGATGTAGATGGGTGTCCTCACCTTTGGTCCAGATTACAAAAATGTTCTCAATAAATGTGAACCAGGTGCAAGGGGTTTGGGATTCTGGATGGTTATGGAGGATTTCTCTAGAAGTCCCATGAAGATGGTATCATGCAGTTGCCTATTTTTATACTGCAGATTTGTTTGTAGATGATGTATTCAAAGGAAAAGTAATTGTAGGTGATGATGAGAAATTAGGTTGCAGGTTTGGAGTTAGGAAAAGTAGAGTTCAGTGGCAAAAAGACCATGTGCACTGGGAATATTTCAATAAAGAGTGGTGGCACTAACGGTGACAAGCAGGGCGCTAGCTTGCTGGCTGGTAAAGGGGCAGGAATGATGGTAAGTTGGTGGAGGAAATGGTTTGTGACTTTTATGTAGGATGTTCAGGAACAGATAATGCTATATACTGTTAATCTCTCTGTGTGTGTGCACAGTAATCAGCAACAATTGGACATCATAGGGTGGTTGACTTAAAGAAGTTTAGAAAGTTTGTAAGAGATAATATGATGTGGAGTGGTAGGGCTGAGGAGAGAGACAGACTCGGGGGTGAAGTTTCCAGGCGGTCATAAGTGTTTGAAAAGGGACTGGAAGTTCCTATTTGTGGAATGTAGTTACTGTGGAAGGGTTTGTAGGTTGAGAATTTGACAACTGCTGGAATTCCTGCGTTTATAAAACACAATGATGAAGCATTTGTTGGCAGGTAGAATTATACAGTTAGGATCGTTGTTAGGTGGTGAATTGCAGTATTTCTGTTGATGTATCGTTGGTTTTCATGTTGAGGAATTTGATTAATGTTGCTTAAGCAAGTTCTGAGGTTAAGAAATTCCCTGTTCCTGACTGAACAGAGAGTGGTGTTAAATGCATGTCGCCTGTGAAATATACATTATCAATAAAAATCTTCAGTGTAACAAAGTGTTTGGTAATATCTGTGTTACACGCGGGGCAGCTTCTTTGTTCTTGAACGTTTTTGTATACACAGAACAAGAATAGATTTGATGTTTGTGAATGAAACTGTGTGTATTCTCCATGTACGAAAGTTGTTGTTCTCTGACATGCGTCATTTTGAACTTTTTGTTTCTGTTTGCTACCTGTGTTAGTGTTAAGTTGCTCCAAATGTTGACTGACCTTTGTGTTGGGGCATGTTTTACACAGTTTATTTTAACGTAAGCCCTGAACATCTCCTGTGTAAAAGTGATATCACAGGCATTTAGTGTTTTTATACACATTACATGATCTCTTCTATCTGTGTTCTACAGATTACTTAAAATTGTAAAACCATAAACACGATTTTTCAATATCTTGTTACTACTGTTGTTACAAATTACAGACTTTCTAGCAGTGTAATGAATTTCATAGTCTCATAATAATTGTCAGATGCATATCTGCCAGAGCACTGATGTCATACTAATCATTTCTGTTATTTGTATTGTTCACACGTACATTTATACATTACTGGGCTTTTCCTTTATATATCATCAGCAAGGTTGCAGAGCTGTAAGTTATATGCACACTCTCACATGAGCCCCTACCCCTCCTTCACACACAAATTTTTATGCGCAGTGTACATTATTACAGTCTGACAAAGTGTATGGTATTACAAATGGTACATGAAATTTCAAGTCCCTTCTTCTTCTTCTTAGCGTTTAAATGTTGCAAAAAAGAAGGGAGGGGGGGGGAGGCTATCTGAGAAAGATATTGGGCATTAGGGTGAGGTAAAGGATAATTACCGTATATTTCCGCAGATAAGACGAGGTACAAATTTTCATGAAAATTTTATAATTTAAGCATATATCTGGCCTATAAGATGACCCCCAAGTTACCTTATTTACCCGAATGCAAGCCACACTTTTTTTTTTTTCAGTATTGGGATCTAAATGTAAGCCTGCAACTTAGATTCGGAGGAAGTTCCGAAAAATGCCGTTAGAAGCTGCCATACCTAATTCTCGTGATTAGTACACTTGGATTTCACCCTTTGTTGCAGTGTTTGTAGTCTGCTTTTGAACTTTCGTGCATGTAGTGCTACGTTGTATCCGATCGTGAAGAAGCACGTGTTTTTCCTTTTTTTTTTTTACATCGCGAAGCGTAATAAATAAGTAATTTCTTTCACTGAGACGGCATTTAATCACGCCGATGCACATATTATGTGGGTGATAACACGAAATTGCCTGAGAACAGAAGATAAAGGATTTTGAAGGAAGACTCAATTGTTGTGTTTAGCTCTGAAATATTTTAACCCTTTCACTACTCCATATATAAATAAATGCTAATTGGTTCAGTGTGGCTCTGGATATATTAAGAAATTATTTCTGACAAACGACATTGTGAAATCAAGCTACATTGGAAATAATTAATTCTATCCCTGCTTTATGGCATATACATTATTGTATGTACCCTTGTTCTCTCAGTAAATTAATAAAGCTTGAAAAGTGAATATTTTTTTAAAGACTTGCGTAAACCTTTGTTTTCATAAATTTTTCCTCCACAATGTAAATGTCAGGATAATTTTACAGATGTGCTACATAGCACGGCTGTAACGAAGCTTCGACCACCAAACGATATATATCAAATCGACATGTTTTGAAACGATTTGTATGGAATAAGCGAATGTTTCTGTACCAGAGAAGGTAGCCTTTGTCTCTGTTAATCGGATTGTCAGATAATCGAATCTCTATGGATTCCTTTAAGACACAGACCCAGTAACGAGATGCTGAAGCAACCATGTGAGTTTTGTTATATAACATTCTACGTCCCTCATCGAGACAATGCTCCGCTACCGCCGACTTCTCGGGCTGGAGCAAACGTGTGGCGTTGATGTTCAATACATCTGTCCTGAATGGTACGGATAGTCTGACCAATATACGTTTTCCCACATTGACAGGGAATCTTATATACTCCGGGCTTCCTCAGACCCAAATCATCCTTCACAGATCCAAGAAGTGCTCTCGTCTTTACTGGCGGACGAAAAACACTCTTAATGTCATACTTTTTTAAAATTCTTCCTATCTTTGATGAAATACTCCCGGCAAAAGGTAGGAAAGCAACTGATTTATGGGTCTCATTTAATGGTTCAGGTGAAGGACCAAACTGTAAAGCACAGCAGATCTGCTTATCTGTGTAGCCATTCTGTTGAAACACAACTTTGAGATGATTTAGTTCTTGCGTCAAACTTTCTGCATCCGAAATGGCGTAAGCTCTTCCAGCTAATGTCCGAAGAACGCCAGTGCGTTGGGCCGGAGGATGACAACACGAGACATGCAGATAGCGGTCCGTGTGTGTAGGTTTTTGATAAATGCCATGTCCCAGTTTCCCATCATCTCTTCTGTAAACCAGAACATCAAGAAACGGAAGCTTTGCCTCCTTCTCAACTTCCATTGTGAACTTGATGTTGGGATGCATGCAATTAAAATGGTCCAAAAGGCGGTTGAGAACTTCTTCCCCATGAGGCCACACCATGACAGTATCATCGACGTACCTCCAAAAACACGTTGGCTTAAGAGCCGCCGTTTTCAAAGCCATATCTTCAAAGTCCTCCATAAAAAGATTGGCTACTATGGGGGATAATGGACTCCCCATAGCAACACCTTCAGTTTGTTCGTAAAATTTGTCATTAAATAAAAAGTACGTCAATGTATGTACATGACGACAAAGCTCAGCTGTTTCCTTGTCCACCTTTTCACCAATCAATTGCAGAGATTCTTCCAGAGGAACCCGGGTAAACAGTAACACTACATCAAAACTCACGAGCAAATCAGGACTAAGGCGTAATGATTGTAAACGTTGTATAAAATCCATAGTGTTCAGAATGTGATGTTCACATTTCCCCACGTGTGGGCTAAGAACAGATGCTAAATGTTTTGCCAAGTTATAAGGTAGGAGCACCCAAATTACTTACTCTTGCTTGTGTGTCTTGAGTAAACCATATAACCTGGGAGGAACAACCGCACCAGGATGAAGTTTCTTTTGAACGTCGTCAGATAAAGAGCTCTTCTTCAAAAGTGAAAGCGTCATAAGTTTCATCCGTTCAGTTGGATCCTTTTGCAGTCTGCGATAAGCTGAATCATCAAGTAAACAGTCCATTTTTCGTAGATGATCATCCCGGGAAAGAAGAATTGTGGCATTGCCTTTATCTGCTGGTAAAATAATTAGATCTTGATCTTCTCTAAGAGACCGAATTGCTGCCCTTTCAAGAGGAGAGATGTTACTCAGAGGAGGCGGCGCCTGATGCAACATATGAGCAACCTCTTGCCTAATTTCCTCCGCCTGATCCCCAGGTAGTTTGGACACTGCTTGTTCGACTGAACAAATAAACTCAGTAAGTGGAACATTCTTGGGGGTGGGGGCAAAGTTCAACCCTTTTTCCAATACCAAGAGCATGGCGTTGTTCAATTCTTTATCAGTGAAATTAATAGCAGTTCTTCGATTGGTGTTATGAGATATTGAAGGCCGAGAAAGCCATTGAAATTTGGAAGACTGCTTATTGACTGCGCTTCTATGCGCCCAGTCTAACATAGCCCACGAACAGCTATCGACCCATCCCCTAGCTCTTCGTGGGTTATGTCAGACTGGGCGCATAGAAGCGCAGTCAATAAGCAGTCTTCCAAATTTGTTCCCCGACGCTCCGCTGCCATTCACTGTCGCCGTACAAAGGTACCAGCCACTCCCCTAGCTGCTGCGCCCAGGAAAACTAAGCGAGGAGACCATCTACGGAGGTGAGGTCGCCGCAGATGAAAATCCTCCATGGACGACAGTCACAAAGGTGTCAGGAAATCTCATCTAATCGACGGCCAAACTATTCGGGCACTGGTTGATTCAGGAGCTACTTTTTTTGTATTGCCGGATAATTACCACCGCAGACTAAAGATTATAATGTTCTGTGATATGGGGGCAACTGTGCTGAAGGTCGCTAATGGAGAGTATGTCCAGCTAGCAGGAACTTGTGTCGCAAGAATAACCATGAATAACAGGACCCAGCCGTTGAATTTGTTGTTTTAACAGATTGTAGTTATAATGCCGCAGACAATGAGGAGAGTTACAGTCACAAACACAGATGGCCGGTTAAACTGTGAAATGCTTGTTGATAGTAGAAAGTTTATCATGCTCACCAAAGAAATTTACATACCAGCAGCTATCACAAGCATTACCAGTGGTCGAGGAGAGATTTGGATCACTAATTGTCTCAAGCTGTCACAACTTATCCCCAAAGGAATGCATATCGGGACAGCTGAACCAATCAAGGACAGTGAGCTCAATGTCATCAACGAAGACTCGTGCTCTGCTGTTAGTACGGACAACACGCTGGAGGAAACAACCATGAAACTGCCAATAGGATCCGGACTGACCAAGGAACAACGCCAGCGGGTGTTAGCTATACTACGTCAATTTTCGGGCACATTCACACCTCAGCAGGGGAAAAGTCAGATAAAATGGCCCACTATAAGGCACCATATCAATACTGGGGATCATCCACCAATGAGCCCAGCATTCATATAGATTGTCACTAGCTGAAAGACGGATAATTTGGGAGGAAGTGGAGAAGATGTTGCATGATGACATTATTCAACCTTCGGAGAGTCCTTGGTCGCTCCGGTGGTCCTCGTAAAGGAGGAGGATGGCACGTGGTGATTCTGTGTCGACTATTGGCTGCTCAACAAAATCATAAAGAAAGACGTCTACCCATTGCCACGCATTGGCGACACCTTAGACTGCTGAAAGGAGCTACATACTTCTCAACTATGGACATGCAGACAGGTTACTGGCAAATCGAGGTTGACAAAACTGACAGGGAGAAGATGGCTTTTATTACACCTGACGGCCTCTATGAATTCAAAGTAATGCCATTTAGATTATGTAATGCTCTGGCCACCCTTCGAACACATGATGGACAACTTGCTTCAACACCTTAAGTGGACGACATGTCTTTGCTATTTAGATGACATTGTTGTTTTCTCGAAAACATTTGAAGAACACCTGACCAAGGAACAACGCCAGCGGGTATTAGCTATACTACGTCAATTTTCGGACACATTCACACCTCAGCAGGGGAAAAGTCAGACAAAATGGCCCACCATAAGGCACCATATCAATACTGGGGATCATCCACCAAGTCCCTGAGTCGCCTGACAACTACGTTGAAGTGGGACAAGACTGCAGGACTCCGTTTCAATCCAAAGCAGTGCCTCTTCATCGCCAAAGAGATAAAAATCCTGGGACACCTAGTCAACAGGGATGGTGTTCGTCCTGATCCAGATAAAGTAAGGGCAGTCACAGAATTTCCAACTCCTCAGCACATTCGTGATGTGAGAAGTTTACTCGGGCTGTGCTCATACTATCAACGTTTCAGAAAAGGATTTTGTTACAAGGCACGTCCATTGCAAGAACTTCTGCAGGGAGACGCCAAGTTTTACTGGGATGAGAAGAAAGAAAGAGTTTTTGGGACATTTAAGGAGCCTCTAACTTCCGCACCAGTTCTAGCCTTGTACGATGAGAATGCAGAAACTGAACTTCACACAGACGCCAGTGGTTATGAGACTGCTGCATTGCTTGTACAAGTTCACGAAGGTGCTGGAAAAGGTGATAGCCTACACATCAAGAGTGCTCTCAAAGTCCGAGATAAACTACTCTAAGACTGAGAAAGAATGTCTTGCAGTTATCTGGGCTGTCAACAGGTTCCGGATGTATTTATTCGGCAAACCATTCACAGTCGTGACAGACCACCATTCTTTGTGTTGGCTGAGTAGCTTGAAGGATCCATCAGGTCAACTAGCAAGATGGGTACTGGGCACTAGTTCAAACTTTTAAATGGGACATTGTATAAGAAGAACTACAATCCACTGGACCCCAAATAACTACTGGTTGTTCCAGTCATCTCCAGCCAGCTATTCTCAAGTATTTCCACGATGCTCCAATATCCGCTAGACAGAATCAGATACAGGTATTACTGGAAAGGTCTCTACCGATCTGTCAAGCACTATGTGAGTCACTGTAAAGAGTGCCAGCGAAGGAAGCATGTGCCGCAATTACCTCCAGGGCATTAAGTTGGGATCGATCTTTTAGGAAGGTTCCCAGAGTGATACTTTGGTTCGTATCTCGTCATGCGCCACCTGGCAGACGTCACATACGAATTTGAGGATTATGAGCCATCATCAAAATGACAAAAATGAAGAGACATTGTTCATGTCCTCCGCATGAAACCTTTCTACGATCCTGAAGAGCAGATAGGCGATAATGGCTTCTTGTTCAAGGACTCTAAGGAAGGTAATGATACTGATGAAGCCATGACAGGAATGTCTGTTGTCGATAATCGTGTAGAAGGGAAGGATTCTCCAGAACTGCCATACAGAGGATCCATGACAAGATCCAGGACATTGCAGCTGGCTCCAAAGGGAACCTAACAGTGGGTTGCTGTTTTTTTTTCCAGGAGAGGAAGCAATGCTGTGAGATCCCACGTTTACCGACTATCAGCGTGGCGCAAGGGATAGCATCACCAATTGCGGTGCTGTAGTTCGCCGGTTCAATCCCGTCCACTGCCAAAAATTTATTTCTTTATAATTAACATTTCCAGGGTGTTCTACATGTTTCTTATGTTCACTTGTAATTTATACTTGTTTCTTATGTTAACTATTCTTCTAATTTCTGGTAAATTCTGTCAGTGTATAAATAGCAGAGCACTCTGCCCGAGAGGCAGTCAGTACTGCGTGTAAGTTTCATTTCACAATAAACCTGCTTTCAGTATATAAGTGCTGTGTTCAGTTGACAATCCTGCCTGCGAAGTCAAGCCTGCTTCCATTTCAATGCGGCAATATCATTTCAGGCCGAGCTAATTCGAGTGTAAGCTTTCTTGTAAATTACCCAGAAAGCTGTACTTTTAGATTCCTGCCTAACCACATTGTTTAAAATCATGACATTTTCGGGGGGGGGGGGGGGGGGGAGAATCATAACAATCACTTGTTCGATACCTATCGTTTTAATCTCTCCGATATATATTGTTTGGAGGTCAAAGCCTCTCTATAGCCCCGCTATGCACCACATATTACCAATTTCTTTCTTTCTTTCTCTTTTTGTACAGTCATATAAGACGACCTCAGATTTTGGAGCCTTTTTTTATGATCCAGTAATCGTCTTATCTGCGAAAATATACAGTACAAAGGTCACCAAGTGATGAATTTATAAAAATGTGAGAATGGTCACAAGCATTGTTTAAGAGATTATTCACAGCCGGAAAAGAACATATTTTATTTTTATTCAACAGGCAAAGATATTTTGAGTAGGAAAGTCTGTCATAATAGCCTAAATTTTTGTTTCACTATACATAGTATACTAACGTGGCTCTTGCCATTATACACATTTGTGGATGACGGATGTTATTTTCCTAATTAAGATAAACAGTTGAAGAGTTTGATGTGTGTGTCTGTAATCAAATTCTATTCATTTTGATGCAGATATGATAATCCTGATGAGAGGAGACCAAAGCAGACGTCTGGCTTTGCTGGACGCAGGGATAGTGATGAAGAAGAAGAGGAGAAGCCAACCACACCACGTGTGGGAGGTGTTGCCATTGCTCCTCCCCCCTCTCTTCAAGAATCAAGCCCAGCTCCTACTACCCCTCCTGGTCCAGATGGGCAGAAACTACCTCCAGTATCTGGCGAAAAATATGGGTTGTCTTTCGGAGGTTCTGTTGCAGCAAAAATTATGGCCAAATATGGTTTCAAGGTAAGCAGTCAAGTAAAATGTGTTCATCTGAGTTACACTGTATTACTTTGTGGTCATTGTTTGAAACCCTCAAAATGAGAGCACTTCTCCCTCCGCCATTACTTCACTACTCTTCTCTTCCATTACACACGTACAAAAGAAATTAACTGCTTCCCTATCTTTTTGTGAATGTACTCTCAAAATGTAAACAAGTTTTCAGTATTACACTGAATATTAGATGCAGTTATATAGTTTCATTTTGATACAGCATCATCAAATGGTTACTCTCTAAATCTCACTGAAATGCCAGAGAGGGGATTCATCAAATCCCTTTCATACTACTTACTAGGGATGGGTCGAATCCCAATTTTACCGAATCGAATCCGAATACCGAATCTTAAATATAACATGTGCCGAATCCCGAACCCGAATCGAATCTCAAACCCAAATAATCTGTCAACTCAAGTATATGTATTTAAAAAGAATTACTACCCTATCACAGCCAGTGATGAAGATAAAGCCTTCTGTGATGGATCTCAAATGACAATGTTACAGTAAAATTTAAGAAATTAAAATTTCATTTGGGTTTTTATTTTAAATTTTAAGAATTTTTTAATACCCCCTTATCCTCTTAAAAGAAATTTTTATGAAACATTTTGAGATATATGTTGTTTAGATGCTCTAAAAGATAATAAGAAACTTTCTTCACTCTATTACCAACTATTTCATTATGATGAAATAAAAAATAATTGCATAATGAAGTCTTACAAAAGAAAGAATTACTTTTTTTTTTTTTTCCTTTTTCAAAGGTGAAGAATCAAAAATAAAACCTGAAAATGTGAGTAGATATTTTGGAAGTTTGAAAAATAGGTTCTTAAAAAATAGGATGTGTAAATGTTTAATGATTTTATAGTCACTTATATAAGCCATTATAAAATTTATTATACATCCAAAGCTAATTTATTTTGTTGGTTAAATTGTACGACGCTTCTCGCCGGGCTGCAGTGGTTATGTTGGCACCAATGGTAATGACGGCAACTCAGATGACCAATAAATGTTTTTTCGTGGCAACTTCAATTAAAACAAAAATTATTTTTTTCTTAACAGGCAAGGGTACATACAAGAACCTGTCAACCATAGAGCAGGTACAGTATTAATTTAGCTGCGAGTGAAACGAGCAGCAATAACACTTACTCTGTACCTTGTGAAAAATTTTAACGCAATTCTACACTTCATTGTTCATCTGTTGCCAACATAGGAACTGGAGCCCGGCGAGAAACATCGCAAAAGTTTACCGAATGAAGTGTGTGAATATTTTTCACGAGGTACAGAGTGTTATTGCTGCTCGTTTCACTTGCCGTTAAATTAATACTGTACCTGGTCTATGGTTGAAATGTTCTTGTATGTACCCTTGCCCGTTCAGAAAAAAATAATTTTTGTTTTAATTGAAGTTGTCACGAAAAAACATTTATTGTTCGTCTGAGTTGCCGTCATTACCACTGGTGCCAACATAACCACTGCAGCCCGGCGAGAAGCGTCATACAATTTAACCAGATTTATTGAAACAGACGTCAGATGTATGTTGAATTGACATTATACCGCCTGAATGGCGCACGATTAGAACTTTTTTTTCCACATACGGTAGTAAATAACTTTCTTCTTGAAATCCTAGTGCTTCTCTAAGGTTCACATACCCCAGCACTTTACAAAATCCGACGAAAGAATACGCATTACGCAAAATTAGAATGAGACAACTCAAGCAAGAATCGTAGGTGATGTCTTAGGAGCCGTGTACACCGAAGGAAGCGGCAGTGCGATCGATATATATCGGATAGTGTTTCATATAGAAACGATAGGTCTGTGCGATAGGCATCGAAGAAGCGAATGTTATGATTTTTACGAATACGTCATGATTTTAAAGGATGTGTTTAGTCAGGAACCTAAGAGTACAACGTAACTTGTGAGTGAACAAGTTGTACTCTTAGGTTCCTGCCTAGCCACATCCTTTAAAATCATGACATATTCGTAAAAATCATAACATTCGCTTGTTCGAATACTGGTACCTATAGTCTAACGACCATATCTTTGACTTAAAAGTCCATTGACAACGAATTAAGGCCGATTCACACTGTCCGTCACGTCACGTCATGTCACGGATCTGTCACATCAAGTTGTATTCACACTGTCCGTCACGTCAATACGCTTTTTCCAGTACTCCATGACGTCCATGTTGAAAGTGAGGTTATGAGTGGCGACGTGTTATGTAGAAAGTCATAATACTGTAATTGAAGAAACAACAACGCTAAATGTTATTGATTGCCAAAATCAACTTTACAATGTATGTTTTGGGTTAACTTAATGTGGTAAAGTGCTGGGAACTGAAACACGTCAAAACATCGACATCTATTTTAAAGCGAAAAAAATAAAGTTCCTTGCTACTGCTAGCGGAGCGAGAGTTGAATGTTTGATATATATCGATTGTATTGCCGTTTCATTCGATGTATACGGTTCCTAGGAAATTACCTGTTACCAAAGTGAACTGCTACATTTGAAGTTGAGCAATACTAAAGTTCTATTTCATTCGTTGAATGGTGTGTTAAAATTCAATAGTCGAAAATAAAGTGGAAATTAGACTCGACTTCCTTTTTTTTTATTTTTGAGTGCAAACGTTTTAGCGCCAGTATTTACATTTGTGCCTACGAAGCAAGCCACTCACTACGTTTACATGTAACACAACTTACGGAAGACGAAAACCGATTTTCGTAAACTGTTTTTTGCTTTTGGAGTGTTTACATGACCAACCAAAAGCGGAATTGGGAAATCGGTTTACGAAATCCGGTTTTGGGAGCCCATGTAAACGGGGTGTGTGTAGCACTGCTTCGACGAGATGGAAAACTAACTTGTGGCGGCTGCTAGTGCCATTCAGAAATTCGTTCGTTTTGTACTCGATTTAACCCCGTTTTATGACGTCACGTCTTTCAGCGGATCTATGAAACAATAATGTAAATAACGCTAACGAAAGCGTACTGTTATGCAAAGTTAACTACAACATTCGTAACTGAAGGTTTACATATAAACTTTGGATTCGGGATGTGGTAGTATTCGGCCATTATGCATCGAATCTCGAATCCGAACCCAGTGTGCTAGATTCGGCGAATCTGGATTCGGCCGAACCACTCGGACACAACCCTACTACTTACAGGTATCTACTATTTCATTCTCAAATATTGCATGGGAAGAAAGACCATCTAAATCTCTCTCATCAAACAATATGGATATTCCAGGAAGGATTCAGCAATAGTTTTGAAAAGGGTAGGTTGCCACTCACCATTGAGACGTATCGATGAGTTGCAGAAAGGCACACATAACAGCATTGTGGCCAGACTGTGGGACTCTGGATGGCCGAGGCAAAAGCAACCAGTGGTGGGGGTGATGAAGCAGCATCCAGAGGGAAGCAGGAAGGGAGGAGGGATGCAAGGCTGGGGCGGGGGAATATGCCAGTGGTAACTGACAGACAGGGAGGAAGGGAAGAGGCTGGAGTGTGTAGCAAAATGGAGAATGTACATGAGGCTAAATGTGGGCAGAGAAGGAGAGAGGAGGATGGTGGGGGCAGCAACTAACAAAGGTTTAGGCTGGGAGGATTGAATAGTGTAGGATATGCAGTAGAACCTCATTTTTACGCTTTTCAAGGGACTTCAGTGAAATGGTGTAAAATGCAGGAAATAATGTTTTAAATGGTAAAATATGCTTACTGGATCAGCCTTGCATTTTCGTAGTTTATTTGTGATAAATGTACATAATAGGCATGTAAATACTTGTCACGGAGTGTATTATACAATAAATATTACTATTTTAAGCACCAGGCAGAAATGGTAATTTTATGGGAAGTAGAAATATTGGACATAATTTCATTCATTATATTCGAGGATGCCGCTATTTTAAGTGCCAGGCAGAACTGGTAATATCATGGGAAGTAGAAATTTTTGACATAATTTCATTCATTATAATCAAGGACACCGCTGCTGGGCTATGTAACACATCTTCAAAATTACCTGACCCACTTCGATAGATATTGTTTGAATGCCTCTGCCAGGCTATGAAACACATCTTCAAAATTACTGCCTTTTACTGACATTAATTATTTACCTAGTAAAACTGCTAGAGTTCCGTTCTTTTTGTATTTTTGATGTTTCACATGACGATATTAGAGAATTTATTCACTTTCTCTAGTGCAAACATATGCATAAGTATTTTTGTGACGTTGGCATCTCACAGTATTATTGCTTTTTTGAGGTTGTGGGTATTATGGTACCCAACTTTGACAGTTAACGTTCTTTATTAATCAGAAATATGTATCAGAAAAACAATGCAACTCTTTATTCTCACATCAACAAAGCAACTGGTTCTGATTGAGTACACGCCAGGTGCTCTGGCAAAGAAGCTGGTGGAAAGAAGAAATACATTGCCACAAATCGGCGCGTCATAAGTCAACTAGCCGCATACTGCCAACAACGAAACGTGAAATATATGTTTGAATAAATGCAAAGTGAAAAGAAACTCGACTGCAAATAAGTTTTAAGTCCTATACTTTAAGGAGAAAGCCAGGCTAGCGTCAATTTATGTATATTAGGTCTTTTTTCTTCATTAACATGCTTTCAAAAAGCGTAAAACATGGGAAAAGTGTAAATATGTTAATGCAAAAATGAGGGCGAAAATTGGTGTAAATGGCGGAAAAAAGTAAAAACCGGGAACGTAAAAACGAGGTTTTACTGTATTGTAGGAACAGTTCACACCTGGCAATTCAGAAAAGCTGTTGTTTGTTGGGAAGATCCATATGGTACAGGCTGTGTAGCTTTCATTGAAGTGAGCCACATCATGCAGGACTGAATGCTCTATAACAGGATGGTCCAGCTGTCTCCTGACCACAATTTGATGATGGCCATTCACGTTGATAGAAAGTTTGTTACTAGTCATGCCTACATAGAAAGCTGCACAGTGGTTGCAGCTCAGTTTGTACATCACATGAATGTTTTCACAGGTTGCTCTGCCTTTTATTGGATAGGAAATGCCCGTGACAGGACTGGAGTTGGTGGTGATGGGATGGTGGGTAGTGCAGGTTTTGCATCTAAGTCTTCTGCGGGGATATGAGCCATGGGGAAAGGAACTGGGAGGAAGAAAGGATATTACATAGGTTTGCTGGGCAGTGGAATTGGGTAGATTGTTGTACCTTGGATCACTTTTTACAGAAATTGGATATAAACTATATACTTGTATCTTAATTGTAATCAGAAAGAATTCACCATGTTTAAAACATATTTTGCAGCAACTTTAACTCTGGTACATTCCAAAACCATCACTGATAATTTTTAAAAGATTTTTTTACAATATCTGCATAAGTCATCCATGGTACAAAATGGTCTTGTACACCCTCTTGTACCTCAGATCAAATAAAATCACACCTTCTTGTACCTTGAATCATACAAATTGTAGACTAAATATAGGCAGGGCAGTAATAAACAATATATTTATACTACATTTTAGACTCAGTTTGTGCAGTATTGAAATTCCATGGCTTAAAGAGATCCATACAAAAATATTTAATAGAAGTAATGATTATAATGATATAAAACAAAGCAAAATAACAAATGAAAAACTTACTGAAACATTTAAAAAAATTATGATGCCTTAAAATATGTATTCACAATAGGCTTCTATTTCACATTATAGTTCGTAAAATCAACTTCAAAAAATACACATCCAGTTCTCTGATCAGAACCACCACTATAATCAGTTGATTTTGGGGGTTTCACTAAAATATCCTACTCTTTTACATCAAATACATCTTGTATTCACTGATAAATTTACTGCTGAGACTAATTCGCTTAAAAAACTAGCCAGCTTCATCCTAACCCACAACTTCTTCACTTTTGAGGGCCATACATACCAGCAACTAAAGGGAACAGCCATGGGAACCAGGATGGCCCCCTCGTACACAAACTTATTTATGGAACGCTTAGAGGAACCATTCTTGGATACCCAAGCCTGTCAACCCAAAGTTAGTTATAGATTCATTGATGACATCTTCATGATCTGGACCCACAGTGAAGAACTCCAGAATTTCTTCTTCAACCTTGACTCCTTTGGTCCCATCAAATTCACCTGGTCCTATTCCAAATCCCATGCCACTTTCCTTGATGTTGATCTCCATCTGTCCAACGGCCAACTTCACACATCCGTCCACATCAAACCTACCAATAAACAACAGTACCTGCATTATTACAGATGCCATCCATTCCACATCAAACGTTCCCTTCCCTACAGCTTAGGTCTTCGTGGCAAACGAGTCTGCTCCAGTCTCGAATCTCTGAACCAGTACACCAATAACCTAATAACAGCTTTCACATCCCACAGCTATCCTCCTCATCTGGTACAGAAGCAAATTGCAAGAGCCACTTCCTCATCCCCCCAAATTCAGAACCTTTAACAGAAGAACCCCAGAAGTGCTCCTCTTGTCACCGGATACTTTCCGGGACTGTAGCGGACTCTGGATGTGGCTCTCCAGCATGGATACGACTTCCTGAAATCCTGCCCCGAAATGATACCCATCCTTCATGACATCCTTCCCACTCCACCTAACTTCCTAGTCCATCCCTATGAAATCCCCAAACCACCTTCCCTATCTTCTGGCTCCTACCCTTGTAACCGCCCCCGTTGTAAAACCTGCCCTATGCACCCTTACACCACCACTTACTCCAGTCCTGTAACCCGGAAGGTGTACACGATCAAGGGCAGAACCACTTGCGATAGCACCCACGTGATTTACCAACTGCCATGCCTGCATTGTGATGCGTTCTGTTTGGGAATGACCAGCAACAAACTGTCCATTCGCATGAACGGTCACAGGCAGACAGTGTTTGTTTGGTAATGAGGATCACCAAGGCTAAACACGCCTTGGTGCACGGCCAGCACAGCTTGGGACAATGTTACACCTTCCAGGTTATCTGGATACCTCTTACCGACACCAATCTTTCAGAACTCCGGAGAGAGGAACTTGCCGTTCAGCATATTCTCTCATCCCGTTGCCCACCTGGTCTCAACCTCCGCTAAATTCAAATTCCCGCCCACCATCTTTAACATCTTTGCCTCGATTTGGTGGATAGAGCCTCTGCCTCAAGTGGTATTTCTGTCCAACTTCTTTGCTTTCGACAAATGTTTGCCTAGGTGTGTTTGCATTTGGATATGTGTGAGTGTGTGTGTATTTTTTTACCTTCCTTTTTTCCCCCTAAGGTAAGTCCTTCCACTCCTGGGATTGGAATGATTCCTTTTCCACTTCCTTAAAACCTGTATCCTTCCCTTTCTCCTCTCCTTCCTTCCTCTTTTCCTGAAGTAGCTGCCAGTGGTGGTGAAAGCTTGAATGTTTGTGTATGTGTTTTTATTTGTGTTTTTTGTTTCTATCAGCGAGTCTGTGCTTTGGGTAAGTCAGTCAATCTTTATTTATATGTACTGTAGTTGTAATACGCGTTTTTGCTTTTTCTTGTTGTATTTCTGTTTTTTCAGAAGTATCTCTGGTGATTTTGCTTCTACCAACCGTCCTTCCTTTTCTTTGTTTACATTTACTAGCTGCAGCCTTGGAATAAGGCTGAACTACTTCTGGTTAATTATGTTGATAGGTAGAGTGGTAGACCTACTAGATTTGATGACCTACTGGTTGTGGATTCTGATGTTGACTCATGATGACTGTATCATCTTTATTCCCCTCATTAGTGGAACAATTTAAAATGTCAACAGGTTTTTGGAAACTTTCATTGTTGGGCTCAGCTGCTGAAGTTCCAGCTGGTGAAGCTGTTACTGGAATTAGGCAGTCACTAACATAACGACCTAAAAAGTTGTCATCCATGAAAACATTTCTAACCAATGCTGCCCGTTTTCTTGAAACCACTGACAGAGTTACTTGTGTTAAATACACAAGAGTAAATCTGACCAACAACTTCTGAAACACTATGTCTTACCCACATCGTTTAAGAGCCACACATCAACAGCTTTGTTGTAACTATTTTTTAGAGAAGAGTAGACAGAAACATCCAAAGGCTGGAGCCTATGAGACATGTGAGGGGGGGAATGTAAGCATAACTATGCCAGCCTCTGGTGCCTTCTCCATAGACAAGTGTGTCTCGTGATTATTCATTATTAAAAGAACTTTTTGTTCTTTAGATGGATTCATGTGATCTTTGAAATGGTGATGAAACCTTAGATAAAGCATTTCATTTGACCAGCCAGGCAGATTTGCTGCACCAACTGTTGTTGGAGGGTCCCCTTTAAGCATAAAGGTTTTGAATAAACATTGGAGGAATATGGTTCCCGAGAGCATTTGTGCATTCATTCAGCTCTACTAAGTCTCCTCTTTCACCTGAAGTCACACTGCCAAAATGTTTTACTCCTCTTGTGGCAACTATTTAAGCAGGGGGTTGGCAGGCCTGTTTCATCTTGAATCCAAATACGGTGTGGTGGAAAAGGGCCCAATAATTGATGCACATTATTGAGGTTGTCGAAAAACATTTCGGCTTTAGTTCTGTTAAAGCTGGTTGATCGAGACAGGCTTGTTTTCTCTGGCTTCCTTATTGGTAAAGCTTTTGAACATCTTTTCATGAATATCTGCATCCACTCTTCCCCTACAATTTCATCTTCATCCCACTTAGATGGCCTTTCTTTATTGTCAGCAAGAGCATATTTATATGCAAGGATCCTGACTTCCGTTTTTGTAAGTCCATACTTCATTTTTGCATTGGTCTATATATACACCAATAAACTTAATTCTTCAGTATCATTAAACACCTTTTTGGTATCATACTTAATCTCATCAGAATATTCCTCCCTGCCTGACAGCTTAAATGATTGCAAATGTCGAACAAGTGTTATGAATTTGACATTATAAATTTTACAGGCTTCTCTGATGGAAATCTTGCTCTCTCCTGGAGAACTGATAGGTTTTACTGCTTTGTTCATGGCTTCTACATCAACAGAAACCCTCTTTTGCCTGTTTTACTTCTTAGCATTGTGACCTAAATTAAAAATTGCAGATTTTAGCATTTTGTACCTAGAATCATTGATCCAAGGTACAAAATGGTGCATCTTGCAATGGAAAGCTTTACTACTGCTTTGAGGTTAGGTTTAAATCTACAAATTATGTGTCAGTTTACTCATCAAATGACACAGAATGACGAGGGGTAGATGATGTATTCATCAACCTTAACAAGTGGTCACCAAAAAAACAGAAACTAAACACGAAAACTGTAACTTTTGCTCTCTAAATTTGTTAGGTAATTTCATTCACTCATTCAGTCTTACAGCACTACAAAAGCAGGCTGGCAGAGTGCTCTGGGAGTGAATCATGAATTATTTCTGTAGCTGCACTCTACATGGCAGCACGTTCTGGGGAACAAGCAAGTGATCCAAGGTACACTATGACCATGGTACAACAGTAGGGCAGGATGAAAGATAGTTGAACTCCTGGCGGAGAATGTGGTTAATTGCTCCAGTCCTGGTGGTACTGGGTCACAAGAGAGATGGTCAGAACCACAAAGTGGGTGTGGGAGAGGTGATGGGTGACTGGACAGACAGGGCACATGAGATCTATTTCTGGACAAAGTTGGGAGGGTAATTGTGGTTGGTGAAGGCCTCACTGAGGCATTTGGCATATTTTGAGAGGGACTGCTCAGCACTGCAGATGTGACAACCATGGCTTGCTTGGCTGTATGGCAAGGGCTTTTTTGTGTGAAATGTGTGGGAGCTATCAAAATTGAGGGGGTGTTGATGGTTGGTAGATTGTATGTGGACAGAGGTTCTGATGTGTTGTGTGTGCCTTTCTGCAACTCGTTGAGACATCTCTGTGGTGATCAGCAAACTATCCTTTTCATAAATCTCTCTCATTTTATGTTAAACTGGAGTACAATGATAAAAAGATACAAATTTATTCTTCACTAAATTTGACATTGATTCCTGTGTTCTTAATACATGGATACATGCCTTTTCTGTTGTAAAATAATGAATGTAAAGACAGCTGGAGAGGCAACACCGTGATTGTTTTATTTATGCCTGGCCTAAATGACCATTTGTGCAACAATCTTCGAGTGTAATGCGCCAATAAGTCACACTATGACCATGCAATTAGTATGTCAAAGTTCCATACTGTTATGTTTGAAAATCACCATATATTAATATGCAGATGAAGATGTTGTTGTTATAATTTGAAGAAATAAATTATAAGCTATACTGCTGTTTGTGAAAAGTGCAACACCGAGAATGAATTATCTGAATAGCACCACACTTGGTGGAAGTGGCGAAGAGTGTGTAAGCAGTAAGTGATACATTTTGCAGTGAGATGGGGTTCACGTAGGCCAATCAGAACCCTCTGTCGGAGTTGGTGCTGCACTTAATGTAGTCACCATAGAGCTATCACACAAGGTGGAAACAATAGAGTGAGTGTCAGTATACCTTGTCAACATCAAAGGAAGCCATATCGCCATGTGAGCAAGTTCAAATGGGGCAAAATGATTGGCCTCCGGTAACTGGGGTTTTGTCATACTGTGACATTTCAGCTCACACAGGGAATGCTGCTATGACAGTGATGCCTGTGTGGAAGCAGTGGATAGAAGAAGGTCATACGCAGCAACGAGTGGACCATGGGACATGACCACAGCACGGGATGACCGTCATCTTGTCCGCATTACCATAACAGTCTGTACAGTGTCATCCACAGTGTTGCCTCGTCACTGGAGCACTGCAACATGTGTGAACTTGTCTGCGTTGAAGGTTTATTCTCGTCTGCTGTAGGTTGGACTGGTTGCACACGTGCCATTACGTTGGCTTCCATTGTCCAGAAACCACAAGCTCTCCTGTGTGCAATGGGCATGTGAACAACGTCACCGGGGTGCTGAGTGGCAGAATGAAATCTTTTCGGACAAGTCCTGCTTCATTTTGTCCTACGGTGATGACCGCATACGTGTCCAGTGGTACCATGGTACACAACCAGGGGAGCTGCATTGTGGAGTGGAATAGCTGACAAACACCGGGTATGATGGTTTTGGGCACCCACCTGATCTCGCCTCTCATGTATTGAGGGTACTTTGAACAGCAACCTGTACCTAACTGTGACTGTGGAGCCTAAGGTACTCCCCCTGCTTCAGGCATCTCCTCAGGCTGCATTTCAACAGGACAATGCCTGGCCACATACTGTGAGGAATGCACAGGCCCTCTTCGAAGAGTGACAGGCACCATTGCTTCTTTGGTCTGCACATTTGCCAGACATGTCACCCATCTATTTGGGATATGGTTGGTCGGCACCTGGTGTGTCATGGTCCTCCAGCAACTAGTGTCACGGATTTGTGGGCTCAGATACAAACTGTGTGGAGGAAAATCCCTCAGGAATGTTTTCAGAACTTTATTTATGCAATGCAACAGTGTATAGCAGCTCTAATTGCAGCACATGCTGATCACATGACATACTGAATAGTAGGGCTCAGAAGACATGTTCAGATTTAGAAAGGTAATCATTTGTTACTTTTCACATATCTAACCTGTGGTATGAAATTTATCGAATCATGCATTTCCTTCTTGATGTTGCAATTTCCACAAATAGTAGTGTATATCAGCCATTTTGAGCTACTGTTATGTGAGAGAGGAAAGGACTGCTCTTTCCACTATTCATAATAATGCCACAATGATTCTCTTTGTGAAGAATAGTGTTAATTGTACCTTTAGCTATTATGGGTCATTTAAAAACTCTTGTGCAATTTCTTTTTCTGGTAGGAATTATCTCACTGGTTGCTTAATAAGAAAATACTTCATTATTTTGTTTGCCCTCTGTGTATTTAGTATGTACTATAAAGTTATGAACTCCATATCATATTACCCACTTTTATTTCTTTTTTCAGGAAGGGCAAGGCCTTGGAAAACAAGAACAGGGTATATCAATGGCTTTACAAGTTGAGAAAACTAGTAAACGAGGGGGCCGCATAATTAGTGAAAAAGAAATAATGCCACCACCTCCACCATCTGTCGGATCACCATCTTCTGCTTCTCAATCACAGTCAGGAGCACCACAGGGACAGCAACAGCCAAAGCCTGAGCCTTCTATCACAGAAATCATGAAGAGCCCAGCAAAAGTTGTTCTGCTTAGGGTATGTGACCAATCATCAAATGTTATTGCTCTAAATAGCTATTGATACATATTTGTACTGTCACGTGTCCAGTTCTTGTGGTTATACTGATTCATTTATTTAATGAGATGTGGTGTCATGAAGTCCTATGGTCATTTTTATAAGGTTACAAGAGCTCATGAACTGTGATATTATAGTATTTATTGCATTGTGTGTCTTGATTTAATTAATTTTTGTCACACATTCTTAGAGCCAATTCTCTGTGATTAGTTTGAATACATATTCAATTTAAAGTTATTTTTGCAGATGAGACAACTATTTTCCTCCTTCTTTGTTGTCAGTTCACTATAGCTAGGGGCAAGAAAAAATCGGTGTTATTTTATGCCCAAAATCGGTATTTTTTTCATATTTAAGAATTTTTCAATGGTAAGCTGAAAATTACACTATTCCTAAGATAAGGAGGGTCAAATTTGATACAGGTGTAGAAAAAATAATTTTAACAAAAGATATTGATGCAAAAATGTATCTATAAATTCCTTTTTTACACACCAAATACTTTAAATACTGTGATAAAAATTGCCAATTATTATATCCAGCAGGTTACCCCTTTTTACAGGCCTACAAACTGTTTTTGACACTAAGACATTCCTTGCTGGCTGAAATATTTGTTATATTGTCACAGTTTTTCAGAGAATAACAATATTAAAAAATAGAAGAATATATTTTGAAGTAGGCTAAAGAAAAGTATTTATCTTTGCAGTGGTATGGTATTGTAAATAAATAAAAGGTCTTTGTTACAAGAGAAATTTTTATGTGAAAATCACAAAAAAATTCAAGGGTCACAAATTTTTAAAGTATTTCTTAGGAACAAAATATTTGTAAATATGTATAAAAAGTATTTAAATCAAAGTTAAAATGTGACAAAATTTAATGTTTGCAAAATTTTTTAATGTTTAGTCTCATCTGCCTTAAATTAAGTTTACTATAAACATTTTGGTACAATTTCAAGTTTTAAATTTTGTTTTCCATCAGTAAAACAGACTTTTAATACAAAAACATTTCTTTTAATGTTCTCTTTGACACACAAACAAATGGTAGTAAGGATCATTTATGCTCTGTATTTTCAGGTGTTTTTCAGTGCTGGATCTTTGACTCCGGGACACACTCTCTTCCTCCTCCCTGCCCCTTTCCCTCTCAACATCCTTTTGTTGCACCTCCCCCCCCCCTTTCCCCCAACAAGTGCCGTTTTTACAAAGATCTGGACAAGTGACATAAAAATAGACAAAAAGCAAATCCATCTTCAAACAAAAGAAATTTTACTTACGGCAGCCGTGGATAGTATGCTAATGTTGGTAACGAAATGTTCATTTTTGAGGATAATTGACTGACCGGACAAGGTTTCATAGAAGAACCTTTCAAGAATCTAGCAGGAACAGCATAAATTATATATTTCGTGCTCAACACAACATATTACTCCTTTTATTTAATTTTTCCTTGGTAGGACGCTGATCTCTTTACTTTGAAGTATTAAAATGCCAAGATCACAAATATTGATTTATTTTTCCTGGCGATCATCTGGTCACTTGTGTCCTATTGTTTTGTGAAGGGGTATGACATTAAACTGATACGTCAATCATAAAACAATTAACTTTGACCAATGGTACGTCACACATAAAAACAGTTAAAGTACTTAAATCACATTCTCCATTTTGTCATGTTGACATGAGCGCCTTCTTAAAATAACATAGGACACAAGTGACCAGATGATGATATCTTAAGTGTATCGAAACTGGTCGTCAGGAAAAATAAATCAATAGTTGCGATCTTGACATTTTAATACTTCAAATATTACTCCCCTCATTCTTTTCGAAGAGCATTCACAGATCGTTGCCAACATTAGCTCATTATGCCGGCACATTTGTAAATAAAATTATACCGACTAGGTTAAAATGGACAAAACCTAAAAGATGAAAAAAATGAGAATCCAAAAAAGGAAGTGTTTGTTTAAATCCAGTTGCAGTGGTTATAGTCCAAAAGTAGTAATCCAAGTCGCAACAAAACAGTAATGTTAGCAATAACATCACAGTCAAAGAATATAACGACAAAACTGCTCAGCTTCGACGCTGTTCAAAGACATTGTTATAGCGCAGTTCCGCCAAAGCTTCGCATGCTCAGTATGTCGAATTTACAAACTGCCAGGTTGGCGTTCGATCACAGAAAATAATCTCAAATGGTTTATAAATGCTAGAAACATTTTGGCAAAGAAATTTGAAATCAATCATATCTACATTTATTACTCTTATATCTTCATAAGTTAACACAGTGATGCCAACAGTTACCGATCGGAATCATATTTGGTCTACTGTCAATATGCGCGTCCAACAATGTGTGGTGCTGTATTATTGTAATGTGTATTACAAAATAATAAAGTAGCCACTACATTTAGGTAGATGTTTCTTACCCAGATACAATGTAATTTCGTTGAAAACCGCTGATTTCGTGGTAATTCCAAAAAACTGCTGAATTCGCATTATTTCCTTAAAAACTGTGAAATTCACATTATTCATCGCATTATCGTTAAAATGAATTTTTCCTGTCCCTAACTATAGCTCATATTTGCCAACCACATTGATGGAATTATATCAAACAATGCTAATATTTAGGTTGTCTACTGAAAACTATTCCATCCCAAACTGTTTTAAGAACATATTATTTGACACCGTAGAGCTTCTTCTAAGCTACTTCAGATTGTTTTTCTGTTGGTTGTAGTTATTGTGATCGTCAAAATTGATATATGATTGACTGTCTCTTCCTCTGCAGAATATGGTTGGTCCAGGAGAAGTGGACGAGGATTTGGAACCTGAAGTTAAAGATGAGTGTAACACAAAATATGGTGATGTTGTTAAAGTTCTTATTTATGAACAACCAACTGCTGCACATGACGAAGCTGTTAGAATATTTGTTGAATTTAAACGAATTGAATCAGCTATTAAAGGTAAGACTTGTACACAAGAGTATTTTTGCAGACTTTAAAAAATATTGTGTACTACTATTGATACTCTTTATTCTCGACTTTCTCTAATAAGTACTAAACATTGTGTTTATGATTTTGTAATTAACAATGAAAAGTCCAGGTTGGAATTCAACAACACAATTAGGATAGTTTGCAACTCATCACAAAGACATTTGTCAAGCTGCAACAGTTGCATAAAAAATATGAATGCTTTGGTGAGGTGAGTGTCAACAGCCGTAATATATTTTATAAAATGCATTTTTAAAACCATCAGCTGTTTATTAAAAACCTTATATATCAACCAGTTTTGGTCATGTATAAAAAGGTGTTAAAACTGAATGGTAAAATGCATCAAATAAAATACGTCTAGTTGAGACAAACAAAAACTGTTCTTACCTTTTATGTTATGTTGACTGATAGGTTTTATCTAAGATGACCACTGTATTTTTAATATTTCTAGTTATAATGACTCCTGATTGTCTCAACTAGACGTATTTTATTTGCAGCATTTTACCATTCAGTCTTAACACCTTATTATCCATTAAGATGGTCTATTGAACGAAACTGGTTGATATATAGGGTTTTTAATAAACAGCCGATGGTTTTAAAAATGCATTTTATGAGGCATAAAAAATACCCTCTTACACGTATTATTTAGCTTTTGGCCACAGCCTTCATCACAAAAAGCACGCATACTGTCATTCACACATCACACAGGCACACATCACAGACACAGAACTGTCATCTCTGTCTGCTGTATTCTGACTCGGTTATCTCCAGTTATTCTTTTTAATGTGGCTGACTTAGCAATTTATTTGATAAGTGGTCAGCTAGCAACAATATCATGATTTGTTGTTTTATATTTATATTGCTTGCCATTTTATAGTATTTTCACGGTATATCACTTTTGGAAATTTTGTGACTTTTATGCTTTACATTTTGTTTCTCACTGGGAGGGGGAAGAAGTGACGAAGATGGGTGCTTCTCTTATCTGGTATTTACATCTAGGAGGGGAGCTGGGAAAGGTAGGGGGCACTTGTGGCAGGGGGTATTAAGCATATCAGTGTCACTGTTCTCCTTTCTGTTTCACTCTCAAATGATGCACAGGGATAACAACTGTTGGTAATCCTTCATATGAACTCTAAACTCTCTTATTTGTTCTTGGTCTTTTTAGGTGATTATGTAGGGAAAGCAAAATGGCTTTATTATTCTGTTAGTGGGTACAGTGCTTTTTTTAGAGCCACTTTACTTCTTCTTGTTTCATTCTTATCTGCTAAGGGTCCCAAATTGGGGAGCAATACTTATGAGGGCAACTAAAAAATTATCCAGACTTGTAAACTTGTCCCCTCTAGTAGCAGTATGAGCGAAGGAACAACAAAAAGAAGTTATCAGATTTCTTTGGTCAGAAGGAGTGAAATGGGCTAAAATTTATCGTAGACTGTTAGCACAGTGTATAAGGACAGTGCATTACCCTTGTAGTGTAACGAGTTTATACTACGAAAGCAAAGGCATAAGTGGTAACAATGGGTAGATGTCATTACAACCGTGTCAGGTTGAAGGGGAGCGAATTTTTCTGCTATGAGTTATTTTGGACTGGCTGGATGCACAAGTGGAAAGGTGGCATTGTGCTACCTGTTAGGGAAGAGACATATTGTTTGGAAATCTTATCATATATTCAGGCTTTGATACAGTAAGAATTATTATGTTGAAAAATGTAGTGAATCTAGTAATGGGTCATTGTATCAGAGTTATAGGGCAAGTAGCACTAAAATGTTAAATGAAAAGCAGCAGTTTTTATTTCATAGAAGAAGAGAAGTTTTGAGTTATAGCCACTTCTCTCATAAAGCAATCAGTAGTGAAGCCTTTCTGAAGGTGCACAGACTAGGGCAACTGACTAGCAGGTCCCCTCCTTCAGAAGAAGAGTGCAGTAAGTAGTAGTTTTCTAACAAGTAAGTGCTCTAGGGGACTTACAATGTATGCCACTTTCATTTAACAAGATTCAAACCCAGATTACACAGCATTGTGGTCAAGTGGATCAAGAACTTCAAAAGTGGCTGGACAAATCTGATGTGAAAACAGGAAGCAGAGTGATTCTCATTCTCCACAATACCAGACAGAATTGAGCAAGCTCAACTGATGGCTTTGGCAAATAGGCCAGTTACTACTGATGCCATAGCATCTGATTGTAAATCAGGCATGATCCTTCTTATATCATTACTCAGGATGAATCTGGGTTCCGTAAACGTAGTTCGCGATGGGTACCACGAAACTCACAGAGCCGGCCGCGGTGGCCGAGGGGACTGAGGCGCTCCAGTCACGGTCTGCACGGCCACTACGGTCGGCGGTTCGAATCCCCCCTCTGGCATGGATATTTGTGCTGTCCTTAGTATAGGGTAGTTGTTAAGTAGTTTGTAAATTTAGGGACTGATGACCCCATAGTTAAGTCCCATAAGCTTAACAAACATTTGAACTTTTTTGAAACTCACAGAACAATTGTAACTCAAATGTCTTAAGATCTTTCAATGTTTGCTCAACTGTTACAATGGGGAAGGGAAGTTCTGTTTGGAAAGAAAGTCACCTGTTTTGAAATGTGGGTTTAGGACTATGAGACAGAATGAAAATGCCAGATTATAGATTGGAAGCACCTTTATACACCAGTGATGAAAAAATTAAGTCTGCAGAATTGGTGGGAATAGTTATGTAATTTTACATGATTGAAGCAAAGAATTATCAACAAATTCTGTTACTGTGCCTTGTGGACTAACAAACTAAAACCAGCAACTCACAGCAAAAGACAAGGTATTTGAAAGTTTTGCTGCTGCACGATAACATCTGTCCTCACATGACTGGCTCGAGTGTGTTTGTAAGAATGGGGACTATATAGAAAAATAATGTGTATATCAAACTATATTTTTAAAGTAAACAAAGTCTTATTTATTTTTTAATAAAGTCTGGATCATTTTTTTCTTATTCTATTACGTTTATATTGGTCAGGCAAGGGTTTGTAAAGTTATATTCTTGATGCATTTTTATGCATCCTAAGATACTTTCAATTTGTTCCAGTCTAACTTCTGCCTTTTCTGTAAGTTATTTGATGTGGTTGTTCCATTTTAATTAACTTTATACATATACTCAGTGTATGTTTACTAGATGTAACTGTTTCCAGTTGTTGTTCAACTACTCATGGATCTATTCACCTATTTCTACTTTGTATGTTACATTTGTTAACATTGAGTGTCAATTGCCAATATTGTATAACACATTGATCCTCTACAGTTCATATTACATTTCACTATTTTTAATTTATTTGGGTTTTACAACATTTTGTGCTATATTTCCTTCAGTCAATCCACAAAGCTGGTGTGATGTTCAGTTCACTCATATTTTGTCCATTAGGTGACACTATGGAATTGTGTCAAATGCCTTCCAGAAGTAAAGGAACATGGCATCATTCTTGCTCTTAATATCTACTGTTGTGTGGGTCTTCTACATCTACTTCTATACTGTGCAAATCACCTTACAGGGTACAGTGGAGGGTAGTACCATCACTTCATCCTCTTCCTGTTCCAGTCACATATAATGCACAGGAAAAACAACTGCTGGTAAATATCTGTATGGGCTTTGAATATCTCTAATTTTATCTTCATGCTCTTTTCGTGAGGTATATGCCGGAGGAAGTAATAAATATTGGTTTACTACTCTATAAATATATAATATTGTGTATAAAAAATATACGAAGATTACTCACCAGGTGAAGGAGCACAGGTGTGACAGCAGCACAAATAAATAGAACACACACACTCACACACACAAATGCTAGCTTTCGCAGCCTAGCTGCTTCATCAGGCAGAAGGGAAGGAGAGGAAAAAGGAAATGATGAGGGTTTAAAGGAGTGGGTAAGGAGTCATTTCAATCCTGGGAAAGGAAAGACTTACCTTGGGGGGAAAAAAGGAGGGTAAACCAATACACATACACCCACACATTTACACAGACACAAGCTTTTTACAGTATGTCTGCCTAGGTGTACCTAGTATTCATGTAATTGAATGTGGGAAACTAGGTCATGATACTCAATTATTAAAGTTTCCTGAATTCTGCTTTAATTTTGTGCAACTATTTGATGGTGCTTCTCAATAATGAGAGTAATTGTGTATTTTTCCTATCCCATGGAATGCTTTTTTCTCCCCCCCCCCCAAAAAAAAAAAAATCCCCCATCCCACACACCCACACCCCTCTCCCAGTTACTTCCAACAGTTGTACCCTCAAACAGAAGCAAGGTCCTGTTGCCTTTCACCTTTTAATTGATATAGTTGTATTTTGTTCCTATGATTACTCATTAAGATATATGTTTTTTAGTATTGTGTATCACTGAAAGGAGAAACTTGTACAGTCTGATTAGCGAAACAGTTTTGAAAAACAGAATAATAGTACTTTATGGGTGGATTTTGAGCTATGTGAAGTATTTGTATAAATAAAATGATAGTATTTTATATTTTGAAAGAAGGCCCTCATCTGAAAGCTTAATATTTCACGACTTTTTATTGTGCCTGTCTTTGGCTGAATGCCTCCGATAGGTGGTGAGTAGCAATATATCATTTTCATATTATTGTGTATTTCTTGATTGCTGAAACTGAAAAAAGTTGATGAATGCCTGTGATAGAATACTTGCTGTGATTTACATTTCTGTCCCAATTATTCATCCATTTTTATTTCTGTCATTCTTTTTCTATCTTATTATGTGCTCATGTAAATGTTTGGTGTTTTAAATTTTGTTTTAGATACACCTTACTTATTATTTCTTTCAATTTCAGCTGTAGTGGATTTAAATGGACGTTTCTTTGGAGGGCGACAGGTGAAAGCTGGTTTCTATAGTTGGGAGAAATTCAACAACTTACAGTTGTTGGATTAAGTGTGTTACAAGGTAGGTATTGTCATAGATGTTTTATGTTTTCTTCTGTGTACTCACATATGTAAAAATACTTGTACTCAGAATATTTCAACATATATTATGGTTCATGGGTAAATGAGAGATCCAGTTGCAGGGTTACTATTTCATCTCTGGTGTTAATGTATTTGTTTTTACACAAGATTAAAGGTAAATAATCAATTAAGAATGGAAATTAAAACATAAATAGAAAAGAGTCTGGATATTATGATACAAGTTAAAGCATAAAGGGCTTCCCCAGCTAACTTGGGCTAAACACAATGCACTTTAAGGAGAATCTCAATTTCTTCTTCATGCTTTGTAAAGTTACTATGCAACACATGATGAGTTTTTGAGAAAGCATTCTCTATCAAGAAAATTACACTTGATTGTGTTTTTAGAAAAATTTATAATAGCATGAGAATCCTTTGTATCGTAAGTGCGGAAAAATACCATTGAATTTTTTAATTAGTTCCAACTACTGGAAAATCAAAATGTGTAACTTCAAATAAAACTGTTTATAATGCATGGCAGTACTATTTCTTAGTGTCTAGGACAAGAATCCAAAGTGATAAACTGACTACTGAAGACACTTGAATGCGCCAGCCTTTAAGCAGCCGTAGGAATTCATGATTTTTTCACATAGTTAAATGCTTTAACTTAAGTTACATGTGAATAAAATGTACACAATATCTCATTTATCTCCCAAGCAATCACAAAACAATAAACGAATTTTATTGACAGGCTTTCATTTAGTTTTATTGTAAATTACTGACAAAAAAGGAGCAAGAAGTAATTAAAAGGAAGCATAATACAAAAAATCAAATTATGTTATGTTAATTACAGTGATTTTGCCTCTTTAAACTCACAGTTACATGCTGTCTGTAAGTAAAAGTTAATTATTCTTATGCTCAGCTTCTCTCTCTCTCTCTCTCTCTCTCTCTCTCTCTCTCTCTCCAGGCTGTCTGGGTGGGGGGGGGGGGGCACACATGTCCCTGTGCCCCCCCCCCCCAAAATCCACCCTATAATTATAATATTTATATCACCTTAGCCTAAGGTAAAAGGGAGGAATGTTCCAATATGTCCATTACCAAGGTGCTATTCCGATGCATGGAGAGCCTTGGCAGTTCTGGCAACATTTTATGGAACACAGAAGCTGAATTAAAGTTTGTGCTGTGGAGGGAAGTCATATTTAGATTATTCTGAGGTGCCTTAATTTCTAGTGTTGCAGTGGTTTAGTGGTTAAGACGTCTGCTTAGTGAGCATGGAGTCCAGGTTTGATTTCTGGCCCCAGCACAAATTTTAATTCAATGTTTCACCTTTAACTTTAATATCATCAAGAATCATTGCCCAAGTAATGGGAGAATCTCACAAGACCATTACATCCGATTCCAGCCAGGATCCAGCCTACTTTCAGTAATGGGTGATACAAGAGAGGATTGTATTTGATTTCCTTTCTTCCAACATGGAAGATTACTAATAGCCTTTCTCACTGTGAGAACTGGAGTCTGCACTGTTCATAAGGACAAGACTACATACAGCATGTTACAACACTTAAGCAGATACTCCAAGGAGGTCCTTCAACTTTTTAATAACGTTTATGTGACAGGAATATTTCACAGTTCATGGAAAAAATCTGTTTTAATTCCACTTTTAAAACCAGGGAAAGTCGCACTGCCCCTTAGTTATCATAGCATTAGTCTAACAAGTTGCGTAGGATAGATTTGGGAGTGTATGTTCAACCAGCATTTAGTATGGGTCCTTGAGAGCAGGTCCTTACTGAGCTGCTCCCAGTGCAATTTCGGGAGGTATCACTCCACTCTTGATAAACTATGCTGCTGTGAAGCAGAGATTCAGCAAGCTTTCTTACCTAAGCAACACTTCATTGGTGTTTTTTTTTTTTTTTTTTTTTTTTTTTTTTTTTTTTTTTTTTTTTTTTTTTTTCGATCTAGAGAAGGCCTACCATACCACTTGGAGGCGTAATGTTTTGTGGCAGCTCTATGCGTGGGGTTTTTTAGTTGGTCTGCCCACTTTCATTCGGTCTTTCCTTTCGGAAAGGTACTTCTGATACAAAGTTCGGAGTGCCTAGTCTGATTGCTTTAAACAAGAGAACAGTCTCCCTCGAGGGAGTGTTCTAAGCATGATGGTGTTTGCCATTGCTGTCAACAGCATTATGTCAAACACTCAATGACCTGTACAGTGTTCCTTGTTTGCGGATGACTTTTCCATTTTCTGTGCATCGTCTGGATGCTCATCAATTGCACCTGATGATCAGCTGGTTGGAGGAATGGTGTAACTCCATAATTTATCTTTGGAAAAACTGTTTATGTTGATTTTAATTGCTCTCATTCTCTGTTTAATTTACTTGTTTTAAAACTGGAGGACACTGATCTTACCTTTCAGGACAAGGTGAAATAACTTGGCCCACTTTTGATGAGAGGCTTACATGGTTGCAGCACCTTAAAGAAGTGAAACTGAGATGCCTCAAGTTTCTAAATATCCTCAGATGTTTCAGTCATAAGTCCTGGGGTGTCGACAGGGCACGTTTGCTTTAGTTTTATAACACTTTTGTCCGAAACAGACTTGAATATGTCTAATTATGACGCTGTTGACAGGATGTTGAAACCTATGATTCCTTCCTTCCTTTTTCCTATGGATCAGCCTGGAAATACTGGATGCAGTACACAACAAAGGTATCAGGTTGTCAACTGGTGCATGTCAAACAAATCCAGTTCTTAGCATGTGTGGAGTGTGCAGAGGCTGGTGAGCCCCTGCTTTCTATTTCCGCCAGGCATACAGGGCTACGTCAGTTTCTCACACGTTACTCTCCTTCACTGTTGCAGAGCAGCCATTATAACATGTGTTCCATAACCATCCACAGGGAACAATACAATTTGGGATCTGAGCAAAGGAAAGCCTTGAGTTGCAGCAAGTGCAGGGCATTAACGTCCAACACCATGGGTTGAGTAGGGAATCTCACTGGCTACTTAATAGACTCAGATTGCTTTTAGATCTGACTACTTTTGAGAAGACTTGTACATTAGACAATTTTTATAAAACTAGACTTCTTGAGATTTTAAACAACCATGCAGATTTTATTACTGTTTATACAGATGGATCAAAGGAAGGCATTCGTATTGGTTGCTCTGTTGTGTTCCTTGATGTTTTCCTTCGGATAGAGCTCTCAGAACAGTTTTCCGTTTATTATATGGAACGGTTTGCTATCTGAGGTCTCTAGAAGAGATAAAAAGACATCACAGTGTGAAATTCCTGATCTGTTCAGATTCCCACAAAGTCATTCTCACTGTCAACGAAATGTATTCAGATTATCGAATGGTGCAGGACAATCAGGCCGCTCTCCTTGCACTGTAACAACACCACAAGAAAATAGTTTTTTGTTGGGTTGCTGGGAAACGAGCTGGCTTAAGTGGCGGCTAAGGAAGCTTGCTCCCTCCCACCTGCTGTATGCTTTGCTGTCCCCCTGAAGGCTGTTACCTCATTTGTGACACAGAAAACCTTGTTTTAGCGGGAGGCTCGGTGGCTAGATGTGGTGGATAACAAATTACATACAGTAAAATCTTCAGTGCATTCATGGTGTATTTTTTTCTGCCCTCAATGAGATGATGAAGTCACCCTCACTCATCTTAGAATTGGACATTGCCCACTGACACATGGTATTCTTTTCCACCACAAGGAACCGCTAGTGTGTGACAGATGTAGAACACAACTGTTGATATGACATTTTAACAGAATGTGTTTTACATGATGGTCTGAGTGCAAATTTGGGTCTTTGAGAGCACCTGAAATCTATTTTAACTGATGATGTGGCATCTGTGGATCATGTTGTAAGATTTTGTATGATGTCAGGAGTTCTTCCCAAAATATTGAGTGTGAGATTTTAATGTGTGGCAGAGTTGCTTGGTCACCCTTTATTTTTAAGTAGTCACCAGGCCACAACCAAACGTCAACATTTTAACTGTATTTGTAGTCATATTTTTAAAGTTGTTTTAAGTTATCCGTACATGTGGTTGTACTTTTAATTTTTGTAGGTCGTTGGCCATACACCATTTTGCATTCATCTGTTTCTGTTTGAGCACGGGCATTGATGACCTAGCTGTTTTGTGCCCTAAAAGACCAATCATCATGAGGAAGCCTTGCTCTGGGCTGCCGTGACAGAGGCGATGATCGTGATGGTACTAGTGACAACAGAAGAAGTGGGAACCTGCAGATAAGATCGGCCCAGCCTCCAAAGCCAAGGATGGAAATGGGATAACTCCACAGAAAGATTGCAGGGAGCGCTAGGCCAGTGTATGGAGGTGTAGCTGATTCTAATGCCAGTACTAGAGGCATCTCGACCTGTCTTGAATTACATGTAGCTCTGCCCACAGAGTGGGCTGAAAACTCAGGTTCCCATAATTGACCAACTCAGAAAACCCAAAAGTAAACTTTGTCATTGGTCTGGAATTTGGAGGGCGGCCATGGGGCATCAGGGGAGTGTGGCAGATGAAGAAAAATCTGGTGAGGCCTGCCATGGAGAAGTTCAGAAAACAGATTGTGGTGTCGCACAAGTACAAAGTGCGCGCCACTTACTTTCGCCGCGCGCCGCCATGCACGCACGGCGCGGCGTTCTCACGACGACAGCCACGAGCGCCCTCTGCGACAACGCCGCTCGTGGCCACCACTGAAGGACATCGGCCACTTCGGACTGAGATAGCAACGAGTTAGGACCTTCGTAATCCGATAGGCACGAGTGAAGACTTTGCTATTGTACAGGCATTAGGCAGGCCTCTAACAACTATGTATCAACATTCTGCAGTACTATGTAAAAGTTAAGTATTGTTACATTCTGGGCAATATATATCTCTAATTTACTCGAGTGTTTATAGTTTCTGGCTGCCCTCCGTACCTGCACCAGCGTGTCGGTCTCATTCCACTCGGCCACCGACACCTACGACGAGGCTGGGACACAAAAGTGGCGACGAAGTTGGGACACAAAACAGATAGCTATTTCTAAATAGTTAAACTTTCACAGAATAGAAAATATGTGCAGGTAAACTTTAAGAACAAAGTTGTTCTTTCTCCCTAAATATATAGGGAGCTGTGGTTTACTTCTCTGAATAACAAATTTATTCTACAGGCTCCTAATATTTTTGTTTTCCCTGTTATTCTGTACAGTTTTATAGCAAATATAGCATTTCATAAGGTTGTATTCTGAAAATATATTTGACATTACCAGTTTTGGATATGGGTCTTCTTGAAGTGCAATAACAAGTGTGTGTGTGTGTTCTTGGGACAAGTTGATAGATATCTTGAAGTGGAAGGAGAGAAGACTTCCCGCAAATCTTGAAGGCAAGGGTACAGATAGGTAATGAAATCTCTGAAGACAGCAAGATTGGGAGAGGTACCAGACAGGGCTGTAGTCTCTCGCCGTTCCTATGTAACATATATTTTTAAGAAATACTGAAAGATTTTTTGGATGGATAAAGAGGTGTCACGATAAGTGGGTGGAAAAATGAATGCATAATATTTCCAGATGTCGTGGTGATTCTCACAGAAAGTGAAGAGACACTAATTCAAATGCTAAATTATCAAAACAGGTGAGAACATTCAAGTAGTTGGGAAGCTGGATTAAGGAAGACATGTAGTGCCAACAGGACATAAATGTTCATTTAAAACTTCCGGGCTGATAAGCCGTGGTCGATTTATAAAACTTTCCCCTAACGTTTCATCTTCAGCTGCGGAAGACATCTTCAGAGGTAGCGTAGCGAACTGCAGTTACACTCTACCTCTGAAGATGTCTTCCACAGCCGAAGATGAAACATTAGGGGAAAGTTTTATAAATCGACCACGGCTTATCAACCCGGAAGTTTTAAATGAAGTTGACGCCAGCCGTGAAAAGTTTACATTGTATGATCAGGACATAAATGGTTAGAATGGCATTGGCAAAAGAGGTGTTTCAAAAGCAGAAAAGACTACTAAGTAGTGGTCTAAACAAATAATTGAGAAATAAACTAGTGAAATGCCTAATATGAAGAGTGGCCTTGTATTGGGCAGAAACATGGACTCTGAGATAGAAGGATGAGAGGCTACACCTGAAATGTGGATATGGAATCAAATGGAGAAATCAGCTGGACTCATAAAGTAAGGAATGAAGAAGTACTGGGCAGAATTGGAAAAGAACAGAGGAGACTGTGAAGAATAGAGAGATAAACTGAATAGGTCACAGAATGGCAGAACAACATACTAGATGCTGGGTGATGTTAACAAACCAGATGGAAGGTTCCAGAGAATCATGAGGAGAGCAGAAGCCTGGTAAGCGGGAAGGGTTATGCAGTCAGAACCTACCACAAGGCTGATAACCACATGATGATACATGTTCTTTCGGACAGGTATCATCGTTTGACTTAACAGTATGGTTGTGTCCGAGTGGTTTGGCCGAATCCAGATTCACCGAATCTAGCACACTGGGTTCGGATTCGAGATTCGATGCATAATGGCCGAATACTACTGAATCCCGAATCCGAAGTTTATATGGAAACCTTCAGTTACGAATGTTGTAGTTAACTTTGCATAACAGTGCACTTTCATTTGCGTTATTTACATTATTGTTACATAAATCCGCTGAAAGACGTGACATCATAAAACGAACGAAGTTCTGAAAAATGGCACTAGGAGCCGCTACAAGTAAGTTTTCCGTCTCGTCTAAGCAGTGCTGCAAGCACCCAGTTTACATGGGCTCCCAAAACCGGATTTCGTAAACCGATTTCCCAATTCCGCTTTTGGTTGGTCATGTAAACACTCCACAAGCAAAAAACGGTTTACGAAAATCTGTTTTCGTCTTCCAGAAGATGTGTTACATGTAAACGTAGTGAGTGGCTTGCTTCGTAGGCGCAAATGTAAATACTGGCGCTAAAACTTTTGCACTCATAAAAATAATAATAATAAAAAAAGGAAGTCGAGTCTAATTTCCACTTTATTTTCAACGATTGAATTTTAACAACTATTTCATGAAGAAATAGTACTTATTGCTCAACTTCAAATGTAGCAGGTCACGTTGGTAACAGGTAATTTCCTACGAACCGTATACATCGAATGAAACGGCAATACAATCGATATATGTCAGACATTCAACTCTCGCTCCGCTAGCAGTAGCAAGAAACTTTATTTTTTTCGCTTTAAAATAGATGTCGATGTTTTGACATGTTTCAGTTCCCAGCACTTTACCACATTAAGTTAGCCCAAAACATACATTGTAAAGTTGATTTTGGCAATCAATAACATTTAGCGTTGTTGTTTCTTCAATTACAGTATTATGACTTTCTACATAACACATTGCCTTTCATAACCTGACTTTCAACATGGAGTATTGGAAAAAGCGAATTGACGTGACTGACAGTGTGAATACAACTTGATGTGACGGATGTGACATGATGTTGACGTGACACACAGTGTGAATCGGCCTTAATTCATTGTCAATGGACTTTTCATTCAAAGCTATGGTCGTTAGACTAAACTATAGGTACCAGTATTCAAACAAGCGAATGTTATGATTTTTACGAATATGTCATGATTTTAAAGGATGTGGCTCGGCAGGAACCTAAGAGTACAACTTGTTCACTCACAAGTTACTTTGTACTCTTAGGTTCCTGACTAAACACATCCTTTAAAATCATGACATATACGTAAAAATCATAACATTCGCTTCTTTGATAACTATTGCACAGACCTATCATTTCTATATGAAACACTATCCGATATATATCGATCGCACTGCCGCTTTATTTGGTGTACACGGCTCCTAGGACATCACCTACGATTCTTGCTTGAGTTGTCTCATTCTAATTTCGTGTATTCTTTTGTCGAATTTTGTGAAGTGCTGGGGTATGTGAACCTTAGAGAAGCACTAGGATTTCAAGAAGAAAGTTATTTACTACCATGAGTGGAAAAAAAAAAGTTCTAATTGTGCGCCATTCAGGCGGGATAACGTCAATTCAACAAACATCTGACGTCTGTTTCAATAAATCCGGTTAAATTGTATGACACTTCTCGCCGGGCTGCAGTGGTTATGTTGGCATCAATGGTAATGACGGCAACTCAGATGACCAATAAATGTTTTTTCGTGACAACTTCAATTAAAACAAAAATTATTTTTTTCTGAATGGGCAAGGTTACATACAAGATCATGTCAACCATAGAGCAGGTTGCCCGTTCAGAAAAAAATAATTTTTGTTTTAATTGAAGTTGCCACAAAAAACATTTATTGGTCATCTGAGTTGCCGTCATTACCATTGGTGTCAACATAACCACTGCAGCCTGGCGAGAAGTGTCGCACAATTTAACCAACAAAATAAATTAGCTTTGGATGTATAATAAATTTTATAACGGCTTATATATGTGACTATAAAATCATTAAACATTTACACATCCTATTTTTTTAACAACCTATTTTTAAAACTTCCAAAATATCTACTCACATTTTCAGGTTTTATTTTTCATTCTTCAGCTTAGAAAAAGGAAGAAAAAGTAATTCTTTCCTTTGTAAGACTTCATTATGCAATTATTTTTTATTTCATCAAAATGAAACAGTTGGTAATAGAGTGAAGAAAGTTTCTTCTTATCTTTTAGAGCATCTAAACAACATATCTCAAAATATTTCATGAAAATTTCTTTTAAGAGGATAAGGGGGTATTAAAATTTAAAATAAAAACCTAAATGAAATTTTAATTTCTTAAATTTTACTTTAATTTTGTCATTTGACTTCCATCACAGAAGGCTTTATCTTCATCAATGACTGTGATAGGGTAGTAATTCTTTTTAAATACAGATTCTTGAGTTGACAGATTATTTGGGTTCGATATTCGATTCGGGTTCGGGATTCGACGCTTGTTATATTTAAGATTCGGTATTCGGATTCAATTCAGTGAAACTGGGATTTGACCCATCCCTACTTAACAGGCATATGAAATTGTAATTTCTGACTTTTTGTCTGTTCCAAGGCATTGAAATACATTCAACAATGGCAGCTGAAACTTTTTGCTGGATCCGGACTTGAACCCGAATTCCTGCTTTATGCAAGTTATCTCTTTAACTGCTTAGGCTATCTGGACATAATTTCTATCCTACCCAAATTTTCTATTGAACCACACACTACTATTGACAGTGGACACTGCATTAGTAGAGTCAGCATATTGAGAATTCAGGTAGAAAGCGGTTCAAGTGATTGCTTGCATAAAGTGGGATACTTGGGTTTGAGTCCCAACTACTTGCTTAAAGTAGGAAATCCAGGTTAGAGTCCTGTGTGGCCAAAAAGTTTGACTGTTGCATGTAATATTTTTCCCCCTTTTGTTTTCAATACAGCCTAAAAGTGTGAAATTTCTACTAGTGTCGATAAATGACGTTGATTTATAACCCTTGTCTTGTCATATAAAACTTATGTCATGTAATTGTGCATAGCCTTGTGTAAAGTGTAAGATATTATTATGCAAAGCTGCAAAACACACGTACCCCAGCTGTTTATGGTACTGATAATTTTGCAAATGTCTATGGAAAACTTGATTATAAAGGATGATCATTGCTTGAGGTCATCTTTTAATTCTGAATTTCCTACTATTTGAGTGAAATCTAGTTGAAACTGTAGCATTTACACACACATCTTCTGTGTGCTAACATAAACTAAAAGCAATGCTTTATTCCTCAATGGTTCATACTCTTTGTAATTAAAAATTCATGAACACTGTAATAGCAGTTGTATGTACATTTTATTTTGCACCATCTAGTATTTTGAAATGTAATATGATCAGATAATTTGTTGTAAATTTTTATACTGTATGTAGGTACTTGCAGTGGTGCATTTTTCTTCATTTCTGTTCATGAATGTTCTTCACTTTACCAACATCATATCAGGGAAAAGTTATTTTTTAAAGAGTAAATAAGAAGTTCACAAACTGAAGCCTGTTTTCTAAGAAGTTCCTAACATATTCGGTTTTTTCCCTGCATTTGAATAGGTCACACTAGAAGTAAAATAAGTGTCAGTCATTTACAATCAGTTCTTTTAATCTGTTGATCAGTATTTCCATATTCCATTCTATTGAGTTCAACTTAGTTCACTGAATGGATTGATTGTCGAGACTTCATAGACTACATTAAAACAATACCATATTCATTATGATGTGAAATGTATACATTTGTATATCATTTGTACTCTCTAGTGTAGCCAAAAAATACAATTATTTGTAGAATGTACATTACATGTCAGGAAAAATTTACCAAGTTCTTAAAATTTTTGTTTTGTGCGAAGTTGCAAATGCATAGAGATAGGTACAAGTGAAAATAATGAGTCACACATAACTGAATAGACAAAAATTAAGCTTTTGGCTGTTAAACCTTCATCTGCCACAGAGAACACAAACACACACACACACACACACACACACACACACACACACACACACACACACACACACGCCATCTCCAGCTGTTGCGACTGGACTGAAACACACGGCACAGCTGAGGCAAGAGCAGCCAGTGGCGAGGATGAGGAAGTAACATGAAGAGGGAAACAGGAAGGGAGGGAAGGGATGCCAGTGGGGATGGAGCAACACGTCAGTGCTGTCTGCAGATAGGAAGGTATTGGAGTATGTGGCGGAAAGGGAGTTGTACTCTCCCTTCCCCTACCTTTCCCTACCGACAGTCTAGACCTCTTTCCAGAGTCTATCTCTCCTCACCCCTCTTACACCCCATACTCCCACTTTCTACATGCTTCCTAAAGTCCACAAACCCAACCTGCCTGGGCATCCCATTGTGGCTGGTTATGGTGCTCCCACTGAGAGAATATCTGCTCACGTAGACCAACACCTTCAACCTATTACCCACAACGTATCTCCCTATATAAGAGACACCAACCATTTCCTCCACTGACTCTCCGCTGTTCCCATTCCTTTACCACCTGGAACCATGCTCATCACAGTTGATGCCCCCTCCTCTACACCAACATTCCAAATGCTCATGGCCTTGTGCCTGTTGAACACTACCTTTCACAGCACCCTATTGACTCCAAACCTAAAACCTCCTTCCTTGTTACCTTTTCCGACTACATCTTCACCTACGATTAATTCTCCTTTGAAGGCAGCACCTACAAGCAAATTCGCAGCACAGCCATGGTCACCCGTATGGCACCTTCCTATCCCAAACTGTTCATGGGCCATCTAGAGGAAACCTTCCTCACTATCCAGAATCCCAAACCCCTCATCTGGTTTAGATTTATTGAGGATATCTTCATAATCCGGACTGAAGGTGAGGGCCCATTATCCATATTTCTTCAAAAACTCGACACCTTCTCTTCCATTCACTTCACATGGCCCTACCCAGCACAATGAGCCACCTTCCTCGACGCTGACTTTAACCTCAAAGATGCCCTTATCAGTACCGCTGTCCACATCAAACCTACCAACCATCAGCAATACTTCCATTTCGACAGCTGCCACCCATTCCACACCAAAAAGTCCCATGCATACAGCCCGTAGTCATCGTATCTGTAGTGATGAGCAGTCCCTCTCCAAATATGCCAAATGCCTCATTGAGGCCTTCACTGATCGCAATTATCCACCAAACCTTGTCCAGAAACAGATATCACGGGCCCTGTCTGTCCAGTCTCCTGCCACCTCCCCCATACCCACTGTTCGTCCACAACAGAGCATCCCTCTCATCACCAAATACACCCAGGACTAGAGCAGTTAAACCACACTCTCCGCCAGGGTTTCGATTACCTTTCATCCTGCCCTGATATGAGAAACACCCTACCTAAAATCCTTCCCACCACTACCTACAGGGGTATTCTGCCGTCCACCAAACCTACGTAATATCCTTGTTCATCTCTACTCCTTCACTGCTCCCAACCGCTTTCCCTATGTCTCATATCGCTGCAATAGACCTAGATGCAAAACCTGTCCTATCCACCATCTCACCTTCACTTACTCCAGTCCCGTCACTGGCATTTCCTATCCCATAAAAGGCAGGGCAATCTGTGATAGCAGTCATGCTGTATACAAACTGAGCTACAAACACTATGCAACTCTCTACTTGGACATGACCAACAACAAGCTGTCTGTGCGGATGAATGATCATCGTCATACTGTGGCAAGGAGACAGCTGGACCATGCTGTTGCAGAGCATGCAGCACTGCATGATGTGGCTCACTTAAATTACTGCTACACAGCCTGTGCCATATGGATCCTCCCCACAGACACCAAGTTGTCTGAATTGCACAGATGGGAACTCTCCCTACAATATATCCTACACTCCCGCAATCTCCCAGGCTTAAACATTCACTAGTTCCTGCCCCCACCACTCTGCTCTCCCCTTCCTTTTCCTACCCACACTCCAGCTTACGTACAACTCCCTTTCTGCCACATACTCCAGTCTCTTCCTATCTGTCAGACAGCACTGATGTGTTGCTTCATCCCCACTTGCATCCGTTCCCTCTCTTCCTGCTTCCCTCTCCATGCCGCCTTCTCATCCCCACCACTGGTTGCTCTTGCCTCAGCTGTGCTGAGACAGCGGTTTTGTGTGTGTGTGTGTGTGTGTGTGTGTGTGTGTGTGTGGGCACGCGCGCGCGCGTTCTCTGTGGCAGATGAAGGCTTAATAACTGAAAGCTTCATTTTTGTTTATTATATTATGTGTGCCTTTTTTCTTTTCTTTTCACATTACAGACAGTGTGAAGTAAAACTTCTTTCATACTCTCTTGAAAGTTTCACCATGTCTTTCCTAAACTAAAACAGCAAATTTCTGATAGGAAATGAGTGAAGGAAAACTGACAGTACTCTTTGTGGTAATATATATGTAAATGAAGTAACATGTATATTTGATATTATATGTTATTGAAGTCTGAATGCGAAAACCATGCAAGGGGAAATGGTGGTTAATAGATGGGGAGATGGAGTTTGACATAGTCTGGAGAGGAAATGACAGACACAGGGGAGTGGGAGGAGAATATGGTATTAGAGGGAAAGGAGGAGCCACGCAAAGAGGATGTGAGGGTAGGAGAAGGTGGGCAAATAGAGATGAAGGCAAGGAGAAGATGGACAGAGTGTGGAGAGAGGAAGAAACAGACAGGGAGACGAGGGAGTAAGAGATGTTTAATAGAAGATTGGAATAAATAAATAATCAGGTAATACCGATGTGAAATTGTAGTTTCCAAATTATGAATCCTTACATAATCTAAAACTTCCAAATTTACATTCTTGACTCTTGTCAATGAATGGAATAATCCTTAAATTACTGAAAAACTGTTTGATTTAAAATGCAATTTTACTGACATAATTACATTTCATTCACCTTAAATAACTTCTAATGAAACACTACAAACTCCAGATGCCTTTCCTTTCTTCATATCTCATATGCCATTGGTCAACTCATCTGGCATTATTTGTGGATTTCATTGTATTTGTTGTTGTTAATATTACTCCTTATATCCACTGAAGACATTTTAATTACCATATTTTCAAAAAGTAAAAATATGTGTAATGTTGCCTAAGGCTTTGGTTTCAATTTTTGTTTAATGTATGTACTCTTAATTTTCAGTGAATTCAGCAGCAGTGACTTTATCTGCAAACTGTTTGCTGCAATGGAGACACCATGCACATTGCAGGAAGATAAAACGTGTACATACTGTTAATGACGTTTGTGCAAGAAATGGACCATTTAGTCAGTCTTGTGAAAGACAGGATACTGACTGAGTAATTTATGTGTGTAATACTGAGTATTATGAGATACTGTGATGTTACAATAAACTGTGCACATAGTTAATGGACTTACTTCACTTAACGTGGCCTTCAAAAAATCTGATAGTTTATTTTTATAGGAGATTGTTTTGCTCTAATTCAACACTGAAGAGTGAAGAAGACCTCTGATTTTACTTTTTCTAAATATTCTTAACTCATTTCACAAGCTTTTTATGTAGGCAGTATTTACTCCAGAGCTTTTCCATCCAATTGCAGTAGCCCACACATTTATTTGTCAGGACTGTGGACTATGTGTTAAAGACAGCTTGCTCTTTGTCATATTTAGATGATGATTATTGCAAATCATTCTAATTATATAAAATAGGGGTAAGAATGCTTATGTATTGTTTGCCTGTTGCAATTTATCATGCAAATTTTGCAAATCAATTAATTATTTTTACAATAATATGATTTGTGCTCGAATTGCACCATATTATATGCCCTGCTTGCATTTTCCACAGAAAAAAAATCTAGGAGCACTTGAAGCAATAACTTTAAACTTTTATGAATTGATTTAGACATAGCATGAAGGTAAATAAATCAATTAGGTCAAAACAAAACTTTTTATCCAATAATCATTATTCGTCGTTAAGATATGATGGTTCAAATATGAGCTAAATTTAGAATGTGCTGTGCCTTGTGGTACTTCCAAATGATGGTGAAGTTAGTAGTAGTTTGCCATTTCATTATTGTTTTGTTGCTTCTACATAATAACAGCTATCTTTTAAGTAAGTATATCCAAATAATTCTAAATCAGCATTTATTTAATTTTCCACAAATAAATTTTGAAGACCTAATTTGCAACCCCTTTCAACTATGACAGCTACTCAGTTATGGTCAAATAAAAGTTAAGGAATAGAATGAAGAATGCTCCTATCACAACACAACAAAAGATAAATATGTCATGGCTAGAATCAAAGATGTAAAAAAAAAAAAAAAAAAAAAAAAAAAAAAAAAAAAAAAAAAAAAAAAAAAGAGAGAATTGGCTTCTCTATTGTCAGGTAGTTTCAAAACCATTAAATAACAATAAAAAATACATGAGTAATTGTGCAACATTTATTAATGTTTAAGGTTTACACAATGAGCTTATCATGTCAGCAGGAGCACCATCTTGGGGTTTGCAATTTAATATCCCCTTCGGTACATCAACATTCACAATAACAGCCAATTGTTTGACATATTTGCAGTGCTTTTTCTTGTCAGTATTACAACCCATGTCTCTTGTTGAACTGTCACCTCATACATGTGTCATAAGTTACATGACGACTTATGTGAAGCCTCATAAAAGTCTTGTCAAATCGTGGCCTGATGTACAACATTCCACATGTGTTGCATTGGTTGTCACATTTGCTACAAGGCAAGTCATATGTAAAGTATTGTGGCATGTGATATGTCTTCCACATTGTAACATTTCATATCTTGTCATGTACCATATCATGTCATGATGTGTTCACATAGCATAATGTCATATTGCCCCATGATATAATGTAACACAGTATATCACATGGTGTCAAATGAATTACTACACCACTTCATGTCACATAGTGCAACATGCTATGTAATGTCATATAACTAGATATGGAAAAGTTTTCATTTTACAGTTAATTCAAATATAGATGCGAAGTTTGTGTCACTATGTGAAATTATCTAATATTTTCCATTTTTGTACTGAATTGTATCCTGATTAACTATTTTATCAGAGATAGTTTGAAACAACTTCATTTTCTGTATTTAATCGTCAAGAATCCAACAATATAATGAGAATAATGAAGAGGTACTGAACAAAATTGGGGGAAAAAGGAGTTTTGGCATACCTTGATTAAAAGAACACATTGATTGGTATACATCAAGAATCATAAATTTAGCATTGGAGGTAAGTGTGGGGGAAAAATCACAGAGGAAGACCAAGACATGGATATAGTAAGCAGATTCAAATGGATGTGGGATACCGTTCTTATGAGGAGATGAAGAGGCTTGCTCAGGGTAGTGTAGGGTGGAGAGCTGCATCAAATCAGTCTCAGGACTGAAGACTACAACAATGACAGTTTGCAACTCACCACAAAGACATTTGTCAAGCTATGACAGGAATATAAAAAGGACATCCATACACATTTAAATCCGCTTTCGGGTACAGGTGCTGTGATGTGGTAAGCTCAGGCGCATATTCAAATTGTGCATGCTGTCTATATATTTACAAATTTACAACTCCCACCACCAGAGGCGCGAGCAGATGAGTGCAAGCTGCTTGCCAGATATGAATGTCAGGTACAGTGTTGCAACACCAGAATCACCTTTTCGCTGTGGCATTGGAGACTCAAATTCAGGTATTACAGTTTTCAGCTTTGGCTATGTCCAAGCCCTCACACCCCACAGGGCCTCACACGTCTTACTCTGTATTTTACCCACCACCCTTTCCTGCATATGATGAGACCTTGGAAGAGTGGGAGGTCTACGAAAAATATTTGTAGCAACACATCTAGGCATTTGGTGTCCAGGATGCCATTCTTTGTCGGGCCTTATTTCTCTTTTGGGTTTCATCCAGGATTTATCAGATGTTGTGTTAACCGGCTTCCTTGCAAGATCCCGCATCTCTTAATTTTGACCAGATGTGTCAGTTGCTGTCCTCATATTACTGCAAGCATACTCATGTCATAGCTTCTAAGTGGAATTTTCCAGATGTTGCAAAAACCACACCAATGGCATTGAGCGTGAGCGGCCTAATTACACGGCCTTAATTGTCATTGCAATCTCATGTCTGAGTTCACAAGGAATCACATGCTGATCAGGTGGTCAGGGATGTGGTTATTTGTCTTGCACCTGATAGAGAAGTGAGGGAGCAAACTTCGCAAAGTGATTACCCCTTGTTGTCCTATGTCATAAATACTTCTCATGCTTTTATTGTATAAGGGCTCTGGGAAAACAAATATAAGCTTGGTGTGAGGTTTTGGCTGTTCAGCCCTCCCCTCCTCACCATCCACTTGAAGACAAGCAACCTGATGACATGGCCGCAATTCAACAATACTCTGTGTCGTCGGGCGGTTGGCATCATACGCAGCAATGATCAAGGGCACACGGCTTGCAGCAACAAATGACACAGGCTTGTTCTCATTCTCCTTTGCCTTTCTGCCCTCCTTGCTTTGTCAGTCATGATGATGCTGATTGTCCTCAGCAATGGACCTCATGTCATTGGTGCAAAAAGAAGGGTCACCTTGCAGCCCCCATACATGATCAAGATAAGGTCACCAATGTCAACTGTGTTACAACACTCACAGCACCCACTTCTAAACTCTATGTTGACTTGGGCTCCTAGCCTTTCCTGCTGGTCACTCACAAGCTGCTGAGCTATAATAAACAACGGATTTCTGTGCTCTGCCAGTTTACCGTTCCAGTCATCTACTGCACAGTGACTCATCCTTTAACATTTCTGGTGGTGCACAGTGTGTCCACACAGAACCTTTTTGGTAGGGACGCCTTTTGACTATTCAGGTTTTCCATTTCCGATGAGATCAATTTAGTCTCAGACAAGGTACCATACCCTCAATGGATGCACTTTGAGTGGAGTTTTCATTCTTATTCACCCCAGTGTTGGGCTGCACCATGTCATTTTAGGCTCACATCATTATGGAATCTTTTGCATGCCTCCATCATTTGCCCTATATCTTCGAGTGAGTGGGCCACTGTCCTGGTCATCTTAAAAACACTGACTGGCAAACTGCGGCTCTGTAGCGATTTTAAGGTCACAATAAACGCCCAGCCCATTATTGATACTTCCCATTATCTTACCTTTTTTTGAGCGTACAGTCTGCCGGTCTTAAATGCAATCTGGAGAAGTGCAAATTTTTCCAACCTTCTATTGTTTGTCTTAGTTTTCACATTTCCCTTGAAGGTATTTCCCCTTTATGCCAACACATTACTGTCATTTTGGCTCTCCTTCGCCATACATCAGTGAAGGAGTTGCAGGTTTTTCTAGGCAAGATTGCCTATTGTCATAAATTCCTCCCCAACACAGCGTCCATTGCGCCCCTAGGTAGGAAGATGGTACTGAGCAGCCCATCATCAAAAACATTGAACTCTGCATAACTCAAGTAGTCGCAGGTCAATAGAGGTACTCGCCATTGTCTATGCATTAGAAGAATTCTACGTCGTCTTGTATGGCACAAAATTCCATTTGGTCATGGACCACAAACCAATGATCTCATTGTTTAGCCCTATAGCATTGCTTCTAGATAAATCCGCTGACCGCCTCCAACATTGGGCTCTCTTTTGTCAAATTTCAATTATGAAATTCATTACTGCCCTATGGCTCAACATGTGACTGCAGATCCACTCTCCTGTCTCTCAGTGGGTCGCAACCTTGTTTCTGACAGTTAAGAATTACTTCATTTTCACCTGGATGTGGAGGCTCAACAGGCGGTGGATGATTCTCCCATTACCATGTTATGTATAGCTAGGACCACCTCTGCCAATCCTGTGCTATGACCGGTACAGGCCGTGGTCAGACCCACTACACAATTACTACTCTTTTTCGGGATTAGTTTTCACTTAGGGATGGTATCCTCTTGCTATCTATATGTGATGCAGCACCAAGGGTCGTCATTCCTTCCTCTCTTTATCAGGAGGTTCTTCATGCAGGCCACTCAGAGGTGTCTTGTACAAAAGCATTAGCCTGCCGCCATGTGTTCTGGCTGGGGCTAGATGGAGATATTGTTTCTGCCAGTTGGAAATCTGCAACCCAAGAGGTGGCTCCCCACATGTCCTTTCCTTCGTGGCTGGTACCAGAACAGGCATGGGAACAAGTTAATGTGGATTTTGCAGGTCCCTTTTTGCATTATTTTTGGCTGTTGGTGTTAGATGTGTTCTCAGAGTTTCCCTACATGGTTCGCTGTAGTCGTACTTCAGTGGTGGTAACAGTCACAGTTCTTAAGAATTTTTTTAAAGACTTTCCAGTCAGGATGGTTTCAGATAATGGTCTGCAGTTCTCGTCTCAAGAGTTTTCTGGTTTTTGTGCAAGCCAGGGTATCCATTATGTTTTGGCTCTGCCGTTACACTCCGAAATCAATGGGGAGGCAGAATGGCTGGTCAGAACATTCAAGACCCAAATGATAAATATGTTGTTCAGTCGTCCACCAACTTTGCCTTAAAGTAATTCCTGGCATCCTAGTGATTTACACAGATTGGTGACAAGAGTCAGGCCAAGCTTCTACATGGGCACCAGCCGCGGACACTGCTCCACCTTCTGCAGTCTCTGGTGTGCCACCTCCACCAAGTTGCCATCGACCCTTTTTTGGCCATCACTCTAAATGGATGCTACACACTGTTTCAGCCACTGTCTGTGCGAGTTCTACACTGAGGAAGCTCTCATATCTCATCACATGGATTAACTGCGACCTTGAGTGGCAGGCTGAGGACCCCCCTTGGTGCTCCCATCAATGTCGGAGAATGACCACTGAACTCATCTTCATCCACACCATGTCCCCATGGCAACAAGGAAGCTGTAGCCTGCAACACCGTCAATCTGGCCAGCGACATCCCCCACGTGACACATCCACTTCGCCACCACTATCTCCACCTCCTCATGAGTTACACCCCCGATGGTACCGACCCTGGGAGAGTACCATGGAACATGACCTGCCCTCACCAGTCATATCACAATGGTGACTGTTGTGGAGACCTCGCTGAGCTTCGCGGTACTTTCAGTTCCCACAAATGTACTCATCAGTGCCAGGTCGACACTGGTGGTGGAGATCCAATGGATGTTTCATCTGTGTGGTGTTCTTTTTTCCCTGCAAGGAAGGGAGGTGGGCTGTGACGTGGGAAGTGCAGGCGAGTATTCAAATCTTGCATTGCCATCCGTCTACTTATGACTGCCACCACCAGAGGTGTAAGCACCGCGCCAGAAACTAACATCAGCAATATAGTAATAAGGACAGTTTACAACTCACCGCAAAGACAAGACGATGAGCTGTGACAGGCAGATAAAAAAAGACACACATATACAACACTTTAGCTATTAGCCATGGCCTTCTTCAGAAAACAGAACATTCACACAATCACATAGGCACACAAAACAGCCACACAACTGTCATCTCTGGCTGCCACACTCCGAATCCCAATTTGAAGTGCGGCAGTCGGAGTTGACGGTTGTGTGACTGTATTGTGTGCCTGTTTGATTGTGTGAATGTTCTATTTTCTGAAGAAGGTCGTGGCTAATAGCTGAAGTGTTGTATGTGTGTGTCTATTTCATGTGCCTGTCACAGCCTGTCATCACGTCTTTGCAGTGAGTTGTAAACTGTCCTTGTTACTATATTGTTAATTCCAACCTGGAATTTCCATTATTAGAAACGAATGTCAGGTGCAGAGTGCTGGGGCATCCAGTTCAGCTATGGGGTTGCTATGTGCAGGAAGTCGACAGCCAATGAAAGCTTTTTGACTTAGTGCACATATTTTGTGTGTTTGAGGATACAATAATCTTCCTCGGAAACAAACACACATTCTCATTTACAGAGGCACACTTCACACACAGACATAGGCATTGTTTCCAGCTGCTGCATTACAGAGTTCTGAGTGTGATGGGAGTAGGTGCTTTGTAGGCCAGGGTGTGGAAACATGCAAGGAGATGATGATCTTCAGTGGCACCTACTTTGCATATTGAACATTTCCTATGGCAGAAAATATGTGCATAAGTCATTTGTATAGGTCAGTAGTTAGCTTCAACAGCTTTGGACTTAGGTAGTGGCCAAATGATAAACTGAATATTTATTAACAATGGTGTTCTGTGTTTGTGTTTAGTCGTAGGCTGGCTCCCAGTTCATGAATTTCCCCCAAGCTTAACAAGATATTGATACCTCATGGGCAAAAAGATGCTGAGACTGAAACTAAAGAAGAAAAACTTAAAATTACTCAGGTTTTGGACAAAAATCCACTCATGAAGTTTGGTGATATTGCACCAGATCTGAATATTCCCCTAGAAACATTAAATACAATAGTGAACATGCAAAATGTAGGTAATTGAAGCAGGAAACTGCTAATGAGAATAAAGTGTATTACAGTTAGTTTCCAGAACTGGTTAACATGCTGTTGAAGTATTTTAATCACTGTCTTGCTCTCTTGTTATTGTGTTGCATTCTAAAGCCATACATTGGGGGCTCACAGATTTCAATGCATTCACTCGTTGGCTTGAAAGATAATAATTTTGTGTATACATGTGTGCAAGATAAAGCTGTACAGTTCACGCATAGAAAAATACTCTCATTAACCATATATCAATAAAATACCAGGGTTGTTTTTAATACTGATGAAAAGACATACTTTTGTAGTTTCTGTCTGACAGAACTTTATAGATTTCTGATGAGTAAAAAGCCATGGTGAAAAATTTGGTAAAGAGAGGCTAATTATATTGTAAGCTAATAAAAATAGATCAGAAAAGTTGGTGCCACTAATTATTGGAAAGGTGGAGAGACCATGATACTTTGAAATGTATGGTATATAAATATACACCTAGTGCAAAAATAAGGGTAAGAACTACTATATTCAAACAGTTATTACAGTCTGGGAATGCAAGGTTGCATGTTACTTCCAGCAAAATAATTCTGTTTATTGACTAATGTACAGTGCATCTCCAAAATATGTTGTACCTGTGCAATGTAAAGGTAGTGTTTTTCCCCCTCATAACTGTGCAGCCATAGTACCAAAGCATTAAAATGCCTGAAACAAAAATAGAGCAAGATCAATGTACAACAGAGTTTGGCCTGTCTTCATACTAGGATGAAAAAAGATAATGTTCGGACATTATGCGTTTTGTAAGAAATGTGCAGGAAATAGCTATCTCATGTTGCTTAATGAATACTGACTTTCATCGAATACACACCAGAAAATGAAGCAATTGCAGCCGACAATTATAGCAGGAAGTGGGGCATGAAGAAATCACTGTGTACCAGAGCTTTGCTGAATATGTCATTTGCATTGAAGGTATTGCCATATATCAGTCCATGACAATTAATGGAGTCTTGCAGGAACAGATAGCAGAGATAGAAGAAGATAGTGAAGATGATGATTAACTAAAACCTATGCCAGTTTGTACAATATCGAAAGTTGTTGAAGCAATGGATGCAGTTTAGCCTTATTTGTTGTGTTATGAAATCAATGAATAAGTTATAAACACATTAATTAAGATTAAAAATACAACAAAGCAACAGTCAACATATCCATATGTTCCACAAACATTTCTGAACACAGGACCATGCAGAGTGTCTTATTGTATTAGGCTAACAAATCGAGACTCGGGAAGAGTCACACCAATTTGTCTCTAACTGTGTCAGTATAAACAGGGAGCTGGACTTTAAAATTTAAAAAAAATAAATCTTGACATTATGAACTACAAGTAGAGAGAAAATGCACTAGAAAGATTTTTTGATTGCAGTATACTTGAGTTTGAAGTTCAGTGTCAGTGTGGTGTAATGAGCAAGTTCATAAATGGTTAATTTTGTGCCCCAGATTCAATTCCTGCTACTCTTCTTAATTTTCCATTTGACTCATCTAAGGATCAAGCAACAATTTCATTGCTTCTTCCTTTCTCTTCCAGTATTCTCTCATCTTTTCACTGTGTATCCTTTTCCTCTCGTTACACCATTTAGACCCTGTCTTCTTCTCCCTTGTGCATTGGAAGCCTTCCATTTCAACACTTTCTTCTTAAAAAGTTACTTTTCTGTAGCATCTTTTTCTCTTATGTTGTCTTTCCAAATATTTCTGAACTTCATAAATCCAAGCTATTGTTGACTTCTTGTCCTAAAGATTTTTAAAAATCTGTTTGGTTAACCTGTTGGAGTTCATTTTGTATAAATGTCCAAAAAAATAGCAGTCACCTTTTCTGTTGTGTTTCAGTTATGTTTTCTAAGTTGCAATAAACTTCTTTAGCTCTTAATTTCCATACCTCTATATTTTTTCATGGACTGAGTATTTTTTGAATAATTCTTCTTTCTAGGACTTCAAATTTATGTAGTTCAATGCTAAACATTAACTTGTGTAAAGACATAATGCTTATTTTCATATTTTTAGACATTATTCCATAGGCTCTCTCCATTTACATACTCTTCCTTCTACAGGAAATTTATCTAAGCTATTTTCTTCAATAATTTCAATATTTAAATTTAATTACCCTCTTTGTTTGGCCAATGTTTGTTACTGTGATGTCTGGAGAATTTTTTATGTTTATCATAAATTATGTTTTTTTCTACAGAAATTCTTAAACCTGCATTATTAACTGTTTCTTCTAGGCGATTGATATGTATTTCTTCATTTCCGAGATTTTCAGAAATAATGGCAGAATCATCCACAAATGCTAGACAGAAAACAATACCTTTATTCATTAGTCCCTAGTCTTATTGGTGATTGCTTATGATCTTTTAGTTTTGCTTTCCATTCTCTTACTATTTCCTCTGGGAGACAGTTGAAGAGTTGTGGAGACAGGCCGTCACCTTGCCTTTCACCTGTTTTTATGTCAAATGCCTTAGATATTTCAGCCAGAAACTTTAATTTTCATTTTGTGTCTGTGAGCATTTCATGAATTAGGTTTGCAAGTTTATTTTTAATGCCAAATCCTTCAGTCACTTTATCTAGTGTTCTTTGTCAACTGAAATGAATGCCTTTTTGAAATCTATAAAAGTTACAACTATGTCTTTGGAGTTTGTAAGTCTGTGATGGATTATGGATTTAGGTTGGAAATCTGTTCCGAGCAAGATCTGCCCTTTCCAAAGCCACTCTGATACTCTCATAAATGGCTATCAAGTATTGCTTTTACTTTAAGTAATATTGTTGAAAATATTGTTTAATCCACTGGCGATACAGATATTCCTCTGTAGTTACTATTGTCTTGCTTATCACCTTTCTTTGTGCTAAGAATGGATAAGAGCCACTTTCCAATATTCTGCAATCTTTTCAATTTCCCATATTTCTTCATGTGTGATGTGCAGGTTAGCTATAATTTTTCGTTGAGACCATTTTATGAGTTCACTCGTAATAGAGTCTTCTCCAATGGCTTTGTTGATTTTTGGGGTATTTATTGCTTTTATAATTTCATCAGCTCAAGGTGGTAGACCAGCTTCTGTGTTTTGATTAAGATCTGGAAATTCAAGCTTACAATTCAGTTCTTCTCAGTTCAAGAGTTTTTTTAAAGTACTTTCTTAGTATTTACAATTTTGAGTATTATTTAGGCCTATTTTACCATTTTCATCCCTGAAGCAAATACTTGGTGCTTGGTAGGTTTTTAGATGATTATTTAACATCTTATAGAAATACTGGGAGTTACTTTTAACAGAATTGTTTTGTATGTCAAGAAGTTGTGACTTTTCAAAAGATCATTTAACACACTCTATTGTTCTTGCTGTCTCCTTTCTTTGTGTTTCACATTCATGAAGCTGTTCAGTCTTGCCAGTACATTTCCATTTTTTCCACTGTTTATTTCTTTCTGCAACTACTTTTTCACTGTTTTCTTTCCACCTGACGAACTTCTTCATTTTTGTTGGTTATAATGCATTCTTTACTGCCCTGTTGATTTTTGGCTAATTCTTCCCATATTCCTGATTTAGCCTCTTTAATTTCTTCTTCAAAATGCTTTCTTGCCTTCTTTGTGATATTGAGCCTGTGTTATATTTAAACTTTTTTGCTGTCTCTCCTGATTTTTATTAGAGAAAAATTTCGGTTTAATTTTAGTCAGGTAATGATCAGAGTTGAATTCCTTGTTTCTTATTACTTTCAAATACATGATTTCTTTAATGTGGCTTTCGGCTGATGGTGTTGGCATAAGCAGCCGAAAACCGGTTTGTAACCAAATAAATAATTTTTCGGGACATCAGGAATTTTTATTTTGTCATAATAACACTTGTTTTTGTCACACTCTAAACACAGAAAGCTTGCTCCGCACCTGAACTTGCCATGTTTGCGACTAGCACTGACTATCGGCAATTTATCAAACTACAATGTGGTGGTATACATAAAAAAAACTCTTCAAAATGACATACCAAGTATTGGCATGCCTTTCATAATTTTTAGGGCAGATTTGACCTTAAAAAATAAGTGGATTTTGGTTTATGTAAGATTTTCATCAAAAAATCTTGTTTCTTATATGGCTAAAATTTGTATTTCATGCTTACCTAATTGAATTTGAAGTTCTTTCTGTTTACCAGTTTTTAGTAATGAATTTACATTCAATGTACCTAAAAAGAATTTTCTTTTGAACCTCAGTTTGGAAGGATACAAAGGATGCTCCAACTCACCTTTTACTGCAGATGTTAGAATTTCCTAGAACCCTAGATGCCGACGTACTGCATAAAGCAATGGTGGATTCTTCCTTGTGTTATCACCTGGGGTAGTGCTTACTTTTAGTGGACGTTCCAATCTGCAACTTAAATTTTTCATAGTAGGAAATAAAGATAAGATTGGATTATTAGTCCAAAATGATTATTTTTCATGGTTTTCTCTATTAGGTGCTACCACCCTCTCCGCCATTGGGAGCAAGGATCTCTCTTCCGCCTTTGAGACCACTGATCGGGTTTCACCTGTAACCCTAGCCAGATGGACCCAGGTTTTTTTATGAGTTGTTACTCCTCCCCCTTCTTCCTCACCACTTGTGAGGTGAGGTCCCAGGCTTGGGACAGGCAGTGGCAGAGTTTCCTGCTATGCTATTTTTTCTCATTTTATTTATTCTTTGGCATGTTAAATTTTAAATCATAAAATTCAAATATACTGTATATTTCCATAGATAAAATGACCTTCAGATAAGATGAGGTGCAAATTTTCATCAAAATTTTATAGTTTAGGCATATATCTGTCCTCTAAGATGCCCCCAAGTTATTGTACTTGTGAAACTAAGGCTAGGTGCACTTGAACGAATTTTTGATTGGCTTATTCCACTTGGCCGATAATTTTGTGTTTTGCTACAGATTGTCTGTCAGATGATTTTTCAATCAGCAATGCACCTACTTCCATATAACATCGATGTCGAAGCTGTCATCAGCTAATCGATAAATCACGCCTAGCCTTACTGCTACAGTTCGTCATGTGAAAATATTCCAACAAACTTCCTGTGAAACCTGACAGTCATCTGTAACCTCTCAAAGACTGTGATTGGAAAGCACATGCATTTTAAGGGTATACCCTAACTGTGTCACTTGCACCAGCGAACTAGTTTTGTTGTAGGCCGTGTCATGTGTTGAAGCAATCAGTGTTGCAAGTGTAATCCAATGAAAAATTTGTGAAGTGTATGCCAATCGAACCAACAAAAAGAAGGAAATCTGAAGCAAGCTTCAAGTTAAAAGTTATTAAATAGGCTAAAGAATGAAACAGCTGTGCTGCAGCAAGGGCTTTCAATATAATTGAGAATATTGTAAGAGAAAGGAGAAAGAATGAAGAAGTGTTCTATGAGGAGAGGAATAGCTTGCTGGCCGATTTAGAAGATAGGTTATCATATTTACCCTTGTCCACTCAGTAAATTAATAATGCTCATAAAATGATTTTTTTTAATTACATAAACCTTCGTTTTCCTAAATCTTTCCTCCACAATTTCAGACTAAATTTCAATCCAATTTCTTTTTTTGTACCGTTGTTTAAGATGTTAAGATGACCTCGGACTTTTGGGGCCCTTTTTTGTTTTTGGTTTTACGATTCAGCCATTGCATTATCTTTGGAAATATACCTGTTCCGCTTTGCACTCCAGTGATTTAGTATACATGGTGTAGTATATTGGCATTTTCAGGGTTACGCTATGGTCTTGTAATCGATGAAAGAGAATATATTTTATTTAGGGTTTTAGTTATTTTATGGGACATATACTGTGTGCCTTTTGTATGTGTGTGCAGGGCATCTAATGCACCAATGTGTTGTGGTCACTTGCTCCTGAAACAGATGATATCAGGCATGGCTAAGAATAAGTGCACATTGAGCACCTAAGAAGAAATATCAATATGCAATCTTTGGTTATTGTAATATTTATTACATGTTCTTTGAAATTGTAAATATTTAGATTAAATAAATACTTACTGTTATTGAGACTAAATGGGTTTGTTTATAAATAACAATTCTGCTACTACTCATGATTTCTTATATTTTATTTAGCATTGTGTAAAGTCTCAGACACATTAAACATCACAATTAACTTTTTGTGCATGGTATACATCAGTGTTGATAAACACACATTAACCTGATGACAGTTTTCAGATCCCGCAACTACCCTCCTGATCTGGTACAAAAGCAAATAGCCAGGGCCACTTCCTCTCCCCCCCAAACCCAGAACCTCCCACAGAGGGCCCCTAAAAGTGCCCCTCTTGTCACCTGTTACTTTCCAGGACTGGAGCGGACTCTCCAGCAAGGATACGACTTAAATCCTGTCCCGAAATGAGATCCATCCTTCATGATATCCTTCCCACTCCACCGAGAAAGTCTTTTTGCCGCCCACCTAACCTCCTAGTCCATCCCTATGAAATCCCCAAACCACCTTCCCCACCCTCCGGCTCTTACCCATGTAATAACCCCCAGTGTAAAACCTGCCCTATGCATCCTCCCACCACCACTTATTCCAGGCCTGTAACCCGGAAGGTGTACACAATTAAGGGTAAAGCAATTGGGACAGCACCCACGTGAGTTACCAACTGACATGCCTACACTGTGAATCATTCTATGTGGGAATGACCAGCAACAATCTGTCCATTCCCATGAACGGTCACAGGCAGACAGTGTTTGTTGATAATGAGGATCACCCTGTGGCTAACTATGCCTTGGTGCATGGCCAGCACATTTTGGCACAATGTTACACTGTCCAGGTTATATTGATACTTCCCATTGACACCAAACTATCAGAACTCCGGAGATGGGAACTTGCCCTTCAACATATTCTCTCTTCCCATTGCCCACCTGGTCTCAATCTTTGTTAGTTTTAAATTCCTGCCCACCATTCTACAACATCTTTGCCTCCAATCTCTGGACAGAGCCTCTGAATTGACTGGCATCTCTGTCCAACTTCTTTGCATTTTTCATATGTCTGCCTTTGTGTGTGTGTTTGTTTTCTATCCTTTTTCCCCAAAGGTAAGTCTTTCCTGTACCGGGATTGGAATAAATCCTCACCCACTCCTTTAAACCCAAACCCTTTCCTTTTCCGTCTCCTTCCCTACTCTGCCTGAAGAAGCAACAAGGTTGTGATAGCTTGCTTTTGTGTGTGTTTGTGTTTGCTTTATTTATGTTTGCTGTCACATACCCATGCTCCTTCGCCTGGCAAGTAAACTTCATCTACTTTTTATATATATTTTTTCCTGCTAGAAATTTTTCCTCTATAATCTTCGTATCATCAATTTGAAATCAACAAATACATTTGTTTGTCATTGCTCTATTACTTTTCGAAATCTTTTCTGTCATATTACTTTCCCTTTATATATATATAAAGATTTTTGACTTACCTAAAGTACAGGCTCGTCGACAGAAATACCAAACACACACAAAAACACACAAACATTCGACCTTTCGCCACCAGTGGTGGCTTCTTCAGGAAAAAGAGGAAGGAAAGAGAGGAGAAAGGGAAGGATACGGGTTTTAAGGAAGTGGAAAAGGAGCCATTCCAATCCCAGGAGTGGAAGGACTTACCTTAGGGGACAAAAAGGAAGGTAAACAAATACACACACACTCACACATATCCACATCCAAACACACCTAGGCAGACATTTGCCTAGGTGTGTTTGGATGTGGATATGTCTGAGTGTGTGTGTATTTGTTTACCTTCCTTTTTGTCCCATTCCAATCCCAGGAGTGGAAGGACTTACCTTAGGGGACAAAAAGGAAGGTAGACAAATACACACACACACACACACACACACACACACACACACACACATCCAAACACAAACACACCTAGACAGACAAATGTCTGTCTAGGTGTGTTTGTGTTTGGATATGTGTGTGTGTGTGTGTGTGTGTGTGTGTGTGTATTTGTCTACCTTCCTTTTTGTCCCCTAAGGTAAGTCCTTTCACTCCTGGGATTGGAATGACTCCTTTTCCACTTCCTTAAAACCCATATCCTTCCCTTTCTCCTCCCCTTTTTTCCTCTTTTTCCTGAAGAAGCTGCCAGTGGTGGCGAAAGCTAGTAAGTGTGTTTTGAGTGTGATTTTTATTTTTATTTGTGTCTATCGACCAGCCAGTCCTTTTGGGTAAGTCATCCATTTTCTATTTTTTATATTTGTTTATGTGTATGTGTGTGTGTAAAAAATATATGAAGTCTACTTACCAGGCGAAGGAGCACAGGCAGTGATAGTAACAAATAAACACACACACACATATATATATATATATATATATATATATATATATATATATATATATATATATATACGTAAAAAATAGATGAAGTACACTTACCAGGCGAAGGGGCACAGGCAGTAATAGCAACAAATAAACACACACACACACAAAAATGCTAGCTTTCGCAGCCTAGCTGCTTCATCAGGCAGAAGGGAAGGAGAGGGAAAAGGAAATGATGAGGGTTTTAAGGAAGGGGGTAAGGAGCCATTCCAATCCCGGGACAGGAAAGACTTACCTTGGGGGAAAAAATGGAAGGTAAATAAATGCACATACACCCACACATTTACACAGACACAAGTACACTTAGGCAGACATACTGTAGAACTGTCACAGTTCTACAGTATGTCTGCCTAAGTGTACTTGTGTCTGTGTAAATGTGTGGGTGTATGTGCATTTATTGACCTTCCATTTTTTCCCCCAAGGTAAGTCTTTCCTGTCCCGGGATTGGAATGGCTCCTTACCCCCTTCCTTAAAACCCTCATCATTTCCTTTTCCCTCTCCTTCCCTTCTGCCTGATGAAGCAGCTAGGCTGCGAAAGCTAGCATTTTTGTGCGTGTGTGTGTGTCTGTGTGTTTATTTGTTGCTATTACTGCCTATGCCCCTTCGCCTGGTAAGTGTACTTCATCTATTTTTTACGTATATTTTTCCTGTTAGGAATTTTTCCTCTATAATATATATATATATATATACATACAAACGCTAGCTTTCGCAGCCTAGCTGCTTTGTCAGGCAGAAGGGAAGGAGAGGAAAAAGGAAATGATGAGGGTTTTAAGGGAGTGAGTAAAGAGTCATTCCCATCCCGGGACAGGAAAGACCTACCTTGGGGGGAAAAAGGAGGGTAAACAAATACACACACACCCACACATTTACACAGACACAAGTACACTTAGTCAGACATACTGTAGAAAGCAAAGAAGTTAAGAAGTTAGACAGAGATGCCACATGAGGCAGAGGCTCTGTCCAGAGAACAGAGCCTCTGCCAGACATTAGCATTCATTGAGTTTTCGATAGTAGGGAGCACTGCATACAGAATAACTACATTGTCCCCAGTGCAATACTGCAACATACAAATACTTCAGCATACACTAAGTGTGAGAGAAACGTAAACTGTTTAGTACTACGCCATAGTACCAAACATGGCACTGTTATTGTTATTATTATTATTATTATATCTCATCTGAATGACAGAAGAGTTGTCAGAAGTTGAAGCCAAACAGACAATTACACATCGCAGTCTCAACTTTATGAACACAACCTAACATTGAATTTACATCGTTCCAGAGTACGGACTTACATTAATTTCACTTTTTGTATGAAAAACTTAATGAACATTCATCATTTTCGACAATGACTTCTACTTAAATTTGACATCTTGGTTAGGAGAACTGAGTTTACTGACAGAGCGATCCAACAAGGATTCTGCTTTTGTTGACCTAGGTCTGGAACCCTAAAAAACCATGATATGCACAGGTCCCTCTTTAACAACCGTTGCGAAGCACGGGCATATAAGCTAGTCCTAAATAAAATATAAGAAATCCTGAATAGTAGCAGAACTGTTATTTATAAATGTAAATGACTGGTAATTTCCTCTTGCCTGTATTTCCTAATTATTAAGTACTGCTTTCTCATTTTCGCTTGTGTCATTTTGTTACACCATGCTCAGTGTCTTTGTCTGCTAATTCATCCATATTTTCATCTTGTTTGACTATCAGTTTCCATGGCCTCTTTTCTGTGTCACTCTTCTATTGTATCACTCCCTTTTCATTTTCCTCTGTAATCCCAGTGTACCTTCTTTCCCTTCCATGGAAGTAGATGCAGGTGTTCTTACCTTTGCATCATTATTTAACATGCTTTTTCTCTTGTCTTTGAATTGTATAAAATTGTTGTGTAACACACTGATGGTCCCTCAGGCCTCATAATCATATTAGTGATATTTTTATGCTCCACTCTGCCTCCCAGATAGAATTATAATAATAAAGAAAAATATACCACTACTTGTGTCTTCTTATCTTCTTCACCACTGCCCCAAAGAAGAAAACTTGACTTGTCCAGTTCAAAAGCCAATATCTTATGTGTATAAATTGATTAATGGATAGTTATTACACCTGGGTGAATAATAACTTTTCATTTTTTACATGCAGATGAATTTATTGTAGTAATATGAGTGGTAATTTCATTTATTAAAGTTAATACATAGACTTGTGCTGCACTTGACATTATCACAAAGGTTGTTACTTCACAGATACAGAGTACTTTTCTCTTCATGTAAGAAGTATCACATCCAGTGACTCAGTTTTCCAGTTTCCTGCATCATACAAGCAACACAGTTAAATGTACATCATCAAAGTAATAATTTGCACTTACTATAGCAAGATATTTGTTTCACGAGTGTTTCATACAAATTTGACATATACCTCAAAGTACAAGGTGTTTCAAAAAGATTGCATAATTATTTTAATATTTTGTCCACTTATTAATTTCAGCATGTCACAGGCATGAAGTTACAGTTCTTCATTTGGTTCCAGATACTGACACTCTATTGGTTCATATTTCTGAAAAGTACAGTTAATGATGTTATTAACAGAACTTTGGCAAAGTTAATATTTAAGTTCAGTGTGACAGACAGAAATAAAATTACCAGCTCATGTGGCACACTTGAGAAAACTACATCACTAATGGATAAAATAAACAATTTCACTCTATCAAAAAAATGAAAAGTTAAAATTTTAACTTTAACAATGGGAAATCCAGATGGGAATATCAACAATTTTATAGGAATAGGTTGCAACTCATGTAAAGATGATTACTGACCTGTAGACAGACATCTAAGAAAGATACATTTGCACATCAAAAGCTTTAGGACCCAGCCTTCATCAGAAAAGGAACACATACACAAAAAATCATACAAGCCCACCTCACACACACATCAACATTGTCTCCAGCAACCATGCTGTTTTTAGCCTTAGTTTCATGTTATCACACACTAAAAAGTTTGTATTAATTGTAAAAAAAAAAAAAAAAAAAAAAAAAAAAAAAAAAAAAAAAAAAAGACTTGAAATTATAAATTATAGTGACAAGATGTCAGATGCCAACTGAATTAATGATACCTGTTTCAAGTGCAACTAATTTCATTTCCTACAATGAATCAGATTGTAACTGCTTAGATTAATTGTTGCAAGCACAGAGGAATTTCAGCTCCAGATGTGAATGGAACAATAACAAACCTTAATACATGGTACAATGGGAAGTATCCTTTACCATACATAAGATATAAGTGTACATACTTGCAAAGACTGTGCCTCACTCAGTTATTTTAATGCTAGATTCTGTAGTTGGTATTTATTGAGAATGGTGGTCATACATGAATGAAGTGCATGCTCCTTACTCAACCACTGATCTGTTTTGACTGCATAGCACAAGAAATTGTATTATAATAAAACCAATGTCCTTAAAGAGGGTTGATGAGCTGCTGACAGGCACAAAAATAGGCAATCACATTCACACAACTTAATTTTTGGCCATGGCCCTCTTCAGAAACACATACATTCACACAATCACTCAGACAATTGTACACACACAACCACCAAGTCCAGCCACTCCAGCACCACAAGCACATCTAGACTGTGAGTGAGGTGGGGAGTGGAAGGGGAAGGATGCGGGTAAGGGTGGGACAGAAAGTTCTAGTTCTGCGTTGTGTGATGGATTGTAAACGCTCTGATAAGCATGAATTTGAATTGTGGCAATGAATACAGTGAAGGGAAGGGGCAGGAAGGATAAAAGGGAGATTTAGACGAGTGTGGGGAGGGAGTAGGGGGATTTGAAACAATAAGCAAAAAATAGGAAAAAAACAGGAAAAGATAGTAAAAAATGAAATAAAAATAAAGAAAAAGTAATCACAGTTGCAAGGAAGACATGAATTGGAGATACACAGGATAATGAGTAGGGAAAGAAGAGGGAGGGGGAAGATTTTAGGCATAGGATGTAGGGATAGGTAGTTACCTTAGGTCGATGCCAGGATGGTTACGGGACCATAGAAAGTGTTGAAAGGACAACTCCATCTGTGTGGTTCAGAAGAGCTGGTGGTAGAGGGGAGGTTGAAATGTCTCAGGTAGTGGTCAACAGTACGCCGTGCCATAGGGTGTCCCATCATATGAAACGCTGTGCAATGATTGCAGCAGAGTTGGTAAATGACATGGCTGCTTTCATTGATGGCCTGACCTCTGATGGGGTAGGATGTGATTGTCTATTTTTCATGTCTGTCAGCAGCCTAGTGAACCTATTTACCTCCATTATTGACATTCCAATTGGATTTTCCATTGTTAAAATCATATAACTGCTTTATGTAAATAAATAGATTTTTTGTGATTCTAGAATTATCATCAAAAAGGTTTTTCCTAGTAAAAATTTCCAGTGTGCTTTTAATTTACTATTTTGTCTACCCCTTAAAATATGTATGCAACCACATAGTGCTGGCTGCCTTTACCTGATACTATGTAAGGTCCCAAGTATGTGTGGCAGGTCATAATCTATCCTTTGTTAATTCTTTCTGGACTTTCAATTGTTCGCTTGATATTTTAGTGATGTGATACTACATTGCAACATTTGTTAGTGCACAATATCGTGTTTCTGAACATTTAAAACAAGTATCCAGGATTTATATCATTTTGAAATTTTGGCGAGATCTGATTCAATATTTGTGTAGTTGTTTTATGATTAGTACTTCATTATAGATAACTGCTTGCTTGTTAATATTTTTACAAAACATTAATATATAGCATGCCCCATAAGGATATGAGCACTTTTCTGTACTTCCTCATCTTATTTTTGCATCTGTCCGTAATTCTCCATCTATGAAAACTTAACTGCACCCACCTTAATGAGTAACCCATTATGCTAGGTACAAATTTAATTTGTTGCTCATGTGATTGATGATTGTGGTGGTCCCATGGTTAGAGCACTGCAATAATGCTTTCAAAATTTTAATGATATCATTTTACATACTTCTTTCGCTCAAGAGAAGTGAGAAAAACATAAACTGTGAATCTTAAAATAATGACATTCTACAAGTAATGCCAGGTGTAATATTCAAACCCATTCAGTTGGTGAAGAAAGGAAAAGCAGAAGCAAATGATGGCATATCGGTAGAAATGTTGACACACCGCATAAAAATATTTGAGCAATTGGTTGAATAATGTCTGAAGAAGAAGGCGATTCTCTAAATTGGAGCAGTGCTGTAATTATTGCACTAACGAAGAATGAGACATTTTCTCCATAATGTACAAAGATATTCACTAAAATCATTACTAACTTCCTTTTTTGCCATTCTGGTTCTGTGGCAGGCGAGTCGCCTGCTTATAGAGACACAAGATCAGTTCAGTCGTCAGACCTCTGACAAAAATGCAGCACTTATTGAGACCAGTCAAAGACACAGCAGGTTGCAAAATACCTGAGGTCTACAAGACAAGTGTGGCTAGTCTGATATAAAAAAAAAACCCTATGAACTGTTGAACAAGGCAGGAAGGAACGTGAAAGGTTTTAGTGTTTACGATACACAGAGAGATGTACCTTAGCTGAGCATGCTTAAGTAAATGGTCACTGAATCAAATTTGATGAAACCTATGTTGCGGCTCACACTAACAGTTTCTGGGACTTTATAATTACAGAATCCATCAAAACTCAAATCACTGACAACACCCTTGACAGAGACAGCAGCCTGCAGCTCAGTGCTGCATGGGATCCAGTGATCGCGGACTTAAAGCAGGCACATCGAACACAGAGTCAATACATGTCCATATTCAGCAATGTCTTGGGGCACCAGTGATGTCAGTGACGGTAACTAGTATGTATAATACCATACTAGCATCCACTAGGCAGTCTTGACAATGACCAAAGAGTGCTTGGCCAAAAGCTCATGGAGTTTTAACCACTTGTTGCAGACAATAACCCAAGAACATTTTATTTAGTTGTCCTACATTATTCATTGTACCATTATTTCTTAATCTTTCTCTTTCTTGTCCATTTCCCTTGCCCACCCCCCTCCCCACCCCTCTCAATGCCACCACCACAAGCATCTGGCTGGCAAAACCCAAATGCCCAAATATCCAAACACCAAGAAGGACCAGAGATATCACAGTCAAATGTATGTGGGACATAACACAGTGAACAAAGATTACATACACGATTAAATGATGAAATCAGTATTGAGTGTTGATGCCACTGCTGGCTGTAACTGCTGCTGCATGCCTGGATATTGACTCAAAGAGGCTCTGGATGTGTTGCTGGGATCCATGCTGCTTCCACATATTACAATAGTTGATTTGTTGTAGCAACAGGTGTTGTATCATGGGCTAGTAATTCTCTAATCATTGACCATACTTTTTCATAGGCAAGAGAGAGAGAGGGAAAAGCAGGGGGCAAGGCAGCAGTGTAAGCTGGTGGGTGATGAAATCTTGACCTTTGTACATTATCCTGTTGCATTGTGCTGACTGGCAAGCTCCAAAGGTATGAGAGGACAATGGGCTCTAACATGTCTCAGATGAATCACTAGCTGCTTAATGTAAAGGCAATGCATGCTAGAGGCTTGTGGGAGTAGAATCTTTCACCATACATACCATAACAGTAAGTGCAGGACCAGTATGGTTTGCCTCCATAGTCTAGTGGACAGCGTGGTGGGTTGCCAAGCAGGGTGCCTGGGTTTGATTCCCAGTTGTGTCGGAGATTTTGTATGCTCAAGGACTGGGCATTGTGTTGTCCTCATCATCATTTACACACGAGATGCCAATGTGGTGTTAGCTAAGAAGGCTTGCATCAGGCAGGGTGAACATTACCCCGTTTGGGGTCTAACGGCCATAAATGCCACTCAAAATCATCAAGACCAGTATGGCAATTGTAATGGGACAAAATATTTTCCAGTTTGTCACAGAGTTCTCGAATGGTTTTGTTTCAATTTATTACAGAAAATATGTTATATTAATGATTTTTTTTAGAAACTGTATGTAACTTTTGTAAAATTACAATGTATTTGATTGATGTATGTTCGATTTTACTTCAAGGAAATGCCAAAGATATCTCCAGGAGAGAGCTCATAGATATATTTTAACTGCACATGAGTTGCCCAAGATAATTCAAATATGCCAAAGGAGACACAATTGAATACAAGAATACTTCATGATTTATTGGTTTCTAACATGGTTTACAGTTAGTTGCTTGTGAGTTATCAAACTGACTGCTATGATAGGCATAACGTGCTTATGGGCACGTAAGTTTTAAGCCGTCATGAAACAGGAAAGGTATTTACAAGAGTGATTAGGTTTCTGTGGATAGTAGTGACAGAAGCACTACTGATAATATTGTAAACTGACCTGAGTTTTTTTAATGGACATTAATTCTATGTGGCAGCATTAAGTAACTCATCTTTAGAACATACCTATTGAAGATTGGTTCTTGTTGTGGATGAATGTCAGTCCTGAGTGGAGTTGACAACGTAATTTGAACCAAGCAGTCTTATTGTGTTATTTTATGAATCCTGCAGGAGTTCTCTGAGTCATGCATTGGTCATGAGCTTTATTGCTGTGATTTGACTGGCTCAAGTTGCAACTTGTGTGCTATTGGAGTCTGTGAGTTACTCAAAATTGAAATAGACCAGTCCCGTAACCCGGAGGGTGTACACAATCAAGGGCAGAGCCACTTGCGACAGCACCCACATGATTTACCAACTGACATGCCTGCACTGTGAAGTGTTCTGTGTGGGAATGACCAGCAGCAAACTGTCCATTCACATGAATGGTCACAGGCAGACAGTGTTTGTTGGTAATGAGGATCACCCTGTGGCTAAACACACCTTGGAGCACAACCAGCACATCTTGTCACAGTGTTACACCGTCCGGGTTATCTGGATACTTCCCACTGACACCAATCCTTCAGAACTCCGGAGATGGGAACTAGCCCTTCAGTATATTCTCTCTTCCCATTGCCCACCTGGTCTCAACCCCCGCTAAATTCGAATTCCCACCCACCATCTTAACATCTTTGCCTCGGTTCTCTGGACAGAGCCTCTGCCTCAAGTGGCCTCTCTGTGTAACTTCATTGCTTTCTACAGTATGTCTGCCTAAGTGTACTTGCCTCTGTGTAAATGTGTGAGTGTGTGTGTATTTGTTTACCCTCCTTTTTTCCCCCCAAGGTAAGTCTTTCCTGTCCCGGGATTGGAATGGCTCCTTACCCCCTTCCTAATACCCTCATCATTTCCTTTTCCCTTTCCTTCCCTTCTGCCTGATTAAGCAGCTAGGCTGCGAAAGCTAGCGTTTGTGTGTGTGTGTGTGTTCTATATATATATATATATATATATATATATATATATATATATATATACTTTCTACAGTATGTCTGCCTAAGTGTACTTGTGTCTGTGTAAATGTGTGGGTGTGTGTGAATTTATTTACCCTCCATTTTTTCCCCCAAGGTAAGTCTTTCCTGTCCCGGGATTGGAATGGCTCCTTACCCCCTTCCTTAAAACCCTCATCATTTCCTTTTCCCTCTCCTTCCCTTCTGCCTGATGAAGCAGCTAGGCTGCGAAAGGTAGCATTTGTGTGTGTGTGTGTGTGTGTGTGTGTGTGTGTGTGTGTGTGTCTGTGTGTTTATTTGTTGCTATTACTGCCTGTGCCCCTTCGCCCGGTAAGTGTACTTCATCTATTTTTTACACACACACACACATATATATATATATATATATATATATATATATATATATATTATTTTTTTTTTTTTTTTTTTTTTTTTTTTTTTTTTTTTTTTTTTTTTTTTTTTTTTAAGGAACTGGAAAAGGAGCCATTCCAATCCCAGGAGTGGAAGGACTTACCTTAGGGGACAAAAAGGAAAGTAAACAAATACACACACTCACACACATCCACATCCAAAACATGTGTGAGTGTGTGTGTATTTGCTTACCTTCCTTTTTGTCCCCTAAGGTAAGTCCTTCCACTCCTGGGATTGGAATGGCTCCTTTTCCACTTCCTTAAAACCCGTATCCTTCCCTTTCTCCTCTCCTTCCTTCCTCTTTTTTCCGAAGAAGCCACCACTGGTGGCGAAAGCTCGAATGTTTGTGTGTTTTTGTGTGTGTTTGGTGTTTCTGTCGATGAGCCTGTACTTTAGGTAAGTCAAAAATCTTTATTTTATACCTATTTTCCCACCTGGAAAGTCTCCTTCTATATATATATATATATATATATATATATATATATATATATATACATACATTTGTTATATTTGCTTTTTACTAATGTCTGTCTAGGTATGTTTATGTTTAGATATGTGTGAGTGTGTGTGTGTGTGTGTGTGTGTGTGTGTGTGTATTTGTTTACCTTCCTTTTTTCCCCTAAGGTAAGTCCTTCCACTTCCTTAAAACCCATATCCTTCTCTTTCTCCTCTCCTTTCTCCCTCTTTTCCTGAAGAAGTGACCAACTGTTGCGAAAGCTTGTATGTGTGTTTGTGTGAGATTTTATTTGTGTGTGTTGACGAGCCTGTGCTTTGGGTAAGTCATCCATTTTATATTTTTTAAGGTAGCTTAATGAGAGGTCTGTGTCAATGAAATATTTAGACAGAGAGGATAGTTTGGATTAAAGGTGGTAATTTATGCTAATAAAGGTAAAAGGTAATATCAAACCATTTATTGATATCTATATATTTTCAGTGAATTTGAAGGATAATCTTAATCTTATTTTGTATGGTGTAGTTAAATATCATGATTATTATAGAGGGAAACTTTCCTGGTGGGATAAATATGTATAAAAAATAAAGATCAAGTAACTTATCCAAAGCATAGGCTCGTTGATAGACAAAAAAGACACAGAAACAAACAATCAAGCTTTCGCAACTGTTGGCCGCTTCATCAGGAAAAGAGGAAGGAAGGAGGGGAAAAAGGAAAGGATGTGGGTTTTAAGGGAGTGGATGAGGAGTCAACCCACATCCTTCCCTTTTCCCCTCCTTCTTTCCTCTTTTTTTGATGAAGCGGCCAACAGTTGCAAAAGCTTGATTGTTTGTTTGTGTGTGTGGTTTTTTTTTTTTTTTAATTTTTTTTTATGTCTTTCAATTAACTTGTGCTTTGGGTAAGTTACTCAATCTCTAATTTTTATACATAAGTACTATGATTTTTACGTATAATGGTAAAATACAATTACAGATAGCTGTTTTCTAATCGTTGGTTAAAGACTGCGCTTACATAGGTGACTAAATTTTACTTACAGCATCACCCGTGTATACATTGTAGTGACAACATATTTAATTGACAATATACTGGTTGTACAAGCCAAAGGTTCTTATTCATCCTTTTTTTCTTTTGCACCATCACAATGGTCACATGAGAGTCCAGAGTGAAATTGGTGAGACACTGTTCAAGTATTGTCAGGGTGTTAAACCCTAATCTACTTTCCTTCCTTCCACCATTGCCATATGAATTGCCATATTTGTCCTGGACTGGAATTAGAGTTTAAGGTGGTATCTGATTCAACTACTGCAGCCTTCTAATACACACTGCTAGTAGTAGCGTTAGATTTCTAAAGTGTTTTTTTTTTTTTTTTTTTTTTTTTTTTTTTTCCTACCATACCCTTGAGCCTTACAAATTGTAATGCAACAGTATAATGCACACAATGTTTAAGAATTCATCAACCATCAGATTACACTGTTCCCCTGGTGACTCTGTTCTCCCAATCTATCACTTATCTAAAACAACCTGCTAACCACTGGGCCACATTGCTCAGTAATAAAAGGTGAGAATACAACAATGTAAGTTACATAGAAATGAAATGAAGTGCAGAGAAGTTAAAGCAAAATGGCCACAGTAAATAGGTGATGGAATCCAAAAAGTAATGCCCCTCAGATGTTTCAGTATATAGAAAAGTGAAAACAATATTGATGAAATTAAGTTAAATGATGAACATTGAAAATCCAAAAGAAATTACAGTGTTAAACCCAATACATAAAGTATAGCATTTTAGGACAGTCGGAAAACAGAAACAAGACAACTGAAGTCATTTGAGCTGATGTGCTATACAATAAAGTTGAAAATTAGGTGGAATAATAAATTTTATGAGGTTCTCTATTGAAATTAATGAGGAAAGGAAATGCAGTAAGCACTGACAAGAAGGAAGGACACGATAATAGGGCATGTTTTAAGACATCAGTGAATGATAGAGGGTAAAAACTATAGACGAAGATGCAAATTGAATCTACCCCAAAAATAATTTAGGACACTGGGTGTGTGTTGCCCTGACATGAAGAGGTTGCCACACTCACACAGGAGTGAAAGTCATGGTAGTTTCACATTTTTCTAATAATAATAATAAAAAAAATGTGATGGTCATATTACTTATACATTCAACCCATTGCTATTTAAACACCCATATTAACTAATTTTAAGTGCTAAGTTTTTCATCAGAGGAAGGTCTTTGCCTGAAAAGGACGATAAATATTACCTACAAGTCTACTTCTAAATGTACTTGTCTGCTGCTCAACCCCTACTCTATTTGGTGAATTAGCATTCTGACCTCATTCATAACATTAAATAAATAAAGCAATGCCGTAACAATAGTACCTACGCAGAGGCCTAATTTGGAAATTATCTGGTTGCATATTACATTTCCACTTCAAAATATATCCATCATCATCATATTAGTCCCATAATGTAAATTAATAAAGATAAGTTTATTCATACCTGCAGTATGTTACAAAGTTCTTCAAATAAAGTCTTAGATGTGTTGGTAAAAGAATATTCCTCCTATAAAACAAAGTGTACAATTTAGGTATACACAAACATGTACATTAAAATTAGTATGAAATTTGCACACATTACTATTAATGATTGCATAGAACGGGAAAAACAAAAAAATATAACTTATAATAATTATATCAACTTCACAACTGCTAAATGAGTTATAAATTAACTTATTCTTTGTAGCTTTTAAAGAAAGTAATAATGGTGGTGCTGGAGGTAGGGAAGAACATCTCCAGTTAGAACTAAACACTTCTTGGAGGACAGGTGTGGTCTTCCTACTTTTGCTAGTCAAGACTAAAGAATGCAGAGGCAAAGGAAGAGTGTGCAGATAATAACACTATGAGAGAGCACTTCTGATATGTATTTACCTTGTGGAATAGTCCTGTACAATACTGACCTTGGGGAAAATAGAATAATGATTGCTATTCCACAGGTACATCCTGAGTTTACACTTTTAAATTCCACATCAACTATCTTACTGGTTAAAGTGCAGTTTATGCATCTGTGACTGATGCTTAATGTGTTTCTGTTGGCAACGGTACGATGAATGACGCGAGGTGAAGTCAGTCAATGAGGAGTCGTGTTTTGGCTGATGTCAAGTGTCAATCATGTAAGCATAAACTGTACTTTAACCATCTTACTAACATTATCAGCTAATGACAAGAGGGTCATGAAACACATAAGATGGTATGTATCAGCAGTCAGCTAATGTTGAATTTAATGTGGCAAACAGATATTGTCAAAATATAAGATTCAGCCTGCAGCCCAAATTGCTTAGAATTATTTTTGTAAATATATTCTCACATATTTTTCTAAACAGAGTGTGCAAATAATGTATGTCTAAAACCTGAAGTACTACAGCTTGTTTCTATTTTTAATATTATAGTTCATTGTACTGTACTTGATACATTGTTGTTTTTAAAGGTGCATTTATCTATGGCTAATCATGTGTTTTATACGACAAGTAGTACACAACTATTGTGACAGTTTGTGTGCTCTTTGTACATAATAGATCACTGTGTATCATACTAGGATTGTATGCAGTAACAATGTGGTTCTGAAAGTTATAAACTAATGTTTTGGCTTTCTTGACATTCGTTGCTGGATTAACGTTTGCTATAATGACAAAGAGAAGAAAATTAAATCATAAAAGTATAGCTGTATAATACTTTGAGAAGAAGCTGATAATGAAAAGTTTGATTTGTGTGATATCATAATGAATCTTTTCAGGATTGTCAAGGAAACATATCATGTGACAATGAAAGTGCATGAAGGGTTTATTAAAAAAACCGAACAAATCCAAAAAAAGGACATTTTGAGCTAACGCTGCCTTGCTCTTCACTGTCACGGCATCTATATTCTAGTGGAATTTGTTTCATCAAAAGTCACACAGATCCGAAGATATGTCCATTTGACAATTTAACTGTTACACAAAAAGTAGACTAGTCCCTTGTTGTTCCTACAAAAAACAGACAAATGTTTTTTGTTAATATATACAATGTTTGTTTAGGACCTTTAAACCAAGTCACATCTGTGATTATGTGCTACATAAAAACATTTCATTAGAAAAGAGCTTGTTCTTCATAGTGATGGGTGCCCTGGTGAAAAGAAAAATAAAGTTATGGTTTAGATTTTGTATGGACTAATGCACAACTTGAAGGTCTACAAAAACTCACACATTGTTTCCAGTGAGAGGACATAGCTACTGGTATTTATCTAATGATCAAGACTTCTCATTGATAGGTCATCAGATGTGAAAGACAAAAACTGCAGAAATACTTAAAATGTGGGACAGGAAAATTGTTGAAGCCCATATACTACCTCATCCATTCCAGTTGAAAATAATGAAACATGATGACTTAATAGACGTAAACATGCTACTGAGGCTTTCAGTTTGGAAATGTCTACACTACACTCAAACTGCAGCAGGTATGAATGATTTGCAGTGATGGGAAAAATAAATTTTGCCTCTCATTTGGCCCATGGAATAGACATATCATTGCCAACAGAAGTAGTCCTGCATAATATAGTGCTATGGATCTTCATCAGCTGTACAAGAAGAATAAAACAAATCTAGGTATTCAACCAGCTAAAGCAAGGGTTATTTGTAATTTGATGCAGTTTCTGTAAGAAAAAGAGAGAGAGAGAGAGAGAGAAAAGAAAAGAAAAGAAAAGAAAACAAATCTTTCTAGAAGAACCTTCTTTGTGCTACCCCAGACAAAGATTGTATTGAAGACGAGGAGTTGGAAAATGATGATGACTGCCACACTGCGAATGCCAGAGGTAATGGTTGTATGACTGTGTTGTGTGCCTGTGTTTGCATGAGTGTTCTATTTTCTAAAGAAGGCCATGGCCGATAGCTGAAAGTGTTGTATGTGTGTGTCTTTTGTTTGTGCCTGTTGCAGCTCGTCACCACATCTTTGCGGTGAGTTCTAAACTGTCCTTACTATATTATTAAATATAAAAACTGTAATATTTTACACTGAACTAACTTATTGAATATTCACAGTGCTCTCAGTGAGTTTGTAACAATGAACAAAATGCAATATTATTTTATTTACAATGAACTGGAAACAAAGGTTATGGTTCCCATTATTACATGTTAGAATAAATTAGAAGCAGCAGATATTTTATGTGATTTGTCAAAGGCATTTGATTGTGTGAACCAACATCCTTTTAAGTAAATTAAAAATCTATGGTATCATGGGAATTGCTAAAAAATCATTCAAGTCATACCTCGCTAACAGGAAACAAAGGGTGTCAGTACAAGGGACTAGTGAATTAAGTCATTATCAGATTGGGAAGAAATTACGTGTGGTGTCACACAAGCATCCATATTAGGGTCATTGCTTTTTCTTGTGTACATTAATGACCTCTCCATCAGTTACACTGCCAGTAGCAGTCTTTGTTTTGTTTGCAGATGATACAAGTATTGCAATAAAACAGCATATTGAGCATAGTTCTAGAAAGATTTGCTAATGAAAGTTTCATGAACATTAATAAATAGTTTAAAGCCAACTCATTGACATTAAACTTTGAATGTACTCACTAAATGCAGTGTATAAAGCTGAAATATAAAATTTGTAGTTAATAGAACAACAGAAGTTCTAGAAAGGTTATCTATGAGAAAGACACAGACTCATTGCCCATAATACCCTTGCAAGGGAAAGATTTATTGCAATGAGCAGTTTGAATAATGTTATACTTTTATGATGAAATTTCTAGGTAATGTGTAGCAGTTGCAGACTTGTATATGTAACAAGAAACTGTCTTATCAATGGTTAAATGATTTAAATTACCATATTTGAACTGACAGATGCCATCACCAGAGTGATGACTGATACACATGAGTATGAGAAAATAAGAGGATTTACAGAACCTGTATGTTTTCTGTTGTTTATGGAACAGAAATGATAATGTTTTTATGTATTAGGTGGTGAGGCATATTACTTGTTTTCTGCTGGGTGATTGCTGATGGTTTTGATTTGATTTGATTTTTCCAGGGAAGCCAAAACAGTCTTGGTCTAACCCACCACAGCCCGCACCGAAACTAAGTTTATTGTGTGGTATTGCTCCCTGTTTATCTAGTAAAGCCAACCAATGCCCTTGAGCAGAGCAAGGAGTCCCTTTACCAGTTCTTTATTAGACACAATTTCTTCGGGTCTAGTTGTCCCAAATGTTCTGTGCCTTTTACTCTCCAATGCAATGCATTCAAAGATTAAATGTGATGCAGTTTCATCACTGTTATCACAGATCCTACATTTGGGGTCCTCTTCTGTTATTCCCATTGTATGTAGGTGTTTTTTGAAATTCCCATGGCGTGTCAGCAATCCAACCATGAGTCTAATCTCTCTCCTGTTCAGGCCCAGGATTGCAGAGCTTCTTTTAAAACATGGCTTTGGCATCATTACCTTGCCATGGTTTTGTTGGTAGACTTTGGTCCAATATTCTACATGCTGTCTTCTGAGCCAGTTACATAGCTCCAATTTGATCATTGCCTTGGTGATTGTCAGACAGGTTCCGGTCCAATAAATGGAGTCTCTGCTCCCCTCCTGGCTAATCTGTCGGCATGTTCGTTGCCACTGATCCCCGAGTGGCCAGGGACCCACAATAGGTTTACTCTATTGCTTTCCCCTAGCTCCACCAGAACCCTGTGACATTCTGCAACAATTTTAGACCTTGTTGCAGGAGCTGCCAGTGATCTCAGGGCTGCCTGGCTGTCTGAATAGATATAGATGCTATGATCTTTGTAGCACCTATGCAAATTCTCCTCCACACACGCCCTGATGGCAGTGATTTCGGCCTGGAATACTGAGGCCAGTTTTCCTAGAGAGATGACACCCTCCAGTCTTGGCTGCACCCCATATACCCCGGCCCCAACACCTTGGTCAGATTTTGACCCGTCAGTGAACCAGACAATATCCCCCGTACAGTGTCAAACTATTTTCTCCCATTGCTCCCTACTTCCAATTGTTATATTGAAAGGCTTGTTGAAGCACTATGGGGTTATAATATAGTCGGCTGGCATTTCCCCAACCTTTCCTATATTTACCTCACTCACTATTTTAGTGTGTGATTCTGGATATCCCAAAGAGTTCCAGTTGTTGCCAGATTTGAGTCTTTATGCACCAGCCGCTGCCTCCATCTTGACCCAAAGGTGTAATGGAGGCATATCCAGCATGGTTTCCATCCCAGCAGTTTGTGTGCTGCTAATTCCGCCTGTTATGGCTAAGCAGGCTAGTCTCTGCACCTTACCAAGCTCCTTAGCAGCAACCTGCTGTTCTACCTGCTTCCACCACACGACCGCCCCATAGGTGATCCTGGGTCTAATCACTGTGGTGTATATCCAGTGCATACCCTTGGGGCTCAGGCCCCAATTTTTGCCACAAGCTCTCCTGGTACTCACAAGAGTACCTTTTGCCTTGGAGCAAATATTCCTGATGTGAGGGGTCCATGTCAGTTTCTCATCTAGGGTAACCCCTAGATATTTCACTGCCCCCTTCACAGGTAGCACTTCATTGAAAAGCTTTAGATTCCAACTTGAATGTTGTATACGCTTCTTTGTGAGTGGTACAACAACAGTCTTCTTAGGACTAACCCCCAGATCCTGTTTTCTGCACCATTCTTGCACAATGTCCAAAGCACCTTGTGCCATATTCTTTACTGTGTCAGATTGCTGATGGTACTATGAGGTTGTGCAAATCAAGAAGATGAATGATTTAATATCCATTAGGCAAACAGTTTTTTATGTATTGTAATTATTGTTGTGAGTTGGATCTATTTCTATTTAGCTGTTAAGAAGGGTGAGTGGGCTTGCAACATCTTTCATCTGTGGCAAGGCATATGTAACATAACTATGCATATAGTTGTCAGCCAGAATACATACTGCTATGTTAACAACTGAAAGATGTTGCAAGTACAGAAGAACTTAAGGGGTGGTAGGAAATGAATACTGAGCAAAGACTGTGCACACTCAGGTAAATGTGTGAGGCCTTGATTTAGTGTGGCAGAAGGACCTGTGCTGCAGCTCTGTATTCCATAGCAGTTCAATGGAGAAGTGGTAGCCATTGGAGAACAACAAAGCTTGATGTTCAGACATAACCAAAAAAGCATCTTGTGAGCATTAATAATGTACCAGTGTAGTTGCCATTATGTGATAAAAATAAGGCTCAAATGTTATATAGAATAGGCAGAATGAAACATTGGATTAAAGTTTATCAGTGAGTGTTATTTCAGTAGTTACAGTTGTAGCACCTAATGAGCATTTCTCAGTGTTCCAAACCCACTTGGAGAAGATGTTTGATCCAGAGGCACACAGCAAAATAACCACAATCACAGTAAAAGAAGAGCAAGAGAGAATATTCAGTACCATATGCTCCATGGCATCACATCTCTGGTTTGTGTTTTCTGCAAATAATCACCACTGGCTTGTGTCTGGTCTCGACCTTCTTAATGGGAGCAAAGATCTTTTGTAGTACCACAGAAATAGAGAGAGAGAGAGTTTGTGGTAGCAGTTAAATGGTTCGTGATGGCGAGTTACAGGCACCATGAATGGAGTGTCAAGAGGCTTGTCATGGTGATGTCCAACAGCAAGTGCAGGCAACTAATCAAAGGATAACACAAGTCCATCATCACCTGGTGGTTGACTGCTGGCACTGTGAGCCATTGCACCATGTTGATGTTCTTTTTGGTGTTGCTTGCAGCCTGGTTGCCCTGCTCCACCATTCCATGTTTGCTGGAAACAGAGTTTCTAGTAGCCATTGATTTCCATCAACCGCAATGGCTCATGAACCCATGAAACTTGACCACTTGTAGAAAATGGAGTATTGAGTATTTTCTGTAATTTGTGTTACATCTGTTGGCCTACCAGGCTGTGAGTTATGTTATGAAATCAATTGTTCTAATGTTAGTTGGTTTGATGAACTCCTATTTCTACGTCAACAGTGAAGCTTTAACTATTTTGGCCCCTCTCATTGTAATCTTCCAGGCTGATGCATTTTGAGGGATTTGTCCTTTTGTAACAGTGACACCTTGCACATCACTGATGTGTTAACTGAGTGTGGAAGATAACTTAAAGGAATTTTCTGATGTAAGGTTGGGGTTTGGATGTGTCCCCATTGTCAAGTTAAGTTTGCTGTAACCTTGCTTAGGTTCGAACCTTCACTTAGTGTTTCAATTTGTGTGTACTTGTGGTAGCGTTGGTAACTGTCCTTCCTTACCTTGTGATAAGCATAGATACTGGTCAGCTGGTTTTGTAGTAAGCACTTATTATATTTTGAGACATTGATCCCTTTACCTTAACTGCAGTTTTTAATTGTAAATTGCTGATATTTATCTCAGATATAGCTGTTTGTACAGTTTATGTAAAACCTGGGGTTCTTTAATCGTTGACAGATGTATTTAAATTAGAGTATGCCAGAAAATTTATTATGATTGTTTATTATGGATTTAATAATTGATGTGAGACCAAGCTGTTTAAGTGTTTTATTGTGGGGAGCTGTTTTTAAAGTGAAGTAGTGTCAGCCCCGTAATTTATTTGACATTACATTTATTTGAAAATTTGTTAAGCATTTTTCTAGCTGTGGCCAGTGTATTTGAATTAGTGCATGCCAGTCAGTTTATTCTGATTGTTTATCCTGGATTTAACAGCTGGTAAGGGATTACTAGCAAGATATTATTAAATTAATCATCAATTTGGAACTTAAATGCCTCTTAGCTGGATGTGAGTACCTGTACTTAAAAGTAATAATCTGTTTGCATAAAATGACAAACTTATTATGTGTGGACCCACCCTTCCAGTTTCCAAATCCCATTGGATCACAGTTTGCCATAAATTCATCCAGTTATGTTGAAGTGCACTTTGCTGTGTGATGGAACTGGGGATACTAACTACTGCTTTCCAATACATTTATTTGCTAATGAAATTTGTCATTAAAGATATATCTTTTTTTAAACCAATAGCTCAGTTAACGGGATCAATACTACAAACAAGAATAACTTTCTCACAGTCACTTACTTTGGCTCAGAAATGTGTCCACTATTCACCAATACACATTTTCAATAAAATGCTAACAACAATAAAAATTTAACTCACAATAAAGTTCAGTTTGAAATGAGTCTAAAGGATTATTTGGTGGCCAACTTCTTCTACTGCACTGATTAATTTCTTAGCAGAAGTGATTAATGTATGTTATTGTATATAATATTCAGAAATGTGAATATTGCACTCAGTCCTACTTCAGTTCTAATCTTGTGGAGTAATGTGATCATTGTAAATAAATGTTGTAAAAAAAAAGGAGGGGGGAAAAGAGAGCCTAAGAGTTATAATAACACACATTGCATACTCAATATTTAGTACATAGTAATAACTTTTATGTCCTTTAAAATATGAATATTCTTCAAATTGGTTTTTTCTCACAAGTGCAATTACATTTGGGATCTGTGGAAGATACATTAACTCATCTGCTCTCATTTTCTAAGTATTCGTCGTGTATCTTGTTCTGACATGTGCTACATCCAAGAGGATCTCCTCAATTTTGATCTACTGGAATGAAAAGTACATCTAATGTAATCTAATCTATGGTGCATTGTGAAAGAAATTTGGAAGGGCCACATTACAATCAGAACCCATGAAAAATTGGGATTGAGCATCTCCTAATTACACCATAAAAAGTACACAGTCTAGTCCTGAAGACAATGAGCAGTCATGACTGGCAAGTGCACTGGTGGGCACTACAGGGAAGCCAAGGGAGTATGGTTATGTAAAATAACACACTATACAGAACACAAGGAACTCTAACACAGACAATAATCAAGGTTGTTTGATAGTAGCTGTTCTTGGAATAAACTTGTAATACTTCACATAAAAATTCGTGAAGTTCTGATAGATTTGTTGGGTGTGGCAAAGCTGACATTTTTGTCAATTGTGAGGGGCCCTGGGAGAGGCCCTGTCAGGAAATAACATCATGCAAATAAACAATGGAAAGTTAGAAAAACTGAGGTATGTAGCAAATAGAACATGAAACAAGGAAGAAAAGTTACACAGGAAATCCTAGCGGGTGAAACCCATCACAATGATGTCATCAAAGTAGATAATGCAGTTAGAGACATCCTGTGTAACCTATAATAAGCAGTTTAATGTCAGTGAGACCAGATGATGACACCATAGTGTCAAAATCGGTCGTCTGTCTATTTGATTGTGATGACTCAACGCCTCCCCTTTTTGCTTAGTAGTCTATTTATTCTGAAGTACTATTTTTCAACCTGCACTTTCCAACAGTTTATTATATCACGTACAAAGTGAAACAGTATGTGATGCTTTTGGGACATATTACAGAAATGAGTACATGATGTTACAAAGATGTTGTCAGCATCAGCTGGCAATGATAGACTGCTGCGTATGGCCATCAGTTGCCATGGCCACCCCTGATGGCCTGCAGACATAGTTTCTGCCGTGCTGTTTGACCTATTTTCGAGTGAGCAGCAGGAGTAACAACCATCATGTTGCTAAACTGGTAGTATTTTATGAAAAGTCGGATCGCCTATTTCTGAACTTTCATTAGTCTATAACATTTCTTTGCCTAATTTATTCTTTTACTGAATAAGATGAGAGGAATTTATAAATGGAAATTTGAGTAAGGTCATGTCACACAATTTCACTGCAGTCAAATAATTACCATTAGTTCACTTACCCCATTTAAAACCACTCTTGGTACAACAATCAGTGGAGGGTTTAGATCTGCTGTTTGCTGTTTAAACTGAAGCAAATACATTGTTGATTTTGCACTTTCCACGCAGTCTAGTATTGGTTGCCAGTCTATTTCTAGCTTCTTTGCACACTGTGAACATTTGAAGTAAATTCTATTTACAAATATAATCAGCAAATATATCATTATCATTCATTAAGGTAAATCAATCCACTTAGAGTCATAGCATTTACTCATGTTATTATTGAATTTAGAAATTTAGGAATAAAGTATAACTGCAAAACCTCTACCTTTTCACCAATCACCAAACCATTCCAGTTGTCCATTATCATGCAGAATACATATTGCAAAAGAAAATCTTTCTGGACAATATTTATTGCACAAGCATGAACTTGCAGGCCTTTGCATTCTGGTGGACCATGTGGGCATAAGAATTCAATCTCATCTTCTCTCTCAGAAACCTTGGATATTAAAAAAATCCAATCAGTTATAATTTCTGAGAATGATATTTTTATTATGCATCATCAAAGTCTCGTGTAAGAATCAACATGACACAAAGTCATTTAGAGGGCTTAAAACGTGTGCAAATTTATTCCAGTCCTTTCTTCTTTAGACATACTCCCCCGTCCCCCTTCCCAGTAGAATTTTCAGGTTAGGATTACTTAAGCAGAGGAGCATATTGTCATCAAGAAAAACTAAAGCTGGTATTTCAAAGATTAAAGCATGTAATATTAGATCATATAATTGGGTATATAGGATAGATAATTAAACAGGAATGGGTAGGTTGAAGTTTGATATAGCAAGCCTGAGTAAAGTAAAGTGGCACAAAGAACATGACTTTTGGTCTGATCAGTAGACTATCAACATAAAATCAAACATGGGTAATATAATAATAGGTTCAATAATGAATAAGAAGGTGGGAGTGTTAGTAAGCTTCTATGAAAAGTGTACTTAACTCATTATTGCAGAAAAGTAGTACCACAGTAGTGGAGGTTTATCCAGTAATTATAGTCCAATTAAAATTACTTTATGATTGACATTTCAGTGGGGGCATGGTCAATCACAGTTGTTTCTTGGTCTTCACATGCTCATTGTGTTGCTTGCTCTGTGCACATAAAACTTGGATTTCGCAGCCTGCAACGGTTAAGAGGGACGAGAGTGCAGGCTGCATGGCAGGAATAGATTAGGGGAGGGGGAAAAGTACCAAATACACATTGATAAAAATATTTCCATTTAAGTAAGGTAAAAATACATGCATTGCTGAACTTTGTATTTTGCTAAACATTCTACATCCTGCACAAAAAATTTGAAAACGGCAATGTTAGTTTCATACTCTTTTATAAGGCAACCATGAAGAAACTATTTGGTTTAAAATTGCAGTCCTTTCATATCTTAAAGGTTCCTGTCATAGCTACAATATTTCATAAATGACTTGCAATAGAATCGTGTAACAAGCTTCACTGACATTCCAATTTACCCTTCTTTTTGTCTGTTAACATCAATAAGCATTACCCCACTTTTTTTTTTTTTTTAGAAAGGTGTGTTGGGTATGCTGCCAGGTGACTTTGTCAACATTCACTGATACTTCAACAGAAGGACACCCTGCCATTCTCAAGGCACAACTGCACTCGAGGAAGCAATGTGCAAGCATATTTAAAACCTCAGTTAGCAAAGGGTAAACAAGGAAGATAACACACACAGTACAAGTCACTACAGACTCAACACAACCAAAGATGACCAAACATCTACATATTTAGATGATACTTTTGTCATTTGTCCTCATGGTAGTGAGAATTTAAACAGTTTTTTGGAACACCTAAATTCAATCCACCCAAATATTCAGTTCACTATGGAGGTGGAAAAGAATGGCTGTCTTGTTTTGGTTAGAAGGAAGGTCAGTGGTACATTGGGACATGCTGTTTATAGGAAACCTACTCACATTGATTTGTATCTGTAAGCTGATAGTTGTCACCAACCCCTCTGCGAGTATGGGGCTAAGAATAGGCCCATGGTGTTCCTGCCTGTCGTATGAGGCGACTAAAAGGAGTCTCACACATTTTGGCCGTACATCCTTGGTCCCCTATGTGGGTTTGACCTCCCAGTTTCAAAATTTTCTGAAGAGCGAACCATCTGGGGAAGGACACCTTACGTGGTCCAATGAGTATGAATCGTGCAATTCCATCTTATGCACCCATTATGGAATGACCTCATGGCTGCGGCTTTTATTTAGCCATTGGGCAGGTTATTTCTTTTCAGCACAACCCATGTCCATTGTGCACTGACACCCTTGCACCCCAGTCATAATGGTTTATACAGTGCCAGAAAGCCAGCACGGTAGCCAGTCCATTGTGGTAGGGTCGTCATGTACCCTCTTGGCTGTAGCCCCCTGACAACACAGGGATCACTCTACTGAGGCCAGAGCTGTAAACTCCTCTTGTAGGCCAAGGACACCATGCTTGTCGCTATGGAGCATCAGGACTCCTGGCAATGGTCCTCCCGCTAGGTGACTCTTCCTGTGGCTGGGTGGCGCCCACGAGGAGAGCCCCTGCTCGGAGTGGGTGGCATAGGGGTGGATGATACGCAGTGAAGCGAAATAAATCCAATTATCAAAATCCTGGTGCAACAGGTGCCTCAAAGCATTGGAAGTTTAACGCAGCCACTTATGACCCCTTGTCATTCCCTCTCCTGACTTCTTCTTGGCGGGAACGTGGGGCTAGAAAGAATGAGCCATATGACCTGAAAGTTCTAGGTGATGGTTGTATGACTGTGTTGTGTGCCTGTGTGATTGCGTGAGTGCTCTATTTCTGAAGAAGGCCATGGCCGATAGCTGAATGTGTTGTATGTGTGTGTCTTTTGTATGTGCCTGTCGCATCTCGTCGCCACGTCTTTGCGGTGAGTTGTAACTGTCCTCATTATATTACTAGTTTGTTCTAGGACGGATGGGGGGCAACTAAGCCCATGTTTTTGTGGAACATATTGAGGAATGAGTTTGGTGAGGTTGCAGGTGTTTCAAAAATGCACAATGGATCGATTCTAATACAGGCAGAGTCCCCTACACAGTGCCGGGCTCTGCTCACATGCAATAAGCTTGGCGACATGCCTGTATCTATAACAGCGTATAAGACATTAAATGTGGTCCAGGGAATCATTTATCACCGTGACCTTTTGCTGCAGTCTGATGAAGAGTTGCGTGAGAACTTGCAACGATGTGGTGTCCATTTTGTCCTCCGTGTCTTTTGGGGGCCGAAAGACAATAGGGTGGCAACTGGGGCATTCATCTTGGCCTTCGACAGCGATACCTTGCTCGAGAAGGTCAAGGTGATGATATACAGATGTCATGTCTGACTGTACATCCCTCCACCCATGCACTGTTTCAAGTGCTAGTGGTTTGGACACGTTTTCCCCTTGCGACTTGGCCCCAACTTGTCGCGACTGTGGCTGTCCCTTACATCCAGATGCCCCTTGTACCCCACCACTTTTCTGTGTTAATTGCAGTAGCCACCATTTGCCTTGTTCACCGGACTGTCCTGCTTTCCAAAAGGAGCGCAAGATTGTAGACTACAAGACCCTCAACCGCCTAACATATTCTGAGGACCGTCACAAGTATGAGAAACTCCATCCTGTCTCCATGATGTCCACATATGCTGCAGCCACAGTGGCATTGCCTCCATTGGGGGCGGCTGCCCGACCTCCTCTCACACCTTCTGTGGGCCCTTTGGGCCATCAGTGAGTCTTGGCTCCCCAGACGCCTGGGGGCACCTCTTCTTCTGTGAGGCTTTTGCCTCCCCCTTTACCAGGTTCCATGAACCCCGTCTTTCTGCCGGAGAAATGTCTCCATTCTCCATCTCTTCCTTCAGGAAAAGGGCCTAATGAGCCCCTTCCACCCCCTCCTGCTGTTCCCACTGTCCCTGACACCCTGGATGTCAGTCGATCTACTCCTGCACGGAAAGAGTCTCTTGAGGTGACCCTTTCCACGGCTCCAGTTTCAATGCAGCCAGATGTCAGCCAGTGGCTAAAGGCCCATGCACTCGCTGGTAGCCTTCTCATCTGTGTCAACATCCGACACTCCTTCTGAAAAGCCCACTCGGGGGAGAGAAAAAAGGACGTACCACAGGGGAAAGAGACAGTGGTGAAGGCAGCTTCCTCATTGCCATCTGCTACCAGTTCTGTCTGTGAAAATTAGGTCAAAATCCTTGCGTCTAAAGAGGACCTTGCTCTTACTGACAACCTGGACACAATGGACATGGACACCACAGACCCTCAGCGGGTGGCGGCAAGTGACACTGAGGCGCATCGTGTCTCTTAATCACTTTCATGCCTTCCCAGTCCATAGGCAGCACTTTCCTCCAATGGAATTGTAGTGGTTATTTTTCCCACCTGGCAGAGTTAAAACAACTTTTAAGCATTTCATATGTACTATGCATTGCCCTCCAAGAAACCTGGCTTCCAGCAACGCGAACTCCAGCCCTTCGTGGCTATCGGGAGTATTGTGTTATGACGTGTAGTGCAAAGGTGGATGTCTCATACACAACAACAAACTTTATTTATCTCACAGAACCATATACCAACAAGTCAAAAATATTCACATCACAAAAAAGTATTATACACATAGCTTTCTTCAAAGAACATCAGTGCAAAGTCTTCTCATTCCGCGACGGGATTTTATAAGAATCGTCTTGCTTATGACAGAGCATCTGGTGGCATCTCTATTCATGTCATCAACTCTGCCTACTGTGAAGCCGTGCCCCTTCAAACACTATATAGCCACTAGCTATAACTGCCTGCAGTGTATATCTTCCACCAGATGATGGTGTACCACACCATGTGTTAGCTGCACTGATTGCTCAGCTCCTCCCACCTTTTCTCATCATGGGCAATTTCAACGCCCATAACCCTTTGTGGGGTGGAAACATGACTAGGGAGGTTGAACATCTTGTCTCCCAACTCGACCTTTGTATTCTAAATACAGGTGCTCCCGCACATTTCATTGTGGCACACGGCACCTACTTGGCCATTGATCTATCTGTTTGCAGCCCTGGCCTCGTACCATCCCTTCACTGTAGAGAGCATGACGAGTTGTGTGGCAGTGACCACTTCCCAATTTTTCTGTCACTGCCACAGCATCATTGCCCTAGCCGTTTGCCCCGGTGGGCTCTTAACAAAGCTGACTGGGATGCGTTTCAGACTGCTGCCACTGTTAGATCATTGCCAGAAACTAATATTGATGTGGTGGTCGACAATTTCACACATGTCATTGTCTCTGCAGCTCAGTCTGCAATTCCCTCTTCTTTGGCTTCCTCCCAGCTGAGGACCATGCCCTGGTGGTCACCGGAAATTGCTGATGTAATCAGGGAATGTAGGCGTGCTCTTCAGTGTTATAAACAGCACCCATCAGTGGCTAACCTCATTGCTTTCAAGTGACTCCATGCCAAGGCTCGACAACTAATCAAACAATGCAAACAAGAATGTTGGGAAAGATGTGTCTCTACCCTAGGTTCTCGTGTCTCTCCATCTCAGGTCCGGACTAGGATCAGGCATCTCTATAGCCACCAGACTCCTGTTGGAGTCCCTGGCATCTCTGTGGCCACCAGACTCCTATTGGAGTCCCTGGTCCTGCTTTCCATGGGCTGTGTGTACAGACCCGAGTGTGATCACTGAACATCTTGCTGATCACTTCAGTCGGTGCTCTGCATCTGCTACCTACAGTGCAGCATTTTGCTCCCATAAGGAGTGTGTGGAGCGACAGTGCCTCTCCTTTGCAAGGCACTGTCAAGAGTCCTACAACGCCCCAGTCACTAAAAGTTAGCTACTTAGTGCCTTGGCCAATTGCCCTGATATGGCTCCCAGCCCCAACCGAGTCCATGCGCAGATGCTGAAACATATCTTGCAGGATTCTCAGTGCCATGTAATTCCCATCTTCAACCGCATTTGGGGTGATGGCGTGTTTCTGTCCCAGTGGTGGGAAGCCATCGTCATACCATTGCTGAAGCGTGGCAGGGACCCACTGGAGGTTGACAGTTATTGCCCCATCTGCCTGACTAATATTCTGTGCAAGTTGCTCGAACATATGGTTGCACGTCGCTTGAATTGGATGCTCGAATCACGGGGCCTTCTGGCACCGTCACAGGGTGGATTTCGTCAGGTTCATTCTACAACAGATAATCTGGTGTGTCTCTAGTCTGCAGTTTGAACAGGTTTTTCCCATCATCAGCACCCTCAGTGCCATGTAATTCCCATCTTCAACCGCATTTGGGGTGATGGCGTGTTTCTGTCCCAGTGGTGGGAAGCCATCGTCATACCATTGCTGAAGCGTGGCAGGGACCCACTGGAGGTTGACAGTTATTGCCCCATCTGCCTGACTAATATTCTGTGCAAGTTGCTCGAACATATGGTTGCACGTCGCTTGAATTGGATGCTCGAATCACGGGGCCTTCTGGCACCGTCACAGGGTGGATTTCGTCAGGTTCATTCTACAACAGATAATCTGGTGTGTCTCTAGTCTGCAGTTTGAACAGGTTTTTCCCATCATCAGCACCCTCAGTGCCATGTAATTCCCATCTTCAACCGCATTTGGGGTGATGGCGTGTTTCTGTCCCAGTGGTGGGAAGCCATCGTCATACCATTGCTGAAGCGTGGCAGGGACCCACTGGAGGTTGACAGTTATTGCCCCATCTGCCTGACTAATATTCTGTGCAAGTTGCTCGAACATATGGTTGCACGTCGCTTGAATTGGATGCTCGAATCACGGGGCCTTCTGGCACCGTCACAGGGTGGATTTCGTCAGGTTCATTCTACAACAGATAATCTGGTGTGTCTCTAGTCTGCAGTTTGAACAGGTTTTTCCCATCATCAGCACCTCATTGCGGTTTTCTTCGACCTTCAGAAAGTCTATGACACCACATGGCAGCATCCCATACTTGCCACACTGCATGAGACTCCAAATGTTTCGGGTCCGAGTCAGTGTTGCCCATAGTTCACCCCACGTCCAAGAAAATGGGGTCCCACAGGCGTCTGTGCTGAGTGTCTCTCTGTTTTTGGCCGCCATTAATGGCTTGGCTGCAGCTGTGGGGTCATTGGTATCTCCTGTCCTGTATGCTGATGATTTTTGCATATCTCTCTGCTCCACTACAACAAGTGCTGCTGAATGCCAGCTCCAGGCGGCCATTCACCAGGCTCACGTGTGGGCCCTGCACCATCGCTTCCAGTTTTCCACCAGCAAAACACGTGTGATGCACATCTGTTGGCGACGGGCAGTCCACCCCCACCCTGAACTATATTTTGAAGGTCAACTACTTCCTTTCATGGACACTCACCGGTTCCTAGGACTGATCTTTGATGCCCGACTGACTTGGCTCCCTCATATTCGTTATCTGAAACGGGAGTGCGAGCGCCATCTCAATGCCCTTCGATGCCTGGATCATACCGCATGGGGGGCTGACTGCTCCACCCTGCTGTGGCTGTATACAGCCTTGCTGCAATTCTGGTTAGACTTTGGGTGCCTCACTTATGGCTCTGCGTTGCCTTTGGCATTATGCTTGTTGGACCCCATCCACCTCTGTGGGGTTTGCATTGCGACGGGGGCCTTCCGAACCAGCCCTATGACCAGTCTACTTGCAGAGGTCAGGGTCCCCCCATTATGAATCGGCTGCCAACAACTAGTGACAGCTTATGCAGCCCGAGTGTATAGTTTACCAGGACACCTGAACTACCACCTTCTTTTACCTACTGTGACCGTCTGTCACCAACAGCAGTGACCCAGGTCAGGACACACAATAGCCGTCCGCGTGCAGTCCCTCCTGTGGGAGCTTGAGTCCTATCCTCTTTCACCTCCATTTCAAGCCCATTCACATATACCTCCATGGTGCCTGCCACGGCTGTGTCTTTATTTAGACTTGGCCCATGGGCGCAAGGATTCAGTTCCCCTGAGGCTCTCTGTTGCCAGTTTTTTGCTGTCGTTGCTGAGCACCCCGGCTATGACATAATTTATATGGATGGCTCGTTGGTAAATGGCTGCATTGTCTTTGCTTGCGTCCATGGCAACCACGTCGAGCAACAGTCTCTGCCAGAGGGCAGCAGTGTTTATACTGCAGATCTGGTAGCCATTTTCTGTGCTCTCGAGCATATGCGTTTCTGCTCTGGTGAGTCTTTCCTTCTCTGTACTGACTCCCTGAGCAGCCTCCAGGCTTTGGACCGGTGCTATCCATGTTCACCATTGGTGATGGCCATGTTTTTGCCCTTGGTCGATGTGGTAGATCAGTGGTGTTTCTCTGGTCTCCAGGTCACATCAGCATCCCAGGCAATGAATGTGCCGATGGGCTTGAAAAATCGGCTGTCAATGCCCCTATCTTATAGATTGGCCTTCCGGCCTCTGATCACTGGTCGATGCTGCGACATAGGGGCTGTAGACTTTGGGCTACTGAGTGGCATAACCTGCCCATGTCTAACAAACTAAGGGCAATAAAGAAGACTATGGCTGTGTGGCACTCCTCCATGCTGGCCTCTTGCCAGGACTCAGTAGTCCTGTGCCGGCTCCACATTGGTCACACTTGGCTCACCCATGGCCATCTCCTCCGTGGTGAGGACCCGCCAGGTTGTCGCTGTGGCTCTTCCTTGACAGTGGCGCACATTTTGCTGGAGCGCCGACTTTTAGCCTTCCTGTGGCTAGGTTTTAATTTTCCTGCAGTTTTATCTGAAGTTTTACATAACAATGCCATAATGGCTGAATCTGTTTTAGGTTTTATTTGTGCTCATATTGTGGTTTTTACAACTCTATATGAAGCTTTGCTTCAACCCATTGTATTCGTTTCTCCTGTCTTTATGTCCTCCACTGGAAGGTTTCCTTGTGTTGCCCTGTGGATGGCCCTTCCTATTTTAATTTCATGGTCAGTCAACCACAAACTTCGACTTTTTCATTCAATTTCCACACCTGTCCTGTGATTGTCTCCTTTCGTGTTGTATCTTGTCGAATTTGTTGATATCTTATTCATTGAGTGGGCTTTTCCTCCCATTGCTGTTTTAACTCTTGGGCGTATTTTTCAGTCTTTACACACTTATTATTTCGCCCGTTGATGGAATGGAGGACTGATGACCTTCGCAGTTTTGTCCCACAGCTTAGCTTAATGGAGTACTTCGTAACTAGGTTCACACAGCCCATGACATTTCAGTCCCTGGAAGTTTGTCAGCTGAGTTGTCCCAGCTGGAGATCACCTTTCATCATAACAGTTATAGTGAGATGCAGATAAAACATGTGTTGCGCTATCAGCTTACTGTGCAACGGGTGAGTGACTATAGTTATGAAGTGGCACCTAAATCTATGGCCATTTTGCCTTATGCAGGAAATTTTGTGGAAATATGATGTGAAATATGTTTTTTGACCATCTTCTAAGATAAAGGCCCTGCTGGGGTCTGTAAAGGATGATCTTGGTTTGCATAAGGCTGGTGTCTGTCGTATTATTTGCAGTTGTGGCATATCATATATTGGTGAGACAATCAAGACTGTGGAAGACCAGTGTTTTGAACACACACATTATTGATTACAACAGCCAAAAAAAAAAAAAAAAAAAAAAAAAATATACTGTTGCAGAACACTGTCTTGGCAGCAGTCATCCTATGGGATACAACAACACAGAAATTCTGGCATGCACTTCCACATATTGGAATAGTATTATTAAAGATGATGTTGAAATTCAACTATTGTTTAAATTCTGCTTGAAATCCGGCACTGTCTCTCATCAAAAAACAGAGGGACAGAATTAATATTGCCTCGCCTCTTGATTAATAGTCACTATCAATATTTTTGATGTTTGGTCGTCTTTGGTTGTGCTGACTCTGTAGTGACTTGTACTGTGTGTGTTATCTTCCTTGTTTACCCTTTGCTATTTGAGGTATTAAATATGCTTGAACATTGCTTCCTTGAGTGCAGTTGTGCCTTGAGAATGGCAAGGTGTCCTCCTGTTGAAATATTGGTGGTTGTCGACGACGTCATCCGGCTACATACCCAGAAGTTGTTTGAAAATTCATTATGACGGGAAAAGTTAAGGTTACAAATTAAAAAAAAAAAAAAATAAATAAAAAAAATAAAATAAAAAATAAAAGAACTTTCTATTTATTATTAAAAGCTGTTTATTGTTTAATAATATAAGCCCTTGCTACCCATCCATCCTATGATGAAAACAGCACATGAAAAGCATTTTCTATTTTTCCAATAATTATGGTACAAGTTTTAGGTGACTCACCCTGCCTTCCTAAGAGTAGTATGGCTAGTGCTATTAGTGTGGTAAAGGCATATTTGACGCGAGTTACAAGCAATAGTTCACTGAATATTACAAATATGGGAAAACACACAAGTGAGAACGAGCACACCTGTGCATGCCCTGAAGTAAGGCCTGTCAGTGAGCTCTGTTGTTCAGAGGCACTAACTGTAGTTGCTTGCTGTGCTCGCCAGGATAGGCATGGTCTATTCAATAAGTATTGTGTGTGCATGCATTACATAATCCCTCTCCTCTTGGGAGAGAGAATGAACTCTGCAGATGTCCATGTCTTCATTTTCTGAATATTCCAGGGTATTGACTTAGGCATTGCACTGTTACTTGTTCTTAAGAGTGGAACTGTTTTCACTGTGGGCTAGATCATATGGTAGCACAGAAGAGGCTGGCATAGCCTCTGTCTTGGTATCTAATACAGATGCTGATGATGAAATCTATTGTGCCAGTTCTGTCCCCGGGCATAATAGTTCCTTTGGAGAAGGCAGCTGTGGGATTGGTGACATCATCAGATGGAATAGAGTTAGCGAGGGCCCCAACACTGGCAGCTGCCCCCAATCGGACATCTGTGGGGATCACAGGTTGACCAGAGAAGATGGGTATGGTGGTGGCAGAGGAACATCAGAGGGACCTGATTGTGATGTCGGGAACACAGGCCATCCTCCATGCAGATGTCACAGAAACAGTGGTAGTGGGTAACCACTTGGAACCCACTTAGGACAGCGTCTGCATCCACATTCCAGACTAGCAATCCTAGATGGAAATGTGGCACTGGTTGTGTGTGAAAAGGGGGTGCTACAATGAGTGGAAAACCACAAAGGATACCAAACAAATGAAGTTCATATAAAAAAAAATTGCAGATCATTATCTGAGACCAGGGAAACATTTAAGAAGGAATATATTTTCTCAAGCAGCAACTGTGTCCACCATGTATAATGAAGAACATATGGAAAATGTAAGTGATGTCCACCACCAATAAGCAATCATTATTCAAGAATGGGCTGATGAAATCCACATGAATTCATTCCCATGCCTATGATGGTGTTGACCAGGGAGATGATGTCACCTGTGGAACAGCTTAATGTATGGCACACTGTGAACAAGTAGCAATGAGACATATAATGTCACCATCCAGACCTCTCCAGTATACAATACATGCTGCCAAGCCAGAACTTTCGTGCATGAGACACCATAGTGATCCATAGGAAAAACAACAAGAATATCTGGCCAAACAGCAGATGCATAAACCACCCATGGCGCTGCATTATCTCCCTCTAACACCGGACTGTAGTGTTACAAAATAACTACATTATATAATAATGGAAAGTCCAGGTTGGAATTAATAATATACTAATAAGGACAGTTTACAACTCACCGCAAAGATGTAGTGACGATTTGCGACAGGCACATACGAAAGACACTTACATACAACAATTTCAGCTATTGGCCATGGCCTTCTTCAGAAAATAGAACACTCACAAAATCACACAGGCCCACAACACAGTCATACAACCATCACCCCCATCTACTTCACCTGTTCTTCCTCAACCTACCATGCCACATTCCTGGATGTCAACCTCCACCTCACTGATGGCTCCCTCCACACTTCTGTCCATATTAGACCTACCAACCACCAACAGTAACTACACTTTGACAGTTGCCATCCCTTTCACATAAAAAAATCCCTCCCTTACAGCCTGGCCACCCGTAGACAGCATATCTGCAGTGACAAGAACTCCCTTTCTGAATATTCTGAGGGTCTCACAGAGGCCTTCACAGACAGAAACTATCCCACAGACCTAGTCTGCAAACAGATCTCCCATGCCATATCCTCACACATCCCAAATCCTCCTCCTAACACCAGTAGCCATCCACAAAAGAGCACTCCCCTTGTCACCCAGTACTACCCTGGACTCGAACAACTAAATTGCATCCTTCACCAAGGTTTTGATTTTCTATCCTCATGCCCAGAAATGAGAGACAACGTGCCCAAGATCCTTCCCACCCCTCCTAAAGTGGTGTTCTGTTGCCCTCCTAACCTCGACAAAATCCTAGTTCATCCTTATGACACCCTGAAACCCAGCTCTCTGCCACCGGGATCATATCCTTGTGGAAGATCCCACTGCAACACCTGTCCAGTCCACCCACCCAGCACTTCCTATTGCAGTCCTGTCACAGGCTTATCCTACCCTTATCAGAGGCTGGGCCACCCATGAAAGCAGCCATGTAATTTACCAACTGTGCTGCAATCACTGTGCAGCTTTGTATATTGGCATGACCACTAACCAGCTGTCCATTAGGATGAATGGCCACTGCCAAACTGTGGCCAAGAACAAGGTGGACCACCTTGTGGCACAGCATGCAGTGGAGCACATGCTTGATTTCAATGGCTGCTTCCCAACCCAGGCCATCTGGATCCTCCCATCCACCACCAGGTTTTCTGAACTGCACAGATGGGCGTTATCCTTACAATACATTCTCCGATCCTGAAATCATCCAGGCCTCAACCTACGATAACTTGCCTTTTTCCATACCTTGCAGTTCCTACCTCTCTGTCCCAAACCTCTCCTACTTTGGTGGGTGAATGTGCGATCATGTGTGTGCATGAGTGTGTGTGTGCGCATGAGTGTGTGTGTGTGTGTGTGTGTGTGTGTGTGTGTGTGTGTACTATGCAGTCATGTGTACATGCAGTGTGTGCACATTTTATTTTTATTATTTTTTATTTTTATAATTTTTTTACATTTATTTTGTTAATTTTATTTTTCTCCACCTCCCCACTCCATTCCTAAGCTGCATCTCGTTATTCCACTCTAGGCCGTGCTGTACCCATCCCCACCACTGTGACATAACCTTCCTACCCCCTCTCCTCTCCACTCCCCTCCCATCCCCGATTTACACACCGCAGAGCATGATTCGAAGTGCAGCAGCCAGAGGTGATGGTTGTATGACTGTGTTGTATGCCTGTGTGATTGTGTGAGTGTCCTATTTTCTGAAGAAGGCCATGGCCGATAGCTGAAAGTGTTGTATGTGCCTGTCACAGCTCATCGCCATGTCCTTGTGGTGAGTTGTAAACTGACCTTATTAAAATAACTACATTCTCCTTCATGATCGACTTGAGTTTATCAAGGCTTTAATTTGCATACGAGCGGCCTAGCATTGTAGTAGCTACTGCGATAATCTGTCTTTGTTGCAGATATGGTGAGCAGGCAGTCACTGCACAGTGGATGCTAGGAGAAGGCAGAGAAAATCTACAGAATAAACTGATATGTAACCTCTGTTTTTGTGTATAAACTCCGTGTACCATGTCTTTTGTTAAAATTATTATTATGATTGTTCTTGAATGGTTCATGGGAGTACCGTCAGATACTATTGTAATAATCGTACAATATTTCTTGGAGACAGCTGCTCGCCATCTTCAGGTGAACTGCCGCTGTTGCTTCTCTGCTCGCAATATATATGGTGGCTTGTTACCACGGCGCAGGTGCCTCTGCTGTGATGTCATGGCAGACCAGAGCGTCGACAGCATAAACATGGAGAGCCCCCTACCGGAGGGCTGTTGAGCAGGTAGCTGGTGGTCTGCGCAGGCGCAGCGCAGGCAAGAGCGGCCGCTGGCGGTGGACCCCTTGTGCGTGCGCCAACTGGAGGAAAAAGTGCGTGTTTTATGCATCTTGACTTCGATGACCCATCTGCGTCAATTGGTGACCATCGTCTGTCTGCGGCTGATGCTGCCTCAGTACTGTCAAGGACGGTTCCCATGCTTTACTAAGTTGGAATCCTGTGTCTCTATTAATTAAATCTTTTGCAATGCATATTTTAATGGCCTCTTTAATTATTGAGTCCCAGTAGGTGGAAGTGGAAGAAATGATCTTGGTCTCTTCAAAATTCATGCAGTGTCCCGAATCAAGACTGTGTTCAGCCACAGCAGATTTTTCTGGTTGACACAACTTGTGTGGCGTTTATGTTCGTCACATCTGTCTTTCACAGTGCGACACGTCTGTCCAATATAAGTCATTCCACACTGGCAAGGGATTTTGTATATACAACATCTGAAACTACACACACACAACCAGTATCACAATCACTGGTCCCGTCCTGACCACCCCTGTCATATTACATACTGATTTTGCCAGGCCTTTCAGAAGAGCAAAGTGGACCATTGCCTTCTCTAATTCCCCTTCTTTCCATTGATGTCTATAGTTACGAGCCAGCCGCGGTGGCAGCGGAGACTGAGGTGCTCCAGTCACGATCCGCACTGCCACTACAGTCGGGGGTTCGAATCCCCCCTCGGGCATGGATATTTGTGCTGTCCTTAGTATAAGGTAGTTCGTAAGTAGTTTGTAAGTTTAGGGACTGATGACCCCGTAGTCAAGTCCCATAAGCTTATCAAACATTTGAATTTTAAATATAGTTACTAGAGCAGCTTACTATCCATGCATGGTCTTTTATGTCTTAAACAGAGAGGACACCTTTCTCCCTCCAACACAGGCTTGAAGTGAATGACACCTGCATCTCAGTATTTTTGTCAGTGCAATAACATCAATGAGCACCACCATCTCCTGCCACCCTGCATTTAAAGTAATTCAGAAGCTGATCAGTCAGTCAGGACTTTCAAAGCAATCCCCTTATGACTTAAGGAAAGCACTCAGTAATTTCTTTGCCTCTAACCAGCCCATCCCCGTAATTGATGTAGTGTGGCCGACATTTTTCATAGGTGCTGACCCCACATCTTGTTTAACCTGCTGTGACCCATACACTCACACAGATGCATTACCATGTGGGCTCCCATGTCTAGGCTAGAATCCTAGGTGGACACAGAACATTGTTGGTGGGAATAGGGGACTGCAGATGTCTGATGTTGATGTTTTAAAAAAGCAGTTTGTCTTTCATTACAATTAGCTCCATATGCAATGTGGAATACTGTCACATGATTCCCCTTAAACACAGTTGGGTAGATCCTCCACTGCTAATCCAGGAACAAACCACCACCAGCCTGCATCTTGCCCCTAGAACCTCCGCACATTGTTTTATGCCTTAAAAGAAAATTAACATTAGTGAATGGTAGAAGACAATGGAGGTGGAACCTCCTTCTCCTCTTATGCGGGTTATGGTTTCCACCTCCCAACCAAGCCACTCCCATTGAAGCTTTAGTGAGACTCCTGGCATCTCCCCCTTCTCTTCATTACTGAAATCAGTATAGGCTAGGCCATTTACAGGCTCACATGTCGATTAAAGTGGGTACGGATTTACTGTCAGACACTGATTCAGGTATTTCGCCTGAGTAGATTAGCAGTAAAGAACACATGTCTGAGTTTCTTGGCCTACATATGTCAGTTGCATCTCATGGTCATCATAGTTGTGGAAAGTATGTCAGGTGGCTCTGCCTCTTGATGTGCCTGTATGACTCAGTACCACAACCTGGTTTACACCATTGTTAAAGCCCATCATGGCAACCAGTGAACAGTACAGTTTTTACCTCACTTGTTTTACAGTTGTGATTAGTGTGCCCCTGGAACTGTTATTTGCTTAAGCCAATCTTGCTACAGTTTGGACTTGATCTTATCCATTCACTTGATGTAATCTGTGTGTCATTGAGCAATGGAACTGCATGTTTTTTCAAGCCCTGTATTAACCTCAGAGTGATTGCCCATAAACTGTGTTTCTATCTTCACATATTAGTTATCAAAAAGTTAAGAAGGAAGGGAAGGTCACCCATACCCTAAGATGACAGAGAGAGAGAGACCTATAGTGAGGTCACTGGAAGTTATGTGAAACACCTGAAATGCAATACAGGGTGTACATAAAGTCTGGGAACACTTAATTATTTATTGCACAAGAACTAAACATTGTACAGATGTCTGAAAGTTGTGTTTTTTTTTTTTTTTTTTTTTTTTTTTTTTTTTTTTTTTTTTTTTTTTTTTTTTACAAACATTCTATATGTAAACGATGAGTGACCCGGCAGACGTCAATATGGTGATTGAATACTTGCCATACCCGACCCAACATGCCAGCATTTTCTGTAGAAGTCACTTTCCATTTTCTCTCTCGGAGCTCTGCTACATTGTGTGTTAGAGGCCATACATACACCAGATCTTTAATGTCTCCCCGTAGGAAAAAGTCACACGGAGTGACGGAGTGTGATCTGGTGATCGGGAAGGCCATTTCATGAAACAGCTCACTCCATATCTGAACTCAGTATGTTTGTGACTAGTGCTGACTATCAGCAAATTACACAACTATGCTGTGGAGCATATATGAATAAAAAAACTTTCTGGGTTGCTCTTCAAAATGACACATGTATTTTGTCTTCTGTTTCTTAGGATAGATACCTCATATCTAGGTGTTATATACACACAGCTGAAGAATTAATGGCTCAAAACATCTTGTGGGGGGGGGGGCTTTGTCTTGAAGTGAATGTCAAATTTGCTGATAATAGTATTTATATTAGGGAAAATTAGGCAGTATGCATGTTTTGCCAAATGGTTTAGTATAATCTCACTAATTTGTCTTGGAGCACAGGTGTGACAGCAGCACAAATAAATAGAATACACACACACACACACACACACACACACACACACACACACACACACACACAAACGCTAGCTTTTGCAGCCTAGCTGCTTCATCAGGCAGAAGCAAAGGAGAAGGAAAAGGAAATGATGAGGGTTTAAAGGAGTGGGTAGGAAGTCATTCCAATTCCGGGAAAGGAAAGACTTATCTTGGGGGAAAAAGAAGGTAAACAAATACACACACTTTTCCCCCAAGGTAAGTCTTTCCTTTCCCAGGATTGGAATGACTTCCTACCCACTCCTTTAAACCCTCATCATTTCCTTTTCCTTCTCCTTTCCTTCTGCCTGATGAAGCAGCTAGGCTGCGAAAACTAGCGTTTGTGTGTGTGAGTGTGTGTGTTCTATTTATTTGTGCTGCTATCACACCTGTGCTCCTTTGCCTGGTGAGTAATCTTCGTCTATTTTTTTATAATAATTTTTCTGCTAGGAATTTTTCGTCTATAATATTCGCTATATATGATTGGATTGGATCTAAAATGCTTACCTGTGTTAGTCCAAAGGGTATTAATGAAACATTCATAAGGTCTGGCATTCTCATATACGCTGGCATTAGTTGCTTGTAGAAGAATGTTCTTGAGTCTGGACATAATGTTTGATAGTAAATAGCAATGTTAACTTTTGGGATGTGTCTTACAAATGATAAAACACCATTTGGTCTGGCATTAAGTATCTGAAAGAAAAAATCATATACTCAGAAATGAAAACAGATACACTGTAAGTTTTTCATTATTATGTTTTATTTGCATTGTTTGTTATTATGCATTTTCATTGTCTTGTTGTTGTTGTTATGATCTTCAGTTCAGAGATTGGTTTGATGCAACTCTCTACCCATCTCTATCCTGAGCAAGCCTCTTCATCTCCTCATAAGAATGGCAATCCACATCCGTTTACTGTATTCATTCCTTGGTCTCCCTCTGTGGTTTCTACCCCAAACACTTCCCTCCAATGCTAAATTCATGATTTCTTGATGTATAAGAATGTGCCCTACCAATTGATCCCTTCTTTTAGTTAAGGTATGCCAGAAATTCTGTTTTTTTCCCCAGTTCTGTTCAAGTACCTCGTCATTAGTTACACAATCCACCCACCTAATCTTCAGCGTTCTTCTGTAGCACCATATTTCAAAAGCTTCTATCGTCTTCCTGTCTGCACTGTTTATTGACCATGTTTCACTCCCATAAAGGCAACGCTACACAAAAATGCCTTAAGAAGGGATTTCCTTATGTTTAAATTAACATTTGATGTTAACAAATTTCTCTTTTTCAAAAACGCTTTTCTTTGCATTGCCATTCTGCATTTTATATCCTCTGTACTGCGACCATCATGTATTATTTTAATGCCTAAGTAACAAAACTCATCTACCACCTTGATTGTTTTGTTATATAATCTAATTCATCCAGCATCACCTCATTTTCTAAGTCTGCATTCCATTACCATAGTTTTGCTCTTATTAATGTTCATGTCATATGTTCCTTTCAACACACTGTCCATTCCATTCAACTGCTCTTCCAAGTCCTTTGCTGTCTCTGACAGAATTACAATGTCATCAACAAAACATAATGTTTTTGTTTCTTCACCGTGAACTGTAATCCCTATTCCAAATTTTTCCTTGGTTTCCTTCACAGCTTTCTCGATGTACAAATTGAATAACATTGGAAAAAGTCTCCAACCCTGTCTTACTCCATTCCCAACCAATGCTTCCCTTTCGTATCCTTCAACTCTGATAACTGCGGTCTGGCTTTTGTACAAGAACTTCTCAACAATAGATCAGTAACAGCGTTATTTATTTAAATGATGGTCTGTACAAAGTACTAATGAAGACATAAAAAAAGAAATGCTGTTCCTGTTCTGTGGTTGACAGGTTCTTGTATGTACTCTTGTCTGCTCAGTAAAAGTAATTGCCCTTGTATGTAAAATTTTACTTACCGTCCCAGTAAGTTCCACGTTCTATTTACTTCTTATTGCCTGATTATGTATCACTAATCTTTTGTCATTTAGATTGACAGAATCTTGAGAGTGAACTGTTCGACAGGTATCGACCGCAGCGGTGCCACGACTTTGATGTGCATGGATTCTTCCAAATTTCCAATATCGAAATATGAAGGGAGATATGACCTATCTTTGCCTGTAGACCTAGATGGCTATGTGATTCTTAGAGGTAAAATACAGGCTGTAGAACTCAAGGAGGTTAAAATATGGGGAGGCGACACGGCTATGCAAAGGTTAGATTTCATTGAAGCCATCCACCACCATGCGGAGCTAAGGAAATGTTTTTAAATTAAAACACTGTGTGGTTTTTGCCCTTCTAACTTTCATATGTTTAAATGACTGTCATTTATGAGTACATATTTGATAATTATAGCTTTGTGGACAAATACAACCCTTCCAGATAGCTAAAATGTTATTTATTAATGTAAAATGTAAGTCGGTAAGAATGACTCACATATTGGGAAAATACCCAAATGCTTTAAAAGATCTGAAATTTTCAGCTGTGAGACCTCAATATTCATTCCCGCACTCCCACCAAACTCCATTCGTGACATCAGTTTCTTCCCACCATTAGTGGTGACGTTGTTCCCCTTCCCCACCATAACCCACCCTTGTAGCAACACTACCCCTGACGTCATCATGTCCCCAAATCTCCTAGGACGCGCCACCACTGAAGTCCTTGACCTTATTGGCAGTGAACATGACCCGATTCTCCTTACTTTCACCCGAAATGTCCGTCTCTCCCAAAATCCTCATCCCCCTCCACCTCCCAAACTCATCCAAGATTACTCCCAGTCAGAATGGGATGCCTTTCGCCTCCCCATCGCCCACCAAGTCGAAAGTCATCCCCTCCTCTTCCACTCTTCTGATTATATTGACCATGCTGCCTCCTTCCTCCAGTAGACCTTGTCTGATGCCATCCTTTCCCATATTCCCACCAAAGCCATCCAGACCCACCGCCCCACCCTCCCCCACAGGCTGTCCTGCTCCTATGTGAATCTCGCCACCTCTACCATTCCTTTCTCTGCATCTGTGACCAGGATACACTTCTCCGCTACTGGCAACTCCAGCTGCACGTACGCACCCTCCTGACTGCCAAAAAAGGACGGCCTGACGTCAGACAGTTATACGGCTAAATGCCCACCTCCCAATCCACTCGTCCAGGTACTGGGGATAGGGATAGGGTGATGTGGGTGCACGACAACGTGGTCCTTTTTTTTTTTCATATTTACAAAATATATGACATCAACTGCGAATGGGCAAAGCCGAAAATGTGCACCCAGCCGGGATTCGAAGCCGGATCTCCCGCTTTCTAGGCAGTTGCGCTGACCTCTACACCACTGGGGATACAGTGATCACCGTACCTGCAAGGACTACCTAAGCACGCCTAGAAGTAGAAAGCGAGAGACCTGTGTTCGAATCCCGGCTGGGTACACATTTTCGGCTTTGCCCATGCGCAGTAGATGTCATATATTCTGTGAATATGAAAAAATAACAACTGCAGGATCAGAAGTGACACCTGTCCTTTTGGAACAGACGCCATATGTATATATATGTATAACGTGGTCTTTAGCGCTCTTGCAAAATAATTAGTCGACGAGTGTGACCTGAGTAAAAAGTGAACAAAGAACAGGCAACAGGAAAATAAGTTTCGAAACTATACAAACGGCACGGGGGGACGAAGCAAACAAACAAATACTGAATGCTAACAGTGTAGGTTGGCCCACTAAAGTACACGGCCGTAAAAGAAATCTTAACGCAGTTCCAGGCTATCATGAATTGATCACTGAAAGAATGGCTGCACATCTAAAATCTTAGGCCAGAGTCCCGAGAGCTCACAAAATTTTAAAACGTTCGTGACACTTGCCTCCTTATCAGCTAAGACAGAAGACAGAGCACCATCAAGATTCGCTGCTGCCCTCTCAGCACGATATAAAATACATTCAATTAAAAAGTGGCGTACAGAGATTTGCACGCCACAGGCATCACAAAAAGGGAGATCCTCTCGACAGAGTAAATAGCTGTGCGTCAAAGAGCCAGTGTCTGATTCGGAGACGTGTCAAGGCTACCTCATGCTGCCTCAATGACTGGCAGGAGGTTTACCATGGTCGGACACAGTTGGCTTGACCAATCACAGAGATGTCCTGCAGGGAAATGGCACATTGTAAGATATCAGAGCCTCTGCAGGCCTCCTTGGCAGCCTGATCAGCCATCTCGTTACCACGAATTCCGACATGTCCTTGTACCGAACAGCTGGCCATAGTGGCCGAGCGGTCTGCGACGTGCCAGTCACGGTTTGCACGGCCGCTGCAGTCGGGGGTTCGAATCCCCCATCAGGCATGGATGTTTCTGCCGTCTTTAGTATAAGCTAGTTCATAAGTAGTTTGTAAGTTTAGGGATTGACGACTCTGTAGTTAAGCCACATAAGCTCTACAAACATTTAGTACCGAACTTGCTTCCCTCACTGCTGGAGGTAATACAGTCTGTCATGTATGAGCTGTACTATCTTCTCAGCTGGATACAGATTTTGTAGAGATTGCAGCACACTGAGTGAGTTGGAACACAGAAGAAACCGAGTGCCATGAACACGTTACATTTCCTCCATCGCACGCAGGATCACATGAAACTCTGCAGAGAAAACAGAGTATGCAGTGGGGAGATGAATCCTGGTAGTTTGGTTGGGGCAGGTATTGGAATGCATTCCGCCACCTTACTGACTCCAACCCCAAGCTCACCTACTCTCTCCTACACCTCGACCAGCCTCTGCCTGACAATGCCAGTAAGACTGACCATTTTGCCTTCATCCTCTCTGACGTCTTCTCCATCCCTGATAACCCAAACTTTGATTATTCCCTCTTCCCCGACGCCCATGAGAAGAGGGACGTCTCCATTCCACCACTAGCTTCCAGCTTCTAATACCTGGACCACCAACCCCTCCGACCTTAACACCCCTCCCTCCATCACAGCAAACGACATACAGTTAATACTATGCACCAAACGTGCCATAGCTCTCGGCCACAAACGCATCACCTACCGCCACCTTAAGGAATGCCCCCTCCCATTCCTCACCACCGTGTTTACTCTCTGCAACACCATCCTTTACACTGGCTTCTATACCAGCCTGTGCAAAACGTCCTGTGTCCTCATGTTCCTCAAACTGAACAAACCTCCATCTGACACCTGCTCCTACCAGCCCATCTGCCTCGCCCCAGTGTTCAGCAAGGTCTTTGAAACAATGCTTTCTCGATGCATCCTCTACCATCTCTGTATTCATTACCTTATGCCTGACACCCAGTGTGGCTTTTGACCGTCCTTCTCCTCAGACAATCAACTCCTCTACCTCACCCAACTCCTTTCCCTCCAGCTCAATTCCCATTGTACAGCTATCTTTGTCTTCTTGGACTGAGTCTGCCATCCCAGCCTCCTCTTCAAACTCCAGATCTATGCACTTCCCATCAACCTCATCCAGGTCATTGCCTCTCTTCTTTCCAATCGCCCTACATTCACCATAGTCCATAATTCTGACTCCCATCTCTTGTACCCCTCTGTCAGCATGTCCAAAGGTACCATCCTTTCTCCCCTCCTATACCTCCTCTACACCTCCAACATGCCCTACCCGTCCACCTATACCAGTTCACCGACGACACTGCCTTCCACACCTTGGCTCCCACCCTCGCCCAGTACAGTCGTCTCCTCTATCAATCTCACAAAAACCCATGCAATCATTGTAGGTCAAACCACTCCTGCCTTTCATCCCCACGACTTTTACCTCACCCTACATGGTCGACCCATCTGCCTCACCCCCACCCTCTCCCGGACTCCCCACCATTGCACTATCTAAGATAAAGCTTGCTCCCATCTCTGCCTTCTGAAAATTCTCACTGGCCGAACTTGGGGTCTACACCCTTCCATGGTCCTTCATCAGCCCCATCCTTTGTGTAGCCCTTACAGCCTGGATCTCAGTCCCCTCCATCCTTCTAGAAATCCCTTGAGATCCTAGAACGCCATGCACTCCACCTTGCCTTCTGTACCCCCCATCCCCCACACGAATCCTCTATGACCTCATCCTCTTTCCCTGATTGGTCCTCTGTACTGAACATCTTCGCCTCCATTACCTTTCCCGTAAATTAGACCCACCAAATCCTCTCGTCCATCCCCTTCTCATGGATCCTAGTTCGCTGCCACGCCTCCCCCACTGTGGTTCCCCTGCCCTCCACCTGTTCACCCTCCGTATTCTCTCCTGTGACAACGTCTGCACCCTCTTCCTCCTGGATGATGCCCTCCACCCTGACATTTATCATTCCTACCAGCTGTGATCCTCCACCTCCCTTCCCCCACCTATCCCTCCCAAAGGGCCCCATCCCTCCTGTTTCTCCTTCCCACTCCTCTCCGACATCCCTCCACTCTTCCACCACTCCAGGCTTCCTGAGACATCCTGCCTCACTTTCCTTCCCCCGGATCTGTGCCCCCCCCCCCCCCCCACTGTTCCCCTCCATTCGCTTTCCTCTCGCATCGCCCCCAACTTCCCCCTTGTTTCCAGCTGGTGCTGGTGCTCGATCTAAGTGTGTTTTACAAAGTGTGGTTTTTACAAAAGAACAGCGAACAGCCAAGCTGCAGCCGACGCCGAGTGTGTTTTAAATGTGTTTTTTCCACCACCCTCTACTCCTTTGCCCCCGCTCTAGCCATGTATGATCTTCGGTGTTTTAATGTGAGCTCCGAGAATTTGGTGTCGTCTCAATGTGGTATTTTGTTTTAAATGTACAGTGAACGGCCAACCCACAGCCGGTACCTGGTGTTTCTTCTTTTAGCTGTTCAAAAACGTTCAAATGTTTGTTAAGCTTAAGGGACTTAACTATGGGGTCATCAGTCCCTAAACTTACAAACTACTTATGAACTACCTACAACTAAGGACGGCACAAATATCCATGCCCGAGGGGGGATTCGAACCCCCGACCGTGGTGACCGTGCAGACCGTGACTGAAGCGCCTCAGTCCCCTCGGCCACCGCGGCCGGCCTTCTTTTAGATGTTTTCTGTGGTATGTGGTCTCCGAGTCTTTTTTATTTATTTTTTCTTATTGTCATTTTGTCACCATGTCCATGTTAAAAACACTGCATTCTTTGACCCATTTTAAAAACCCATGTAATTTTCTCCAACATAGCCATCATGTACATTTTAATTACCTCCAAATTTTATCACCGTTACTGTACTTTATTTGAATACTCCGTTGTATTGTTTATATCAAGAGAGCCTGCGTGCGCTGACAGTCCGCCGCTTTTAGGGGAATTGAAATTACAATAAAGAAAAAAAAGTCAGCTGTAGCAGTTTACAGGAAATGTAGAACAAGATTTTTCCAATAATGACAAAACGAAGCTGTATTATTTTCGTAAGCTCAGTACTGAATAGGCGATGTTTATATTAAGTACATACGATTATTATTCCTTCCACATGTTCCACATCATTAAATACTCATATTAACATTCTGTACCACCAGGTGTTTGAAATTTCAAGAGAACCTATGTCTCGTAAAAGTGAAAATTAGAAGTCATTGAACTAAAAACACTGAAAAAAATTATTAATTTAGCAATAACATTTTTCTGTATAAAAGAGCAGATGACTTTTTCGCTCTACATGCACATCCATAGGTAATGTACGTACTCTTTCTTTATTTTTAGAAAAGTACCACTTTCAACTCAGAACTCAATGAAAAACACACTCGTCATCACAAATATTATTGACCCCGCAATATGGCGACAATGGCTTCACTTCTTTGGTGTATTACACTGCTCTAGATTCCATCAGATACATTCGTTGAACTAAACATGTTATTATAAATACTTTGGTGACCACCTGTTCACCGCAAAATAAAAATCATTCTTAACATAAAGTCACACAGTGGAGTATTTGCCCCGAAATTCTGGTTAAAAAGGGGGAAAATTTAAGTCCGCTCAACAGTTTAGAAAAGAAAATGCATTGTATAATAACTGACTAACTCGTGGGTCGATGACTCAGCTCGTATACTCGTTTGAAGAACGGATTTCTCTGTTAGATGACGCGTTTCCTGATTGTGTTGTCAGTTTAAAACTCTATTTTCTGTGACCTTCTTAAATGATCGACCGATTTTAGAACGGGTTTACATTGTACAGAAAGGTAATAGCATCTTCTGTACATATTTATTAATTCAAATACGTTTTATCGTAGTTTAACAATATTTCAAAGTTCCAGTTCACTTAAACAAGATTGATAAGCGTTTTTAACTGAGTGTATCGCCTTGCAACGACTCTAAATTACTATCGTTATTGGCGTAGCACTGACAAGGGGAGGCCGCCAATTGTGAAATTCAGATACGATTCATACTGCGCATAATAAAAGCTCGTGGCCAGAGGTGTAATTTGGCAATGCATGAAGCACTTCTCAGCCGTTGTCGAGAAAATCGACAATTACAAAAAACCGTTGCGGTGAAATACTCTCTACGATTAATAATTTTCTACAGCGTCGTGGCGCAGCGGTAAGAGCTCGGGTTCATAATCCGAAGGTCGCCGGATCGAATCTCACGGCATCCAACTTTTTTTTATTATTTGTCAAAGGCTGTCCTGGTAACCCGACATGACATGAACAAGGTGACGCATTCGTATACGGCACAATATTCAATCACGATGTCTGGACGAGTCTTGCCTCTTGTTTTCGTATGCCTCCTAGAGTCCACAGGTACGTTTGGACCCAGATTACAGAAGACAGTCCACGAGTACGCCAAGAAGTATACCGACGTTGTTATTACATCCTCCAAATCCGGTAAACTGACAATGGGTTTGTTCATGGACTTCTTGCGTAATGCTTTGGAACCATACGTACAAAAGAAATAATTTCTCCTTCTGATCGACTCTTGGGGTGAGCAAACGAACCCGGAGTTATACGATGAGATGGTCCAGGGTGATAAGAAGTTAGCAATGTGCACTATAAAAGTCATTCCTCTAAAGTGCACTCCTCTCGTCCAACCGTGAGACATATATTTTTACCGGCAGATAAAATATTTGATCAAGCATCTTCAAAATCGTGCTGCTTTTTATTTATTTATTTAATTTTTTTATTTTTATTTTTATTTTTTTTTAATCGAGCGAAATGGAGTGAGATCAACTCCAGACAGGATTGTATAAAAATCCAATCCATTGTCGACCACCATTTGTCTTCGACCGATTTTTGCCGATATGATACGATACGCGTGGTATGCATCAAACCTGACGAACAAATGTCAATCAGGTATGTTTCCCAACAGATAATTTAAAAACAATTGTTCTTGTAAAAAAGCATCGTTTATCAGATGTGCTCGACGTCGTGCTGTTTTCTGCTTTCCATGTTTCTATGATAACTATCATACTGGTTCGTGCGATACCCCAGCTACTTCTGTTCACTAATTGTTAATTATGTGCGAGTGTATACCGAACTTTTCAATAAATTGTATCCACTTGAATAATATTTGTGATATTGTGTTTTATGTCAAGTATTATTTGTCCACGACAAACGACTTTTAAACAACTTATTATATGCATAATTGTTGAAACATTGCGGGGAATATACAGGGTGTCCCAGATATCTTGTCTACCCAAAATATCTCTGGAACAATAACAGCTATTGGAAAACCGGTATCAATGTACGGCTGGGACCCATGAATGTATATATTTGGAAACATTCTAAAACGAAAGAAAAAGTGTTTTTTAACACAAACTTATGTTTTTTTAATGGCCACCCTATATTTTTTCTTCAGCGATCCATAGCATGACAAATTACACAAACAATGGCGTTGATTGCATCGCAATATTCCAATTACATCCCGAGATATTGCGACGAGAAGTTGACGCTTGAAAAACCCGAGCCGGCCGCGGTGGCCGAGGGGACAGGCGCTCCAGTCACGGTCTGCACGGCCACTACGGTCGGGTGTTCGAATCCCCCCTCGGGCATGGATATTTGTGCCGTCATTAGGATTAGCTAGTTTCTAAGTAGTTTGTTAGTTTAGGGACTGATGACCCCGCTGTTAAGTTCCTTAAGCTTAACAAACATTTGAACATTTTTTGAAAAACCCGAAATACGCTGCTAGAGCACGTCCTGAGGCTCAGGCGTGTACGCCATACTGCCTGTAATCGCGATGTGATTGACATGCGTAATCGCACTTCCATACTTACCAAGAGGTCCGAAATGGTTACGCATGTCAATCACATCGCGATTACAGCAAGCATGGCGTACACTCCTGAGCCTCAGGACGTGCGCTAGCAGCGTATTTCGGGTTTTTCAAGCGTCAACTTCTCGTCGCAATATCTCGGGATGTAACTGGAATATTGCGATGCAATCAACGCCATTGTTTATGTGATTTGTCACGCTATGGATTTCTGAAGAAAAAATTTAAGGTGTCTATTTAAAAAAAAAGTAAGTTTGTGTTAAAAAACACATTTGCTTTCGTTTTAGAATGTTTCCAAATATGTACATTCATGGGCCCCAGCCGTACATTGATACCGGTAAAAGTCGTTTTCCAATAGTTGTTACGTTATTGTTCCCGAGATATTTTGGGTGGACAAGATAGCTGGGACATCCGATATTTGAATTACAAAAACAAATAATAAAAAAAAAAAGTTGCATGCCGCGACACTCGATCCGGTGACCTTCGGATTATGAACCCGAGCGCTTACCGCTGCGCCACACCGCTGCAGAAAATTATTAATCGTAGAGAGTATTTCACGGCAACGGTTTTTTTAACTGTCGATTTTCTCGACAATGGCTGAGAAGTGCATCTTGGTGCTTTGCCACATGACACCTCACCTCTGACCACGAGCTTTTATTGTGCGCAGTATGAATCGAATCTGAATTTCACAATTGGCGGCCTCCCCTTGTGAGAACCCATTACAAAAATAATAAATTGAGCAAACATGCGCAATTTTTATTTAAAATGGTTTAAGTGCCACGAAACTGTCTTATTTTTCCACTACTTTCCTGTGTGTTTATATTAAAAATTTGGTCTGTATAACTTGATTAATGATGAAAGGAGAAAATATAAAAATGCAGTAAATGAAACAGGCAAAATGGAGTAATGATGAAAGGAGAAAATATAAAAATGCAGTAAATGAAACAGGCAAAATGGAGTACAGACGACTAAGAAATGAGATTGACAGGAAGTGCAAAATGGCTAAGCAGGAGTGGCTAGAAGGCAAATGCAAGGATGTAGAAGAATGTATAAATAGGGGAAAAATAGATACAGCCTACAGGAAAATAAAAGAAACATTTGGAGATAAGAAAAACAGCTCTATGAATATCAAGGACACTGATGGAAAACCAGTTCTCAGCAAAGAAGGGAAAGCTGAAAGGTGGAAAGAGTATATAGAGGGGCTCTACAAAGGAAATGAACTTCGAGACAATATTGTAGTAAGGGAAGAGGATGTAGATGAAGATGAAGTAGGATACAGTACTGAGAGAAGAATTTGACAGAGCCCTGAAAGACCTAAGCCGAAACAAGGCCCTTGGAGTAGATGATATTCCCTCAGAGCTACTGAAGTCTCTAGGAGAACCAGCCATGACAAAATTGTTTCACCTGGTGTGTAAGATGTATGAGACAGGTGAAGTACCCTCAGACTTTAAGAAAAATGTTATAATCCCCATCCCTAAGAAAGCAGGTGCAGACAGGTGTGAAAACTACAGAACCATCAGTTTAATAAGTCATGGTTGCAAAATATTAACGCGAATTATATACAGAAGGATGGAAAAGCTGGTAGAAGCCGACCTCGGGGAAGATCGGTTTGGGTTCATGTGAAATGTAGGAACACGGCTTATCCTAGAAGATAGATTAAGAAAAGGAAACCCTACATTACTAGCTTTTGTAGATTTGGAGAAGGCTTTTGACAATGTTGATTGGAATAAACTCTTTAAGGTTCTGAAGCAAGCAGGAGTAAAATGTAGGGAACGTAAGGTTATTTACAACTTGTACAAAAACCAGACAGTGGTTGTCAGAGTTGAAGGGCATGAACGGGATGCAGTGGTTGGAAAGGGAGTAAGACAGGGTTGTAGTCTTTCTCCCTTGTTGTTCAATTTGTACATTGAGCAAGCTATAAAGGAAAGCAAGGAGAAATTTGGAGAAGGAATTAAAGTTCAGGGTGAAGAATTAAAAACATTGCGTTTTGCCGACGACATAGTAATTCTCTCAGACACAGCAAAGGACCTGGAAGAGCAATTGAACGGAATGGACAGGGTGCTGAAAGGTGCATATAAGATGAACATTAACAAGAGCAAAACTAGGTAATGGAGTGCAGTGTAAGAAAATCAGGTGATGCCGAAGGAATTAGATTGGGAAACGAAGCAATAAAGGAGGTAGATGAGTTTTGTTACTTGGGTAGTAAAATAACAAATGATGGTCGCAGTACAGAGGATATAAAATGCAGAATGGCAATGGGTAGAAAAGCGTTCTTGAAAAAGAGAAATTTGTTAACATCGAATATTGACTTAAGCATAAGGAAGTCCTTTCTGAAGGCATTTGTATGGAGTGTTGCCTTGTATGGGAGTGAGACATGGACGATAAACAGTGCGGACAGGAAGAGGATTGAGGCTTTTGAAATATGGTGCTACAGAAGAGTGCTGAAGATTAGGTGGGTGGATCGTGTAACTAATGAGGAGATACTGAACGGAATTGGTGAGAAAAGGAATTTCTGGCATACCTTGACTAAAAGAAGGGATAGATTGGTAGGGCACATTCTTAGACATCAAGGAATTGTGAATTTAGCATTGGAGGGAAGTGTATGGGGAAAAAATCGCAGGGGAAGACCAAGAGATGGGTACAGTAAGCAGATTCAGACAGATGTAGGTTGTCGTTCTTATGTGGAGATGAAGAGGCTTGCTCAGGATAGGGTATTGTGGAGAGCTGCATCAAACCGGTCTCCGGACTGAAGACCACAACAACAACAACAACAACTTGATTGAAACATAGAAAACATTATTGATTACTACCTGTATAGCTGTAGACGAGATTCTTTTTTTATTTTTTTATTTTATTAGGTAAAGCGATAAGAATAATGTTCAACGTAAGTAGCTCCGATAGAAACATCCAGCATGATACAAAAATACTTACTACAGAGAAACAAAAATTCTATTGTAATGTATGTATGGAATGGGTCGAGATTTGCCGGTTACAATATGACGCGACTATTTCTTGTTAAAAGCAGCAATAATAGCCCAATAAGTGTTACCTAAACTAAACGATGGAGTTCGCCCCTGTAGTATACAGGATGATTCACGAAGATATGCAATTATTTTAATATGTTGTACTACAATTAAAACAAAAGAAAAATGTTCATATAAATATAGGTCCATAAATGTTTGGTTACGGAGTTACGTCTAATAAGAGATTTTGCCTGAAATTTAGCAACCTCGCTAGTATGAAGCCATCGCAAAACTGTACGAGGTTACAGTAAAGCACGATTTAGATTTATTTTGTTGTTATTGACCTGGTGTATCTAAGGCCGGTCCACCCATTGGAACCAACGTTGGCGCCAACAGCGTTAGTCCAATGTATGGATCGGTGAAACAGCTTTGGAACCATGGTTGTCGGTATTTTGACCAAACATCAAAGGGCGCTGAGCCAATATGGTTACTTCGTCCACACATTGGCGACAACGTTTCATTCTATCTTTGTCGTCCGCTCGTCTGGAAACTGTTTCTTTCTTCGTTCGTTCTTTCTTCGGCGTTTATTTTAAAATTTCAAAATCTCTTTGTAAATATTAGAACTGTAACAGAAAGTGAATCATTTGTGAAAGCAACCACAAAAATCGTAATGCCACGTCAAAATGGCGCGATTAATGAAATAAAAAACTTTTCTGACTTTTGACACACTCAATTTCTTTTTTTCTTCCTCTTTGGCCATGTTACCGCACATGCAGGGTCGGCCCTGTTAAATTCGGTTTTGGCGTGTGTTTATATTTACGGGGTGGCCGCCACCCCATGCCACCCGTGAGAAATGTGTACCCCAAATGTCTGCTTATAGTGTTATAGGTGTGAAAGTGTAAAGTGTTACGAAATGTTTGCGAATCGTGGAACTGAGGCGGGGTTTGGAGACCAACAAGGTATTCACCTAGGCGGTTGTCGAAAACCGCCCAGGCTGGCCGGGCGGATTCGAACCGGGGCCGGTACGCCTCCCCCAGTGGCGGACTAAGCTGTTGGAGGCCTGGGGCGGCGGCAGAACAAACAGAATGTCCACTTGGAAATATATGTACTACTATTAAAAAAAGAATTGGAGCCCCCCTCCCAGGACGAGAGACATGGGACAGTCTAAAAAAATAGCTTTTGAGATTTGGAGGCCCAACAGAACACGTAGCCAAGCGCGCTTTAAAAAATCATCATCATCATCAACAACAACATTAGAGACTGATTATGCCTTTCAGCGTTCAGTCTGGAGCCAAGACCTCTAATAAAATTCCTCCGTGATCCCCTATTCAATGCTAACATTGATGCCTCGTCTGATGTTATGCCTTTTACTTCAAAATCATTCTGCACCGAATCTAAGTACTTTCTTCTTGGTCTACCTCGACTCCTCTTACCCTCCGCTGCCGAGCTCATGAGTGTCTTAGGTAACCTTGCTTCTCCCATGCGTGTAACATGATCCCATCCATCTCAATCTGTTCGCTCTAACTGCTTCATCTATGATGTTCATTCCCATTTTTCTTTGATTTCCTCATTATGGACACCCTTCTGCCATTGTTCCCATCTATTAGTACCTGCAATCATTCTTGCTACTTTCATATCTGTAATCTCTACTTTATGATAAGGTAACCTGTATCCACCCAACTTTCACTCCCATACAACAAAGCTAGTCGAAAGACAGAGCGGTGCACTGCTAACTTAGTCTTGGTACTGACTTCCTGCTTGCAGAAGAGAATAGATCTTAGCTAAAAATTAACATTATACCTAACATTCTCTGTCAAGTTTCAAAAGGGGATAGGCCTACAGAGGACAAAATCAAATGTTCAAATGTTTGTAGAACTTATGGGACTTAACTACGGGGTCATCAGTCCCTAAGCTTACAAACTACTTATGAACTAGCTAAGACTAAGGACGGCACAAATATCCATGCCCGAGGGGGGATTCGAACCCCCGACCGCAGTGGCCGTGCAGACCGTGACTGGAGCGCCGCAGTCCCCTCGAGAGGACAAAATCGTATATTAAGAGAGAACAGCATTGGTACCTGACCAAAGTCGCTCCAAAATCAATAACTTTCTGTAGTGCCACGCAAATATATATCCCCCCACCCCCCGAAATTCGAAAAATTTACGGTAACGCAAACTATTATGAATTTACAGAAGCTCAGTACAGTAGGACATGAAAATCTTTTACATATAATGTCACACTTTTTGATCCATCCTTCCCCCCTAACGTGTGACGTAACTAATTTATGGATGGCACTTGTTTTGATTATTTCCTTGAGTAGATTACTGCACTAATAGGAAATATGTGAATAAATTTATCATTATAAACGTCACATTCGTCACCATGGAATTATCCTTATAGTGGGATTGTACGATTTTCTTGGAACACCCATTGCTTAATGACAGAAAATGCAATCCTGAATGTACATGTTGGAATAATTGCAACAGAAAAAAAATCATTGTCTTCTATTGCAGCTTGTACCTAACAATGTGTGTTTTGACCTGAAAATAAGCTTTCTATTCCTGTGGCAGGTAACACACAAAAAATACGTATTTCTACAATGAAACTTTGTAACTATGCGGATATGACCAGGAAAATAGTAAAATTTTACAACGCTTCTCGCCGGGCTGCTGTGCTTATGTTGGTAACAGATGAACAATGAACTGCAGAATTGCGTTAATATTTGTCACAAGCTACAAAGTAAGTGTTATTGCTGTTCGTTTCACTCGCAGAAAAATTAATGCTGTACCTGGTCTATGGTTGACAGGTTCTTGTATGTATCCTTGTCCGTTCAGAAAAAAATAATAATTTTCGTTTTGATTAAAGTTGTCAAGACAAAACATTTATTAGCCTCCTGAGTTGCCACCATTAAGCATTGGTGCCAATATAACCACTGGAGCTCGGTGAGAAGCGTCGTACAATTTAACCATGGAAATTAAATACATGCTATTTTTCAATAATATAATAAGCAGTTGTGTAATAAATGTCACAGATATAAGCAGAACGGTGTTTCTCCTCCACACTGCCTACATCAAGAAAGCCCGAAAAGGTAAAAATGATTTTTTTTTCTCTTCTCCTGAAAGATTTGCTCTTCTGTGGTTCGAGTGAGCGATTCAAGAACCGAGCCTGTTTGATTGCCAAAGTAAACACTGTCACAACTGCTAGAGAAATAGCAGTAACTTTATACCACGCAGCGGAAGAGGACACAGATTTTAATTATAGAAAATATACACTAATATTAAATTAATTCACGCAATTCTCAGTGTTTTGACCAAACAGTGTTTTTTTTCATATGCAGGTTCGATTATTGATTCAGTTTGCAGAATTCGTTGATGAGTTTGGACAATATGCATATCGTGTTCGCAAAAAATAGTCACCACATCAATTTTGCTAATAAAATGATAACAGAACTATCTCACAACATAACGGTACCTCAAAAAATAAGAACAGCAAGTTATCAAATATACACGAAAGATTTATGCTAAACAGACCTACGTATTAAGGGAGGTGCCACAAGTCTTTGGCCCTTTATATTTTAATACTTACAATTAAAAGGAGAACTATGCTGGACTGCAAGAAGAGTGACTGTTTGTCATATAGTTTGGGTCGTTGTGATTTAGTTGCACACATCGCTGAGAATTTTGACACATCAAGTTTCCTAAACAAAGTGAATGAAAACACAAACAAAGTTTACCAAATCAGAGACATAGTTTGACTTCAGTGGCGCAAAATTATTATGTTTATGTTCTGAAGTCTGTTTATTTCGTGGTAGTGAAGTTAGGCATCGACGACATTTTTATTTTATTTTTAATATTTTTAATGAAATAGTTCAGGAATTCTTAATTTGGACATGCTTTATGTATACTGTGCTTTGAGTTTTGGTGATACCGAATATGAAGGAATACCAGTTTTAATATAATCCTGAGAGTGACAGTATTGATAGACGACACAAAAGCCATTTCTCCATTTTGAAAAGCCTGTTTTAAACACGCGTAGATGTAGACCTTCAGGCATTAAAACATCTAAATTGTATTGGCGAGCCGGCCGCGGTGGCCGAGGGGACTGAGGCGCTCCAGCCACGGCCTGCACGGCCACTACAGTCGGGGGGTTCGAATCCCCCCTCGGGCATGGATATTTGTGCCGTCCTAGTTCGTAAGTAGTTCATAAGTAGTTTGTAAGTTTAGGGACTGATGGCCCCGTAGTTAAGTCCCATAGCTATACAAACATTTGATTTTTTTAATTCCTATTTGAATCCTGTTAGCATCTCCGTACTACTAGCATGTTGATGAAACCTGCAGTAACAAATCTAACTGCCCGCCTGTGATTTGGTTCTAGGCTGTTGCTTCCTTTAAACCGAACTGGTGGAGATCCCAAACACTTGAGTATTATTTGATTGGGTCCATTAGTGTTCATACGTGGTCTCCTTTATAAATGAACCACATCTGCCCAATAATCGAAAATGGACAATCTGTCATCTTCACAACTGTTCTTACCGACTCCTTCCATTTAATTTCGGTTGGCGTTGTCACGGCTTGGTATTTAATTGGCGCAACTGTGTCACTCATCACACTCTTAATGTTATATTTGACCATTATGGGATTGATTTTGCTGTCGTAAGCTTTATATTACGTTTTTGTACATCTAGAGATAGATTCCATTCATATCACCAACTAGAAGTCCTCTAGTGTCCTACTACAGTTCCTCAACGACGACACTTTCTCGTACAATGCAATCGAAGGACAAACACTGGAAACAGTTACTTCCATAAAATATCTGGGAGTAGACATAAGGGGAGATTTAAAATGGAACGACCACATGAAATCATTACTGGGTAAGGCAGCTGCCAGACTGAGATTCATTTGAAGAATCCTCAGGAAGTGCAGTCCGTCAACAAAGAAAGCAGTTTACAAAACTCTCATTCGGTCAGCGCTTGACAGTTGCTCATCAATGTGGGATCCGTACCAGGTAGGGTTAATAGAAGACATACGGAGATGGTTAGGAAACTCTAGTGGCAGACGCTATAAGACAGACGTTCTGAATCACGGTACGAGCTTCTGTCAAAGTTCCGAGAGCGTACGTTTCATGAAGAGTCAACCAAAATATTGCTTCACCGTACTTATACTTGTATATCGCGAAGCGCCCAAAAGGATAAGATCAGAGAAATTATGACCCACAAGGAGGCATACAGGCAATCATTTTACCCGCGCACCATACATAACGGGAGTGGGCGGAAGTGACGATGTTGCACATAGTACCCTCCGTCACACACTGGGAAGTTGCTTGCGGAGTATGGATATTGATGTAGATGTAGACGTACACCACAGCATCGTCAGCGAACGGTCACAGATTGCTACTCACCCTGACAGTCATATAGAAAGAAAATAGCAGCAGTGATATCACGTTTCCCTGGGACAATTATGATGACCCCACTGTCACTTATCAACACTCATCATTGAAGGCTGTCTACTGGATTCTATTACTTAAGAAGACTTCGAACAACTCATATCTTGGAAAATATTCTATATGCTCGTATCTTCATTAGCAGTACGTAGCGGGGCATCAAGTCAAACGCCTTTCAGAGATCAAGGAATATACCGTCTGTCTGTTACTCGTCATCCATGGCTCGCAAGATACTCGTATCATGTGAGAAAAGGCCGAGCTGAGTACAGATGACTATATGTTGTTGCTTCTGTGATGGGAATGATGGCGGTGCATCTATCTTGCAGGCAGGACCGAACTGAAAAAAAAATCTAATATATAAAAATTAATGTTTGTTTGTCTTTTTGTTCGTATTTTATGCACGGCCATACCGTAGATCCGACTGTCATAAAACTTTGTCAACCCATTGCTTGCAATCGTACAAAGGTTATAGCCGTACTAAAATTAACTTTGTATGGTGCGAGGCGGAGGGTGCTTCACAATTAGTTAATTCGTTCCTTATGCCTTCACGCTGAAATGGCTGGAAGGATATAAATGAAATATGAAACAGAGGTAGCTTATCCCCTGATTAATACATGGGCTACCTTTCGTAAGCCACCGTATGGTGCGTGGCGGAGGGTACCTAACAATGGGTTAATATGTTTACTACTCTTTCATGCTGAAATGGATGGACAGATTTTAAATGCAATTTGGAATGGAGATAGCTTATACCCTGCAGTAATACATGGGCTACCTTTCGTAAGTTACCGCACGGTGCGTGGCGGAGAGTACCTTACAGTGGTTTAATACGTTTTTTTCTCTTCATACTGAAATAAATGGACGGATTTTAAAAAGCAGATAGCTTATACCCTGAATTAACGCGTGAGCTACCTTTAGGAAGCAACCGTACGGTATATGGCGGAAGGTACCTTACAGTGGGTTAACACGTTTGTTACTCTTCACGCTAAAACTGTTGGGCGAAATTGAATGAAATAGCTTAAATATAATCTGCAAGCCAGTGAATTTAGCATGTCGGAAGGTACCTTGCGACTTTGACACCATCTGACCAGCACCATGAAACTTGGCGCATACATGAATGTTTTCATATACAGGGTGTTAGAAAAAGGTACGGCCAAACTTTCAAGAAACATTCCTCACACACAAAGAAAGAAAATACGTTATGTGGGCATGGTCCGGAAACGCTTAATTTCCATGTTAGAGCTCATTTTATTACTTCTCTTCAAATCACATTAATCATGGAATGGGAACACTCAGCAACAGAACGTACCAGCGTGACTTCAAACACTTTGTTACAGGAAATGTTCAAAATGCCCTCCGTTAGCGAGGATACATGCATCCACCCTCCGTCGCATGGGATACCTAATGCGCTGACGCTGCCCTGGAGAATGGCGTATTGTATCACAGCCGTCCACAATACGAGCACGAAGAGTCTCTACATTTGCTACCGGGGTTGCGTAGACAAGAGCTTTCAAATGCCCCCATAAATGAAAGTCAAGAGGATTGAGGTCAGGAGAGCGTGGAGGCCATGGAATTGGTCCGCCTCTACCAATCCATCGGTCACCGAAACTGTTGTTGAGAAGTGTACGAACACGTCGACTGAAATGTGCAGGAGCTCCATCGTGCATGAACCACATGTTGTGTCGTACTTGAAAAGGCACATGTTGTAGCAGTACAGGTAGAGTATCCAGTATGAAATCATGATAACGTGCTCCAGTGAGCGTAGGTGGAAGAACATCGGTTACCGAATCTGGAATCTGTCTCTATACAAACGCACCGTGCCACGGCTATTGCCCCGTGTTAATCCATACATGCCGGCCGCGGTGGCCGAGGGGACTGAGGCGCTTCAGTCACGGTCTGCACGGCCACTACGGTCGGGGGTTCGAATCCCCCCTCGGGCATGGATATTTGTGCCGTCCTAGTTCATAAGTAGTTTGTTAGTTTAGGGACTGATGACCCCGTAGTTAAGTCCCATAAGATTTACAAAAACAACTCCGCATTTGTAAACATTGCATTGACTGCAAAACAACGTTCGTGATGAACACTAACCAGTTCATGCTACATACTACGTGTTTGATGCTAGTACTGTAGAGCAATGAGTCGCATGTCAACACAAGCACTGAAGTCAACATTACCTTCCTTCAATTGAGCCAACTGGCGGTGAATCGAGGAAGTAACACTTTCAAATTTCAAACGTTATTTGCACAATTATTTCTTCTGCGGCAGCAAAGCGCCGGGTACCCGCTAGTGTATTATAATTTCGGGCGGAATATGTGAAATTTGGTAGTGGCTGATGTTTTTTTTTTAATATAATTTTCAATTGACTGTATGATTCCAGTCCTTTGTCGTAGCCTAAAACCTTACGCTTGATAACATCTTTGAGTAAAATGTTTGAAAATCAAAGAACTAGCCTAATTAGTCGAAAACTAGTTTGAAGTGAATAAAAAATTAGTAGAACAAAAACAGCTGCCGCGGGGGAGTGACCGAGCGTTCTAAGGCGCCTTGCTGCGGAGCGCGCGGCTGCTCGGCGTTGGAGGTTCGAGTCGTTTGTTTGTTTGTTAAGCTTATGGGACTTAACTGCGGGGTCATTAGTCACTAAACTTACAAACTACTTATAAACTAATTTATACTAAAGACAGCACAAGCATCCATGGCCGAGAGGGGATTCGAGCCCCCAACGGGGAACGGTCGCGCGCATCGCAACATAGCGCGTCAATGCGCTCGGCCACTCCGCTGAGGCGGTTCGAGTCGTCCCTGTTAGCACAATATAGTCAAACTAGTTTGTAAGCTTAGGGATTGATAACCACAGCAGTTAAGTCCCTTGGATTTACAAACATTTGAACGTTTAAACAGAAACAAAAATGTTGAAGTTATGGGATCTAATTGCAGTGATCGTCGGTGCGGGACTCGAATCGCCGACGCGGAACCGCCGCGCGCATCGTAGCAGGGCGCTTCAGAAAGTACGGCCATTCCACAACGGCGAACAAAAACAGTTTATTTGTTTTAATCGGAAATCTGGAATTGTTCTACCAAGAAACGACGGAAGAATCCATACAAAAGATTGTGAAAAGTGTATTAGAGACTATGTTTGGAAAAGGACCGTCTAGCAATCTGCTTATACTTCACACTAGTAAAAGTCAACAGAATTGATTGCTATTCTAGTTATTATGAATTGTGATTAAGAATATCTGTGCCAAGGTGTCTGCTAATTCAAATTAAATTATCCAGGGCAGGCGACGAGGACGCCCCTTTGCCTACAGCCCCATGGGGTTTCCCTCTTCTACTTGCTTAATTGTTCCAAGTAGAGTGCAATGGAGGAATATCGATCAACTGTAGCATAGAGCATTACTTTCTCGCATTTACTTTACGGAAAAACGTTTATAATAGGTATCGACGACAAACTGACACGTATATTTCTTTATCTGTTTTATCTGATACTTCGTCTCATATTTCAATTAATTTTTCTTTTCTTTTTTCCCTTTTCTTTTTCAATCTATTTCATCTTCTTGGAAAATTTTATCAAATTATATTTTCATAATTATAAATTGCATAACTAAACAATATATGAGCACTGTTCAAATTGTAAAATGTGAAGTAATGAAAAATATTGTTATTGCTATATATGAAAAGTATTGTATAAAATATAGTAATATATGATTCTTGCACTAAAGCAAAACATATGAAACAGCCCGCTCCATCCCCTCAGGGTGGAGAATTAAAAGTGAAATAAATAAATAATAATAATAAAAATAAAAACGACATACGTAAACTGCCAATGCGCATGCACATCGCTGCTTATGGAACTCGACAATAACCTTGCGCATGCGCAGTTCTATCAACGACAAACTGACACACACTTGTGCAGCTTTTATAGAAGATTTGCTCCAAACCATCAACAGCGCAAGGCATGCTGCTCGCCATATTATCGTCGTGAGAAACTGATTTGGAGACATATACGGGGGCTGCACAGCAGAATAATATGAACACCATTTTGCAAGTTGGCACCATTCCGTACGCATTAGTAGTAGTATACGAACAATGGCGCACTAGTGCGGCCATGGCCAGATCGACGGTTGGCCGTGGTCACAGCTGCTGCGACCAGGACTTCGGCTGGTCGCCACGGCAGGCAGTCAACTGGCCGTAGCAAACGACACCTAGATACGAGGCCTGTGCGCTGCCTGCTAAAAGTAGTCATAACACAAGCAAACTACTTGTCTTATGTAGCGTTGTGATGGGTTTGGAAATAAGTACACATTGCATACTTTGTTTCAGAATGTTCTTAATGTTATTTATATGATTCACGGACTAATTTGTCTTGGTAATAGGTATTTATGAACTATTAGTAAGATATCTTACCGATTTTAGATTCGGACGATTCGTTTTAGGCATTTTGTCTCATACCAGCAAAAATCTGCACGGAGAATCACATAGATAACATGAAAAACATACCAAAACGCAGTTTGCAACATGCACGTATTCCTAAACTCAGCGCAACGCTACGTAAGACAAATAGTTTTCTTGTGTTACGAATACTATTGGCATGCAGCGCACAGGACTTGTAGAAGAAGCCAAAGTAGAAGAGATATTGGGTGAAACCTATATTACAATCCCGCTCAACAAACGGAATGTTACTGTTTTCTACGAACTTCGCGAACGCGGAGATTAATTCTTCAATTTCACTAAAAGTGCACAGAAAGAGTTGATTAATTATTAAGGAAAATTGGATACATCGTAAGGGGTATAGACACAGTAATTCGCCAATGCTTTGGAAATGAAGAAAAACTGCTAGTTAACTAAATACAAATAAAGATTAAAGAACCAACGCAGCATATTTTGTTGTTGTGGTGATGCCTCCGAGCAACATACTCACTTCCTCCGACATGTTCTTTTTCACATTTTTATCAGCATATTCTTCGCATGACAAGTCCCACAAAGCAGGCTTCTGGCTAGTTTTTGTCATAAATTTTTTTTAAAGAAATGCTGTATAAATGTAAATTTAGATAGACATATACGTTTTCAACATAATGTCTTAATATAAAACTGTCGCGCGATTTGAGGCACCATGTCACGAATTGCGCAGCTGCTCCTGCCGAAGTTAAAGAATTCTCCCTCAGCCATTTGTGTGCATGTTGTCATTGGGATGAGTTAATTTAAGTAGTGTGTAAGTCTAAGAACCAATAACCTAAATAATTTGGCCCTTAGCTACACAAACTTCCAACTTTAATATAAAATAAAAGTGTTGACTCTGTAATTAAAGCAATAGTGACTCAGTTCTGTGCAAACTACATAAAAGAAAAACTTCATAAAAAATGACGACCTCACATTAAGTAGGAACCGTGAGCTCACAGGAATAATTTAAATGACGTTCGAGGAAATGATAGTTTCTTCGGGTTCTTGTGTGGTATGAATCACGTAACATCAATAAATGAGAAGCGCAACTCCCATGTTAAAAAATGGAAACACGGAACGACAGCAGCGCCCCAAGTGATATGGAAATGAATTAAGAACGTAAACATCGCGGTTGCGTCCCCTGCACATACGTAGTCATTTAATTTTACTAATACCAATTTTCTGAACTTGCTAAGTACTTACTGGAAATGTTTTAGCTCCGTCTTTGCAAATAAATAAAATGCTTGTGTTTTCTTTGTACCAGATGCGTTCAAACTGCAGACAATACATTATTGCATCTTTCTTGACACACTCGCAGATCAATTAAAACAATTTTATTGTGATATAAGCATACTTAAAGTCAGTATTGTTCCTTAACGTGACTCAATTGTTCTATCTGTTACCTATCTTTAATGTTTAACATTTGTCACAAAGTGTCAAAATTTTCGAATGAATTAGGCCTACTGTATCTTGACGACAGTACCAATTATACAAACAGCTAGTTATATGTGACAATCTTCTGGTGCACTATTTTCCCAATTTACCTTCACAGTAGTAACTATGAAACAGCTTTGGACTTTCCTATAGCAGTATTACTGTTGAACAAAGGTGCCCCCCCCCTCTCGCCACAAGGTTTGGATTCCTAGTTCATTACCTAATAAATATGGTTTTGTCATTTAATATTGAAATTAAATACCTTTTATTTCACGTTTTGTAAATTGTGTATAAAGCACACCACAGGCTGGCCAAAAGTACTATTTTTCCACCCACCACCCCCCCCACTCAGAAATTTTAATGACGCAGTTTACATTACATCATGACAACCCCCTCTCCCTTTTTCCGTGGCCGCTGCTGCTGTTGAAATAATTTTTATACTAATGATTAGAATTACTATACTGACACCAAAAATATGGCATCCTCTTTTCCATAGCTTACTAAACAGTTGGTGAAGCATGTAGGCTTGTTATCTAAAATTTGACATTTATATTTCAGAAAACTAGCCTATATTTAAAAAAAAACTACTAACCAATGACGTCCTTCAAAATGTTCCTACATCTTTTAATATGTGTAACTGATTCAAGACAAAAACAAATAAATCAAATTAACTGAAAGTAAAATAGGAAACAGGGATAAAATAGTAAGATGAAAACAGATAGTAATTACTGTGTTTTTTTAATTTGTAACATGAAAACCAGAAATCATTGATACATTTTATTTAAAAAAAATTATAGAAAAGAAAAACCTCAACATCACTGTCACCACCACCACATGCACTATCTGCAAGGACACTGTATAAATCATTTTCATTAACTGTGCAGTGGTCAGCTGAGAAGTCAATGAAGCTATCATTATGAGCTCCCAGAAATTACGTTAATTTGCTCAATGGTGTGCATCTATCATCCTCACAGTTACCTAGTGACTTTACAGGTAGGGACATGCTATTGATTAGAACCGTTTTCAGTGCTGCTTTGAACTGAAAACAGGCTGGGTTCGTGTGCAACACCATGCTGCCTCACACAACAACAAAATTCTCCAGTGGGTCTTGATTGAAAGCCCTCATGCTTAAAAAATTGAAACCAATTTTCTTTAATCTATTCCAAATGAACATTAGTGATCTTACTGTAGTTTGCCAATCACTTATGAAACTGAACATTTTTGTTTATCTCTGCCTTTTCCTAGCTCCAACACCTTCCAATCATTCATTTCTTTTAATACACTGTACCACATTTCAACATGTGGTGACTCTGCAGACAGGGCACACTTATAAGATTTTCCATCTTGTGGATAGTAATGGGTATCTCTGCCTTTTCCGTATCTCTGCCTTTTCCTAGCTCCAACACCTTCCAATCATTCATTTCTTTTAATACACTGTACCACATTTCAACATGTGGTGACTCTGCAGACAGGGCACACTTATAAGATTTTCCATCTTGTGGATAGTAATGGGAGCTGTTTAATGAATCAAACAAGCAGTCTATCTTTTCAACAAATTCTGCAGTGTATTTTGCTTCTGCAGGTAAAATATTAATTGCTACATAGGTTTCAATAGCTGCAGCAACTGAATGACTGAGCTGGGCTGCAGCTACCTTAACTTTCATTTTAGTAAAAGTATCCATAAAAGTAGGGGAGTGATGGGCGTTTCAGCACAGTGACCTTGAACTTTCGGCCGTCGACGATAGGGTCATTGACCCCTCCTCCCTCGGCCAATTGCCTGACCGCAGATCAAAGGATACCGCCACAGGATGATTGATAGGTCTTCCTGGAAGAACGAAAGATGATTGACAGTTTACATTTAGGTCCTTTTGATTCGCTACTTGTCCGACTGCTTATCAAAGGACGCCGCCATAACGCACTTAAGGATGATTGACAGGTTGCAACACCTCCCTCGGCCACACACGACGCCCCGCCCCCCCCCCCCCCGCCCCCGCCCCCCCTCCACCCCTCGGTGCCGCAGCCGGACAAGCGGCACCTCCGACAGGTCCAGACCTGTAGACCCCTCGACATGTCTGTACTCGCACCCTGGACCACACACCTGGCCGGTTCGACGCCCCCCTCCACACCCCGGCACCGCCACTAGACAGGCGGCACCTCCGACAGGTCCAGACCTGTAGACCCCTCGACATGTCTGTACTCGCTCCCGCAACCCCTACTCGCTCGGGCGATTGCCGGACCGCCGCCTCCGCCGCCGCTGCCGCCGACAGATGCTACCCCCCTCCTCCACGATACTTGCATGCAGACCGTTGTACATAGCAGAGTTTCTTCTCCAAATAGTAGCAATCTCTTTTCTCTCCTGCAAATCCTCCAACCAACAGCATTCGGGATTTTAACTTTTATGCCCAAAATATTACAACTATTAAGGCTATTTTATTCCGCACTAATGCGGAATTTCTTTATAGAATTTTAACATTAAATTAAAAAAAAAAAAAAAAGTCCAAGTGGTCATTCCATGGGCACATAGAGCACAGTAAATGTAGGGTTCTTAGGATTTCTTGTAAGGTAGTAAATAAGCACACAAATTTTAGAGTACAAAACTTTTATTACTTTTGTATGGATGTTTACATACAGAATACAAGTATATATATATACATTTAGACACAGAATACAACTCGTTCTTTATTCTTGTTTGGTGTAACTTTAATTTTGTCTAATTTAATGTTTAACTTGTAGCTTAGATCCACATCTGCGTCTTCTATTTCCCTTTCTAGCCAGAAGTTCGACAGGTAGAATGAAGGTATGTTCTCGAACTCCATTACGTACCTACGCGTATTCCTGTAATCCACTTCTTTTATAGCTTTAATAACAAGTTCTGCACCTTCTGGCAATGCTTCTAGACGAGAGCAACCGGATATTTTAACTTTACCCATTATTTCCTGCATGGCATACTGGTTATAGCACTCCACATCCCCCTGTGTGTACGCCACCATTTCTTCTGATACAAAATCCTGTGGAAATTCTGTATAGAAGTCCAGGCTTATGACCTTTGCAAACGAATGGCCGTTAAATATAGTTATTCCATCGGTTTTTAATTCCGCAAATGGCTTCTCTGTAGCTAGATGGACAACATCCAGGCCTCCACATTTGGATACAATGTATCCGTTCTTTTTGAGCAAATCCAAACGGGAGTGCATCTTTATAAACACGTTTTTAGTGTATCCTTTAATGTAGAATACATCCTGAATCCCATTATTTTCGGCTAGCACACCGGCTCTTGACCAATCTCCCTGGCTGTTTACTGTAAATGCAAATATTTTATAAGTCCCAGTCGTAGCCAGATTTCTCCACACCCTCTGTTTAAAACCATATGTAAACCTGGCTTGGACATCCGCTATAGCTTCTTCTTTCTCTAGCTTTAGTTTGTATTCGTCCCTTATGGCAGTTGCTTTAGCCATATATTCGAGCTTCCGTTTCTTGGCTTCGATCTCCTCCAGCTCCAGTTTTCTTTTTCTTGTACATAAGACATTAACCGCACGTAACGGTGTAATTTCTTTAATAGGGAAAGGCTTGAGTCTAGACGATACATTTACTCTTTTTCGCTGGACTTGTGGAGTAACATTGTTTGTAGATACTAGACCTATTTCGGCGAGGTCTGTATCTGGAGGCAATGTGGAGAATAATGCTCTGGATTGGGAGAAATATGTTTCTCCTGCTTTAATGTAGCACTTCTGTGTAATACTTATATCGTCCTTGCTGGCGTCAGTATTATGAATCTCCACGTAATTTACAGGAAGGCAGTTAAAACTAAAAGCTGATAGAACATAATGTATCAGCTTTTCTCGGTCTTTAGTGTCTGGGAGATTTACCTGTACACCAGTCAATTTTCGGGTATTCTTATTACCCCAATAAACAAATTGCAGAACACTATTAAACACAACACAACAGCTGTTCTGTAGAGAATTCGTTAACTGCGTCCACATGGAGGAAATTGACACACTATACATGGGCGCACTTTGCAGATACCGTTTATTCTCGTTTAAAACACTTAAACAATCTTGCACAGGGTCAAAAACACTGTCCATACGGTAATTGTATATTGTAGCCTCCAGCCTCGTAATGCCATGATCTTGACCCAACGAAGAAGTAAAAGTCTCTCGTAGCCGTCTGTCTGGACACTTTACAAAATCGATAATGTGATTACCGATAACTTTGGTGACACCAGGGCTCGTAATTTGACATACAAATTTATTATATATTTTTACTCGGCAATTCGATGTTAACCAAGTTAAACAATCTAACCCAACTGTCTTATCGTTGTCCACAATTACGTTGCGGTTTCCTGTGCAGTCTCCTTCCATACAAAAGTCGTGGTTGGATACCAGATAGTCGCACATCTCCACTTTGTTAAAAATCCCTGCAAAATCTTGTGTGATGTCCAAATCCAGCAGATAGAAGTCATCTGCTCGAAGCTGCTGTAGTATAGCAGGGAGCTCCTCCATTAAAACATCCATTTGAACATCGGATAGTTCCACTTTATAAGGAATAGCAACAGGATTTGCATATTTCCTCGAAATGTTTTCCAGTGCTTCCTTGTCGAGTTTCTCCAATATTCGTTTTGATGCTGCACCGCAACCACCATGTAGCAGCAAAGGCAACTTCGCCTTGACTCCATGTTTCGCAGTGACGAACTTGTCGAATTTACTACGCAGGTAAAAGTTAAATGAGCCGCACATTTCCTTCTTTACCATTACAGACCGCCTCTTCTCGGTTTGCTCCTGGCAGTCCACTTGATCGCAGATTTTAACTACCATAATGTTATCGCAAAAAGGCTCTGTAATTGGAATAGGCGCACTTAAGTTCTTCTTGCTGAGAAGCATAGCATTTTCGGTGTAATTTATGTTACCAATGTCGGTAACAAGATTGTCCAGATTTTCCAGTAAGACCCACAATCCAAAGCGTTCGTCCGTTGGAGTTCTCTTCCTTCCCAGTAGGTGAGGGATGTTTAGCACATTCGAGGAACCCATGTTGACACTTCCAACTACCACGGAAGACTGATCCGCGCATGCATTTGTGCATCCTTTTATACCCCACAGATCGTGTCACGTGACCGTTGCAAGGGAGGTAAGAAGGAAGGCTAGAGTTTTCCAAATCTCTTAACATATAGGCCTATACAGACTAGTAGATCGCGGTGACCAACCGATAAGGAAAGCGCTATACCCGAAAATGACGATATATATATTGTACAACGCTCATATGGAATGTTGCTGGTTACTGGTCACGTGACACGATCTGTGGGGTATAAAAGGATGCACAAACGCATGCGCGGATCAGTCTTCCGTGGTAGTTGGAAGTGTCAACATGGGTTCCTCGAATGTGCTAAACATCCCTCACCTACTGGGAAGGAAGAGAACTCCAACGGACGAACGCTTTGGATTGTGGGTCTTACTGGAAAATCTGGACAATCTTGTTACCGACATTGGTAACATAAATTACACCGAAAATGCTATGCTTCTCAGCAAGAAGAACTTAAGTGCGCCTATTCCAATTACAGAGCCTTTTTGCGATAACATTATGGTAGTTAAAATCTGCGATCAAGTGGACTGCCAGGAGCAAACCGAGAAGAGGCGGTCTGTAATGGTAAAGAAGGAAATGTGCGGCTCATTTAACTTTTACCTGCGTAGTAAATTCGACAAGTTCGTCACTGCGAAACATGGAGTCAAGGCGAAGTTGCCTTTTCTGCTACATGGTGGTTGCGGTGCAGCATCAAAACGAATATTGGAGAAACTCGACAAGGAAGCACTGGAAAACATTTCGAGGAAATATGCAAATCCTGTTGCTATTCCTTATAAAGTGGAACTAGCCGATGTTCAAATGGATGTTTTAATGGAGGAGCTCCCTGCTATACTACAGCAGCTTCGAGCAGATGACTTCTATCTGCTGGATTTGGACATCACACAAGATTTTGCAGGGATTTTTAACAAAGTGGTGATGTGCGACTATCTGGTATCCAACCACGACTTTTGTATGGAAGGAGACTGCACAGGAAACCGCAACGTAATTGTGGACAACGATAAGACAGTTGGGATAGATTGTTTAACTTGGTTAACATCGAATTGCCGAGTAAAAATATATAATAAATTTGTATGTCAAATTACGAGCCCTGGTGTCAAATTTCCCGCCAAAAAACAAAAGACACGCGAATCTCACTGTGCTGAAACCCCCACAGCTATACTACTCATAAAATCAAAATGATTCCTATGCAACTTGGGCAAAGTCTTAAACATCTTCTGTTGATCCAGAAGAAAAGCCCTGTGAAGAAATTCAAAACTGGCCTCTTTTTTAAACCCAAATTGTATTTTATTTCCTAATAGAGCATTTCTAGTATTCTTTAACTGGTGGGGAACATCATAAACTACTGCAACAGGCTCACCACTGACTAAAAACTGAAACGGACTGGTTTCAGAAGAAATGTCACTGCAAAGTTCTTTCAGTGCTTTTTGGTTGCTTGCACCCTGGTCACAAACTGTACAAACTATCTTCAGCCCTATTTCTTGCAATTGCCCTATAACATAGGTAATGAGAACTTTTAAAGTTGTACTTGAAACTGAGTTCTGAGTGAAGCAATATGCAACAACCTGCTTCCACGTTTTATGTATGCATCTGACCATAAATACTAATGCTCGATTTGCATATAAATTTGACCTTCCTAAGTGGTCTATATCCCGAAACCCTGAAATTTCTTGCTTGCTTGCATCATAATACAATCCTCTTTCCAAAGACATTTCATCAAACAACAAAGCACAATATTTGTCACTGTTAGATAGTGAATCAACTTCTGGTTTTAATATATTCAACACAGAAGGATTCAATCCTGGCTCAAAAGGTACAGCAGATAACAGAGATATCAGATGCCTCACAGACGGAAGGAAAAAATGAACTGACAAATATTTGTGTAGCCGAGGGCTTCGCTTATATAAGGACAGAGCAAATATCTTATCCTCAACTGTCCATCGCCCTGCATTTGCTGGTCGATGAGCGTTTCTTAATTGGCTGTTTATGAAATCTCTCGCTACAGAATTTAAATTGTTTTCTATGAAACAGAAAATATTGTTGTCATATAAATCTTTGAGTGTTTTCAGTACACTTTTCTCATAGTGTAGCTTTGCTTTAAGTTTTGATAGCCTAACTACAGTATTCCTATGAGTCTTGAACATTTTCGATTTTATTGGACTTAAGTCTGCTTTCAAAAGCCCCATACCCATAACACCACTTTCCTCATTAAAAGATGGGTAATTTCCAAGAAAGCTTGCAATCGAAGTAGCTCGGCCTGATATCGATATATATAGAATGTGCAGCTCTAAATCGATTACGAGGGCAATTACGCGAGTGTTGACGAAATGTGAATGTTTTCATACAAATTATTTTGACGAGTGGAAATGTAAAGCTGCGTTGACGTAAATTATTTTACAGCAGAATAGTGACACATTCATAGGAATTATCGTAGAAATTTGTTGTGTTTTTCATGATATACATTTTAATTTAATGTGGCATACGCTTCAGGTATCAATACGGTATATATTTCTGAGATGAGTGAGGACAAAAAAATTATTTATATAAATAAATGACAATCATAGATACGACTTTAATCGAATTATAGATCGCTGCAGAATATCTTCAGAAAAGTACCTCGAGAACGAGTCACTAAGTGGGTGAACTCTTTTAAATCATAATACATAAGAAAAAACTTCACCGTCTCTCAAGACCATAGAAACCAATAAAATACGTCCCTATGACAATCAACAAACATACGTACTTCATAAGTTGCGCGTGAATAGCCGCGTAACCGATTTAGAGTTGAACGTTCGATATATATCGTTTCAGGCCGAGCTACATCGATTGCAAGCATTCTTGGAAATTACCAAAAGATGTTTCAGATAAGAATGAGTACTCACCGTCTGTAGATTCACTTTGAGAGGGAACGAAAACTGTACGTGTATCACTCAAAGTACTACTGTGTGCACCACAACTAGTGCTGGGTAATTCAATAGTAGCATTAGTTTCGCTTCTAGTATTAGCAGACTGTATGTAATTAACTTCTGACATGGCACAGCTAGTGCTTCGTAAATCACTAACACCAGGTACACCTGATCCACTACTGGTATTAATAGCTATGCAAGGAGCAGTTGTCAGATGTTTTGGAAACACACTTCTGTTTAGCCTATGCCTAGTTGCATTCATAAAATCTTTTTCGCAAGAATGGTCCTCACAAACAAGAAAACTAGCACAGTCCACATCAGGTGACAGCTCACAAACATTTTTCCACTTCTGAAGTAACTCTTGAGGTTGGCTGGGAAACCTGTAGAAATGCTTATTGCTAATTTTCTCCTATGAACAAACGTAGTATCCAGATGAACAACCAGGGAACTTGCAGAAGTATTTCAATGTCAATTTCTTGAGTTGAATATCCTAAGAAAAACACAAATCGTGATTATATTCACTAGAATAGCTGTTAAAGAAACATAAAATAAGTAACGGGAATCACACAGCTTAATTGGTTAAATTGTACGACGCTTTTCGCTGGGCTGCAGTGGTTATGTTGTCACCAATGGTAATGACGGCAACTCAGATGACTAATAAATGTTTTTTCGTGACAACTTCAATTAAAACGAAAATTATATTTTTTTTCTGAACGCACAAGGGTACATAAAAAAACCTGTCAACCATAGAGCAGGTACAGTATTAATTTTGCTGCGAGTGAAACGAGCAGCAATAACATTTACTCCGTAGCTCATTAAAAATATTAACGCAATTCTACATTTCATTGTTCATAATTGCGAACATAAGGACTGGAGCCCGGCGAGAAGCGCCGTAAAATTTTACCGCTTAATTTGATACTACAATAAAAGACATTTAATTCATCTTTAATTAAAATATTGTCAGTTAAATATCATACCTTCGTATTAATTGTGGACATTTTTAGCAGGAATTCTCTTCCGTTCCAAGGTAAAAGCTTTGAAATATAGTACGGAATGTTATTGTGACGAAGATATTAAAGATTGCTATTCAGAAATCAGAACGCCACAATAGAACAAGCCGCCTGTGCAGCCGCCCAGCTCTCATTGGACAGTTGTCAGCCAGAGCCTAACATAAAGAGTCACGAAACTGTCGGTAGTTTTCTGCAACCTGGCGACTGCAGCGCTGCCAAGCGGCCGGGTCGTAACAACATAGCGAGAGGCGAGGAACCTTTGTGGATTAGATATGGAGTCGATCGACACGTTTCAAATGTTTGTATAACTTATGGGACTTAACTAAGGGGTCATCAGTCCCTAAACTTACAAACTACTTATGAACTAGCTACTCCTAAGGACGGCACAAATATCCAAGCCCGAGGGGGGATTCGAACCCCCGACCGTAGTGGCCGTGCAGACCGTAACTGGAGCTCCTCAGTCCCCTCGACCACCGCGGCCAGCTCGACACGTTTAAAATGCGACTGCATTACGGAGCTTACTGCGGCGCGATAAATTGCAGTTAGACGATAACTACGAAAATGTACATTTTCTCAAATTTGAAAAGCTCTTACAGTGAAGGACAGAATAAAGTGCGTTGGATTTTAAGGTGTATGGAACCTGTAACAGAGAGAGAGAGAGAGAGAGAGGTAACAAACTCAGTATTTTTCTTCAGAGTTATTTTTCATAGTCTACTGACAGCTTTGTGGAACTCCAAACAAATTTTTGCACAGTAGTTTACTATTGGTGATGCAGTAATGATATTCGAAAGTTGACAGAGGATTTGTTTGCACAAAATGTAAAATAAATCGCAACTAACTGTAGTTTAACGTGTACAGACAAACTGAGATTTTAGCAGGAAAAGATTCTTAAGGTTTTACTGTATCTTTATATTCCTGGGGAGTAGGTACGATGAAAACATGACAGGAACGGCACATGCAAGCCATCTGAGCAAGAATGAAGCGAAAAGGACTTTTATAAGACGTAACACTTAGTCTCTAAGAACGTAAAAATCGTGTCTAGTGCCAGTATCAAATGTATTAAGATGTTCAAAATCTGCAGAAAAAATACATGTGCAACGTGTAACTACGTACCAGTACATTATATAACTGTTAATCTACTTTCAACATGAACACACCAGGTTACAATTCGCTTCTTGTCTTAAATCGTTTTTGGATGTTATGATTGTGACCTTGCTAGTGTGAGCCGTATGTATTACAATGCACTGGCATGTAATTATTACAAACTGACATCAACAGGAAACGGGATTTGCCTTTAATAATATTTTCGTATTTGTGTCACGAAATACAGTGCCACCTTTAATGCCTAGGAAATATGTGAACAACAGAAATAATAAATAATAAATTGTTCGTTTCGGTAGTGCCATTTTCTGCTACTGAGCTTGCTACCCAGCCGCTTGGAGCGCTAGTATCGCTTCAGCTGTCAAATGGTTGCATTTTTTTCCCTACTAAGTTTCGCGACCGTTTGTTTTAGACTGTGGGGTCGTTCAAAGAGCTGCAGGGCTTCAACCGCGCATGCGCAATACGGAAATTCGTGTACAAAGAGCAATCCTGCAGCTTCCTGCAGCCTACCGGCTGTTGAAGGAAGCTGCCGGCTGCAGCGTCCTGCAGCTTGTTGGCTGCATGAGCTGCAGGGAAAATTTCCTCCTGCAGCCTGACTGACGTCATCGGTACCGCGCATGCGCGGTATTGTATGCTTTGCTGCTGCAGGAAGTTGCAGTCCTGCAGCTCTTTGAACGAACCTTGTGTGTCAGCCAATTTCATCGTTTCCACATCACTCTAGCTCCCCTAGTGGGTAATTTGGAAGGACCGTTGTATATCGCTTGGGACGGCCTGCTATCGATAATGACGGACTATCGATAGTTGCTTAGTGTCAATTTCTATCGAACATGCGAGCATCAGAATGCTATCGTAGTTTGTTTACTCTCAAGCGTAGGCGAAATCAGTTGCCTTTATGATGCAGGAGAAAATTGTTTAGTGTAGACCACGATAATACATTTCTCAACCGGATATTCACGTACTAAAAAAATTAATAATAATAATAAAAATATATAAATAATAAAAATAAATGCTTAACCTAAACCTAACCTAAATCTGCAGAAAAAATACATGTGCAACGAGTAACTACGTACCAGTACATTATATAACTGTTAATCTATTTTCAACATTAACACACCAGGTTACAATTCGCTTCTTGTCTTAAATCGTTTTTGGATGTTATGATTGCGACCTTGCTAGTGTGAGCCGTATGTATTACAATGCACTGGCATGTAATTATTACAAACTGACATCAACGGGAAACGGGATTTGCCTTAAGGCTACGCTACAGATCAGTTTTCTAAGTGAAATAGCGTAGACCACGATACTTTTATGAACCGAAGATTTCATACAGATCATAAAGTAAATAAGACATGCTATACGGTTGACAGGTTCTTCTATGTACCGTTTCCACTCAGTAAAAATAATTGCCTTCGTAAAAGGGAGATTTTGAATCACTTGATCACTATTTTGTACAGATCATAAAATATATAAAACATGCTATACCTGGTCTATTGTAGACAGGTTCTTGTATGTACCCAACAGCATTAATTATTTAATTTATTTATACACGTAGAAATGAATATCTGTTTTCATTTGGTCACCAACATTTGTGCTTTACGACACAGGGACATTCGTGTGTTCGATATACGACGCTGCGATATTCGAGTCTTCGATAGATATCGATAGTATGTCGTCCGAAGCGATTTACAACGGTACTTCCAAATTACCCCCTAGTGATATGGAAATGAACTACCCGGTATGTTTCTAGTTTTTATATATAGCTTTCACCCCCGATCGATTAGATGAGCTCTGTTTTCTTCGCGTTTCATGCGCGTTATTGCTGTCTATTGCGCATGCGCGGATTTGCGCGAGGGGATATCCGCCGTGCATCGTGTAATAGGTTTACGTGAAGCAGTACGTAGTTACAGATAATCACGCTTGTGGCGTTACTGCATCGTCGTACGCCTTACGTGTAATACGGTCTTAAACTTGGCCGCAGCGGCCCTCTCGCCGCGTGGCCATGTGCTGCTGACCGCGCATGCGACTAGCCTCAGTCGGCTGCAGTGCGCGCCTCCCGTGTAAAACTGGCCGCATCCAACCAGTCGCAAGTCTGGCCGTGGCCGCTCTAGTGCGCCATCGCCCTAATAATGAGACGCGATGCAGCACACAATTACCGTATCAAGTCTTGGACGTAACCCACCTGTATACCTTATGAGGTAATAAATTGTTAAAAACTATTGCAATTTTGGATGTAGATTTTTTGTTACAATATTATCATTATCATATTATAATGTTATATAGCCGGCCGCGGTGGCCGAGGTGACTGAGGCGCTCCAGTCACGGTCAGCACGGCCACTACGGTCGGGGGTTCGAATCCCCCCTCGGGCATGGATATTTGTGCCGTCCTAGTTAGTAAGTAGTTCATAAGTAGTTTCTAAGCTTAGGGACTGATGACCCCGTAGTTAAGTCCCATAAGCTTAACAAATATATATAAAAAAAAAAAAAAAAAAAAGTTATATAGTTAAAATCATCGTCTCGTTGTTTACATGTTAATTCCCATAAACTTTTAAATTAGTACAAAAAATAATTATTTTTCGAGAATAAAGGTTGGAGACCTGCTAATTCGCAACCCCTGGTAGCTACGGTGGACTAAAAATTGGGAAAGAAAGCGAAAAATTCTTCCGTCACATAACAACAAAAGGAAAATCATATTAGGAAGTATTCAAAACTCTGTAATTATTAAATATTGTGTGTATTTCACACATGCGATATGACAAATAGCTGCTGTAGTTGTTATTATTATGAGGAATTAGTTTATAATGTATATTATATGCCACAGGTTTATTTTACTAGGTTGTGTACGCGAGATGTTTATCGTTATTCACACTTAATGCGTATCGACAGCTGTTCTATGCCGTTTGTCTGTATCGTAATATTGTAAGTTTGGATGAACTTATCTCGCGTACACACCCTAGTAAAAATTTACTCGATACAATATACCGTAACAAAGAATTCGTTGCAGCAATAACAACTACAGTAGTATATAAATTAATAAAATTCAGAAACCAGTTGCTTGTAATTATTTATTTTAGGCGACCGGTTTCGGACGCATGAGTGCCCTTCTTGTGGTCTATTTTAGTATTGTTGCTTAATGAATGTAGCTACATGCTATTAGGAGAATCAAGTGTTGATTCTCCTAATAGCATGTAGCTACATTCATTAAGCAATAATACTAAAATAGACGAGAAGAAGGGCTCTCAAGCGTCCGAAACCGGTCGTCTAAAATAAATAATTACAAGCAACTGGTTGCTGAATTTTATTAATGTATAACCTGAACAGTTGCTGAAATGGATAAAGTACTTCAACTACAGTAGTGTTCAGAATGTCGCATTGCATCTGAAAATGGCGCTCTGCGAAAATGAGCAGATCACAATGTGACATACAGGCAATATTAAAGAAGTGTTTTGGAATATCTCCTATTATTACACTGAAAAGTCAAAGAAACTGGCAAAGGTGTGCGTACGCAAAAGACGCAGGTATGTAAACACTTAGAAGACGGCGCTGCGCTCGCCAACTCATTATATGACAGCACGTGTCTGGCGCAGGCGTTAGATCGGTTACGGATGCTACAATGGCAGGTTATCACGATGTGAGTTTGGGCGTGGTGTTACTGTCAGCGCAAGAGAGGTTGGACACAGCATCTCCGATGTAGCGATGAGGTGGGGGTTTTCCTGCAGGACTATATATTAGTGATGGGACAACCGACAGTTTTTAACAACCGATTGGTCAATCGGTTGTTTTTTCGTTCAGTCGGTTTTTTCAGTCGAATGAAACAACCGAATGAAAATAGTCTCTGTGGTCGTATGAATGTTTTTACTCACTGGCGGGGTTTGAGTGGTTTCAGTCGATGCGAAACAATCGAATGAAACCAGTCTCTGTCGGTTGCAGCCGTTATATGAATGTTTTCACTCATTCGGTGGGTTTGAGTGGTTTCAGTCGATGCGCGACCACCGAATGAAACAAGTCTCTGTCCTTTATATGAATGTTCTCGGCATTGAGTGGTTTCACTTGATGCAATACAACCGACTGGAAAAAGGCTCTGCGGTTTCTGCAGTTATATGGATGTTTTTATTAATTCACCGACTTTGTGTGACTTTATCTGTATACTCCTTCAGTCTTTTCAGGTATAAATGAACCGTGATTCAGCATGAAACTTTCTTAGAGACAAATCTTATAAATATAGCACTGTGTCCATGTGTGTGTGTTTCTATTGCATGAAAATCTACAGTTTTGTTCCAATCTTGATGAAATTTTGCACACTTGACCTTCAAAGCAAGGGGAAAGTCACTGTCTACATCAAATTTCATTCGGTGCGTGGCGAAGGGTACTTTACATACTGACTTCGACAAAAACCACAATTTGGCTGCGATCTTGATGAAATTTTGCACACTTGACCTTTAAAACAAGGCGAAGGTAATTGTGTATAATAAATTTCGTAGGTGCATGGGGAGTGTACTTTACTTACAAACCTCCACAAATTTCGTTTGTATTCCAATTTTAATAATATATTTCGCTCTTCATCTTCAAAGAAAGAGAATGGTCACCGTCTACACCTACTTTAATCGATGCCTGACAGAAGGTATTCCAGACTTTGACGCCAATATAGAGTTTTATTCCGATCTTGAAGAAATTTGGCACACTTGACTTTCAAAACAAGTGGCAGTTCACTGTTCATCTAAGATTTTGTATGGTAGATGACGGAGGGATGGAATAAACCTCCACACCGTTTCACCGATAACCACAGAAATAACTGTGACAAGAGTTCAAATGTTTGTAAATCTGTCGGAACAAACTGCGTTGTCATCAGTCCGTAGCTTACAAACTACTTAAACTAAGGTAAACTAACCTAAGGAGAACACACACACACCAATGCTCCAGGGAGGACTCGAACCTCCGACGGCGAGCAACCGCGCGCTCCGCAGTGAGTTGCTTTAGACCGCTCGGCTACTTCACCGCGGCGTAACAAGAGTGAATTATTATGAAACTTGAATGTTTTCGTATATTGTTGACAAATACAGACACGCTGAAGAAAATTTACAGCACTGATAAATGTTATATGTCTTGTCGTACTCCTTCAAATTAGATGGAATTAACAAAAATTTATAAGAAATATTTTTGTACAAAATACTTTAATGAAGGCCTGCTCCAGCGATATGACAAAACTTACTGCCTGTTTTCTCTTGAAAAGAAAGTATGAGTAATTCAGTCAATGTACAAAACTGCAAAAGTTTAGCATGTTTTCATTCAGTTGTTCCCACAGACTACTTTCATTCGAAAAAAAAAAAAAAAAAAAAAAAAAAAAAAAAAAAAAAAAAAAAAAAAAAAAAAAAACGAATATTAATCCAATATAGTAAAATTACGACCGACTGACTGTTTCATTCGGTTGCTCCCACTGACTGGTTTCACTCAAAAGAACGAATGAAGAGGCCAACGCACAGTGTAAATTTTTTCATTCGGTTGGTCCCATCGACTGATTTAACTCAAAAGGAAAGGAATGAGCGGTCCAACCGATTGTGTCGATTTTATTCGGTTGCTCCGACCGACTGATTTCACTCAAAAGAAGAAATGAGTAGGCCAACCGACTGCGTCGATTTTTTCATTCGGTTGTTCCCACCAACTGGTTTCACTCAAAAGAACGAATGAATAGTCCAACCGACTGAATCGGTTGTTTCATTCGGTTGGTCCCACCGACTGGTTTCACTTAGAAGAATGAATGAATAATTCAACCGATACGAGAAACTACAACAGAATGATCGATTTTTTCCCAACAACCGAAGGAATCGATTGTTTTCATTCGATTGTTCCCATCACTACTATATATCTATATAAACGCCACGTCCAAACTCACTCACATGCGGGCGCGTCCAGACTTGCGACTGGTCGGATGCGGCCAGTTTTACACGGGACACGTAGGCGTACGCCTATGCAGTAACGCCACAAGCGTGATTATCTGGAACTACGTACTGCTTCACGTAAACCTATTACACGATGCAAGGCGGATATCCCTTCGCGCGAATCCGCGCGTGCGCCATAGACAGCAATGAAACGCGAAGAAATCAGAGCTCTTCTAATCGTTCATTCATACCACGGGGGTGAAAGCTATATATAAAAACTGGAAACATACCGGGTAGTTCATTTCCATATCACTAGGGGCGCTAGAGTGATCTGGAAGCAATGTAATTGGCTGACAACTGTCCAATGAGAGCTGGGCGGCTACACAGGCGGCTTGTTCTGTTGTGGCGTTCTGATTTCTGAATAGCAATCTTTAATATCTTCGTCACAATAACATTCTGTACTATATTTCAAAACCTTTACCTTGGAAGGAAGATAAGTCCTGCTAAAAATGTCTACAATTAATACGAAGGTATTATATTTAACTGACAATATTTGAATTAAAGATGAATTAAATGTCTTTTATTGTAGTATCAAAATAAGCTGTAAAATTTTACGACGCTTCTCGCCGGGCTCCAGTGCTTGTGTTGGCAATATATGCACAATGAAATGTAGAACTGCGTTAATATTTTTAATGAGCTACAGAGTAAATGGTATTGCTGCTCGTTTCTATCGCAGCAAAATTAATACTGTACCTACTGTATGGTTGACAGGTTGTTGTATGTACCCTTGTGCAAATGTCGTTCAAATGTTTGTATAGTTTATGGGACTTAACTACGGGGTCATCAGTCCCTAAACTTACAAACTACTTATGAACTACTTACGAACTAGGACGGCACAAATATCCATGCCCGAGGGGGGATTCGAACCCCCGACCGTAGTGGCCGTGAAGACCGTGACTGGAGCGCCTTAGTTCCCTCGGCCACCGCGGCCGGCTACCCTTGTGCGTTCAGAAAAAAAAATAAAATATTTTTCGTTTTAATTTAAGTTGTCACGAAAAAACATTTATTGGTCATCTGAGTTGCCGTAATTACCATTGGTGCCAACATAACCACTGCAGCCCAGCGAGAAGCGTCGTACAATTTAACCAATTAAGCTGTGTGATTTCTGTTACTTATTTTATGTTTCTTTAACCTGCGCCAGACACTTTGTATATATATAAACGAGTGCACCATAATATCAGAAATCCGTTAAAACATCAAATCTCCGACATCGCTGAAGCCAGAAAAAGATCTTGCAAGTCGGGACCAACAACGACTGAGAGAATAGTTCATCATGATAGAAGTACAGCTCTTCCGCAGATTGCTGCGGATTTCAATGTTTGTGGATTTGAAGTAAATTGTATGAATGGGTAAATCATTAAACACCATGAAAATTTTACGTGCTAATACCTCTCATAGACAATAATAAAATGTTATGCTTGTGTGTTCATGTTCTCTTGTTTTTCAGCGGGGTAAACTGCAACTATACACATATACGACTTTTTTATTTTATTTATTTATTTATTATTACTTTTGTTGTTGCCCGTACTGGGCAGGCTGGCAACACTATGTTACGCCGCTCTTCAGCCTACAGAGTCTGACAATGGTTGAGATGAGTTGTTAAAATACAATGGAGATTAAAATCGATGAATTTAAAATAGACATGGTGAAGTATTGAAGATAAAATATAGTCATAGGCGATAATATACTCACAGTTTTTAAAATGATGGTCACAGTGGCACATATACGAAAGTATTTCTTCATGAGTTAAGTCTGATCTTATGTTGTTGCTGCAATAAGATTGGTCTGTTTTCACATTTATTTTGGAACAATGGATGTCCCTTGGTCATTTAATGATTCATGGAACGCAAAATATGTTAAATATTTCGTTCACATTAAGTGGAAGCTTTCAAACATTAGCCTTAAGTCGAAAAATAACTAAAATTATACATCATCCTTACGACACCTGTGAGAGCCAGTTTTCTCACCGCTTGGCGCGCTATTGTCGCTCTAGCTTTCCATAGGTACCAACTTTCACAGCAACTAGTGTCACGACTGTTTAGTGTGCCCAAGTATCAGCAGCACGTGTGGACACCGATTATTTAAACTCAAAAATAAATGCTACATATAAACTGAAAAACCAACTTGAGCTATATTCAGTAGCTTACTGAGACACCAGTAAGTAAAATATTTAAACATGTTTTCATTGTGGAAAATAGGTTCAATTGTACGACGCTTCTCACCTGGCTCTAGTGCTTATGTTGGCACCAATGGTTAATGTCGGCAACTCAGATGACCCATTTCTTGACAGCTTCAATTAAAACGAATCTTTTTCAATAGAACTTACTCTGTAGCTCGTAAATAATATTAACGCAAATCGACACTTCATTGTTCATCTGATGCCAACAAAAGCACTGGAGCCCGGCGAGAAGCGTCGTAAAGTTTTACCGGAAAATATCTCGGTGACTGCTAAATCATTTTAAATGGACTGTAATAATATTATTAAAGTAACTACAGTGTGTTTAGAACGACACAAAAACGCCCTGAAAACGGCTCGTTTATTGAATTTAGTTAATGCGATGTAGCATCAGGAGTGGTACTTTTCGTAATAGTGAAGTATAATTCGAAACTGGTGAAATACGGTGCGAGAGCCTAGTGAAGTCACGATTTGTGATGTTCTATGTTCTTTTGTCAACTAATGAAGCCGAGGAAACAGAGTCTGTTTAGCCAATCGGAAAGCAGAGTTCGAATGCAGCATATCAGCTTCCAAAAATGTTACGCAAACGCTAAGTGCGATGTAAAAAAAACCTCACGGGATGCAGACAGATCTACCGTTTACTGCAGTCACAGGAATTCTCAGATTAATGCGTTGTGAAAAATAAAAACTCACGTGATGCGGACAGATCGAAACTTGAGCAATAATCACTCTTATTTGCATGTTGAAGCGGCGAGGAAGTGTTATGTTCGATTATTACAATTGGCTGACTAATGCTATTAAAGTGTGCTGTGGTTGGCTGACTAGATTACGTGCCCTGTGCTCAGTGTAACAAAGGAGCATCGAGCTGCGTAATCTTGAGTTCCAGGTTGTGTCGTATTTGACGGGTTTCGTATTTAATCTTCCTTTCTACGAATGTTTGGAGGGAAAATGAAATATCGCTTTAAAGATATTTCCAATACAAGCATTTTAAGGCAAGGTATATTGAGGTAAAGTACCTAGAAGTGACATTTACATACAGTACGATTGAAACAAATTATCCTCGTAATGCAAACATATTGTTGCCAACAGTAGCATACGACGCCGCAAGTAAAATTTAATCTCGCAAAAGTACTACAGACATTACATTATTGTTGCCAATTTCCCTTCGATACGAATTGTTTTAGCAAGCAGACGTTCTTCTCTTATTCATTGATGTATTGATCTGGAAGTAAAAATACTACGATGAAGTGAATAAGCTCTTATTGCGACGCACTTCTCCGCGATATTCAAGAGTACCACACAGTACTCAAACAGATATACAAGAAATTTGTATAAAACAAGCTCTTTGGTATGAAAGAAACAGCGATCAAAGAATAGAAGCAAGGGGCTATTGTCTTTGGTTGGCGTAGTTATGTTTGTATATTCAAGTGTTTACTTCTCGCTATCGTGTATCAAGAAAGTGGTTATATTCTTTGCGCTACTGTGTTGTGTGTAAAGTAGGCCTACCCCCTTGATTTGCCGCATTGCATCGTTAGTTACATAGACTACTGCACTAACCAACAACATTAAGTAAATAATTAGTCGTAATTTTGACGCCTCAGATAATCAGATACCAGCTATATTTCATCAGTTGTAACTGGCACGAAGATATGACAACTGACATTTCCGTAGTAACAAACCACGGCGTAGTGATTAGTGTGTTTGTCATCGTTGTGTCCCTCCGTAACTTAAGGAAGAGAGAACTTCTGTAAGGCTTAGTCATTTTTTGTTGTTTATTGTATTTACACAGTTTTTTTTTAGTAAAAGTAGTTCTGGAATTCTGCAATGAATCGAAATTAAGTGTATGTGACACGCAGGCATTGTAATTTGACTGAAATTTATTTTTGCTTTGAATATTGTAAGTGACGGAACTACGTGGCCACTCACGATGAGCACAGAACACGTACTTTGGTTATGCATTTTAACGAGTTTTTCGTCAGTCTCAAAAGCAGCAGCAGCACTGGTATATGAAAAAAATGAAACAAACTTTAATTTGGAAGATGGAATGAAATTATCGCCCAATATTACTACTACTGGACCACAACTGATGTCTAGGGATATCAGAAGTGAGATACAAGACATGGTTAGCTACTTACCGAAACGGACTGTCGTACGGGATGTAGATGTTAACGTGGCAAACTCCAGAGAAAGGAAAGCCATCTTATCAAATTCCTTAACCAGGAATAGCGATGTTCTTGGCGAAGTTTCGTTGTCATTTGACGATAATAGTGAACACGAAGTAAAAAGTGACTCATATGGTAGTGCAAAATCCACTATCAGCTTTCAGCCTCTGTTACAAGGCAATAATTTCAGATTGACAACAAAAAAACGTATATTGTTGGAGCATTCGGCGGATGTTGATTCAATAACCATTCGTTCTCATCACGTTCCGAATTATTATAATGAAGACGAATATTTTACAGAGTACGAACTTGAAGAGGGGATAACTAAAACGGAAGCAGCTGGTGAAGAGGAAGTTACGGACAACAAAGAATCACTGTCAGTGAGCGAAGTTGACCGCGTAACACTCTCGGAGCTTTCAGAACGAGAAAGTTACCTTGTAAGGTATACTACTGACAGTGCTGTTGAATCTACATTCTTAGATAGCGAAATTCGGGACCACGATGACGTAACAAGAAGCAGTACAGACACGACAATAAATAATAGCAGAAAAGCTCCAAATATAGACAAGGCAACACAAAGCAACTTGGACCAACACATCGCTCCAGAATACGAAGATAAAATTTTGGATAACTCAATTGAAACGCGCTACACGGAAAGCAGTACAACTGTTACAGGGACGACTAGAATAAATAAATTAAGCAGTATAGAGATACGCGAAGGAACTCATCGCACTTCTACATCAGTGGTACCAGCGGAGAGATATCGTACTATAAAGCATACACCCCGGAGGGGCAAAGAATCTAGTCGCCCTCCGTATCAAGTTGAGAATGACTACGCCGATGACTATTATGAAGTGTGGAGGCAAACTAGAAGCCGAAGTACAACCATGTCAGTGACTGAAAGTGAGGAAATCAAGGCTACTGATGACACAAATCAGCGAGCTTATTTGCCATATTTTCCAAAACACAGTTTCAGCAATGAGACTGTTACCACTATTGCTGTTGATTATGACAGCACAGTAAGTGAAGGGGGACTTATGGCGACTACCGCCACTGAGAACTCACCAGTAACAATGCAAGATGTGCCCCGCTTTTCGACAGAGCAGGATGATGAACACACATTAGATACTGGGACTGTTAAGAATTTCTACACTTCAGACGAAGTCGCAAATACCGCTTATGATCATGACAGCACTGTGCACGAAGAGGGCGTAAGAGCCACTACCGACGGTACAAAGCCAACAGTATCAATACGACATAGCTCCACTTCAGAAGATATCCGCAAGACTGTGAAGATACAGCTTTTTCGAGTTAAAGAGTACGACGAGGTTGTGAATAATAATGCAGCTCACAGGCGATTGGAGGAAGATTCCGACACTATAACAGCGAACAATAGTGGAAGTTCAGCTGTGTCAGACACACCGGTGTCGTCTTATGGCACTTTGAGAACATCTTATAGAAAGATAAAAAAGTTTAATTGTTCAACTAACGAATCTGAGTGCTCAACCATTTCACAAGACTCAACGGCGTTCAGAAAATTCGAAGAGTCTACAAAAGCAGTGCGCATTTTCGAAAACGGCAGTGAATTTGACTTTCGAGCTCAGCGAGAGAGTTTGCAAAAAGTTTTCGATGTTTCGGACGATTTTGCGTTATGTGAAGACTGTGATGTGGGAGAGACAGATGCAGAAGACGACGACGGAGAGACTAGCGTGCTTGAGCTACCCACAAACCAAAAACCTGATTCCGATAATTCCTATGTTCCGGAGAACTATGATACGTGTGCCGAAGAAAGGACTGATAAGACACTACTGGAAAACGGAACTAAAATCACGCCTCAGTCCCAAAAGCCGGAAGACGAACATTGGAACAAGCAAGGTGCCAAAAATCAATCGACGGAAGGTGATAAGATAGCAACGGAAATTCTGACAGATGATGTGACCCTCCACAAAATGACGGGTTCTGCGTCGAAGTCATTGCAAAAACAACATAATCTTTCCGTTATAATAGAAACATCTCCCAGTGAATACCCATGGTTTGTTATCATCGAAACATCAAAAAAGGGGATGAGGTGAGTAGACCAAACCATCAATTCCTTCATCGGTAAAAGTTTACCTACGGCCTCGGTGACCTCTCGTGTTGATGTTGGCAACGGATGTTCAATGCTGGTAAATGAAGCGGCCAATAACGAGGCAGATACAGGCAACCAATCAGATTCTAGCCGGTAATAACTTTTTTGTCCTCAGAATAAATATAATTATTACGATTATTTTGGACCGTTATTCCAGTTCCACGTTGAGATAAATATTCTGGCCGCTAGCTTAAATCCTTTACTTGTTTATTGCGTAAATTAAAGTACGTGTGCCTTTCTCGCAAGTAGTAAAAGTTAATTTGATATACTTCGATTGTGAACAATTTTTATTTCATTTCTTATACTTGTTTAACAACAGATCGGTCTGGGCATTTCTGTGAAAGCAATATAACATCTTATGTGCGCCTCCCATGAGATTTTTATGACTTTCTTTTAAGTAAAACGTTGACCTGAGTACTTCTGCGAATTAAAACATAGATCTTACCACAGTCTAGCATATACATCACGACACTTCCTCTGAATTTTGTTATAGGCGACGACAGTAACGCTCCAAGCGTCTGGCAAGGCATATTTCTGAATACGATATCGGATGAGTGTGAATAATATCGCTTAAATTGATTGTAACATACCTTTTGCAACAGGGAAGGTATGTAGCGCCATAAGAATCAGTAATAGGTCTACCTATAAAATAACATTACATTTAGCTCAGGTTTTGTAATGAAACCGCCGCTTTCCTGCTGCTGTCTCTTTATTTCATCCATACACGTTTCGCCCGCTTCCATTTTAGGGCAATATTAGTGGATTAGTTATACTATAAAATACATTTTTGTTTACAAAAATGTTCAAATGTTTGTAAATCTAAGGGACTTAACTACGTTGATCACCTAGGCTTAAAAGTTACTTAAACTAACTCAGTGGCGTAACTATGGGAAGGGGGGATGAGGGGGATAAAAAAAACCAGAAGCCCCCCCCCCCAAAAAAAGAGAGAGAAGTAAAAGAAAAAAGAAGTCGTATAACATCAATCTGGTATAGGTAAAGATTGGAACCTTTGTGTGTTTTACCATAAGCTTTGATTGGATGGGAGTGAATTAGTTTCTTCAATGGGAGTGGTAAATGGTAGTCTGTCTGGAAAGTGTCTAAAATTTTGCTCGTCAAACAGATCTATTCCCCCCCCCCCCCAAAAAGCCAAGTCCTAGTTACGTCACTGAACTAACTTATGCTAAGGACAACACAAACACCCATGCCCGAGGGAGGACTCAATGATGATTATCTTATAATTGTAACAGAATATAGGTCCCCTTCAGGAAAATTTCAGTTATTTCTGGAAAACTTGGATGCCTTGTTCTGCTATCTGTCAGATAGGGGGAAGCAAATTATTATTTTTGATGCTTTCAATGTAGATTCTATGAAAGAGTGTAATAGGAAGAAAGACCTGGAAGACTTACTTGGCTCATTCAATCTGACATCCGTTATTGATTTTCCTACTCGGGTAGTAAAGGACAGCAGTACATTGATAGATAACATTTTTATAGACCAAGATAAGTTTAACAACATAAATACTTGTCTCGTTGAGAATGGTCTTTCTGATCATGGTGCACAGCTATTAACAGTATATGACATAGCTCCGTTCAATAATTCGAAACAGTCCTCCAGAATTGTGCGCTCGATTAATGACATAACAACCAGAAATTTCAAAGAAAGTCTACAGCAGTTAGACTGGGATGAGGTTTATGAGGAACATGATCTTAATTTAAAATATAACTTATTTCACGATACATTTGTAAGGGTATTTGATACCTGTTTCCCCAAGAAATTAGTTAAATTTAATGGTAAGAAACCATGCAAAAAAACCATGGCTTACTAAAGGAATAAAAATATCTTGTAACCGAAAAAGGGAACTATATCTGTCCGCAAGAAAGAGTAATAACCCAGAAACAATAAAATATTATAAAAACTACTGTGCTACATTAAGAAAAGTTATTAAAAAATCAAGAAGCATGTGCATCATGTCTAAGATTAGCTCCTATGATAATACAATTAAAACAATTTGGAATATTATTAAACCAGACAGGACAACCAAGAGCAGAGGAAGAGGGTATTACCATCAAAACAAATGAAAACTTTATCAACAAAAAGTCAGAAGTTGAAAACATTTTTAATGATTACTTTTTAAATGTTGTAGACAAAATAGGATCTGAATGTTCATTAGAAGGAGCAAGACAATAATATGGAAGAGGCCATACCCACAAAATTTGATACAATTGAAATTCCACCCACCTCTCCTTCTGAAATGAGGAAAATAATAACCTCTCTCAAGAGTAAACGGTCATATAGATTTGATGGCATGATTTGATGGCATTTCCAGCATGGTATTAAAATTTGGTTCCCAGGAGATAAGTAGGATTCTTATTCATATTTGTAATAGCTCTTTAAAGCAGGGTATTTTCCCCAGATCGACTGAAATATGCTATCGTTAAACCTTTGCATAAAAAAGGGGATACGGCCGATGTCAACAATTACCGCGCCATCTCACTTCTGACAGCTTTATCCAAAATTTTTGAAAAAGTTATATATTCTCGAGTTACTTCACGTATTAGTAAAAATAAAGTTCTAACAAAATGTCATTTTGGTGTTCAAGAAAGCTTTTCAACTGAATGCTATATATGCCTTCACTCATGAAATATTAAATGCTTTGAATAACCGGACATCAACAGTTGGGATTTTTTGTGATCTCTCAAAGGCTTTTGATTGTGTAAATCATGGGATTCTTCTAGATAAGCTCAAGTATTGTGGTATGAGTGGGACAGTGCACAAATGGTTTAAATCATACTTAACTGAAAAATTAAGTGCAAAAAGTTGAAATAAGCAGTTCACATGATATAGATGAAGCAAGTAATTCCTCTAACTGGGGAGTTTTTCAAAAATGGGGTCTCACAAGGTTCGGTCTTGGGTCCTTTGCTGTTCTTAATATATATTAATGACTTGCCATTCTACATTCACGAAGATGCTACGCTAGTACTTTTTGCTGATGATACAAGTATAGCTACCACACCTGACAAAAATGAATTAACTGATGAAATGGTAAATGATATCTGTCAGAAAGTTATTAAGTGGTTCTCTACAAATGGAATCTCATTAAACTTTGATAAAACCCAGTATATACAGTTTATGGCATGACACCATTAATAAATTTAGACTTTGAACATAAATCCGTAGCTAAGGAAGAATATTCAAAATTTTTAGGTATTTGCATTGAAGAAGGACTGAATTGAAAGAAATAATGAAGATCTGAAACGTTTGAGTTCAGCTACTTATGCTATCAGTGTCATTGCAGAATTTGGTGATATACATCTCAGTAAATTAGCTTACTACGCCTATTTTCATTCATTGCTTTCATATGTGTTGATTAAACATCAGATGCAATTTTCTTGAAGAAAATAAACATTTATTAAAAATTCCGCTAAAGAACGATAATTAAGATACTTCTAGCAATCACCAAGACAACTGAACAACTGCACATCTAATTAAAAATAGTTCATGGAATCTTCAATTATCACCTTCAAAGAGTAAGAACACACACACAAATAATAGTACATATATATAAAACATTGAATAAATAAGTCATATACTATGACACTCTCCCGCAATGTTTTCATATATATTGTGAAGTAGACACCATACCAGCAAATTCCTTCATCAATTTTAACTTTGTAAATGGTAGTCCTTTTGTCAAAATATCAGCTGCCTGTCTATTAGTTGGTATGTAACTCACATTGACCTTATTCTCTTTCACCAGTTGACGAATATAATGGTACCTTGTTTCTATATGTTTTGAACGTTCATAAAACCTTGAACCGTTAATGAATTCGATAGCACTTTGGTTATCTATTTGTAAAACGGGAACTGAAGTTTCATCAACGGCTCCAATTTCTTTCAGAAGTTGATCCAACCACACAAGTAATTTACAGGCTTCATTTGCAGCCATATATTCTGCCTCCATTGAAGAAAGAGCAACACATTTTTGAAATTTACTCTTCCACACAACTGGGCCTCCATGGAACTTGAGTAGAATGCCACTTGTTGACCGCCTAGTCCCTCTGTCCCCACCATGATCTGCATCACTGTAGGCTTCAGTATTACAGTTGTCATCTTTTATGAACTGAATACCATCTGTTATTGTTGACTTTAGATACCTAAGTATCCGTTTGAGCAATGCAAAATGTGCCTATGTTGGTGAGTCTTGAACTCTTGATGCAACATTAATAGCATATGATAAATCCGGCCTTGTAACTTGTGTTAAATACATCAAACTTCCAACCATTTCTCGATATAGCTTAGTATTATTAAAAGGCGGTGATTCACCTGGTATCCATCCTGGTTCAATGGGTAAAGATAATGGTTTTGCATCCACCATACCACATTTCTCTAAAATTCTTTTCACATATGCTGACTGGTTTATTTGAATGCATTTGTCAAACTTCTTGATTTGTAAACTTAAGAAGTAATCAACCTTTTCCACAGTAATCTGAAAACGTTTACCCAACTGTTCTATAACCTTGGATGTTGCATCAGTGGAACCCATCCATCATCAACATAAAACAATAGTACTAGGTTGTCACCATAGAACATACATGGCTCTGAATGACTCTCCCGTAAATTACATTCAATAAGAATCTTTACAAGACATTCATACTAACATTTTGAAGCTTGCTTTAAACCATATAGACTCTTCAGTAATTTGCATACACATCCTGTACCATCGTCAAAACCCTCTGGTTGTTACATGTATATTTCTTCCTTCAAAATACCATTAAGAAATGCTGTCCTCACATCAAATTGCCTTATACACCAATCATGTTGAACTGCAACACTCAACAGGCATCTCATTGTCTCAAATCTTGCAACAGGGCTGAAAGTGTCAACATAATATATTCCAAAGCGCTGATTGTATCCTTTTGCCACCAGGCGAGCCTTATACCTAACCACTTCATTATTTGCATTTAATTTTGTAGCAAAGACCCACTTATTTTCAATTAGCTTGTTTGGTTTCTGTTTGTACACTAATTCCCATGTTTCATTTTTCTGCATAGCATTTATTTCTTCCTCCATTGCTCTCTTCCATGCTTCAGAATTTTCTGACTGCGTTGCTTCTTTATAGTTCCTTGGTGTTTCATAAAGCAACATCATTCTAGGTTTATGGTCTGAATCTTCACAGTAGCAAGTAGGTTTCTTCAAATTCTGTCGTTCACGTAAATTGTGGCTTCCTTTCTCTTCATGTCTTGCCTCCAAGTTACTTTCAGCTTGTTCCTCAGTACCATTGAAATTGATGCTAACCCTTTCATAACTTACAGTTACATCTCGGTTAACAGTATCAGTTTGACTGTCCTCTTCAAAATCAAAATTTTTATATTCATATTCTGCAGCATCTTCATCTGTATCTGACATATCAACAATATTATTAGTCTTATGAGAATATGATTTCTGTAACTGTTTGACTGCAAACTTTACATCTCGGCAAACACACACACATCTTTTTCAGGGAAATAAATACGGTACCCACAATCATCATAACCAACCACATATCCTTTAGAAGATTTAGCATCATTTAATGTGCCGAGTCAGCCACACACAGACTTGGCACTAAAACTCCAACAGTAATAAAACTGTTTCCCAACAAAGAAGAAACAATTAAAAAAAAAAAAAAAAAAAAAAAAGGCCTGCAGCAGTGAATATTTCGTAATACGACATATATTTTTTTTATTTAATACTTTCCTTTTAATGTGGCTGAAGAGTCAATTATCAAGTTTTTATAATTTGCAGACCACTTGACAGCGCTATAATATGCTAAACAGCTGTAGTGGATTAATAAAACTATCTAGCAGCATTAAAAGGAAAGTATTAAATAAAAAAATCGCACTGACGTGTTTACTGCCCACTTTAGATTTGTAGTTTTACAAAAATTTTGGACGAAAATAATAAAAAATTAATTAATAAGAGTGTCTGAAACACTTTTAGGTAGTGGCGGGTTCTGAACCACTGATCTTCACCTTCACAGTCCAACGCATTGCCCTCTACGCTACAGCTAACAGTTCGGAACTGCGTTCTTGAATGTCGTACTATTAATGGCCGTTGTTAACTGATGCTAATATGGCATTTATAGACACTAGATCATCACTTATCATACGAAGAACGAGGTGTTTTTGTAAATTCTTCAGGACGTCATTGCTTTGAAATGACAACGCGTAAGTTACAATACGAAAATCATCAAATACGCAACGCAAGATGGCGTATGCCACAGAGTGTTCTGGGCGAGGAATATCACGTGACTGCGAACGGCTGGTTTTCGTTAATTCAATGATGGGTGCCAAATTCCGTTATTTTTGCAAATATCTCTCAAACCAGACGAGATATGAAAAAAAAATATAAGGGAAAAAGTTATGGAGAATTTTCTCCTCTACAAATTCGTTTATTCAATTTTCGCGTCAGATGAACGGTTTATTTGCAATTAAAATTACATTACAAACGGCTTTTTTTTCTATTACCAACGTATTTCTTGTCCGAAATATTTCAAAAAGCGAGGTTCTGGTCTCTGGTAGCCATCAATTATGTCTGTAAAATTTTGTGCCGATCGGTTGAACGGTTCGACCTAAAAAGTGGGAAAACGTTACAGCCAGACAGACATCGTCAAATCGACGTTATTTTTGCAAATATGTCTCAAACGATACGAGATATGAAAAAACACAACGGAACTAAGTTGTAGAGAATTTTCTCCTCTACCAATTAGGTTATTCGATTTCGTGTCAGATGAACGGTGCGTTTGCAATTACAATTATATTACAAACGGCTTTTTTTGGTATTTCTACCGTATTTTTTGCCCGAAAAATTTGAAAAAGGGAGGTCTGGTCTCTGGCGGCCTACAATCATGTCTGTAAAATTTGGTGCTGATCGGTTGTACGGTTCGTCTTAAAAACAGGGAACACGTTACGGACAGACAGACAGACAGACGCACAGACATCCCAAAATCGCCCTTATTTTTGCAAATATCTTTGAAACGCTACGAGATATGAAAAAAACATAAGAGAGAAAAGTTTTAGAGAATTTTCTGCTCTACAAAATCGGTTATTCAGTTTTCGTGTCAGATGAATAGTTAAGCCGTTATTTGCATTTAAAGTTCGAGCTGTCAAAAGACGATCGCAAAGGCCCACTTTTAGAGTTACTACCGTAACCTAAAGTGTGCCAAAAAGAAGAAACCAGTTCCACAATTACTGCTACAATGTGCGTCTGAAAAGTTCGATGTATTTTATGAACCGCGCTGGTGAAGATGAGGTGCCCGTGCATACACATTGAAGGACATGTCAACAAGCGTCCCCTATCATGCAAAGCACTGCTGTGGAGCGGTGCTACATGCTGCGACCCAGCTAATAGGATCAGTGTGAGTCTCGTGTCTTTGCAACATGGAGCTCAATGAGGAGCTATTGAGGAACGCGTTAACGTCAAGTTTTGCTTTAAATTAGACAAAACGGCGACGGAAACCCGTGGGATGTTACTGCAAGTGTATAGTGCTGAATCAGTGAGTAGAAAGTGTGTGTTTGACTAGTTGAGTAGATCAAACAACGCGTGACACTGCTTGGAGCGATTCCACACGAAGCGTTTGCTGACAGTTCCCAACACCTGTGTAACCGATGTGATGTAGCCAATGGCGATTACTTTGAAGGACAGTAAAGGTATTTTGTTTGTAACTCCTGTTCCCTATATTTCCGGAGAGCATTCACCAAATTTTTCAGAGGCACCTTGTGCTCAAAAGTGTATGTCTTTACAAGAAAGACGAGTGAAGTGTAAAAAAATATGTGAATACAGAATTGTTCCGCATAAAGTGCCTGCGATAGTTACACCATAACAGAAATTCATGTTTCTCATATGTTTATTTTCTGTTACTTTCAGCGGAGTAAGATGCAAATGTATATTCGAAAGTGTAAGTTCATTATTAAATTATTGTATGTATCACTGAATAAGTGACATTCGACGATTTTTACTTTTATTTCTACCGAGCGAGATGGCGCAGTGGTAACGCACTGGAGTCGCATTCGGAAGGATGGTGGCTCAAATCCACCTCCTGCCATCCAGATTTAGGTTTTCTGTGATTTTCCTAAATCACTCCAGGCAAATGCCGGGATGGTTCCTATGCAGAAGCATGGCAGATTTCCTTTCACATCCTTAACCAAACATTCCGAGCGTAAGCTCCGTCTTTAATGACCACGCTGTCGACGGGATGTTAAACTCCAAGATTCCCTCCTCCTTCTATCTTACCTTTATTTAAGTCTCTTGATACTTCAGTAATAATTGGAATAAAAAAAAGTTTAGGAATTATTTTACTAGCCGTCCGCGGTGGCCGCGGGGATTGAGGCGCTCCAGTCACGGTCTGCACGGCCACTACGGTCAGGGGTTCGAATCCCCCCTCGGGCATGGATATTTGTGCCGTCCTTAGTCTTAGTTAGTTCATAAGTAGTTTGTAAGTTTAGGGACTGATGACCCCGTAGTTAAGTCCCATAAGCTTAACAAACATTTGAACATTATTTTACTAATTACGTAGAAAAATAATTATAAACAAACACTTAGGGCGCCTTACCCACCACTAGGAGCGCTAATGTCGTTGCAACTCAGTTAGTAACAACTTTAACAGCAGTGAGTGTCGCTGTCGTATATGTTAGACTTTGATTTTAATAAACAAGACGATAGAAATTCTTTCTCAAGAATTTAATATTCTTAGAATGCTGAACCACATAGAATGACATGAAAAGTGTTAGGTGCAGACTATGAAGTATACAAATAATGTTGTTCTAACTCTACGGTTGACAGGCTGTTGTAGTTACCCTTGGCCGCTCGGTGCAAGTAATTACCTTCGTAAAGCTAAGATTTCATGACGAAACATTTGCGTCAGTGATACTTTAGTGTACCCCGCGAAGAAAGAAAAGACAATAAAAATACATATAAATGAAGGACAGCGAATCTCATTAGATATCACTCGATTGGCTAGTACCAACGTCACTCGATTTGCGGCATTCATCATCTGTTGCTAACATCATAATGCTAGTGAAATTTGATCATTTCATCTTATTAGAATGTTCCTGTACTTTTACAGCACAGATTACAATCTTTGTTCAGATATAGACTGATACAGAAGTATTGGATTTCAATGGACAGCAGTTGGTGTCGAAAATTATGTTTTACTCTATTACTGTAAATCTGTAGATTTCAAACGTTACGGTATGTACAAGGAATCAGACTATTTAATTCTGTGACGTGCTAAGTTTTCTACATTCTGTATGGATGGTGAAATTAAATTTATAATTAAATAGCCTGACTGTGCATGCAGGTAATGTACTGATTATATCTATGTAACAAGTGAAATCTATAGTTTTCTTCCTACGAGACATCCATAACCGTCAATCTTCATCTTTAAAAATAGGATCCGCAACAGTTGTTAAATTTAAAAAGAATTGTTAGAAGTTTCGAGACCTCGGTTACAGGGGTAGGAACCATTAGGTAGGGAGGGTGGTTTTGGAATGTTGTAGGGTTTGACGAGGATGTTGCGGAGGTTGGGAGGACGGCGGAAGGCTACTCTGGGTGGTGTGGGAAGAACACTCCAAACATCCCGAAACCACCCTCCCTTCCTAATGGTTCCTATCCCTGTAACCGATCACGCTGCATAACCTGTCCAATGCATCCTCGTACAACAACATACTCCAGCCCCACAACAGGAAAAACCTACCCTATTCCAGACAGGGCCACATGCGAGACAACACACGTCATATATCAACTGACTTGTGTCCACTGTGCGGCCTTTTTAAGTTGGTATGACAACCATCAAATTGGCTGAGCGGATGAATGCTCACAGACGGACTATTCGCTTAGGGGCCGCAATATCCTGTGGCAGAGCTTGCCCTCCAGCATGTGTCCAGGTATGAGCACGTCTTACATCACACGTGCCATTTGGATACTGCCACCTAACACCAATTCCTCAGAGCTACAGAGATGGGAACTTGCCCTCCCGCCACCCTCCTGGCCTAAATCTACGCTAACCTTCCCTCCCCCTCCATCCTCAACTCACCTATCCATGAATCATTTCTCACCCCCCCTTCCTTTCCTTCCTCCCTCCCTCCCTCTCTCTCTCTCTCTCTCTCTCTCTCTCTCTCTCTCTCTCTCTCTCTCTCTCTCTCTCTCTCTCTCTCTCCCCCCTCCTCTTCCTCTCTCACTACGTTTAGACGCCCCCCCCCCCTCCACCGCTAAGCATCATTCGGTTCACTCATATTTTCTTCTCTTTACTGCTTGATCTTTCCTCTTTGGTTATATATCCTCTCTGGCTTGGCTCAGTACTGATATACAGTATCTCTGACGTCCACGCTCCTTAAACACCTTCCTCACAACCTAGGTCGTGATTTACCTTTCCCTTTCGATCCCACCCTATTTTCTTCCCGTCCCTCCCACTGAAGGAACTGTGTTCTTAAAGCTTGTCCTTTTTCGTCCGTTTCTTTTTTCTTCAAATCAAATGTTCAAATGTTTGTAGAGGTTATGGGACTTAACTAAGGGGTCTTCAGTCCCTAAACTTACAAATTACTTATGAACTACCTTATACTAAGGACGGCACAAACATCCGTGCCCGAGGAGGTATTCGAACCCCCGACCGCAGCGGCCGTGCAGACCGTGACTGGCATGCCGCAGACCGCTTGGCCACTGCGGCCGGCGTCTTTTTCCTTCATTTGTGTCACTATCGGCGGTACAGCACAAAGGTAAGTACTGGCCAGGCAATCTATCGCTTTTGAAAAATTATTTATCATCTCTGAAGAGAATTTCCATCATTAATCAAATATATATACCACCATGAACCACAGACATTGCCGAGGTGGGGTGGTTTGCGTGACTCAACGATACAAATAGCCGTACCGTAAGGTACAACCACAGCGGAGGGGTATTTGTGGAGAGGCCATACAAACGTGTGGTTCCTTTTCAGTAGTTACAGGGGCATCAGTCTGGATGATTGACTGGGTTGGTCTTGCCACACAGTTAATGCGATCGGCTGAAAGCTACTGTATGAATATATGGTGATGGCATCCTGTCGGGTAAATATTCCGGAGGTAAAATAGTCTCCCATTCGGATCTCCGGGCGGGGACTACTCAGGAGGATGTGCCCATCAAGGAAGACAACACTAGTATTCTAAGGATCGGAGCGTGGAATGTTAGATCCCTTAATCGGGTAGGGAGGTTAGAAAACAGGTTAAAGTTGGATATAGTGGGGATTAGTGAAATTCGATGGAAAGATGAACAGGATTTCTTGTCAGGTGTTTACAGGATTATAAATACAAAATCAATTGGGGTTATTACAGGAGTAGGTCTTATAATGAATAAGAAAATAGAAATGCGGGTAAACTACTTTGAGCAGCGCAGTGATCGCATTATCGTAGTCAAGACCACAATAGTACAGTTTATATGCCAACTAGCTCTGCCGATGATAAGGAGATCGAAGAAATGTATGATGAGGTAAAGGAAATTATTCATACAATGAAGGGAGAGGAAAACTTAATTGTTATGGGATACTGGAATTCGGTGGTAGGAAAAGGAAGAGAAGGGAAGATAGTAGATTAATATGGTCTGGGCAAAAGGAATGAAAGGTGAAGACGCCTGGTAGAATTTTGTACGGAACATAATTTAATCATAACAAACACCTGGTTTACGAATCACAAAAAAAGGTTGTATACGTGGAAGAGACAAGGAGATGTCGGAAGATACTAGATATATTTTATAATGGTAGGACTCAGATTTCGGAACCAGGTTTTAAACTGTAAGACATACCCCAGGGCAGATGTAACTCTGATCATATCTTATTGGTCATGAACTGTAGCCTGAAACTGAAAAAACTGCAGAAAGATAGGCAAATAAGGAGATGGGACCTGGATAAACTGAAGGAACGTGAAGTTCTTGAGAATTTCAGAAGGAGCTTTAGGCAACAATTGACAGAAACGGGAGAAAACAAAACAGTAGAAGAGGAATGGGTAGCATTGAGAGATGAAATAGTGAAGGCAGCAGAGAACAAAATAGGTAAGAATTCAAGACCTACAAAAATATGTGGATATCAAAGGACATAGTAAATTTAATCGATGAAAGGAGAAAATATAAAAATGCAGTAAATGAAACAGGCAAAATGGAGTACAGACGACTAAAAAATGAAAGTGACAGGAAAGGCAAAATTGCTAAGCAGGAGTGGCTAGAAGGCAAATACAAGGATGTATTGTGGTGTCGCACAAGTACAAAGTGCGCGCCACCTACTTTCGCCGCGCGCCGCCATGCATGCACGGCGCGGCGTTCTTCCGACGACAGCCACGAGCGCCCTCTGCTGGGACCCCGCTCGTGGCCACCACTGAAGGACATCGGCGACTTCGCACTTCGGACTGAGATAGCAACGAGTTAGGACCTTCGTAATCCGATAGGCACGAGTGAAGACTTTGCTATTGTACAGGCACTAGGCAGGCCTCTAACAACTATGTATCAACATTCTGCAGTACTATGTAAAAGTTAAGTATTGTTACATTCTGTGCAATATATCTCTTTCTAATTTACTCGAGTGTTTATAGTTTCTGGCTGCTCCCCTCCGTACCTGCACCAGCGTGTCGGTTTCAATCCACCCGGCCACCGACACCTACGACGAGGCTGGGACACAAAAGCGGCGACGAAGTCGGGACACAAAAGTGGCGACGAGGAGTGATAGAACCTTGGACCAGCCCGCTTGCAGCAGCCAGACAGCAGCAGTCGGAGCACGCAAAAATTGCTCCCGCCCACCCACCCTTATTATAAGAATTTTGGGGGAAGATATTTTGTTACGTGTTTTGTGGACTTTTTTGTTGCAGAGCGAGTCCTCTTTCGTATTGCATTTGTGTTTTGTTATAATTTACTTGTATGCGCGGCGCCTAATCGGTCATCATGGCCACTACCCCGAACCCAAACTTAATGGAAATTATTCAGTTACAGACGGCGCAAATTACCCAGCTTCTCCAGGCCGTGTCGCAGTTGACGACACAGGCTGCTCACCAACAACAACAGTCGTCACGTCAGCAGCCCACACCTGCCGCCGCAACACTTCCTACGTTTCGCCAATACAACGAACGTGAGGAAGAATGGAGTGATTATCTGGCGCAGTTTCAAGAACTCGTCGCGGCTCATCAACTTACAGGTCAGACTGTTAAGCATCTTTTATTGTCTGTGGTGGGCCCCAAAACTTTCGTGTTACTGCAGAAACTATTCCCGCAAGCATCTCCTCGTGATGTAGACATTGAACAAATAGTAGAGGCACTAAATGCTCATTATGAGAGAAAAGTTCTTGTAGCCGCTGCACGATACCGATTTTTCAGACTTAAAAAATTACCGCAGCAGTCACACCAAGAGTGGATTACGGAATTGAAGGGCTTAACCCGCCAATGTAAATTTACTTGCTCTTGTGGACTTTCGTATAGTGACGTGATGTTGAGGGATGCGATTACGCAGAATATTCAGGACCCCAGAATTAGAGCAGCAATTCTGAAACAGTCTGACCCCTCATTAGACAGTGTATTGCAGCTTATAGAAGCGCATGATACTTTTGACTTAGCAGATGTAGAAATGCAAAGCCACAGTGTAAATTCAGTGCGCCGCAACGGACGCTTTCCTAGCCGTAGTTCTCAGTATAGCACTAGTGATTCTTATTTTTCTACCGGCCGTGCTGAACAGACAGTGAACAGTAGCCAGTGTAAAAGTACGACGCAAAGGTCGCCCCGTCGTGTTAGAAACAGTAATTTGAATAACGGGCGCCAACGCTCATTTCAGAGAAATGTACGTAAATCTTGCCCCCAGTGTGTGTCTCGCCACAAGCGTGCTCATTGCCCTAGTCGCAACGCAACCTGTTATCAATGTGGCAAATCAGGACATGTACAGTCTGTGTGTATGCAAATTAAAAACTCAAAGAACAGTAACGTCAGAAACAGTGCTTCGCAGAGTGCGAGAACAGTTCATTCTGTAAATGTTATACGGGCTGTGGAATTGAACACTGCTTTCCTTGGATCTCAATTGCAAGAAAGTAGTTCTGCGCCTATGGCAAATCTATATAGTGCACCACGTAGCAAGCGCCAACGAGCGCGTAAAACAGTGCAACGGAAAAGGGTTCGGGACAAGCAAAATGACTATGAACAGTGCATTCCTGTAGTGAAAATAGTGCCTTCTGCAACTGCTCCTTGTACTAGTGCCCAGTACTGTGTAGCTAGTGACAGTAGACATCCAGTAGCTACTCAAAAGTGTAATGCAGTAGTTAATAAATCTGGAGTAGCTTCGCAGGCTTGCGCGGACGCCGATCCGGCGGTAGTGTCATCTAGTGACAGTGTTGTTAATCCGCTGCGTGCCGAGTCTGCGCCGCTTCCTACCGCACGCAACCCGCGCAAGCGCAGGAAACAATATGTATTAGACGTTGCCCACATTCGCGCACCGGTCGTGCGCCAGAAGCACAAGCTGTTTGTTACTCTCTCTATAGAAAATAAGACTGTGCCATTTCAGCTTGATACTGGTTCCGCTGTTACATTAATAAATAAAGACACATATGAACTTCTGGGTTCGCCAAAATTGTCGCCGTCACAGCAAGTGTTAACAGCTTATACAGGTGAAAATATTCCCGTGCTAGGAACATGTAGCCTGCCCGCCTCTTTTCAAGATGTAACAAAAACAGTTGCTTTTGTAGTTCTTCAGGCCAAATCGACACAGAACATTTTTGGACTAGATGCTTTTGACTTGTTTGGCTTATCAATTCAAAGAGATGTGCTTCAAATTTCGTCAGTAGTGCCTCAGGATAAAATCAATGCATTGTGTGACAAATACAGTGACTTGTTTTCGCCGGAACTAGGTTGTGCAAAAGACTTCGTGGCACATGTGACTTTAAAAGAATCTGCAGTTCCAAAATTTCGTAAAGCTAGACCAGTGCCTATCGCATTGCGTGATTCAGTCGCCGAAGAACTTAAACGTTGGCAAGATAGTGGGGTGATTTCTCCTGTTTCTGCGAGTCAGTGGGCCTCGCCTATAGTAATTATACCCAAGCCGTCAGGAAAACTTCGTCTCTGTGCGGACTTTAAATCAACAGTGAACAGTCAAACCATTGTAGACACTTATCCCCTGCCCAGACCTGACGAACTAATGGACAAATTAGGACAGTCTCGTTTCTTTTCCAAGATTGATTTAGCAGAGGCATACTTACAGATTCCACTTGATGACGAGTCAAAAAAGTTTTTCGTCATTAATACTCACATGGGCCTTTTTCAATTTCAACGCCTACCCTTTGGCAGCTCTTCCGCTCCCGCTATTTTTCAGCGCTTTTTGGAACAGCTGACAGTTTCTGTACCGTGTTGCTCGAACTATTTAGATGATATTGTGGTATCCGGACGTACAGTTGAAGAACATTTAGCAAACCTGGAGTGCCTTTTCAAAGTTTTGACTGCAGCAGGTCTACGTTGCAATAAAGCAAAGTGTTCGTTTTTTCAAACTGAAATAGAGTACCTAGGCCATGTGATTAATGCCCAAGGAATTCATCCCTTACAGTCACATCTTCGAGCAATCAAAGACTTGCCTCCTCCTAAGAATGTGCACGAATTGCAAGCAGTAATGGGGAAGCTGAACTATTATTTCCGATTTATTCCCAATGCCTCTCAGATTGCAGCTCCACTGCATCACTTACGTAGGAAGAATGTTCCTTTTGTTTGGTCCAAAGATTGCCAGATTGCCTTTGACAACTTAAAGTCTGCACTACTCAGTGATGCATGTTTGATTCCCTTTGACCCACAGAAGCCTGTAGTGTTAGCAGTTGACGCCTCGTCGTATGGTCTGGGCGCTGTAATCTCACATCGTATTGGATGTCACGATCGTCCTATTGCCTTTGCATCCAAGCTACTGACGCCGACGCAACAGAATTACAGTCAGATAGAAAAGGAGGCCTTAGCAATCATTTACGGCGTCGCAAAGTTTCATCATTATCTCTATGGCAGAAAATTCTATTTGTTGACAGACCACAAGCCTCTCACGTCGTTGTTCTCACCCACAAAGCCAATTCCGCCACGTACGGCACAAAAGCTTCAGAGATGGTCCTTGATATTGTCAAATTATCAGTATGAGATTTTGTACCGACCTACCACTAAACATGCCAACGCGGACACACTTTCCCGACTTCCGGTTGGCCAGGATGTATCATTTGATTCTTCAGAAATGGCATGTTGTCAGATAGACTCCAGAGATGCTTCCGCTGTCGCAGACTTTCCTTTAAACTCTCGTCGGGTTGCACAGGAAACAGCTGCGGATGCAGACTTAAGTGTGGTAGCACGTTTTGTTCGCCTTGGTTGGCCTGCCAGAGCCAAAGACATTCAACGGCCTCTGGTTCGACGTTATTTTGCACAACGTCATGCATTATCTTTAAGTCAGGGTGTACTGTTGTTGCATACCGACAACGACCAAGCAAGAGTGATTGTTCCTCGTTCCCTGCAACGAGAAGTGTTACGCCTCCTGCATCAAGGACATTGGGGTATTGTTAGGACAAAGCAACTGGCCAGACGTCATTGTACCTGGGTTGGTATGGACGCTCAGATAGAGGACATGACGTCACAGTGTACTGTTTGTGCGGAGCATCAGGCGGCTCCACCGCAACGTTTCTCCGATTGGCCACGCCCCAAGGGACCATGGCAACGTTTACATATTGACTTTGCCGGACCATTCTGGAATACGCGCTGGTTAATTGTTGTAGACGCTTTCAGCAAGTTTCCTTTTGTGATTGCCATGAACTCAACGACGGCGTCTAGTACAATCAGTGCCTTAACGTCAGTGTTTTGCATCGAAGGCTTGCCTGAAACTATTGTCAGTGACAATGGATCTCAGTTTGTTAGTGCGGAATTTCAACAGTTTTGTCGTGTGAATGGCATTCAGCATATCACCACCGCACCTTTTCACCCTCAGTCCAATGGTGAAGCAGAACGTTTCGTTCGAACATTCAAGTCTCACATGGAGAAGATGAAAGGTCAGCACTCCAGGCAGCAAGCTCTTCAAATTTTCCTGTCTACGTATCGGTGCATGCCACGTGACGGCCCGTCTCCTGCCGAGCTGCTACACGGCCGCCGTCACCGCACTCTCCTTCACCTGCTGCAGCCTCCCACGCACCGAGTCGGTTCGTATGGCGCTACGCGTTTTCAGGTTTCCACGCCGGTGCTGTACAGGGTGTTTGCTGGAAACAAGAAGACATGGTTGCCGGGCACCATTCAACGCGTGCTTGGGCGCAATATGTTTGTTGTACGTTCTTCCACAGGGTCGGAGCTGCGGCGCCACGCAAACCAATTGCGCCTGCACAGACCGCGCGATCCTGTCTCCGGTTTCTTGATTCCAGACCCAGTTCACCGCCAGGGAGCACAACCACATCGTTCGTCGCCGGACTACGAGATCGTCCCGATGGAGATCGACGCGACGCCGCCGCTGTCGCCGCCGCAGATGACAGCGTCACCGAGAGGGACTCCGGGACCGTGCGGGCCCCCCCAGCTTGGGCCACGCACCTCAGAAGAAGATGACCTGCTCCCTCTGGGCGGGGGCGGGCGCCCTTCCCCAGGTTTCGGCGGGTTCCCTGGAGGATCGCAAGGCGGATGCCGGGGCGCGGACGGCGTCTCGATCCCGGCCTCCGCTACGACGCCCGTCCCACCAGTAACGCCCCCGCCCAGGCCCTCCTCCCAGTGCCGTCGCCGTGGCCCTCAGCCCTACGCCACGACGGCGCGGCGGTTTGGGGGGGAGGGGTGTGGTGTCGCACAAGTACAAAGTGCGCGCCACCTACTTTCGCCGCGCGCCGCCATGCATGCACGGCGCGGCGTTCTTCCGACGACAGCCACGAGCGCCCTCTGCTGGGACCCCGCTCGTGGCCACCACTGAAGGACATCGGCGACTTCGCACTTCGGACTGAGATAGCAACGAGTTAGGACCTTCGTAATCCGATAGGCACGAGTGAAGACTTTGCTATTGTACAGGCACTAGGCAGGCCTCTAACAACTATGTATCAACATTCTGCAGTACTATGTAAAAGTTAAGTATTGTTACATTCTGTGCAATATATCTCTTTCTAATTTACTCGAGTGTTTATAGTTTCTGGCTGCTCCCCTCCGTACCTGCACCAGCGTGTCGGTTTCAATCCACCCGGCCACCGACACCTACGACGAGGCTGGGACACAAAAGCGGCGACGAAGTCGGGACACAAAATGTATAAATAGGGAAAAAAAACAGATACAGCCTATAGGAAAGTAAAAGAAACATTTGGAGATAAGAAAAACAGCTCTATGAATATCAAGGACACTGATGGAAAACGAGTTGTCAGCAAAGAAGGGAAAGCTGAAAGGTGGAAAGAGTATATAGAGAGGCTCTACGAAGGAAATGAACTTAGATTCAATATTGTAGGAAGGGGAGAAAAAGTAGGAGGATGAAATAGGAGATACTATACTGAGAGATGAATTTGACAGAGTACTGAAAGACCTATGTCGAAACAAGGCCCCTGGAGTAGATGACATTCCCTCAGCGCTACTGAAGTTTCTGGGAGAACCAACCCTGACAAAACTGTTTCACCTGGTGTGTAAGATGTATGAGACAGGTATAGTACTCCCAGAAAAATGTTATAATCCCCATTCCAAAGAAATCAGGCGAAGACAGGTGTGAAAATTACAGAACCATCAGTTTAATAAGTCATGGTTGCAAAATATTAACATGAATTATTTACAGAAGGATGCAAAAGCTGGTAGAAACCGACCTCGGGGAAGATCCGATTGGGTTGAGGAGAAATGTAGGAACACGGGAGGCAATACTCACTTTGCGGCTTATCCTAGAAGATAGATTAAGAAAAGGCAAACCTACATATCTAGCTTTTGTAGATTTGGAGAAGGCTTTTGACAATATTGATTGGAATAAACTATTTCAAGTTCTGAAGCAAGCAGAAGTAAAATATAGGGAGCGTAAGGTTATTTACAACTTGTACAAAAAGCAGACAGCGGTTGTCAGAGTTGAAGAACATGAAAGGGATGCAGTGGTTGGAAAGAGAATAAGACAGGGTTGTAGCCTTTCTCCAATGTTATTCAATTTGTACATTGAGCAAGCTATGAAGGAAAGCAAGGAGAAATTTGGAGAAGGAATTCATGTTCAGGGTGAAGAATTAACATTGCGTTTTGCCGGCGACATAGTAATTTTGTCAAACACAGCAAAGGACCTGGAAGAGCAGTTGAACGGCATGGACAGTGTGCTGAAAGGTGCATATAAGATGCACATTAACAATAGCAAAACTAGGGCAATGGAGTGCAGTGTAAGAAAATCAGGTGATGCTGAAGAAATTAGATTAAGTAACGAAACAATGAAGGAGGTAGATGAGTTTTGTTACTTGGGCAGTAAAATAACTCACGATTGTCGTAGTACAGAGGATCTAAAATGCAGAATGGCAATGGGAAGAAAAGCGTTTTTGAAAAAGAGCAATTTGTTAACATCGAATATTTATTTCAGAATAAGGAAGACCTTTATGAAGGCATAAACAGTGCAGACAGGAGGAGGATAGAGGCTTTTGAAATGTGGTGTTACAGAAGAATTCTGAATATTAGGTGGATGGATCGCGTAACTAATGAGGAGGTACTGAACAGAACTGGGGAGAAAAGGAATTTCTGGCATACCTTGACTAAAAGAAGGGATCGATTCGTAGGACACATTCGTAGACATCAAGGAATTATGAATTTAGCGTTGGAAGGAAGTGTGTGGGGTAAAAACTGTAGAGGAAGATCAAGAGATGGATACAGAAAGCAGATCTAGACAGATGTAGGTTGCTGTTCTTATGTGGAGTTGAAGGGGCTTGCTTAGGATATGGTACTGTGGAGAGCTACATGAGACCAGTCTCCGGACTGAAGACCACAACAACAACAACAACAACAACAACACCTGCTCGCAACAACTTACTATATTTTCAGCTATTCTGCTTTGCACATTTTTTAATGCAAAGTGCTGTGAGAACTGTGTGGGAAAACGATGTATTTTCAGTAATGAAAGGTATGAAGTATTCGTATGCATTGGCTCACAAGTCCAACTTAACCCTTTAATGCATGACTTTTTATTTGAAGCTAGAAAAACTTCCACTATTAATGTGTAGTGCTTATATAATGAGAAAAATATTAAAAAACAAATTCCTTGAAATTATTATGCATTGTTAGCAACTAAAAGTTAATAGCTGGTCATCTATATAGTGCTTTCATGATGTACCCGATGCAGTAAATGTCACTATTATGCCTCTAATCTTTCCAGAAAGTAACTCATACTGCAACAGTAGTATGATTGACTACTTTTACGAGTACATGGTGAAGGAAGAACACTAAAGTAAACAAACGCACATGTTAGGAGTAAATCAATGCAGCTATCTGATTCAGTAGCACTCTGGAATTTATGATTTCTAGGACGAGCTACTTGCATGTGTAACACTATGTATAAAAGCAGCTACAAATGAATTTGTGGTAAAATGTTGATCAATTTGAGAGATAATATAAAAAATAAGGTATGTAGCTGATCAGCTACACTATGAATTAAAGGGTTAAGCATTGTTTGGCTTTACAACTTTCGGATGGAAAGTTTAGGCTAGTAAGTATGTACGCCACCTACGTCATCTTCTAAGAACTCCTTGTTTGGCTTACACACCCTCAAGAAGGCTTGGTACGGGGAGGGGACTTTGCAAAATTTTGGAAAACTAGTGATTTGCGGTATAAAGTAAATTTACCGAAATTTAAACTTCATTATGTAAGTTTCGGTTTCGGCCGAAACTAGAAGAGAAACCGAATATTCGGTTACGGTTTCGGTTGCGGCCAAAATCATGTTTCGTTCGGACTCTAACCAGGACTGTTGCTTCCTCCCATGTTGCGTTCCAATTCCGACATAAAACGCGCGTGTAACAAAATGTCGTATATCCTTAGAGAAACAATCGAGGTGCTACTGTGTTACTACATCTACATCTACATACATACTCCGCAATTCACCGTAAGGTGCGTGTCGGAGGGTACACTGTACCACTACTAGGATTTCCTTTCCTATTCCACTCCCAAATTGAACGAGGAAAAAAAGAATGCCTATATGCCTCCGTACGAGCCCTAATTTCTCTTATCTTGTTTTTGTGATCTTTACGCGAAATGTAAGTAGGCGGCAGCAAGATCGTACTACACTCAGCTTCAAATTCCGGCCCTCTAAATTTACTTAACAGAAATTCACGAAAAGAACGTCGTCTTTCTTCCAGCGATCCCCAATTGAGTTGCCGGAGCATTTCCGTGACACTCGCGCATCGGTCGAACCTACCGGTACCAAATCTGAACCGCCTCTATGTCTTCCTTTAAACTGATCTGCTGCGGGTCCCAAACACTTGAGCAATACTGAAGACGTGGTCGTACAAGTGTTTTATACGCGGTCTCCTTTACAGGTGTAGTACATCTTCCCAAAATTCTCCCAATAAACCGAAGTCGGCTGTCCGCCTTACTCACAACTGTCCTTACATGCTCGTTCCATTTCATATCGCTCTGTAATGTTACGCCTAGATATTTGAACGACGCGACAGCATCAAGAAGCTCACTAACAATGCTGTATTCGAACATTATGGGATTGTTTTTCCTACTCATGCGCATCACCTTACAGTTTTCTACATTGAGAGCTAGCTGCCATTCTTCGCACCAACTAGAAATTTTGTCTAAGTCATCCTGTATGCTATTACAGTCAGTTACAGACGATACCCTCCCATACACCACAGCATCATCAGCAAACAGCCGCAAATTACAACTTACTCTGTCCATCAGATCATTTATATAGATAGAAAATGTTTGCATGAATATTACTATGTGATGTTTGCGGTAAATATTATTTTGTAGGATTTAGCCATATTTTAGACGTGAAATATGTTTTACTTAATTAAACCCGGTTACCTCGCAGTTTTACACTGTTTCTTGCAGAAAAAAAAAATTACGTGAGATTGGCCGAGACCCCTCTTCCCCTCGTGATATTTGGTGAGTTTCGGGTCGACCACCTTCTCCACCCCTTAACATCTCACGTAATTAATGGACACTCCCTAATGATAATAGCTTAACGAACCTGGTGGCTTAAACCGTTGGGCCCACTGTGAAAGGCGAGGCCGTGATCTTGTCCACAGGTGTACTGGGGCGATGGTGACGCCACGCTGGCTGATGACGGCTTCTTGCTGTGTGCGGCCTGACGACCAGCGGACCGACGCTTACTCCTCCAATGTGCAGGTCAGTCAGAAATTCTGAGCATCCAAGTGTCGCTGTGGTAACTGGGGTCCTAAAGTTCTCAATCAGAATATAACGTTGCCCTTGCTTCGTATGATGCCATAATTGTTAAAAGTAGATTCCGCGATTATATTTTTCGGACAAAGAATTGATGGTACCAAATGTTCGAACTTGAAATAAGTTAAAGTACAGCACAAAATGAAAATTAAAGCAAATAAACCGCGGATTGCATATTAAAGTTGGGCACCATACAAGCAACAGCACGTTATAAAACTTACGGAAAGCATCTAGCTGGATCCTGCACTTCGTATTGTAGAAGCTGGAAATGATAACTTTTATGTCTTATTTAATAAGTGAATGTTCGAGATACTTTCCTTAGGAGATCAATGTTCAGACTGTTCACTTCGCTTTTCACACAACGCATTCAAAAGTTGACAATTTCAAGTTTAATTTTACTATATTCAGATACTGTGGAAATTAATTTTCGTAGTTTTCAAGAAATATTTAAAAAAATTTAGGTTCATGAAATGCGTCTAATTTTTCTGTGTACATTATTATATTTAGATTTGCAGTAGGTCGATAGGGTTAATTATTATTGATTTTCGTAATTGACAAGTATGGCCATCTTTCAACTCCATACTGACCGCCATCTCTGCATACGCTGAGACCGGCTCTATCCTTGTCCAACATCGCCGTTTAAGCGATGGGGTTACCCAAGTCCAGGTATCTGTCAAAACCAGAAGGGGCCCTCCAGCTGCAAACCACCGGCTGCTTCCTGTCTGCTAGCTGGCCAGCGACCATCCACACGCGTCTTTACCACAAAATAAAGATTCCTCGGTGTTTATGTTAGCTTACACCACCCACACAGCCTAGGTATGGTTGCAGGAACATGCAGTGCAGGTGTCACTGAGATGCCTATCTCAGAGCCAAGACTTGAACCTCATCGAGCATATATGCGATTTCATGGAATGCAAATTCTGTACTGCGAACAGACCAGAAATGGCTGCCATTCTGTGAACGATATTGTGTCGCCTGAGTCCAGAGAAGTACCAGAGAATCGTAGACTCTCTTTCACAACGGCTCACTGCAGTCATGGCCAGAAGAGGCCCCCTGCAGGTTCGGGGGTTAGCCAGAGGTATTCCTTCCTGTTATAAGAGGTGATTAAAAGAAGTTCACAACAAACTTTTCAGTCATATAGATGCACTCTCCTAACTGGGTTTGACCTCCATCTTCCAAATTTTATAGAAGTGCAGGCCATTTGGGGAAGGACGCCGGATGGGTAGTGTCTTATGTTCACTGTGCGTTAAGATCTTTTGCACCCATTATGGAATGGACTTTTAATTACACCCAAATCCAGTAACTGGGCTAGGACACCGCTTGTGGTGCACCTGTTACGTCCACTATACACGGTCACCTCCTGCACTCACAAATTTAGTAATACTCTTTGAACCCAGTATCCACACAGTAAGCAGTCTTTTGGGAGGGATCGTCATGTACCCTCTACCTCATTGCATCGTGACAGCACAGAGATCGCCCTGCTGATGCCTCAGCTGCAAACTACTCAGCATGCCTAGGAGTAGATGGACGTCTACCTGGGGTATCAGGACTCCCAGCAATTGTCGTCCCACCAGGTGACCTTTGTTGTGGCTGGCTGGTGCCCTGGTCAAAGTGGGTGGTATTGGGGCAGGTGATCCACAATTAAGCGGTGAAACTCGAGTACTGCCAGTGGCGCTGACACGGGGGGGGGGGGGGGGGGCTAATGGGGCTGAAGCACCTCCCAAAGAGTTTTTAATTTTTTTATTGTTTTAAACAGGTCGGTGGAAATTTTAAATAGTACACATGTAATAAATCACAACGTAACTATAATTTTCCAAGCACAAGTGAACGTGCCAACGGGTCAACAACATGAGCCCGCCACTGAGAACTTGTGCTGCTGTTACTGTAAGCGGTTTTAATGCCGCCTCGACAAGCTTTCATGCTGCCGCTATTGTTACAGCTATGCTGAAGTTACGAGCCGATTGTTCATATTTGGCAACCCGCTGCTTAACAGGTCAACGGCGCCACCGAGTGGACTCTTATGAACAACAATAGTTCAATTTTTACACATATAGTCTCGTGTTAATAAAACTGTATACACCTTTCTCTTCAGCAAGTAACGTAGAAGCTGCTTAATTATTTTACGAGCTGATTATATACACTCCATTTCCACCAAGTTGCTCCTCTTCCGCTTTTAATTTGATGCGAGCCTACTCATTTTATTTCTTGAGTAATTGATTTCGTAGTATAATTGGTTGTATTGTAAAAAGCGTAAAAATAAGTCATAAATTAATAAATTCAATAGGCTTTATTTTTAAAAAATGAGTCCCCCCCTAGAACCAAATCCTACCTGCGCCATTGAGTACTGCTGGTAGTCTGTAGGCTACCAGCTGGCGTCTCTAAGGAAGGAAAGTATGCGCTTAATGTAGGGAAATACAACCTCAACTCGTTCCTTTCCTTGGCTGTGCTGTGGGAGCAATGCCTGGTCGAAGATCAGGATGTGCCATACTCTCCCGAATTCTTTGTGTGTGCCTCGACTGATAATGAATATTTTATGGCTACAAAGCCTCTTTTCTTTTGAAGAATATAGAAGACAAATTTGTAGAAGAAATTGGCATTTCTCAGACGAGAAATGGGTTAGTTCTGATAGAGGCTGCATCTCCTGCCCAGTCATGGACGTCCCACCTCCAGTTTATGCCAACTGTGGGCAGAATCACTCCCCCCTGCCCCGCCCCCCCCAGATTACACCATCCTACACAAAGAGAGGAAGATCATGGAATTTAAGACTCTGTGTAAACTGTCCCACAAGGAGGCAAAGAAAAATACGAGGAACTCCACCCCGTGCAGGGTCTCATTGTCTGCTACAGCCAAGCTGTCACCACCTTATTCAGGAAAGACTTTCTTGAAACTTGCACCAGCTACTGTCGGCTCTCAGGATCGCCTCATTCCACCTACCACCTTGATGGTTGTGAGCTCGTCTTCTTCTCCTGCTCTTCCAACACCTGTTTTGGAAGCATTCCCCCCTCCAGCCACTGGGGACACCAGTCCCCATCCCTTAGCAGGTTAAGTGACAATCTTTTCTGGCTATTCTCGCTAGGAAGGAGTCTCTCAGGACACTACCTTCTGTGGTTTCTAGAAGTGGAACGGAGGATCCCAGCTGGTGGCTAAAGGATCCACTCAGTGCTGGTCAAAGGGCTTCCAAATCATCATTAGCTCGAAACCAAAGATCAGCAAGAGCCCAAGAAGAAGAAGAAGAACCAGAAGGAAAAAAGATCTTTGGTGTTTTCTAAGACATAGCTCCTACATCTTCTGCTTCTGAAGAGGATGTGGCGATCTTTGCGTCCCTCGAGAAGCTAGCTATCACTTAATATGCAGAACCAATGGTCCTCGATTCTTCTGGTACTCAACTGGTGGCATCTGGTGATGCCAGTGTACTCGTGGTCCCATGCCTAACTAACAGTTTAATTCATCAAGGAAATTTTGGTGTTTTTTTTTTTCCTTCGCGTGGTTGAGCTACGGTATTTCATCTACCTTATGCGTCGCTCTGCAGGAAACTTGGTTTCCGCAATGTGGACCCCGACTCTGCATGGCTAGCGGGGCTACTATAGGAATCTTGCCGACTATGTCAGGGTGTCAGGTGGTGTATGTAGATACGTCCTTACTTCTGTTCAAACTATGTCTGTGCTCATTCATACACCTTTAGAGGGTGTGGCTGTCAGAGTAGGGACCACAGTGGACATTACCGTCTGCAATGCATATCTTCCTCCAGATGGTGCACTGATTTCCCAGCTTTCCTAAACTTTTCTACTGGGCAACTTCAGTTCCCCCAACCCCTTCGAATACTGGCGCTTTTTTGGCATTCACTACCTCAGTCGATAAAAAGGGAACCCTTATACGATCACTTAATCAATACATTAGTTTCTGATATTTAATAAGTCAAACACATATGAAGCCTGTCGAAAGAAGCAAAGAAATTCCGTTAAGTTTCAATACAGAAAGCGAAGGCTGTTAATGTAAACTCTTAGTTGGTATTCGCAAAAATTAGATTCCAGCGCTTAATTCTGTGTCTGACGCAAAACTTTGGAAAATTAAAGATAAAAGTTTCAGGGTTTCTGAACTTTGGAAAATACTACTGTCATTGATTTGGAACTGAAAAATCAACAGCACCACCTATTATTTCTTTGGTGTACTACTACTACTGAACAGAACAGACTCTTAAAGCCGTAAATTACGAAATCTTCCTTTGATAATCCTATTTTGGAGAAATAAAGTCTGTATTTTCCCCATCCTTTGTTACCTGTGAAAATTACATGCAATTTTTTTCTGTATTTTGGGAGATTGGCACGTTCAAACAAACAGTGTCGATAGTTGCAAAAAAAAAAAAAAAAAAAAAAAAAAAAAATCTTTAAAGCACGATACCTTCTTTTTTTCACAACACGGTTTTCACAACACGGAAAATCTACAATGGGTTAGTACAACCTCTTGGAATTTTTCAATTCACTCAGAGTTTATTATTGATACAGTGCATGTAGAGTAATTGGAATGATTACTTTTACAGATCAGCAGCTCAACTGCTACTGAGCTAACAGGTGTCGATCCATGCTGAAACACCCGTATTATTATGTGGTGAGTCTCTAAAGGCGGCAGTTCAGACGCTGATTCTGACAGCCATTCGATCATACAGATGGAGAATATTGTCTTGGGATCAGTGGCGGTAATGGTTCCCTCTACAATCATCAAAGGTGAATAGCATATGTAGCTTATCATATCCAAGACCAAAAGGCCACGGGTAGGGCCAGTGTGTCTTGAAGAATGAACTCTTTGAGACAGCACTCACCAGATCTACATCGTGCGCACAAACGACGAACACTTGCATGTAGTCAGAATCTCCGTCCATCACTGAAGACTGCGGCCCGACATTCCATCTGCCAAGTGAACATCTGACGGCACCAGCTGTGTCGAGCACGTCGCTGCCAAGACGTAAGTACAGGAGGGCTAGAAGTGTGCATTCGCATACACACACTGCTAGTAAGCGGTTGGCAACAGTTCGTATTGATACTTCTGGTCTCACAAATCGTCTTATTTGTGCTGTGGTAGCTGTTATATCTGCCACTATTGCCCTTACAAAACGAAGATATTGGTAGACGTCTGAGCTACTTGGACGTCCAGAACCTCCTCTATGGGTGTGTGAATGTTCACGTGAATATTGCTACCAGCACCATTGCACAACTGACGTAGCACGTGTTTGTTCTCCGAAAGGGCCATCCTGCCACTCGGAAGGCCACAATTTGACCCATTTCAAACTCGTTCAGTTGGTTGTAAGAAGTACGAGTATATCTCCGTGGTATTGGTTTGCTTCAAACGTTGATATCGTACTGACAAGGTACATTCGCAAAGAGCGTTACCGATACTGAAACAATATTATTTGAAATGGAAACTTGAGGTGTGATCAATAATTGCTCCACCAATTTTAGCTGCCCATAGTGACAATTATACATGTTAGTCAGCCTTAGAGATGTTGTTGTGGTCTTCAGTCCGCAGACTGGTTTGATGGAGCTCTCGAACGGAAACCTATATCCTTTTGAATCTCCTTACTGTATTCATCACTCTGTCTCCCTCTACGATTTTTATCCCACACACTTCCTTCTAATGCTAAGTTGACGATTCCTTGATGTCTCAATGTCTCCCACCAACCCGTCCCTTCTGTTAGTCAGGATATGACAGAAACTGCTTTTCTCATCAATTCTGTTGAGCACCTTCTCATTAGTTACGTGATCTACCCATCTAATCTTCATCATTTGTTTGTAGCACCACATTTCGAAAGCTTCTATAATCTTTTTGTCTGGACTCCTTATTGTCCACGATACATTCCCATACAACGCTACACTCCAGACAAAAGCTTTCAGAATGGACTTCCTAACATTAAACTAATATTGGATGTCAACAAATTTCGCTTCTTCAGAAACGCTTTTCTTCCAATAGCCATTCTTCATTTTATGTCTTCTTTACTTTGGCCATCAGAAGTTATCTTACTGCCTAAATAACAAAACTCATCTACTACTTTTATTGTCTCATTATTTAATCAATTCCTGCAGCATCGCCTGATTTTCTGACACTACATTCCATTAACATTGTTTTACTCTTGTTAATGTTCATCTTATACCTTCCTTTCAAGACGCTGTCCATTCCGTTTAATTGCTCTTCCATGTCTTTTGCTGTCTCTGGCGGAATTACTACGTCGTTAACAAACCGCAAGGTTTTTATTCCCTGTCGAAATTTCTTCTTGCATTCCTTCACAGCTTGCTCAATGTACAAATTGAACAACATTGGGGAAAGGTTACAACCTTGTGTTACTCCCTTCCCAACCACTTGCGACCCTTTCATGATCTTCGACTCTAATAATTGCTGTCTGGTTTTTGTAAAAGTTGAATATGACTCTCCGCTCCCTATATTTACCCCTGCTACCTTCAGAATCTGGAAAAGGGTATTCTAGTCAACATTGTCAAAAGCTTTCTCCAGATCTACAAATGCCAAAAACGTAGGTTTCCCTTTCATTAATTGATCTTCTAACGTAAGCAATAAATTGAGCATTCCCTCGCGTGTTCCTAAATTTCTCCTAAATCCAAACTGATCTTCCCAAAGGTCGAATTCCACTAGTTTTTCCATTCGTCAGTAAATAATCCGTGTTAGTATTTTGCAACCATGACTTATTAAACTGATAGTTCTGTAATTTTCACATTTGTCTGCACTTGTTTTCTTAGGAATTGACATTACTATATTCTTGTTGCAGTCTGAGGGTATTTTCTCCGTCTCATACATCTTGCGTACCAGTTAGAACAATTTGTTCATGACTGGCTCTCCCAACGATAACAGCAGTTCAGACAGGACATCATCCAGCGCCCTTGTTTCTACTCAAATCTTTTACTGCTCTGTCAAATTCTTCTTGCAGTAAAGCATCTCCTATTTCTTCTTCCTCTATTTCGTCTTCCACTTCTAGAATACTGCCTTCAAGTTTATTTCCTTTATACAAGCCTTCTTTGCTTCGCACTGGTTTTCCATCTTAGTTCTTGATATCCATAGCGCTGCTTTTCTTGTCTCCAAATATCTCTTTTATTTCCCTGTAGGTGGTATCTATCTTTCTTCTATTTATACATTCTTCTATGGTCTTGCATTTCTCCTCAAGCCTCTCCTCCTTAGCCAGTGTGCATTTCCTGTCAACCTCATTCTCAAACGTCTGTACTTCCTTTGGCTGCTTCACTTGATGTATTTCTATATTTTCGCCTTTCATCAAATAAGTTCAGTATCTCCTGTGTTATCCAAGAATTTCTATTAGGCTTTGTCCGTGTGCCTATATGATCCACTGCGGCCTTCACTAATGTATCTCTCAGAGCAACCCATTCTTCTTCTACTGTATTACTTCGCCTAATGCTCCCTCTAAAACTCTAAACCATTTCTGGTTCCTTCAATTTGTCCAGATTCCGTCTCCTTAATTTTTTACCTTTTTGCTGTCTCTTAAGTTTTAATCTTAGAGATAGTGGCTTAATAATGAATAGGACGGAAAAGACGAATACCAATTTAACATAATTATTGTTATTATTTATTTACTTATTCTGTTTAGCAGCACGCGTCTATTATGAAGCAAGTTTGTGGGTCTTGGTATAGAAATGTGTTAAACGCAAATGAAACCTACCGTATGCCCACTGAGTGAATGATCCCTTTCTGCAATTAGGTGTTGAGCAAATTGAATCATCCGTAGGCCACATGACATTGCCAGGAACATCAAAGGCATCACACGCAACTGGGATAAAGCTCTCTTTCAGAATGTTGTTGAATATGGGTGCACTGAACCGCTTATGGGTTAGTACATGATAGTTGATGCGGAGTTAAATATCAATGTCGTCCAATAAAACTAGTTCACTGAAACGCTTAGCGATTTTTTTCCACTGGCGAAATAAGTATATGTGTTTATGTGAAATTTCGAACAGATCATGTTGATGGAGTGAAAATGAAACCGGAACCAAACAACATCTTGTTCCAACACTAGGAGAGAGACAGTTGTCCCCCACTGTTCAAGATTTCGCCTGTCAATTTTGCCTGATTTTGTTGCCGTTATGTATACGTTCGAGAAATGGTTCATGTTCTTTTGCGTAAAGGAAGACGATGAGTAGTGGAGAAAGAAGGCTATCTTCCTTGGAAATAATTGACTGAATTGTGTATCAGTGTGATATTCCAGATGCTGATTTCAGTCCAATAATCGTCACTCTTTCCACCATACTACGTAGTGTACTGTCTCTGTAAATTTCATAATGAAAGTCAGATTGGCCAGTATTAAGAACTTCAACTGCTGAATGAATACCAACCAATTCAATACCAACTGAAATTGCAGAATTCTCTATGTCTTCTAACGCTTCCATGTTTGTACGTCACAAACTAAGTAACTTTGCGACTTACAATCTAGTGAACTGCTGTAAACTTCCACACCCAGTAGGCCCAGCTTTGGAATCAGTCAGTCAAAGTGCGCTAGGTTTCGTGCATGACCACCGCCTTATTTCAACATTATGAACAGCCATTATTAACTGTAGCCATAATGGCTATGTGGAACAATAAATAAATATTCGTATCTCTGCTACCAGGCACTTCATTTATTAGTGTTTAATTTAACATAGTAAAATGCGTTTCGATCATGTTTTGCTCATCATAAGGCGCTTTTTACACATTAAAAAATGCCTATGTTACTTATAACTTCCTTATGTAAAGTCCATTTGTTATTACTGGTGGTTGGTGATAGTTGGGGGGGGGGGAGGGGGGGTGTGAAACAAATAGCATCATACAGGAAGACCAGGAGAACACAGCACTACATCTTAGTTTATGGGCCATCCATTTCCCTTCTCCCCTTCCAGCTACCCCCAACCATCAATAATAAGAAATGGACTTTAAATAAGTAAATTATAAGTAACATCAACATTTCTGTTTGCGCCTGATATGAGCAAAACATGCTCGAATTGCGTTGTACTATCTTAGATTAAACACTAACAAACAAAGTAACTGTCAGCAGAAATACGAATATTTATTTTATGCACAACCATCCTATTAGCCCTTGCCTTTTTAAAAGCAGACAGAACATATTCCAATATGACCTTGACTTTCTCCCGTTTGGTTCGTTGTTGTACATAATACGTCTAATAAAAAATAGGTAGTACTGTCCTTGACCATTCTCCAGTGATGCATAATTGTTTTCAACGACCAGGTTTTCTGTTATCTCCAATTACCTTCTTGGCATATTCTAAAGGAACATAATCATTAGCTACATCATCAGTAAAAGGTAGATAAATCGGTTCGACACCAGTAATGTCGTTCAAAAATGTTCAAATGTTTGTTAAGCTTATGGGACTTAACTACGGGGTCATCAGTCCCTAAACTTACAAACTACTTATCAACTACTTACGAACTAGGACGGCACAAATATCCATGCCCGAGGGGGGATTCGAACCCCCGACCGTAGAGTAATGTCGTCGGGAGGCAATTGCACCAATTCTTCACCCTCCAGGACGTCTGCGATAGTGGCATCTTCAAGTTTCTTGATCAAACTGAAGATACCGTTTGCAATATCTCTTTCTTTTTCATGTAGAATACTTCCCATAATGAAGACGGTCAATCTGGTACAAAACCTCTAACACCTTGTTTGCGTCAAGTCTCAATGTGCACGACACAAACACAAATACAGAATGTACACTATATCACTCAGACACAAACACAATACGGTCAGAATATACTTCTTTCACACTGACAAGGCAATTGTTACTCCTAGGTACTAACTTGTAGTTTTGACTGACTTATCGTGTAAATGAAGTTTAAGGGATTTCTTTTAGTGGTCGTATGGATGTCTTCACACTTTTCTTTATTAAATGTCAATTACCATTTTTGCACCATGCAGATATCTTATGTAAATCATTTTGCAGTTGCTTTTGATCTTCCTGTGACTTTACTAACAGATAAGTGACAGTATCATCCGAGAACAATGTATAACAGGCCATGATTTCGATCCCAGAACAAAATTAACTTTATTTGTATTAAACACGTCGTCCATTAAGACAGTAATACGAGGCTTTACCTCTGTTGTATCAGTTGATGTCAATTCTCGTTTTATTATCTCAGTGATCGAACTGTTTGATCGAGGTGAAGTCCGTTATGCAATGAAATATACATCATGATCAGTTTTGTATGGTTCGTTACTTGTAATGTGTCTAATGATTTTCATTTCATCCAATGGAAAGTTGAACTGCATGATCATCTCTACAGTTTCTTCTTTTCTGTAGATTGGTCGCTATGGCCGCAAGCGGTAGAGAGGAGTGATTCCATTGTTTGTAACTCATAAAAATTTACAGTTTTATTCAGATCTTGATGAAATTTGGCACACTTGACCTTCAAAACAAGAGGAAGACTACTACCTCCATAAGATCAATCTGGTGCATGGCGGAGGGTACATTGCAACAGAATTCGATATCATCGATCCACACGAAATTGTCAGATAAACGTAAATTTTCGTAGATTGAGATGATAAGGTGGCAAAGGACTGACTAGGCGGAGGAAAAGACAGACAGATAGAGAAAGAGGATATGAAGTGAGGGGAGAGGAGAAGATGCACAGAGGGATTATTCAAGAGGACTGGAATAAATAAATCAGTACCCTGGCAACGATGGATTTTCAGCTAGTTTGCGCAGTTTATAACAAACATGCAGACTTCAGATCTTTGGCAGCTGTATCGTGTGACCTCATGAAACTGAAAAATAAATGTAAAACAATAAACGAATTCTCGTATCGCAGCACAGCAAGAGCGAAAAATGTAAAAGACCATATGCAACTGAAGTTTACTGTGTTTTTATCATCACTCATGGATACTTTCATTTATTTACAGATGCCCCACATACATACTTCAAGAGATCATTTTGCTGGGGATAAGGGTTAATTTGTAAAAATTTCGAATATGTCAAGATATTTTTATTTATTGAAATGATTTCGGAGCTTCTAGATAAGTCGAGAAGGTAGTTCTCTCCTTTTACATCTTTCACTTAGGCTTAATCACCTTTTGTTGTTCTGTGATTGGAGCATTTCTCATTATGGTTCCAAATTTTTATTCTGTGATAGTTTGAAACTATTGTAGTCGACAGTGGTTGTGAATTTGAACATCTTCAAAATATTTTAACGAAAAATTAAGTATACGCCCTCTTCGTGATTATTTAATCTTACCTACGTAAATGGTTACTGCAGTTAACGTATAAAGAACGAAACGATGAATAAATGAGAAAAATACAATCAACTTTTAGGGCCACCTTTGGACACCGAACCAGTCACAGCTAAATTTAGCCGGACTTTAAACTATCATAAGTCGACAAGCTGAAATGCGTATTCGATAATCGCTTTGGATTTATCTATTTGTCGACCTCCGTACAACGTTTCAACCGATTCGTGCAAGTATAAAGTAACGCGCTTCAAAAACCTAGAAAGAAAAGAGTTTTGGGGACTCACACATCACATGTTTGACAATCTATCGGACCAAACTGCGTGGTCATTAGTCCGTAGCTTACAAACTACTTAAACCTGGGTAAACTAACCTAAGGACAACACACACGCCCATGCCCCAGAGAGGACTCGAACCTCCGACGGTGAGCAACCGCGCGCTCCGCAGCGAGGCGCCTTAGTTTTGGACTCAAAATCCGAATAAAAACCGAAAGACGCATACAAAAATGGTGCCATTAGATCATCATGCATTTTAGGCCAATAACATATTTTGCGAAAGTAATGGCGACAGCTTCTTCTTTCCAAACTTTGCTAATGTACCAGGGGTGTTCAAATGAAAAGGTACAAAACGACACTATGGCTATAATTGAAGTCTTTGTTCAAAAGTAATGACCAGAGGCCTGAGAACATCTATTCCACTGTTTAACGAGGTGAAGGATTCCCTGTTTCCAGAATTCGTGTAACTATGACAAGAGCTAGTCCTCTACTGTATCCTTCAGTTCGTCGTCCGAGTTGAAGCGCTTCGCTTTGAGATGTGTTTTTAGCAGACCAAACTGGTGGAAGTCACAGGGTGACATGTCTGAGTTGTAGGGCGGTTGGTCAACCTGCTGCCTCTTGAACTTGGCCATTTCATTTTGTATGATTCTGGAGACGGGTGGACGCGCGTCTGTCATGGAGCAGAATCACTCCGTGGGAAGCCCAGGCCGTTTGCTATCGATGGACTTGAGTAGGCTACGGAGTGTCTCGCGATACACGTCACTGTTAATGGTTTTTTCGTGCTCGAACATCGAAAACGACGGTGAGCATCACCTTACCTGCTGAGGGCAGAGCCTTTAATTTTTTATAGGGAAGTGACGACGCATGCTACACGTACCTAGATATCGCACTACGTTATCCCAAAGTAGCATATTCAAATTTCAACCGGTGTGGTCGTTAAGCCGTTTTGTACCCCTCGTAGATACAGTGAGAAATGTTCCAGTGGCGATGGTCTGAGATAAACGGCAAATTTTTCTTATGTAGATTTATAAATATATACAGGGTGAATCACCTAACACTTGAACCGCAAATATTGCGAAAAACGGAAGTGCGATTGTTGTGCAGTTTTCACAAGTCAAGGACTTGGTAGTCAAGGACTCGTATTGTTAGCCAATAAACAGATTGTAAAATACCTAGAAAGTGTATTTTATGCAAACATACAATTTTACAAATGGAACAATGGTTGTTTCTATCATGTACAAAGAATTTTTAATGATATTTTTATCACATTTAGTTTGACAGCTACAACCATTCAAAGTTTTGGGGGCGGAGGCTACGACAGCGTATCTGACTGGCTGGTGGCACAGACAAATATATATATGTTACTCTGTGCTGGTGGTCATGAGACGGCCGTGCCCCAGGGGCTAGCCACTCGGCCAATTAGCTACGCTATCGCAGCCTCCGTCCCCGAAACTTTGAACGGTTGTAACTTGATAAAAATGCCATTCAAAATTCTTTGTACACAGCTGGTGTCAAAAATTCCTGTGCATGATAGAAACAACCATTATTTTAGTTAAAAAAACTGTATGTTTGCATAAAAAATACACTTTCTAAGTAATATTACAATATGTTTGTTGGCTAAAAATACGATCCCCTGACTACCAATTGATTCTGTGAAAACCGCACATCAATCGCACTTTCCGTTTCCGCAATATTTGCGGTGCAAGTGTTAGGTGATTCACCCTGTATATGTACACTCCCGTAAAATGAAAAAAGAACACAATGAATTCGTCAACCCAGCAGAGCGAAATTTTATTGACACATTCGTGAGGATGTATACAACACACGATCAGCAGTCAGATCCATATGCACGTCAGTACACTCATCAGATCGTGCACAATGTCGACGATAGTATCGTGGATACCCTCCTTTTGCAACAATGCAGGGTGCAACTTTCCCATGAAGACGGTCGTAGAGGTGCTGAATGAAGTCTTACGGTATGGCCTGCCACGCAGTTTCATTCTGATGCCTCAGCTGGACTAGATTTCGTGCAGGTCGTGTAGACTGCACCAAGATGACGTTTCATCCGGTCCCAGACTTGCTCATCAGATCTGGGGATAATGATGGCAGGGTAGTTGACGTACACCTAGAAGAGCACGTTGTGTTGTACAGGATACGTGTGCACGTGTTTTGTCCTGTTGGAAAAGCACATCGCCCTGTTGGTGCATGAACGGCGGTGGGTTAAAACTACCTATGACACAGTTCAGGAGATATGACGTCCTAAAAATGAGTCACAAAAACTTTCCCCTTCACAAATATCAATAAATATTGTTTATAGTTAAGTTTTGAATTAATGTTATACTTCATTTGTATTTTATTACTATTTTGCTTTCTTTGGATACTGCACTTAAAATTTTGTACATTATGCAAATTTCTTTGTTTTCCTTTTTCATATTTTCTAAGCTGTTTTGATGCATACATGAAGATGAAACCTTTTTCGTTTGTAATATAAGACTGGAAAAATGCATATATACGCGGGCAATGCCGCGTTTAGCAGGAAGTAAATAAATAAAATAAATGAATGTTAGCTTTTCGTGGCAGACATAGACCAAAGATAACATAGACTAAGCATGTCCTTATCTCTGATGTGTTGTGGTTTAAAACCAACATCTATCATTGCTCCTAGTCACGTGACTGAGGGTTCGACTTCACGAACAACAGTGTTTCTAATTTACAGGGGAATTCAAGCGTTGATTTTTACAATAAAACGACTTCTCATATTCCTATTACATATATAGTAGTAAAGATAACGTGATTTTTATATATTACTGACATTAATGAGGTGATTATCGTTTTTACACGTGACCAGGCCAAAAGTACTGCCAGTTCCGTTTACAAGCAACATAATTACACATCCTCAATGTTTGTGTTACGCTGTGAATTTTTTACTTTTTTCCTAGCTGATCAATGTGATTTTTGATGGGAAGATTATTTCAGCGTGTCTTGACTGGATATATATGTCAGAAAGTAAGTAATTTCTGGTGCCGATGAGCCATTAATAGCGTTACACAATGCTGAAGATGAATTCAGAATGTTCATTATCCCTATAAAAAATGTTCAAATGTTTGTAAATCTATCGGACCAAACTGCGTGGTCATCAGTCCGTAGCTTACAAACTACTTAAACCTAGGTAGACTAACCTACGGACAAACACACACACCCATGCCCCAGGGAGGACTCGAACCTCCACGGCGAGCAACCGCGCGCTCCGCAGCGAGGTGCTTTAGACCGCTCGGCTACTCCACCGCGGCTATCCCTATAAAACCAGTTCTTGTAACGTACGTAAATAATTCTTTTGATCACTTTATTATTTAATGTAAATATGTTTTTTTCTTATTTTACTTTTTGGCTTCGCTGTATGTGGCAGAAGTCATAAAATATAAACGCTCGTCTTATATTAAAATCGGACATTACGGATGCAAACCGACTTCAGGTGTCTAAAAAAGCAAGACAAAACATTTCACATGTATTGTTGAGGAGTTGTATGACAATTGATGCCGTTTGTCAAACTGGTATTTCGTCTCCTGTGAAACTGCAAACTTAAAGACTCACAGTACAACAAAAACAGTCATTCGCTTTAAGAACTGCGGTTCTGTTGCTTATAAAAAGAATGAAAACTGTAACCGTTGCATTGATATTGCGAATTGCGGAGAACTAACGCCCATTGTACTACTGAATGTGTAATAAGAATACGATAACACGTTTTATTATCGAAATAGACGGTTAATTTCTACTAGCAAGAAGAAGAGCTGCGACTCTCAGCTGCACTTCACATTGCTTGTAATGATGAACAGGTTTTCATGCCCCGAGTCACGTGACTTAGATGCTGGTTTCAATATAGTGACGTCACGGGCAGCACGTTTTATCTTTGGTCTATTGTGGCAGACGTACAATTGGTAAGATGTTCAAACAACTGACGAGTATGCTGCCGGCTGACGTCGTAGACAACCGCCGATATTTCGACAGGAGGACACCCTGCCATTCTCAAGGTACAACTGCACTCAAGGAAGCAATGTGCAAGCGTATTTATTACCTCGGTTTGCAAAGTGTAAACAAGGATGATGCCACACACAGTACAAGGCACTGCAGAGTCAATACAACCAAAGATGACCAAACATCAAAAATATCGATAGTGACTATTAATTAATTTTGTCCCTCCGTTTTCTGACGAGAGACAGTGCCGGATTCCAAGCAGAATTTAAACAAAAGCCACCATTTCTGTTTATAAGGTCACTTGCTAGTTTAATTTCAACAGCTTCCTTAATAGACACTATCCCAAAAGGTGAAAGTGCGTGCAAGAATCTCTGTGTATTCCAAAGGATGAAATTAAACCAAGAAGCGACCTTATAAATACAGATGGTGTTTTTTTGTTTAAATTCTGCTTGGAATCCGGCACTGTCTCTCGTGAAAAAACAGAGGGACAAAATTAATGCTGGCTCACCCGTTAATATTTATCTCGGGTATGCTGTCGGATACCGTCGTCAACCAAACACGATATTTCAGCAGACCAACTGGCTGCCATCTTCAGGCGAGAGCGCAGAACACTAGCTCGCCGGAAACTGTTTCCGGCGAGTTAGTGTGTGCGCTCTCACCTGAAGATGGCAGCCAGTTGGTCTGCTGAAATATCGTGTCTGGTTGACGACGGTATCCGGCTGCATACCCGAGATAAATATTATTAGTTACTACGCCGGGAAAGTCTACGCAACCACATGGCTCACCTGTTGATTAATACATTATTGATAGATGTGAAGCATTGAATTAAAATTTGTGGTGCGGCCGGGAATCGAACCCGGACTTCCATGCTTACTAGGCAGACGTCTTAACCGTTAGACTACCACACCACTAACGATTAAGGCGCCTCGGAATAGTCTATATACGATTTCCCTCCACAACACAAACTTTAATTCAGCTTCTTTGTTCCAGAGATAATTGCCACTACTGTCAAGGCTCTCCATGTAGCGGAATAGCACCTCAGCAACGGACATGGTGGAACAATCCTGTTATGGTGATATAAATATCAATTAATACAATGAAAGAATCCCCGAGACTGATTTACGTCTCAAATATGTCAAAGACATTATTGATAGATGTGAAGCATTGAATTAAAATTTGTGGTGCGGCCGGGAATCGAACCCGGACCTCCATGCTTACTAGGCAGTGTTGTGGAGGGAAATCGTACATAGACTATTCCGAGGCGCCTTAATCGTTAGTGGTGTGGTAGTCTAACGATTAAGACGTCTGCCTAGTAAGCATGGAGGTCCGGGTTCGATTCCCGGCCGCGCCACAAATTTTAATTCAATGCTTCACATCTATCAATAATGTCTTTGACATATTTGAGACGTAAATCCGTCTAAGGGATTCTTTCATTGTTGATTAATAGTCACTATCGACATTTTTGATGTTTGGTCATCTTTGGTTGTGTTGACTCTGCAGTGACTTGTACTGTGTGTGTTATCTTCCTTGTTTATCCTTTGCAAACCGAGGTATTTGCACATTACTTCCTTGAGTGCAGTTGTGCCTTAAGAATGGCAGGGTGTCCTCCTGTCGAAATATCGGCGGTTGACGACTACGTCAGGCGGCAGCATACCAGTAAGTTGTTTGAACATTCATTACGCCGGGAAAAGTTAAGGTTTCAATTGGAAAGGTGTATGTAGACAGGAGCTGCAAACATGCAGAAGCTTGCCCCTGTGCAGGTGTCGGTGAACGTGACGGGCAAGCTGTACCAGACGGTGCGGGCGGTGTTTCCCGCCGGCGGCGGCGTGGCCCTTGTGCGCCTCACCGAGCCTCCAGAGTCTGCGCTCTTCATGACCGGCAGGCTGGACCTCGCAGAGGCTCTGCCACCCGCGCTGTGGAAGTGCTGCGTCGCCCTGGGGCTGGGCAGGTCAGTGCTTGGCGCTCCTCCACAGTAGCCGACGCCGTCCTCCAGATCTACGAAAGCGTAACATAGAAGTAGATATCATCGGAGTACTGCACCAACTAAAATCACTTAATAAGAACAAGTCTTCTGGTCCGGATTGTATACCCATTAGATTTCTATCTGATTATGCTGAAGCGATAGCTCCTTACTTAACAGTCATATACAACCGCTCTCTCATAGAAGGATCTGTACCAAAAGATTGGAAAGTTGCCCAAGTCACACCTATATTCAAGAAAGGCAGTAGGAATAACCCACTAAACTACAGGCCTATTTCATTGACGTCATTTTGCAGCAGGGTTTTGGAACATATCCTGTATTCAAATATTATGAATTATCTCGAACAGAACGATCTATTGACCCAAGGTCAACACGGATTTAGAAAATATCGTTCATGCGAAACACAACTAGCTCTATATTCACACGAAGTGATGGGTGCTATCGACAAAGGTTCGCAAATCGATTCCGTATTTCTTGATTTCCAGAAAGCTTTTGACACCGTACCTCACAAACGGGTTTTAATCAAATTGCGTGGTTATGGTATATCGCCCCAAATTTGCAATTGGATAGGGGATTTCTTGTCAGAGAGGACACAGTTCGTAGTAATCGATGGTAAGGCATCGACTAAAACAGAGGTGATATCGGGCGTTCCACAGGGTAGTGTTATTGGTCCTCTGCTATTCCTTATTTACATAAACGATTTAGGGGAAAATCTAAGTAGCTCTCTTAGGTTGTTTGCAGATGACGCCGTCATTTACCGTCTAGTAAAATCATCTGAAGATCAAAAACAACTGCAGAACGATCTGAATAAGATATCAGTATGGTGTAAAAATTGGCAATTGACTCTAAATAATGAGAAGTGTGAAGTCGTCCACATGAGTACGAAAAGAAATCCGTTAAACTTTGTTTACAACATAAATCAATCAAATGTGAAGGCCGCAAACTCCACAAAATACCTAGGAATCACTATTACTTCAGACTTAAACTGGAAAGAATACGTAAATAATGTCGTGGGAAAGGCGAACCAGAGACTGCGTTTTATTGGCAGAACCCTTAAAAGATGCAACAGAACTACTAAAGAAACTGCATACACTGCGCTTGTCCGTCCATTTTTGGAGTATTGCAGCCCAGTGTGAGATCCTTATCAGGTGGGTTTGACGGAGGACATCGAAAGAGTCCAAAGAAGGGCAGCTCGTTTCGTATTGTCGCGATACAGGGGAGACAGCGTTACGGAAATGATACAGGATCTGGGATGGGAATCATTACAACAACGGCGCTTATCGCTGAGGCGTGGGTTACTTGCGAAACTCCAATCGCCAACATTCTCCTCCGAATGCGAAAATATATTGTTGACTCCCACTTACATAGGTAGAAATGATCATCAGAATAAAATAAGAGAAATCAGAGCTCGAACAGAGAGATTCAGGTGTTCTTTCTTCCCGCGCGCTATTCGAGAATGGAATGGGAGATAAATAGTATAATTGTGGTTCGATGAACCCTCTGCCACGCACTTAAATGTGATTTGCAGAGTATCCCATGTAGATGTAGATGTACTAGCCATTAAAATTGCTTCACTAATAAGAAATGCAGATGATAAACGGGTATTCATCGGACAAATCTATTATACTAGAACTGACATGTTATTACATTTTCACGCAGTTTGGGTGCATAGATCCTGAGAAATCAATACCCAGAACAACCCCTCTGGCCGTAATAATGGCCTTGATACGCCTGGGCATTGAGTCAAACAGAGCTTGGATGCCGTGTACAGGTACAGATGCCCATGCAGCTTCAACACGATACCACAGTTCATCAAGAGTAGTGACTGGCGTATTGTGACGAGCTAGTTGCTCGGCCACCATTGACCAAACATTTTCAATTGGTGAGAGATCTGGAGGAAGTGCCGGCCAGGGCAGCAATCAAACATTTTCCGTATCCAGAAAGGCCCGTACAGGACCTGCAACATGCGGTCGTGCATTATCGTGCTGAAATGTAGGGTTTCGCAGGGATCCAGTGAAGGGTAGAGCCACGGGTCGTAACACATCTGAAATGTAACGGCTACTGTTCAAAGTTCCGTCGATGCGAACAAGAGGTGACCGGGACGTGTAACCAATGGCACCCCATGCCATCACGCCGGGTGTTATGCCAGTATGGTGATGACGAATACACGCTTTAATTGTGCGTTCAGCGCGACGTCGCCAAACACGGATGCGACCATCATGATGCTGTAAACAGAACCTGGATTCATCCGAAAAAAATGACGTTTTGCCATTCGTGCGTACACCATCGCAGGCGCTCTGTCTGTGATGCAGCGTGAAAGGTAACCACAGCTGATAGTCCATGCTGCTGCAAACGTCGTCGAACTGTTGGGGCAGATGGATGTTGTCTTACAAACGTCCCCATCTGTTGACTCAGGGATCGAGACGTGGCTGCACGATCCGTTACAGTCATGCGGATAAGATGCCTGTCATCTCGACTGCTAGTGGTACGATGCCTTTGGGATCCAGCACGACGTTCCATATTGCCCTCCTGAACCCAACGATTCCATATTCTGCTAACAGTCATTGGATCGCGACCTACGCGAGTAGCAATGTCGCGATACGATAAATCACAATCGCGATAGGCTACGACCTGACCTTTATCAAAGTCGTAAACGTGATGGTACACATTTCTCCTCTTTAGACGAGACATCACGACAACTTTTACCAGGCAGCGCCGGTCAACTGCTGTTTGTGGATGAGAAATCGGTTGGTAACTATCCTTATGTCAGCTCGTTGTAGGTGTCGCCACCGGCGCCAACCTTGTGTCAATGCTCTGAAAAGCTAATAATTTCCATATCACAGCATCTTCTTTCTGTCAGTTAAATTTCGCGTCTGTAGCACGACATCTTCGTGGTGTAGCAATTTTAATGGCCAGTAGTGTATAAACGTATTTTTGCCTTTTCTTAATGTACCTTCTAACAAAGAGACCACATTGTTCGGATTAAAAATTGTATTGGTTTTCGTGGCACATAATGTTCAGAACTCAAATAGTAATCAGCCAAAGCTATTCGAAGCAACTATCATAAATTCTTGAAAAAATCGACTTTGAAGTTTTGCAAGTACATGTAAGTATGAATAATTAAAACAATTGCTGCATCTGCTGGTACAGCTTAGGTGGTAGCTTTGTGCCCTCTCAGCCAGAGTCAGTGGTTCGAATCCCGCTGGGACAGTTTTCTTTCGTTGTTTCCGAATACTTGCCATTTTCAGTTAAAATTTCCGGGCTGATAGGCCGTGCTCGATAGATAAAACTTTTTCTGATCGTTTCGTACTTGGCTGCGGAAGACGTCACCGGAGGCGAAGTGGCAACTGCAATGAGGGCTCGAGGGAGCACCGCATATATATAGACGGTGTAGAGGGCGACACAGTGCACCACGTGAAGTCGGTTGAGAAGCTGTCTCTGGTATTGCCAACCTTATTGATAGAAGAAAATCGATTGTCGACGTGTTAGTGGAACGTTGAAGTCCAAAATTTGTGTAATTTAACACCTTCTCTTTTCTATTAAAATTATTGCGGTGTTTATGAATTTCAATAGATTCTCTATACGTGCCAGTATGGTAGCCATTGAAATTTACAAACACCGCAATAATTTTAATAGAAAAGAGGAAGGTGTTAAATTAAAGAAAATTTGAACTTCAACGTTGCATAACGCGTTGACAATCGATTTTCTTCTATCAATAAGGTTGGTAATACCAGAGACAGCTTCTCAAACGACGGCACATGATGAACTGTGGCGTCCACTACTCCGTTTATATATGCGGTGCTCCCTCGAGCCCTCATTGCAGTTGCCACTTCGCCTCTGATGATGTCTTCCGCATCCGAGGACGAAACGTTAGGGGGAAGTTTTTTCTATCGCCACGGCCTATCAGCACGAAAATTTTAAGTGACGTTGACGCCGGCCCTGATTTCCTACATTGTACGACTTTCCATTTTAATACCGAATGGTAATTTTTACAAACAGTGCACCCATTTTTGTTTATTCACAATTTTCTCTCTTTCATTAAAGGTTGTTAATGATTGATTCAATCAAAAGAACATAACAAGTTAATTTTTTTTTTACAGTATTGGTTTCACTATTAGTTAACGACGGTTGTCTTTGATTGTTCAATTTGTGAAGAGATACGACGCTGTTTTTGAAAATCATCTCTTAGCTACTGATGCCTTACCAAGCAGCTAACATACTTAACTGTCGTTTTAGGCGACGACAAGGTGTTCAGCTCATCTACATAAACACAAACATAAAATGACAACACGTGGAATTAGAGATCCCAAAATGTTTTATATAATTGAAATTTACATAGTGTGTATTTGTTTACATCCTCCATGAAGTTACTCCTCACACACGAGTTCGTTTGGTTGGTTGGTTGCGCGTTTTAAGGGAACCAAACTACTACGGTGTTCGGTCCCGTTCGATTGGTTCAAATGTTTGTAAATCTATCGGACCAAACTGCGTGGTCATCAGTCCGTAGCTTACAAACTACTTAAACCTAGGTAAACTAACCTAAGGACAAACACACACACCCATGCCCCAGGGAGGACTCGAACCTCCACGGCGAGCAACCGCGCGCTCCGCAGCGAGGTGCTTTAGACCGCTCGGCTACTCCACCGCGGCGTTCGATTGGTGAAGACCGGAAATAACGAGGACGTGGAATGATTGACTGAGAGGATTGCATCAAACGTCATTCAATTACTGATCACCAGCTGTCGTCTCCAGTCTTCGGTGAAATGGTTCGCAATTTTCATGATCGTAAATGAATTTTGCTTTCCAGTTGACATATCAAAGAAAAATTACGACTTCAAAAGTGTAGCATTTATATGATGTACTCCATGCCGTGAAAATTGTTTTTCATGTTTTTACGATACTTATCGCCCTGACATGTGAGAGACCACAACGAAATGTAGGATTTATTTTATTTTTCGGTATTACTACAAATGTGGAATTTGGAATGTTTTTGTGTTTTCGTTTTTTAATTCAAATAATCATTATTGACAACTTTTATAAAATATAGAAAAGTACGAACAAACAAAACTACGTACAAAGTCCATAAAAATTACTATTAGGTACTAAAATTGGTAAATTTTCGAAAACTACGAAAGCAAACTGTCACAGCGGGATTCGAACCACTGACTCTATGGTTGTAAGGCCATAACGCTACCACCTGAACTACACAGACAAAAGCTGCAGCTGTTTTAAGTATTGGTACTTATGTGTACTTGAAAAACTGCAAAGTCGATTTTCTCGACAATTTTTAGAGTTGCGTCCAATGGCTTTGGCTGATTGTTATTTATGTTCTGAACTTCACGTACATAAACACAAAAAATTCTAAAATCCGATATCCATGTGATCTCCTTGTAAGGTAAGTCGTGGTGTGAGTATTGCCTTGTGTGTTCCAACATTTCTCCTTACTCTAGACTGATGTTCCCTGAGGACAGATTCTACCAGTTTGTCCATTCGTTTGTAAATAATTCGTGTTAGTATTTTGCAATATTCTGCCGGCCATCATAACCTACCAAACCTCTCCTCTACATGGCCAATACCAGAGTTGTAACGTAAACCCAACTAACTGGTGACTTTCATGCATAATACGAGGGATGAACCGAAACTGAGGCTACAAGCGTGATATTTCCGGAGATTCGTCTGCTGTAGAGTAATCAGTAGTGTGTGGTAATTATGATATAGGTGGTTGCAACTGTGGAGTTTCAACAACCAACGGCGCCAGTTGTAAATAAACACAAATGACGACTTTTTTTCAAAACTGGTTTCACGGATAAATTCGCTTAGTTATTCGATTTCTCTGGGCAAAACGTGTAACAAAAGCTGAAATTCACCGGCAGCCGGTGGAAGTTTACACAGAGACAGTAGTGACTCGCTTGCAGGTCACCGAAAACCGCTGGAAGAGGCAGGCCGGTGGAGAAAGCGTCGTCGTCAAGGAACACAGTAACTGCCCCAGCACTGCATCAAGAGATCTGAAAAAAGAGGTCGCATTCAGCAACTGAATCAGGAAAGGAGGACGATCACAACATGGCTGAACACGCAGTGACAAGATTTTTGCCAGGGTGTACATCCAAATAAATCTACAGTTGTGCGTACTATTTTGGAATATTGCTGCCTCTGTGGGATCCACCTCAGGTGGGACTGACGGGCGATTTAGAGAAAATTCAGAGAAGGGTAGCACGTTTTGTATCACCGCGTTAGAGGGGAGTGTCACGGAGGTTATGCACGACTAGGGGTGGAAATCATTAAAAGAAAGGTGTTATTTGTTGCGGCGAGATCTATGTGCGAAACTTCCTCCACCAACTTTCTCTTCAGAATCCGAACATATATTGTTAGCGCCCACCTATGTAGGAAGAAATGATCATCATCAGTACTTTAGTTGGAAAAAAAATTAGGTAGTACTCTGCTCGGCAGAAAAAAGTTTTAGAAAGTACTCTGCTCATGCCACAATCAAATGGACATTTCTAGAAAGTGAAGATTTAGGCATGTGAATACACTAACATAATGCAGCTATAATTTACAGATTTGAAACTCATTTTTATTGTATTCAACTGTTAAGTGCAGATGAGGATACCGCCCATCGGCTTTGGACGATGACATCGTAAGTAATCAGGAGTGGCGTTCCAGAAGACAATAAGATTGCGTGCTGCTGCCGGAAATTACAAGCAGACATATCACACGAAACCAATACGAAATTCTGACAATGGAATTGCGGGGAACAATTAAAGACGGAACCAAGCGTTAACCGCAGTAAGAAGCAAAACTGACAGCGTTACCAACAGTTGAAGAAGCATTGGTCAAATACATTATAATTTGCTTTTAATTTGGCAACTACTAAGCCAGTACAGGACAGTTTATTTACAGTTATCTTGTAACCTACAGGCTTCTACTAAAAAATTTCATTTTCTATTAAAAATAAAAAATGGCTAGGAGACACCAAAATTCCTTCCCTTTGGCAGAATGATGTCGCTTTTCTACTCTGTAACGTTAAGGTTTCTTCACTACAATTCCAATCGAATCAGTGGGAGCTGAACGTAGCAAACGTATATAGAATGCAATAACTACGTACCAAATCAGCTTCAACAGTTGTAGCAGAAGGAAAAACGTCACAATGTGGCTATAAAGCGACAGAAGCAATGAATCTGTTTTCCAACAGGGAAGAAGTCAATTACACAATTGTTGCTACATCTGAACCAAAAAACGCAAGAATCATGCAAACATTGGCTTATTAAGCTAAAGTAAGTACACTCAACAGAATATGCACGTTTAAAAATGACGTGTAAGGTGTAAAAATGTGCAAATCATTAGACTCCACACTGAATTGACACACGTCAAAAAACTGCCTGTCATATTAAGAAAAGACTATAATAGAAATTTATTATTCTCATATGTTTGTAGTGTACTTACTTTCAGCGGTATAAACTTAAAAAAAGACGTATTCTTAAGTATTTGTTGAAGACGAAGTTGTTCTTTATACCACTGAAACCGTTAAATTCGGTTGTTTTTACATTAATTTTCGTATTATGTATGTCTCTTGGAATTTTACTATTGTTTGTAACGCAAAAATAATACCAGGTATTTCATTAATTACGTACAAAAATAATTATAAACCAACATCACTACTACGGCAGCTTGCCCACCGCTAGGAGCGCTAGTGCCATAGTGTTGCTTCTGTCAGTTGGCAACAACTTTTACAGCAGTGATTGTCTCGACTGTATATGTTAGACTGTGGGTCACACCTCATAGACCTATTACGTGCAAATTAGTTAACTGACTGACTGTTGCAGGGTGGAACAAATACTGACTTAAATTTCTAAAATACAATGCTGCTTATTAGAAATACAACTGCATGACGGGTTACAAATAGCGAATCTCACTTTTTGAGTATCTTCTTCTTCCTCTGCAATAGTATGACGATGACAACAATTTGGATGTCATTTAGATGGAAGTGTAGCTTCTCCACAAGGTGCACAGTTGTTGGATTTGGTGACGCCTGATCCTGTTGCCCAATTATAAAAATTTATGGATGTGTGTATTTAGGGATCTAGGGATACTCACTGTAGCTTCACAATATATATATCCACTCATGAAATTTGTTATTAACAATCCGACCCAATTCAAAAGTAATAGCAGTGTGCATAGCTACAACACTAGGAGAAAGGATGATATTCACTATTCAAGGTTAAATCTAACTTTGCCTCAGAAAGGGGTGAATTATGCTGCCACAAAAGTCTTTGGTCACTTACCAAGTAGCATGAAAAGTCTGACAGATAGCCAACTAGTATTTAAAAAGAAATTAAAGGAATTTCTGAATGGCAACTCCTTCTACAATGTAGATGAATTTTTAGATAAAACTTTAAAAAAATCCTTAAATTATTGATTGTCAAGTATAGACAAAATTTACCAAACTGATACGTTTCACATCATTACGAAATGTCGTATATATGATCTATGTAACAAGTATTAATGTAATCTAATCTGATCTAATCTCTAATCTGTGTGTGTGTGTGTGTGTGTGTGTGTGTGTGTGTGTGTGCGTGTTTGTGAATGTGTGTCTGTCTGTGTGTCTGTGAGCTTCCACATCTCCAAAACTATTGGACCGTTTAGAAAGGTGAACAGATGGGGCATAATAGCTTTCAGATAAGTGCAGAACGACATGTTGACCATAGCTGTTTATTATTTCTCAATGCTACCGGTTTCGGTTATTTACCTTTATCAAGCGTTAGCCTGAAGTAGACAAAAAGTTATCAAAGTATTAGTCAACCATATAAAACGTTAACAAAAAAATACAGTGAGTTTCATGTGAAATGCTTACAGAGATTAGCTAATAGCTTAACATGTCGAAATACAAAAAATACAAAATTATAACACAAGTATTCGTTGTCATTGGTCTAGTTATTGATATTATCACAGTGGCTGACTGCTAAAGACTGAAGCATACAGTGATGAGTGTGAAATAAAATTATTTAAGAAACCAAAGATAAAGAACATGCTTACATTAAATTTCATTGCACAAAGATTATAGGGCATACAGTTATGCTATGTCTATAACTGTCTTTGGTCTTCATTAGGATCTATGATGTAAACAGTGTGATTGCTATGATGTGCTTACATCATTGATCTCTATACACTCTGGATGTTGAACTTCAGCTGTATTAGCGTGCCAGCCATAGATATTCATATTTAGTTTCTTGCCAAATTCAAACATGGCTGCTAAGAAGCATTTCAAGAAAAAGAGAAGAAAATATGTTTCGATTCTGCTCCCATATCAGCCTACAACATCGAATATTGAATTAAATTCCAAATGAAGAGGTAAGCAAGCAATTCTTTGTCACATAATAACTGATGAAAACTCGTTTGCCCAATTTAAACATGGCGGACGATGCGAAATCGTGTGCAAAACATTTGAATGTGCCGGCACGCTGCAATTCTATGCTCAGACATCAGAGTTATACCACAGTCTAACAAATACAGTCACGACACTTCCGCGGATTTTTGTTATACACTGCGACATCAGCGCTCCAAGCGGAGGGCAAGCTACTTTTATGAATACGATAGTGGATGAGTGCGAATAGTATCGTTTATATCGATTTTAACACATTTTTTTTTACATTAGAGAACGTATGTAGTATCATAAAATAGATAATAACTTAAAAATAGCTCCACCTTTGTCTTCCTTACGTCTCCTAAGATCACTGATAAGGTTGGAAACGGTACATTACGACACAGTTTATTTACTGTTATCTTGTAACTCACAGGGTTATACTAAATAATTTAAATTACTATTAAAATAGAAAAATGACTAGGAAACACCGAATACCCGCCCTTTGGCAGAAAGACGTGTTTTTTCTTCTGAAGAATGTTAACGTTTGTCCACTCTAATTCCAGTGAAATCGGTGAGCGTGGAACGTAGGAAACGAATGTAGAATGCAATAACGACGGTATTTAACATACCAAATCATTCACCACAACTGTCGCTGAAGGAAAACATCAGAAACGTGACAAGAAAACTGAAAAAGCAACCAAACTGTATTCAACAAAGAAGAACCCAATTCCACAATTGTTGCTACAGCTGAACCACAAACGGCAAGAATCTTCAAGACAATGTCTTCTTAAGCTAAAGTAATCACACTCAAAAGAATATGCGCTTATAATAAAGACGAGTGAAGCCTAAACATGTGCGAATCATTAGACCCCATACCACAACGATACGTGTCAAAAAACTCTTTGTCATAGTAAGAACACACCACAATAGAAATTTATGTTTCTATTATGTTTATATTCTACTTACTTTCAGTGGAATAAGCTGCAAATATACACATATTCGTAAGTATTGGTTCATGACGAAGTTCTTCGTTATACCACTGAATCAGTAAGTTCGACTGTTTTTACATTACTTTCCGTGTTATGTATGCCTCTTGATATATTACTGATGCTTGTAACACAAAAATTATATTAACTATTTCATTAATTACGCACACAAATAATTACAAACAAACATCACTCTTTGGGTGGCTTACCCACCGCTAGGAGCGCTAGTGTCGTTGCAGCTGTCAGTTGGTAACAACTTTTACAGCAGTGAGTGTCGCGACTGTATATGTTAGACTGTGGTTATACATCCAGTTTGTGTAGAGATCACTGGCTTACATCATAGATCCTAATGAAGACAAAAGACAGTTATAGACATAGCATAACTGTATGCCCTATAATCTTTGTGCAATGAAATTTAATGTAAGCATGTTCTTTATCTTTGGTTTCTTAAATAATTTTATTTCACACTCATCAATGTATGCTTCAGTCTTTAGCAGTCAGCCACTGTGATAATATCAATAACTAGACCAATGACAACGAATACTTGTGTTATAATTTTGTATTTTTTGTATTTCGACATGTTAAGCTATTAGCTAATCTCTGTAAGCATTTCACATGAAAATCACTGTATTTTTTGTTAACGTTTTATATGGTTGACTAATACTTTGATAACTTTTTGTCTACTTCAGGCTAACGCCTGATAATGGTACATAACCGAAACCGGTAGCATTGAGAAATAATAAACAGCTATGGTCAAAATGTCGTTCTGCAACTATTGGACCGATTTCAACCAAACTTGATATACATATTCCTTACTATTAGGCAAGTATCATCTACGACACGTATTTCAGGTAACATGACGTCCTAAACAATAAAATTCGCGTAAAACTGTCACATCATAGGAAAATGTTTCCTGAATTTATCACTAATGTGAACCAAATATGGTACAAACATTTTGTACAATGAGGGATTAATCGCTGTCAGGCTAAAACTGAGAAGTAATGAGGTCACAAACAGTGAAATCCATGACAATCCTCCCCACGCATGAATGACGAGACTTGATTCATCCACTATTTGAGAATGAGCACACTTAGCGCCTTTCTACAAAGTTTACACAAAATTTCAAAGCTTTACGGAACTTTGTTGTTTTTGCTGGATATCTCATCATGATGATAGGAAAAGAATTTATCACTGTTCATGCAGTAAAACTGCGCTATCCCACATGATGCTACAATTTGTTACTTCTACACTACTAATTGTATTCGCGAGACAGTTTACAGACGGTATATGAACACCTCGTGCTACGAGGTCATAAAGAATTAGGTTCACGAGAAGCCGCCCCATCACGGATGAGCTTTCGATTTATTTAATCTTCTATCAAATATATTCGCGACATATTTTGCAGACAGTATGCAAATATATCACTGAATGTACCTTCGAAATTATACCGTAGAACAACACTCGGTTTAGGATATCAAAAACAATGAAATGCATGAAAGTCCGACCCATCGCGAATAAAGTTGTGATTTATTACGTCTTTCCTACAAATTCTATTCGCAACACATGTCACAGACTGTATTCCAATATTCCACTTAACGGACCTGAAAAATTATTGCAGAACACATAGTGCAGGAGATATGTCATAAGGATTGAACTGCATTGGATAGAGCGTACAGCAGAAGACAGTGGACAGAGAAAAAAGTAGGAGAAGAATTAACATTGGAAAGGAATAAATACACAATCACAATTTTTAAAAAATAGCCTAGTCTAGAACTCACCATTCACTGCAGTGAGCAGTGACAGCATCTAGACGCTAGAGGTTTCTAAAATGCCTGCTCCTGTCCACCTGCGAACACTGAAGATGATCCACACTAGGATCGAAACTAGTAGTCTATAAATTTGAATGGTACGCTCTAGACCGCTTTTTTTATGAGCATTGACAAAGAGAGCAATGTTACTAGGTCTACTACCGTATTTCCGGAAATGAGTTAACAAGTATAGAAAAATGGACGTGTATTCGTACATTTCAACTTGTAGCTAGAACTATTCATTGCAGACCAATGACATTTATGCATGGGAGTAGCCTTGAGGCTCCCTTTGTGCACTAGGTTGGTTTGACCTCGGCGCGTGGCAATGGGTGACTGTAGCGAGCAAAAATCAACGAAATATGAAGCAATAAATACTGCTAGGAAAAGCTATAAAGTCTGTTACTTACGAGCAAAGCCGGGCACTGCAGCCTTGAATCGCATTGTGCGCTATTGTGTCATGGATGTAAGTGAATGAAAGCTTGCGGTTCGTTACTATTTCTTATAGTCACTTAGCGTCAGTAATCGTAATACTGCTAACGACCGTAAAGTTATGCTTAGCGCATCTCATACTGATCACCTGCTACGGCTTAGTTTTGACACATTTATAAATTAAATTCTTGATGACTTACAAAATTATAATACAACAATTTCTCGCTTAACTGGTTCACAATAGGAATATAGTAGGACAAGTGTTATGTCACTCGTATTTCCAGCAATTTCACAAAGAGGACACATGTGGCAATACACGCGACCAGTTTCCGTATCAAGATCTGGTAATTAGTTACGCCAAAGTCTAGCAAATACTGTCATAAATTTATTGTCGTGAAATTTGTTACCATATGACAGTTGAACGACACTAGCGCCAGCAGCGGTGAGTCAGATTTTGTTCTGTTTTTATTACGATAAGTACTTTTTTTGATACGTAACAATTTGGTATGGAGTCTAATGATTAGCACATTCTTACACTTCACACGCTTTTCTTATACACGAATATTTTTGTAAGTATAATTACTTTTGCTTCGAAAGCGGATATACCGAAAATTCTTACTGTTTTGAGGACGAGACGTAGCAGTAATTGTGGAATTGGTTTCTTCTGTGTTGGGAAAACAATTTTCCGGACACTGTCTTGAGCAGTTGAACCGACAGCCCACACGCAATGGACATATTTTAGATTTTAGGGCTACAAACAGGCCCGACCTTATTAACGAAGTCAGTGTAGAGGCAGGAGTTAATGATCATGACATCGTCATAACGTCAATGGTGACCAAAGCTAATAAAGCAATCAAGAAGGCTACGAGCGTGTTTATGTTAGGAAGAGTCGATAAGCAATTGTTAGCATAACACTTAGAAAATGAATGGAGATCGTTTAGTTCCGGCACAATCGATTTAGAGTAATTGTAGACTGAATTTAATTGATTTATAAATAAAGGTTTAGAGAAATATTTGCGTATAAAGTCAATTAAAGATGGAAAAAATCCACCATGGTGTAATAATAATATTAGAAAGCTACTGAGAAAGCAAAGGGCAAATGTTGTTGCACTCTCGGTTCAAAAAAGGACATGCAAATAAAGACAGGCAAAAGTGAGTAGAGATTCTTGCGTCTATAAAAAGATCGATGCTCGAAGCATACAATAATTACCACAGCCGTACTTTAGCGAAAGATCTTTATTAGAACCCGAACAATTCTGGTCTTATGTAAAATCGATAAGCGGGTCAGAGGCCACTATCCAGTCACTCGTTGATCATTCCGGGGCAGTAGTAGAAGAAAGCAAACGGAAAGCTGAAGTTCTAAATTTAACCTTTATGAAATCTTTCGCGCAGGAGGACCTAAAAAACTATCATCATTTGATCAACGCACTACCTCCCAAATTGAGGACATAGTAATAGGTATTTCCGGTGTAGAGAAGCAGCTGCGGCATTGGCCAACACCACCTAGTTTTCCGATTCAAAGTGCTGGTAAAAAGTGGGTCGGTTTTTCGCACTCTCTATGGTGTGTTCTATGTAACGAATAGTGAAATTACGTTCTGTTTGGCCTTATTACATAAATTACAAGAGATTTTGTATATACCAGGATTTAGAAATTTAGAATGTTTGTCGTGTTTGTGACGATTTTGCCTCCGATGGCGTGTCTATTTTTGTTTGAAGAAGTGGATAGTATTTTTTAATTTTTTTCATTTTATTTGTGATTTGCCCTAGATGTGTGTACTGATGTACATTAATTTTTTTCTTTGAGGTGTTTCTCTTTGTAATTAATTCGTCGCTGGAAGAATATCAGTAAAAGAACACCACATAAAAAACAAATAAGTGAGTTAAAGCAGAGTACAGCCTCTGAATACCGTATGTACTGCAACACAAATGATTGAAATTTTGTAAATTTTATTTGTTTAATACTTGGCTACGTATTGTTAATGGAAAATATTTTTTGCAGGAAGACATCTGACGACGGCAGTTTTGCCGAAAGATATATTTAGTGCCGGCCGCGGTGGCCGAGGGGACTGAGGCGCTTCAGTCACGGTCTGCACGGCCACTAGGGTCGGGGGTTCGAATCCCCCCTCGGGCATGGATATTTGTGCCGTCCTTAGTATTAGTTAGTTCATAAGTAGTTTGTAAGTTTAGGTACTGATAACCCCTTAGTTAAGTCCCATAAGCTATACGAACATTCTAACATTTGATATATTTAGTGAATAAAAAATATATTACAGTGTTGTGGTTCAACCGATTATAATTAGATCAATCTACGATACCTCTAACACTGTGGGCACAAGGTATAACAAGACTGAAACTGGCGCTAGTACGAGGGTTGGAACTTAAACAGTGGGAACTCTTTATTCGCAACCGACACAAAAGTGTTATATGTTTGCACCTGTTACTGTCCTTCACAGTACTTACTAGCGTTGTGTAGAACCCGTTGCCAGCGATGTGGAAGTCGTAGTATACCGTTAACAGAGCCTGCTCTGTTGACTGTTGATGGTGCGAATTAATTCTGTCGATTTTATGGAACAGTTCTGAAGCAAATGACACGAAGTTGTTCCTTTATATTTGGAATCAAACGAAACTCATAAGGTCGTAAGTCAGTAAGGTGAATGGTACACTACTTCCCTCACCCACCGACCGAACATAGCATACACAGCTTGCACTGTATGCGCCCGCGCGTTGTCGTGCAAAATGACGGGTGGGTTGCGCAGGAAGTGTTGCCGCTTCTTTCAAAAATGTTCAAATGTTTGTTAAGCTTATGGGACTTAACTACGGGGTCATCAGTCCCTAAACTTACAAACTACTTATCAACTACTTACGAACTAGGACGGCACAAATATCCATGCCCGAGGGGGGATTCGAACCCCCGACCGTAGTGGCCGTGCTGACCGTGACTGGAGCGCCTCAGTCACCTCGGCCACCGCGGCCGGCCCGCTTCTTTCGCAGAGCTGTCGCAGGTGATACTCCAAACCCGAACAGTAATACTGTGCCTTGACTGTCTGCCGAGGAGGAACATAATGCGTTAGGATAACACCATCACAGTCGTACACCAGTATCAAAATAACTTTTACCATACTGCGGCTCTGTCGCACTTTCGACATTCGCAGTGACCCATAACGACGCCATTCGTTGGACTGGCCTTTCAGTTTTGGCTCGTACGACGTGGTCCACATCTCATGAAGTGTTACGATAGGGCGTAGGAAAGCCTCTCTTTCACGCTTGTAGCCCGCAGCGCTGTAACGCATCCAGTTCTGCATTTCCGTCACTTTATGCGGAACCTATCGTGGTGCAATTTTTCGCATGGCCAGGCGTTCCTTCAGGATGCGAAGCACAGTCTTATGTGCTAATCCGGTTTCGTGGACGAGCTCACGAATCGTCTAGCGTAAATCACTGTCCACTAACGCGATAACAGTATGCAGTCCTTCTTCAGAGACGATTTTTTTTTTTTTTTTTTTTTTTTTTTTTTTTTTTAGTGTATAGCTTATGGGACTTAAATACGGGGTCATCAGTCCCTAAAATTACAAACTACTTATGATCTAGCTAATACTAAGGACGGCACAAATATCCATGCCCGAGGGGGGATTCGAACCCCTGACCGTAGTGGCCATGCAGACCGTGACTGGAGCGCCTCAGTCCTCTCGGCTACCGCGGCCGGCTCAGAGACGATGATGATGATGATGATTGGTTATTTCGGGCGCTAAACATTTAGGTTATCAGTGCCTTACTTGATACAATCAAATGAATGGGAAGTAGACTATGAAACGGGAACACAGAAATTTACAACCTAAGGTCGTAATAATGATGAGAGCTACTCTAACAAGAGATAGAACAAGTCAGAGTAAAATGTGGTAAGGACATAGTTAAAAGGTATGCAGATGGGTGTGGCTTGCTGACTACTTAAAAATAAAGGGTGACCGAGCCACTCTGCCACATATGCTCAGTGACCGGCGGCCAGTGTACACGTGGACAGCAGCTGCTCTACATTGTAAGATAACCGGCTTCTTAATAGAAGCGACTTATTTTCATTTCGTGTGTGCTTTCTTTTACAGTTCTTAAATCTTTAGTGTGCTCGCGTGTTTATCTACTAAGAATCGCGTTTAGCTGTCAGTTCAGGTGTTATTTTGATTTATTAGCTCGCGTATATATTTTTCAGATTCGCCGTTAATAAACAGTTTAGTGTTAGATCCATATTTTTCGAAGCTCACTGTTTATCAAACTTCTGTGTCCTCAGACGTACTTACTTGGAAAAAAACGAAGGTTTTTAGAATGGCTAGGAACTGTGACTGCAGCGAACGGATGGAGGCAGAGTTGGTGACTCTTCGCTCGCAGCTTCAGGCGACGTTGGCTTCGCTGGCAACGCTTGAGACTGCGGTGGGTGGGCGCCGCTGTTGTGGGCCGCTCGCGGGGGTGTAGCAGACGCCCTGTGCGTCTGTTGTGCCCTCCGATCTGCCTGCGGCTGTGGCCAGCTCGCTCACTGCCCGCGAGGAGGTAGCCCCCCAATCCGTGGTGGATTGGGAGGTCTCCTCAGCGCATGTCAGGCGGCGTAAGACTTACCGGGGGACCGAAGTGGAGGCCTCCCCGGTTAGTCTTTCCAACAGATTCGAGGCGCTGTCTGTGGCAGAGGATGTTCCTGACGCAGATGGTGTCGCTTGTCCTGTACTCGCCCCGCTGCCTTCAAGATCCCGGCACTCACAGAGGGTGGGTTTGTTGGTAGTTGGGAGCTCCAACGTTAGGCGGGTGATGGAGCTCCTTAGGAAAATGTGCACTTCGTGTGCATACCGGGGGGAGTCATTCCAGATGTGGAACGGTCCTTCCAGATGCCATGAAGAGCACAGGGTGCAGCAAGCTGCAGGTGGTGGCTCATGTCGGAACCAATAATGTGTGTCGCTTTGGATCGGAAGAGATCCTTTCTGGTTTTGAGCGGCTATCAGAAGTGGTAAAGACTGCCATTCTTGCTTGCAAGATGAAAGCGGAGCTCTCCATCTGCAGCATTGTCGACAGGACTGACTGCGGACCTTTGGTTCAGAGCCGAGTGGAGGGTCTGAATCAGAGGCTCAGACGGTTCTGCGACCGTGTTGGCTGCAGATTCCTCGACTTGCGTCAAAGTAGTGGTGGGTTTTCGGGTTCCGCTAAATAGGTCAGGAGTCCACTATACTCAGGAAGCGGCTACACGGGTAGCGGGGGCTGTGTGGCGTGGACTGGGCGGTTTTTTAGGTTAGAGGGCCTCGGGAATACACAAAATGGGTATCAGTATCAAAGGGGGCAGGTCAGACACAGGAAGAAATCAAATCTAGAAACCATTGGTATAACAGTTGTAAATTGTCGTAACTGTATTGGGAAAGTTCCAGAGCTCCAAGCGCTGGTAGAAAGTACTGAGGCACAAATAGTTATAGGTTCTGAAAGCTGTCTGACGCCTGAGATAAGTTCGGGCGAAAATTTTTCAAAGGGCCAAATGGTCTTCAGAAAGGATAAAATAAATAAAAAAGGGGGTGGCGTGTTTATTGCTGGTACTAAAGGTTTATCCTGCAGCGAAATTGAGACAGATACTTCCTGTGAGTTGGTCTGGGTAGAGGTTATTCCTGACAACCGAAGTAAATTAATAATTGGATCTTTTTATCGGCCCCCTGACTCAGACGATGCGGTTGCCGAAATGTTCAAAGAAAGATTGAATCACATTTCAAATAGGTATCCGAAGCATACTGTTATAATCGGTGGCGACTTTAATTTACCCTCGATATGTTGGCATAATTACGTATTCAAAACCGGCGGCAAATATAAAACATCGTCCGAACTAGTTCTGAATGCTTTTTCTGAAAACTACTTCGAACAGTTAGTCCATAAACCCACTAGAATAGAAAGTGGTTGCGAAAATACCCTCGATCTCCTAGCAACAAATAATCCTGAGCTAGTAAAGAGCATCAAAACAGATACAGGGATTAGCGAGCATCGAGTTGTAGTAGCGAGACTGAATGTCGAAATGCCGAAATGCACCAAAAATAAACGAAAAATATATCTATTCAATAAAGCAGATAAAAATTCGCTTCACGCTTTCCTGAGTGATAGTCTCCAGTCTTTCAAAACTAAAAATGCGAGTGTAGATCAGTTGTGGCTTACTTTCAAAGACATAATATCAGTAACAATCGAGAGATTTATACCAAACAAATTAATAACAGAGTGGGCTGACCCCCCGTGGTACACAAAACAGGTCAGATCACTGTTGCAGAAACAAAGAAAAACGCATGCAAAATTAAAAAAGTCATGGAATCCACAAGACTGGCATTCCTTTATTGAAACTCGCAACCTAGCGCGGACTTCAATGCGAGAAGCCTATAGTAGTTACCACAACCAGATCCTGTCTCGTAATCTTGCAGAAAATCGAAAGAAATTCTGGTCATATGTGAAGTACACTAGCGGCAAAACACAAACAATACCTTCACTACGCGATAGCAATGGTAATACTACCGATGACAGTACTGCTAAGGCAGAATTACTAAACACAGCTTTCATAAATTCTTTCACCAAAGAAGACGAAGTGAACACTTCAGTATTCAACCCAAGAACAGCTGCCAGCATGCGAAACTTAGAAGTAGATGTTCCTGGAGTAGTAAAACAACTTAAGTCACTAAACAAAAATAAATCTTCCGGGCCAGATTGTATACCAACTAGATTCCTCTCAGAGTATGCTGATGCAATAGCTGCGTACTTAACTATAATTTACAACCGATCACTCAGCGAAAGATCCGTACCCAAAGACTGGAAAGTTGCCCAAGTTACTCCAATATTCAAGAAAGGCAATAGGAGTGATCCCCAAAATTACAGGCCTATCTCATTGACGTCGATTTGCAGTAGGATTTTGGAACATATACTTTGTTCGAATATTATGAACTACCTCGAAGAGAAAGACCTATTAACCAGTAGTCAACACGGATTCAGAAAGTATCACTCTTGCGAAACACAGCTTGCCCTTTATCCACATGAAGTGTTAAGTGCCATCGACAAGGGATCTCAATTCGATTCCATATTTCTGGATTTCAGGAAGGCTTTTGACACTGTACCCCACAAGCGGCTTCTTATGAAATTGCGTGCTTATGGAATATCTCCCCAATTGTGCGATTGGATTCACGATTTCCTATCAGAAAGGACACAGTTCGTTGTAATTGCCGGTAAGTCATCGAGTAAAACAGAAGTGATATCTGGCGTTCCACAGGGAAGCGTTATAGGTCCCCTACTCTTCCTCGTGTTTATAAACGATTTAGTAGACAATCTGAATAGCTCCCTTAGACTGTTCGCGGATGATGCTGTCGTTTACCGGTTAGTGAAGTCAACAGAGGATCAAAAGCAACTGCAAAGCGATTTAGACAAAATTTCTGCATGGTGCGAAAATTGGCAGTTGACACTAAATAAAGAAAAGTGTGAAGTAATACACATGACCACTAAAAGAAATCCGCTGAACTTCAATTACGCGATAAATCAGTCAAACCTTAAGGTCGTAGATTCTACCAAATACCTAGGAGTTACAATTACGAACAACTTTGACTGGAGAGAACACAAAGAAAATATTGTGGGGGAAGGCGAACCAAAGGTTACGTTTCATCGGCAGAACGCTTCGAAGATGCACCAGCTCCTCCAAATAGACTGCCTACATCACACTTGTGCGTCCTCTCCTGGAGTACTGTTGCCACTTGTGGGACCCTCACCAGGTGGGACTGACGAAAGACATTGAGAAGGTTCGGAGAAGGGCAGCTCGTTTTGTTTTATCACGTTACGGGGGGGGGGGGGGGAAAGCGTCACGGAAATGTTGCACGAATTGGGGTGGAAATCATTAAAAGTAAGACGTTATTAATTACGGCGTGATCTGTTTGCGAAGTTTCAATCACCGACTTTTAGTTCTGAATGTGAAAATATTTTGCTAGCACCCATCTACTTAGGGAGACATGACCATCCCAGTTAAATAAGAGTAATCAGATCGAAAACGGAACGATTTAGGTGTTTTTTCTTCCCGCGCGCTATTAGAGAATGGAACGGTAGAGAAAAGTTATGAAAGTGGTTAATGAACCCTCTGCCAGGCACTTGAATGTGATTTGCAGAGTATCTATGTATACGTAGATGTAGATATTGAAATCTCACATCCAATGTTTTGGAAAGAAGTCCAGTCATAGTACAAAATATTAAAACACGTTCTACAGATGCCTCATCGTCAATTAAAATACAATGTAGGTCCTGTGATAGACCGACATTTGTCCTCATTCCGTCAAATAAAACACACTCTGTTAAAATGAGCCTAATCGACATTTGTGTTCCACATCTGTCACATACTGGTGGTTCCTCACGGCGTAAGAGGAAACCATGGGTTAGTAGGCAGCGTGCTATTCGAAAACGAGTCAGGGCTGCCTCATGAGCTCGTCGGCGGCGGACGAAGGTATGCCACGGACGCACAGTAGATTTTATGAAGCGTATTTTGTTATTGACCACTTCCAGCCACTGAGCCTCCCAACAAACAATGGTTTCCCGTGTCACATATGTCGTGACGGCTTTCAAGGGAACAGAACAGTGTACAGAAGGTGGAAGGGAGCAGGCCTCCTTGGCAGCCCTATCAGCCAACTCGTTCCAGTGGATTCTGTCCCTTTTCAGTGACAGAATCGCATTCTGAACTTCTTGTACCATCCGATCAGAAGGGTACATTTGATCAACAGCAAGAAGAGCACTTTGGGAATCTATGTAGACGAAGAATTTCATATCGCAATGTCGTTTAATCTGCTCCAGTGCCCTCAGGACAGCGAACAGTTCTGCATAATAAAGAGAAAACTTTTCTGGGAGCCCTATCCGAAGGACAACTTCAGGGAACACAAGAGAGCAGCCAATACGGTTATCTTGCTTGGGTCCATCGGTACAAATCTTAATAAAATTGGGATGGTTGTTTAAAATCTCAAGAAATCTGGTTTTATAAAAATGGTTTGAGGTAGAAGTCTTCTTAAAAGGAGGCAGATCTAAAAGCATTCTGGGCGTTTTAAGTAGCCAAGGGGTTCTTTTACTCTACCCCTGGCGTTGTACCTTAATGGCCTGCACTTGTAGTAACTCAAGGCTTTTCATTGCTCTAACCCCATATGGTTGCTTACGGACGGTTACGTAACAGACGGTCCAAATGATGCTGTGCTGCACTGAAGGACGCTAGTGGATTAGTAACAGCCATAAACCGACGAGAAGATAGCGGCGAATAGAAAGTGGAGGCTCGCCAGCCTCTGCACACAGGCTAACAACTGGACTCGTGCGGTAAGCACCTGTAGGCAGCCTGATATCTTCACGATGAATTGCGTCCGGCATTTTCAGGTAGGATGGCCTCGCCGATCCGTAAACCTTGCATCCATATTCGAGGTGGGGTCGCACAAATGCGTTATAAAGCTGGAGCATCCGTGCCCTGTCGGCTCCCCAGGACGTATGACTAACACATTTAAGAGGGTTTAAAGCCTTCAGGTATCTTACTTTTAATTCTTTAAGATGTGGTAGCCAAGTTAGTCTTTCATGGAAGGTGAGGCCGAGGTGTTTCACTTTGTTCTTGAAGGTAGAACAGTGGCCCCTAGTTTTAAAACATGTACATCAAAAAGAGAACGGGAGCGATTAAATTTACACAGACAGGTTTTTTCCAAAGTATACTTAAAACCAGTTAGTTGTGTTACACCATTCCTCCAACCGCCTGATCGTCAAATGCAATTGACGCGCAGCCTCTGCAACGGAGGAGGACGCACAGAAGATGGAGAAGTCGTCCACAAACAAGGAACACTTTAGAGGCAGTCAAGACACTCACAACCTTGTATCTAAAATACCTGTCAGAGAGGAAAGATCGAATAAAAGTGGGCAAACGTCCACGAAAACCCCATTCGTAAATCTGCTGTACAACAAGGCGCCTTTTGAAATTCAAGGAAAATACCGATCAGGTGTTGCTTCCGTAAGAAAGCTTGTTGGATCACACTTTCAAGCAGGGTGAGATTATCCAGTGTAGAGTGGTTCCTCCTGAACCCACATTGAGAGCGGCTAAGCAAGGATCTCCTTTCAAGGACCCATACTAAGCGCCGGTTGACCAAACGCTCCAATCGTCTTTCCAATGCAGCTCCTTAAGCTAATGCTCCGATAACTACCTGGGTCGACGCGATCTTTCCCCGGTTTTAAAATTGGAATTAAAATCGATTAGCCGCGGTGGAGTAGCCGAGCGGTCTAACGCGCCTCGCTGCGGACCGCGCGGTTGCTCGCTGTCGGAGGTTCGAGTCCTCCCTGGCGCATGGGTGTGTGTGTGTGTTGTCCTTAGGTTAGTTTACCTTAGTTGAAGTAGTTTGTAAGCTACGGACTGATGACCACGCAGTTTGGTCCGATAGATTTGAACATTTAAAATCGATTACTTCCAAGAACTTGGAAAGTTTCTCGTTATCCAGATTTCAATAAAAAGACGTAGGAGGACCTCCTTTGACTGGAGAGGCAACTGTTTCAACATACTGTACGGTATCTCGGCATAGCCAGGTACAGAATTGCGAGCTACTGACAATGCGGACTTCAGGCCCTACATTGAGAAAGGTTGCTTGTATTCCGCAACATTGAATGAACGGAGGTCAAAGCCAACCCTCTCCTGTATCACCTGATATTGACGGAATGCTGCATCCCGGCGAGAATTAGATGTAATAGCTGCGTAAGATTCTGCCATAACTTGGGCAATGTCTCTGGGCAATGTTAAAAGACATCCGTACTCTCGTACAGCTGCTTTTGGCGATCGGGAGTTCCGCCCCAAGATCCTCCTAATGGCTTCCCATACTTTACCTCCAGGCGTGGATCCACTGATGGAGTTCAGGAACTCTTGCCAAGACCTCTGCTTTCTCTCCTTAATAATTCTCCTAGTACTTGCACTCGCCACTCGAAAATCGGCCAATTTCGCATAAATAGGGCACCTATGGAATCTCCGCAATCATGCTCTTCTGTCCGTGATATACGAACAGCAACTGCTTGTAGCGTAGTGGTTAAGGGCACAGGTGAGGAGTGAAAAGTGTCCCTGACGAACACTGCCACACCATCTTGTGCCCTATCACCAGTAAGGTCGTCTTTCCTGTGGAGTTTATAGCCTCTCAGTACAGGTGTGTCAATCTGTTTAAAGTGTGTCTCTTGAAGGAACACACAGAAAGGCCTATCGTTTACAAGAAGCTGCAGTTCCTCCAAACGAGTCTTGAGTCCAGCCAAATTCCACTGCAGTATGAGAGCCATGTCAGCTGCGTGGGTCTACCTTTCCTTTAACCTTGAGGCGGTAGTTGGCAGATGGACTGCTTAGTTCCGGCGATGAAGCATCGAACTCCATAATAAAATCGTCCTCATCAGTCAATGCAGCCATAAGAACATCTGATGACGCCCCCGAAAGAGTTTCAATCCGACGTTGAGACGTTTTCCTCGACTTTTTCTTTTTATATAATGAGGAAGGGGGGCTTGGGGAGCACTCTCTTTTGGCGGTTCACTCTGCTTTTGAGAGGCACTTCGGTTTTGGGGTGCCTTATCAAAGATATCCTGAAGTTTTTTGTACTATGAAATTGTCTGCAGTAAGAGAGTCTGCCATTTTCGGTTGGGCAAAAGGCATGGAAGTTTCAGTTGCCTTACATGTGCACTGACATGTGCAAGTATTGGTACTCACACTGACAGCTGCAGTTTGTGTCGAGGCATCTACTGTGGTCACCGGTTTGTGTAGAGCAGCAGCGAAGGGAGTAGGAAACCCAAGGGGGTGCATGGCCATAAATATCTTTTAAATTTCCCGCAAGACCTGCTAAATCCTTATTGATGTAAAAGGGCGAAATCTTCTCGAAAGAACCTTCTTTACTTTTGATGATAATAAACACATTCTGGCTAGCAACCTGTGTTCTGTCACTTTAGACAAAACTTTTTTCACTACTAAACAGGTCTGGCGGACTGGCCACCCGAGATCTCTTTTTTAATTGGGTGTTGGTACCCGCCAGTGGTACACTCATACCACTAATAGGTGAAAAATTTCTCCATAGGTCCATATCGATCCCACAAGCAGCTAGTCCACCTAGACACAGCTCCACATGCTTAGGTAAGCCTTATACAACTGAAAGCGGCAGTATCCGCAGAGGTTGCTCGCTAGCGACTGTTCCTCTTTGAACAGCCATGCATCACAGCAGCACGTAGCACACCTAGGGATTGAAGGTTTTTTTTTATAGAGGTATGTACCATCCTCGCGACCCGGGTAGTCAAGCCAAAGATCACCATTCCCTGGTACACACAACGTTCCACCGTCGCGCCACAAGGTGGTCGGTGAAGCGTGCCCAGAGGTTACGGTGTCTAGAGGACTGGCTGCCAAGGCAGCAAATTAATGCCGAGCCCCTGAGGGGTTCTTCAGAGACGCTAGGACGGTCTGCATCTCTGCCGCAGTTTGGCAACATTCGTTGAAAGCTTTTACCCAACATGCCATTGTTCACTATGGCAAAACCGATTACCAGCACGCCTCTCGAAGACCTTGATGACACTGTCGTGCTGTACGACCTCTGGTACATTCAATCTTGATCCAACTCCGTTGTTCCGTTTCGAGAACATGATGACACCGTTACGTTAGACCGCTCTCACAAATGATTTTGTTTCCCTCGATTGTGCACATGCCGGTGACGTGGGATGGGTGAGTCCATTTGCTCCGGATTAAGGTAGTATGTCAACAATGTGTTCTATCAGCGACAATAGTACGAGGGTCACTCCAAAAGAAATGCACACTATTTCTTTTTTAAATACAGTTTTTATTCTGCATATTTGAAGTTTCACAGTGTGTAGATACATCCTTCCCACTTGTTTTCAAACTTAGTTCAACCTGTTCCCGTGAGCGGGGCCGTCACAGCATGTCTTCAAGATGGCTGCCACACTTAACGTTCGTCAGAAGCAACGTGCTGTCATTGTTTCTGTGCTGTGAAAACTAGACGATGGGAAATGTCTACAAGAGGTTGACAAAGGTGTATGGAGATGCTGCTGTCGATCGCAGTACAGTTAGTCAGTAGGCAAGCAGGTTATGTGATGAAAGCGGGCACGGCAATATTGAGGATTGTACTCGCAGCAGGTATACAGGCGTTGGTTCCAAGATGGCGTATGGCAGTTGAGAGGGATTGGGAGTATGCGGAGAAATGAAAATATTGTTCCTAGAGGATGTATCTACATACTGTAAAACATTCAAACATGTGTTTAAAAAAATTGTGTACATTTCTTTTGGAGCGACCCTCGTAGATTCCATTGCTTACCGTTAGAGGCTCCACAGCAGTGTTGTCACTATTTAAGTTCCAACTCTCGTATTAACATAAAGTGTCCTGCAGTATAGTATTTACTGTGGCTTTTAGAATTTATACATAGGTTTACTTTAAATGAAAACATTTTGGTAATGCTTTACTGTGACTGTTGTTTGAAACTGATTGAAGCACAGGGTGTTACTATTACCAGTCACTTAGTTTATTGTATTCACAACGCGTTTCGAGGGTTTAAATCCCCATCATCAGGTGGAATGACATTAAGCAGACTACAAATAGGTTTGTCCACAAGAAAAAATACAAAACACCATATCACAATGTAACTTTTACAACTGTTCAAATAAAGTTAAATGTAAACAATTAAAATATCATACCTCCAGTGGCCACAGGTCGCTTGTATTGTCATAACCTCACTTACATGTAACAAATCACAACCACCATTTTTGTTTATTTCTGACAGGAGCAAGGAACTTAAACTAAAGACATGATGTGCCAAAGATGTCTCTAACACTATGCTTTTAAATGATGATAAAACTGAGGACAAGTATACATTGCACACAATAAATGATTGTATACACACAATTTGGGATTAATATAGGATTAAAATTTTATACAGAGTTTGACATTCACTGACTAAGAGTTTTAAAATATACATATATAAAATAATGTGTAGACGATAAACAAATTTGTAAACAACCCTCCCCCACACACACATACATAAGTCTTGTCAGCCCATAAAGTCTATATATGTTTAAAACTGTATGTATATATATCTCAATTCATAATGTGTACTGTATATTTGACATCATCTCATAAGCATTTAAAGCATAACCGTTTATCGTCTACACAATATTAAAACTCTTACTGAATTAATACAATCTCTATATAAAATGTTAATCCTATATTAAGCCCAAGTTGCGTGTATGTATACATTAATTTATTGTGTGCATTGTATACTTGTCTTCATTTTTATCATCATTTAAAGCATAGCGTTAGAGTCATCTTTGGCACATCATGTCTTTAGTGTGAGGTCTTTGCTCCTGTTAGAAGTAAACAAAAATGGTGGTTGTGATTTGTTACATGTAAGTGAGGTTATGACCATAAAAGCGACCTGTGGCCACTGGAGGTATGATATTTTTATTGTTTACATTCAACTTTATTTGAACAGTTGTAAAAGTTACATTCTAATGTCGTGTTTTGTATTGGCCCACTTTAGGTTACGGTAGTAACACTAAAAGTGGGCCTTTGCGATCGTCTTTTGACAGCTCGAAATTTAAATGAAAATAACGGCTTAACTATACATCTGACACAAAAATGGAATAACCGAATTTATAGAGGAGAAAATTCTCTACAACTTTGCTCTCTTATCTTTTTTTCATATCTCGTAGAGTTTCAAGGATATTTGCAAAAATAACGGCGATTTTGGGATGTATGTCTGTCTGTCCGTCTGTCTGTCTGTCCGTAACGTGTTCCCACATTTTAAGACGAACCGTTCAACCGATCAGCACCAAATTTTACAGACATGATTGTAGGCCGCCCCAGAACCTCCCTTTTTCAAATTTTACGGACAAAAATACTGTAGTAAAACCAAAAAAATCAGTTTGTAATATAATTGTAATTGTAAACGAACCGTTCATCTGACACGAAAATTGAGTAACCTAATTGGTAGAGGAGAAAATTCTCTACACCTTAGCCCCCTTATGTTTTCTTCATATCTCGCATCGTTTAAGACATATTTGCAAAAATAACGGAGATTTGACACCCTCCATTGAATTAACGAAAACCAGCCATTCGGAGATGTCACGTGACATTCCTCGCGTATTTGATGATTTTCTTATTGTAACTTACACGTTGTCATGTCAAAGCAACGGCACTCTGAGGAATTAACAAAAACACATCGTTCTTCGTACGATAAATGATAATGTAATGTCTACAAATGCCATATTAACATCAGTTAACAACGGCCATCAATAGTATGAGATTAAAGAACTCCTGTTATGATTTATAGCCGTAACGTGGTGGGCAAGGTGCTGAACTGTGACGCGGAGGTTCGAGTCCTCCCTGGGGCATGGGTGTGTGTGTTTGTCCTTAGGTTAGTTTACCTAGGTTTAAGTAGTTTGTAAGCTACGGACTGATGACCACGCAGTTTGGTCCGATAGAATTACAAACATTTGAACAATTTTTGTGACGTGGAAGGTCGGTGGATCGAAACCTGCTACTACCTAAATTTTTTTTCCTAAATGGGTTTCAGACACTCTTATTAATTTATTTATTATTATTTTGGCCCAAAATGTTTGCAAAAACTTATAAAACTACAAATCTAAAGTGGGCCGTAAAACACGTCAGTGCGATTTTTTCTCTTGTAGACAGTGCAACAGGTCAAACCTATTTGTATTCTGCTTAATGTCATTCCACCTGATGATGGGGGCTTAAACACTCGAAACGCGTTGTGAATACAATAAACTAAATGACTGGTAACAGTAACACCCTTTGTTTCAATCAGTTATACGTAGGTGTTGATGCAGACACCTTTGTCAGAGTGACTTGTGTGTCCGATCCCGATACGCCGTCGCGACAACTCGTGCAGGCCACGCGAGGGCACGGGTTCAGAGAGAGACGACGGCGGGGGTCCTTCCGAGAGCGGCTACCAAACAGCCGGCCCGTTGTAAAACCGGGTTGCAGTTTCGCAGAAGGACCGTTTAGCGCCGCGCAGCGCCACACATGCTTTGCCGGGAAATTCGACAGCTGCTGCTTCCATTACCTGCAGCTAATGGCGGAACGCAATACGAAGAAATGCATCAAGAAAAAAAAAGTCAGAGTTAGCTGAGCTATGCCAGCAAATTGTGTGGAACCTGACTGTAAACGACTCTCTAAACTATTACCTTTTTGTCCAGAACAGACGATTTTTTATTGAGGTAACTAATCCTAATACAGAATGAAACTTTCACTCTGCAGCGGAGTGTGTGCTGATATGAAACTTACTGGCAGATTAAAATTGTGTGCCGGAACCGGGTCTCGAACCTGGGACCTTTGTCTTGGGCGGGCAAGTGCTCTACCGATTGAAATATCCCGACACGACTCAGAATCCCGCCTCACAACTTTACTGCCGTCAGTACCTCGCCTCCTACGTACTAAACTTCACAGAAGCTCTCCTGCGAATCTTGCAAGACTAGCACTCCTGGAAGAAAGGATATGGTGGAGACATGTCTTAGCCACAGCCTAAGGGATGTTTCCAGAAGAAACTTTCGCTCTGCAGCGGAGTTTGCGGTGGTATTAGACTTCCTGGTAGATTAAAATTGTGTGCCGGAACAGGGATTCGAAGCTGGGACCTTTGCCTTTCGTGAGAAACGCTCTACCACTGAGCTATCCCGACACGACTCACGATGCTGCCCCACAACCTTACTTCCGCCACTATCTCGCCTCCTAATTTCCAGATTTCACAGAAGCATGCGAACCATGCAAGACTAGCACTCCTGGAAGAAAGCATTCTGGAAACAATTCTGGAATCATCCCTTAGGCGGTGGCTAAGCTATGTCTCCAACATAGCTAGTCTTGCAAGGTTCGCAGGTGAGCCTCTCTGAAGTTTGGAAAGTAAGACGCGAGGTACTGACGGAAGTAAAGTTGTGAGGCGACATCGTAAGTTGTGTCGAGATAGCTCAGTCGGTAGAGTGCTTGCCCACGAAAGGCAAAGGTCCCAGATTCTAGTCCCGGTTCCGGCACACAATTTTAATCTGCCAGGAAGTTTCAATCCTAATTCACTTTGAAACATTTTCTATGCAGCAATCTAGGAGCCCACTTGGTCAGTGTGTCAAATATTTTACAATCTGAGATCCTTCATTTCCCTCACACACTGCCCCAGAAGTTACCAGCGTAGCCATGCGGGAAGATCCGAGCGGTTCTAGACGTCTTATCAGGTACTGCGAGTCTCTCCCGCGAGAGGTTCAATTCCTTCCTCATACGTGGTTGTATCTTAGTTTAGGTACTTTATCAAATCATAAATCAATGTACAGAGACATATTTGTCTCAATATACAGTATATCAAATACATATATGTAGCCTTTCTCCAAAGTTATTCAATGTGTAGATTGAGCAAGGTGTGAAGGAAAGCAAAGAGAAATTTGGAGAAGGAATTAAAGTTCAGGGTCAAGAAATAAAAAAAAAAAAAAAAAAAAAAAAAAAAAAAAAAAAAAAATGCGTTTTGTTGATGAAATTGTTATTATGTCAGAGACAGCAAAGGACCTGGAAGAGTAGTTGAACGGAATGGACAGTGTGTTGAAAGGAAAGTATAAGATGAACATTAACAAGAGCAAAACAAGGGTAATGGAATGCATTCTTAGAAAATCATGCGATTCTGAAGGAAATAGATTAGTAACGAAACAGTGAAGGTGGTAGATGAGTTTTGTTACTTGGACTGCAAAATAACATATGATGGTCGCAGTATAGAGGATAGAACAAGCAGAATGGCAATGGGAAGAAAAGTGTTTCTGAAAAAGAGAAATATGCAAACATCGAATATTAATCTAAGTGTAAGGAAGTCTTTTCTGAAGGCACTTGTGTGGAGTGTTGCCTTGTACGGAAGTGAAACTTAGATGATAAACAGTGTAGACAGGAAGAGAATAGAGGCTTTTGAAATGTGGTTGTGCACAAGAATGGTGATTATTAGGTGGGAAGATCGTGAAACTATGGAAAGGTACTGAACATAATTTGTGACTAATTAGCAAACTACGGCCATTTCTATCACAAATTTTGAGACTCCAAAAATTCCCGCTCGTAAAATTAGGCAAGAAGCAAGGTTTTACAGTATAACTAAAGAAAAAATTACGAAAATTGTTAATTTGTCATTCTATCAGACAAAAAAACATGCTTTTATCATTTGTTATCATTAAGTTTAATTTTCTCTTATGGTTCCCTCTATCAGGAATTAGCTGACGTTGTTGTTATGGTCTTCAGTCCGGAGACTGATTTGATGCAGCTCTCCACCCTACTCTATCCTGAGCAAGCCTTTTCATCTCCTCATAAGTACGGCAACCCACATCCATTTGAATCTGCTTACTATATGCTTCTCTCGGTCTTCTTCTGCGATTTTTACCCCACACACTTCCCTTCAATGCTAAATTTACGATTCCTCGATGTCTAAGAATGTGTCCTACCAAGCGATCCCTTCTTTTAGTCAAGGTATACTAAAAATTCCTTTTCTTCCCAATTCTGATCAGTACCTCCTCATCAGTTACGCGATCCATCCATCTCATCTTCAGCATTCTTCTGTAGCACCCCATTTCAAAAGCTTCTATTCTCTTCCGCTCCATACTGTTTATCGTCCATGTTTCACTCCCGTACAAGGCAACACTCCACACAAATGCCTTCAGATAAGACTTCCTTACACTTGAATTAATATTCGATGTTAGCAAATTTCTCTTTCTCAAAAATGCTTTACTTCCCATTGTCATTCTGCATTTTATATCCTATGTACTGCGGCTGTCATATGTTATTTTACTGCCCAAGTAACAAAATCTATCTACCACCTTCATTGTTTCGCTACCTAATCTAATACCTTCAGCATCGCCTGATTTTATAAGACTGCATTCCATTATCTTTGTTTTGCTCTTGTTAATGTTCATTTTATACGCTCTCTTCAACACATTGGCCATTCCATTCAACTGCTCTTCCAGGTCCTTTGCTGTCTCTGACAGAATTACAATGTCATCAGCAAAGCGCAAAGTTTCTATTTCTTCACCCTGAACTTCAATCGCTATTCTAAATTTTTCCTAACTTACATTCACCGCCTGCTCGATGTACAAATTGAATAACATCGGAGAAAGGCTACAACTCTGTCTTACTTCCTTCCCAACTAATGCTTCTCTTTCGTGCCTTTCGAGTCTAATAACTGCGGTCTGGCTTTTGTACAAGTTGTAAATAACTCTCCTTTCCCTGTATTTTACCCCTGTTGTCTTCAGAATTTGAAAGAGTGCATTCCAATCAACATTGTCAAAAGCTTTCTCCAAATCTACAAAAGCTAAAAATGTAGGTTTTCCTTTCCTTAATCTATCTTCTAAGACAAGTCGTAAAGTGAGTATTGCCTCCCGTGTTTCTACATTCCTCCTGAATTCAAACTGATCTTTCCCGAGGTCATCTTCTACCAGCTTTTCCATTCTCCTGTAGATAATTCGTGTTAAAATTTTGCAACGATGACTTATCAAACTGAACGTTCTGTAATTTTCACACCTGTCTGCGCCTGATGTCATTTGAATGGGGATTATTACTTTTTTCTTAAAGTCTGAAGGTATTTCATCTGTCTCATACATCGTACACACCAGGTGAAACAGTTTTGTCGTGGCTGACTCTCCCAGAGACTTTAGTAGCTGTCATCTACTCCCAGGGCCTTGTTCCGACATAGGTCTTTCAGGGCTCTATCAAATTCATCTCTCAGTGTAGTATCTCCTATTTCATGTGCATCTACTTCCTCTTCCCTTCTTACAACATAGTGTCTACGTTCATTTCCTTTGTAGAGCTCCTCTACGTACTCTTTCCACGTTTCAGCTTTCCCTTCTTTGTCGCGAACTGGTTTTCCATCTGAGTTCTTGATGTTCGTAGAGCTGTTTTTCTTGTCCGCTAATGTCTCTTTTATTTTTCTGTAGGCAGTATCTACTTCTCCCCTTGTTATACAGATTTGCATTTGGCTTCTAGCCACTCCTGTTTAGTTAATATGCACTTCCTGTCAATCTCATTTCTTAGTCGTCTGTACTCTATTTTGCCTGTTCCATTTACTGCAATTTTATATTTTCTCCTTTCATCGATTAAATTTAGTATGTGCTGTGATATCCAAAGATTTTTTGTAGGTCTTGCCTTCCTACCTATTTTGTCCTCTGCTGCCTTTACTGTTTCATATCTCAATGCTACCCATTCCTTCTCTACTGTTTTATTTTCCCCTGTTTCTGTCAATTGTTGCCTAAAGCTCCCTCTGAAACTTTCAAGAAGTTCAGGTTCCTTCAGTTTATTCTGATCCCATCTTCTTATTTTCCTACCTTTCTGCAGTTTTTTCAGTTTCAGCCTACAATTCATGACCAATAAGTTATGGTCAGAGTTTATATCTGCACCTGGGTATGTCTTACGGTTTAAAACCTGGTTCCGAAATTTATGTCTTACCATTATAAAATATCTGGTATCTCCCGGTGTCTCCTGTTCTCTTCCACGTATACAACCTTCTTTCCTGGTTCTTAAACTAGGTGTTTGTTATAACTGAATTATGTACCGTGCAAAATTCTACCAGGCGGCTTTCTCTTTCATTCCTTTTGCCCAGACCATATTCACCTAGTATCTTCCCTTCCCTTCCTTGTCCTACTTCCGAATTCCAGTCTCCCATAACAATTAATAATATATAATAATCTATAATATAATATAGAATATGAAACTGAAATTATATGCATATGCTTTCCAACCTGGCGAAGGAAACATTAAAAAGGAAGTCTCAATTAAAAAATTATTTTATACAAATTATATGATAAACTGAATAAGATTTAACGTAGTGTTTAATCTTGGTAGTATTGATATTTTCTATATCTGGCTCGAAACTTTTCACTTTAAGGCGTAAATCACTTACAGTATTCAGTTTGTTTCTAATTTCTGTACAAACGAAGATAAACTTAGGAAAATGGAGTCTCACACAAATTATCAACCCGACAATGTGATACATTATTTGGTAACTTAAGACCTATCTTGTGCAGAATTCATCATCATTAAAATAATAGTTCCATAGACCAATAGGGAGGTGTCCTCAAATCAGGATAGGAAGTACGAAAATTGCTACATTTTACATGGAACAACTAATAATAATATCAAAGAATACATGAAGTGTGTACACTATTTTGTATTTTTTTGTACAATAATAATTGTTTCAGGCACTCAGGGCACACAGCAGTTTTCTCAAATGCAACGTGTTTTCCGTAGGCGGTCCCCATCATGACACTTAACTTGGCTTGCCAGTGTTATACCCCATCGAAACGTAATTAGTAGTGTACCGAATGACAGGCTGCCTTTTTTTTCGACGTACAGGCAGCAATGTGTTTTCATCTGAAGGCCTGCCTCTAATCTTTCTTGGAATCTCTACTTTCCATTTGTTTGTTAGCCAAACAACTAACACTGCCGTCTAGGAGACATTCTAGCATTCATTATTAGTCCTCATATGACATACATGTGCTTATACGTTCACCTCAGATGTAAAAGATCACAGAATTTAAGTGTCCTCATTTGAGGAATCGACGAATGAGAGTGTTAATTCCTTGAAAGCTGCAGTGACCCTCCCGAGTCAATACAAGACGATCCAGTTGTAGATCACGCGCCGATCATGAGAAAAGGGACATAGAAGTCTAGTGTAAAATGAAGAAAATAAAAACCAGCTATAAACACTTAGCAACAAACAAGTAGCATTACTATTTCACAGTCAGAGAAATAATAAGCAAATGGAAAGTTACCCAATACTTATGACACCTCATGTCTTAATTATGAACGACTGAACGAGTGCGCTGTTGTCGTATCGTTCTGAGTATATTGCTAACCCCATTGGCTAATCCGCCTCCTACTCTACTGGACAGCGTGTTAGATTGCTACGCAGTAAGTCTGGGTTAGATTTCAGGTATGGTCGGAGATTTTCTCCACTCGGGGACTGGGTGTTGTGTTGTCCTCGTCATAATTTCATCATCATCGACATGCAAGTCGCTCCAGTGGCGTCACCTAAAGTGTTGCACCTGGTAGGCTGAACACGATCCCAGCTGGGTCTAACGGCCAAAAACGCCACACGGAATCATCATCACAACATTGAAACACGTCCACTGAATGTGTGGTCGTGTTCGATTTTGATTGATTCATTAACCTAGTGTTTCTGCACCATTAATGTTATCTATCTGTGTGTTAATTGTTTTATTATTTTTATTAATGATCAATCTTCCATGTTTATATGTTTGACCCATATTTACAACTGTTTTCATCCGCCTCCCGCTCTAGGCCTCGTTTTGCTGTAGTTAAGAACGTCTGCGCTGCCGTCTGCTGGGTGGCCAGAGACAAGCTTACTTGGCAAGGTGGTGAGGTGGCCGTGTTCTTAGTGTCGTACCAACCTAATCTTGGGCGAAAGATGTGACAGGAGACCTCTCTGGGAGCGGTTGTAGAGGGAATTGTCGTGGCCAGATAGCAAGGGTTGATAAACACTAGTCTGTAAACGCGCTCTGCGTCGCTTTTAGCGCGCTCTAGATCCGGTGTGTGACAGGGGGAGGTTTTTCCGAGACCTTAGAGCTTTAGTCTTCACTCTTCATTCTGGCTCTGATGACTGTGGAAGTAAGTACTCTACCGAATCATGCTGAGGGGAAGGCATGCTTCCTTTGTGATCAGGAAGTCTTGGTTTTCAGTGATAGTTTTCTTGAGTAATTGCGAGGCGAAGTGTTTCCTAATTTACAAAACTCGTGTAATTCAGTGTAAATTTATTGTCTGCATTTTTATTCCGGTGACGATTTTGTGTCTAGTTTTGCTCAAGTTAGAATACACGTGTGTGGCCTTCAGCCTTTGTGTAAACTTAATGTGCTTGAATTTCCTTGATGTTGTTAACTGACTTTATGTGCCGTTTCTATATCCGCGAGTGGGCTAAATATTTCTTAGATTTTCTTATTTGATTCCGTCTTTCCTGTTTTGTATGACCAATTATACTACGAGCTTACGTAACAGTCGTTACTTCGGCCTTCTGCCATGGTTTTATTAATACTACCTTTCTTCTATACGAATTCTCAGCTGTGGTGGAGTAGCCGAGCGGTCTAAGTCGCCTCGCTGTGGAGTGTGCAGTTGCTCGCTGTCGGAGGTTTGACTCCTCCCTGAGGCGTTGTTGTGTGTGTTTGTCCTTAGGTTAGTTTACCTTAGTTTAAGTAGTTTGTAAGCTAAGGACTGATGACCATGCAGTTTGGTCTGATAGATTTACAAACATTTGAACATTTTTGAACGAATGCTCATGTGTGCTTTACTCACTTATTCAAGATTAATCTCTGTTTGTAAATGTTATGAAGTTCGGCATGGTCACACACCACATTGTACTTAAGAATAGTATGCTGCTGCCTTCCCACACATGAGTTCATTTAGTGAACAGTGTATTTAAAAATTTGTGATCAAGACACCTGCCATCTCGTCAAGACGATGCCAACACTTTGTTTCGCAACTGCTTTCATTCACTTTTGTACAAGGTGTGTGCTTAATTTGGTCTCCCCACATTTATTTGCTTGTTATTTTACTAAATAGATTATGATTTTAAAGTATCAAACCTCTGCTTTATGATTTCGTGCTGCCTGTCCCATGTTTAATTACCTATTCATTTATTTTTTAATGTTGATTTTATGTTTGTTAAAACATTGGCTGCTCCATTAAGGATTGAGCAGTTAGATAAATTGCCTTTGTGCATTGACTGTGACCACTCATAAAGTAATTTAGAGCAGGAGTGAGTATTTAAACTTACAATTGCAGATCTCAACTGCCCGAGATCTTGCCAATTTTAAAAACAGGCTACTTTCAACATTGGTTTCCTGTCTGGGGCTGGTTTTGTACTTTACCACATTATAAAATCTTCCCCTTGAAATAAACAAATTTCTTTTCTTTTTTCAATTGGTAAGACATTTTATGCAATTATTTCAATGTCTGAATAAACCAAGCGACCCACTACTGACTAGAGGGTCCTGCCCCATAGTTTGCTAAGCACTGCTCTACTGCCATTGGATTGACCAAATGTTCCATCAGTTCTTGTTCTGACTGAAGGACACCCAAGTTCGTACAACACAAATTTATTTACACAATTTAGTCTCACAATTCCAGAAAATAGTGTAAATCGTCACTGAATAATATTTTTACAACAGGACATAGGGCAACAAAAGGTAAACCAACTTCCTACTGGCCTTAACAAATAAAAGTTCCATCATGGCGCAGTAGTATAGTGGAATGCCAAACGAAAAGTTAGGATGAAGTCCGTAGTAGCGTCAGAGTCTAAGTCCATGAGAAGCCGAGCCAAGGTACACTGTGTAAGTCCAAGAGAGTCCAGACAGCATAGCGGGGATAGTCTTCGTCCAGAGGCGTGTCTTCCCTTAATTGACATATGAAGCGATCTGACGCTCAGGTCTTTTTAAATTTCATTCCCAGTCCTGAGGGTACTGGGCAGGCCGTTCGAGAGCTGATTGCTCTATTGGGCCTTAGCTTAGGGAATGCTGTCGTGGCACTGTTTATTTTGTTGTGGGTTGAGGATAGAAGGAGGGACTTTATTTATACCAATTCAGAACATTTCGTGGGCATGGGGACAGCTCTGGTATTTACCTTACAGCCAACGGGGAACCACAGAAACCTGTGCCAGAGCTGCTGGTGTATCCACCTATTTGTGGATGGTGTACTGCTTCTTCCACTGGTTTTGTCTGGCCTTCTCCTCTTCGTGTCTTCTGTATGAGAAGCCACTTTCCCCGTCTTCTCGTTAGTAATTGCCTGCTCCTCTGGTCGGCCAGTGACTCTTTTCGGGCTACTCGGCGAACACAGATTGAAGATGTGCTCGTTCTTGTAGCTTCTCGTTGTTTTCTTCTTGCCTCTTCTTCTCTTCTTTGTAGGATGACTGGTGTCTCTCGAGATAGAGTTTTTCGGCAAACAGCGGTTCCGTCTTGTCCTTCCTTGGTGACCTTACGTTCTCGTCGGTATTTGGCAGCCTAAATCGTCCATCCGCGTCGCGGTCTTCACTGCTCGATCTGTGATCATCTTCTTCTTTGGCGTCCGCGTCGTCTTGGTGCACGGTTGGTTCTCCGGCGCGAGGGTGTCAGGACAGCTGCGTGCCTAGATGTGGCTGGCTTCAGCCAATCCGGTGCGAGAGCAGTGAAACTACTTACACCGCTCCGTTACCTCTAGTTGCTCCTGCGAGAAATAGTGCACGTTACATATGTTTACCATGTCATCCTTGGCGTACCCAGAAATGGCTATCGTCTGCTAGGCTTGGCGGTTAAATATGTACAGCTTGAGGAACATCTTCAGTGTTTGCTGCCAGGCACACTAAACGGTTAAATAGTTTGCTGGCCTCTAGGTGCTATGCTGGACAACACCGTCAGGAGACAAAATGTTTTCAAATGTTTGTCAAGCGTAAGGGACTTAACTGCGAGGTCATCAGTCCATAAACTTCCAAACTACCTTGTACTAAAGACGACACAAACATCCGTGCCCGATAGGGGAAACAGCCTCGCGCATCGGAGCCTAGCGACTCAATACGCTCAGCCGCTCCGCCGTGGTTGACTAGAGACAAGGCGTCACAACAGTCCATGTGACGTCACGCCGATAGGCCGAGCTCGCTAGTTGACTGGCTGGCCACTACGAGGCAGTGGGCTGTACTCTAGGGATGGCGGTTATCGCTGAAACAAGCGGTTTTCGGTTTTACCGGTTCTTTTCATCTCCAGTTTAACCGCACCGTAAAAATTGTTCAAGATAACCGGTTTTTTTAAATTTTTTATTGCTATTATTTCCAGTAGAGTTCGAACGAAACATATTTTGCGACCTAAACAGAAACCGTAATCGTCGGTTCCTCTAGTTTCGGCCGAAACCGAAACTTACGAAATTTAGTTAAAATTTAGGTAAATTTACGTTATACAACAAATTACTAGTCTTTCCATATCTTGCAAGATCCCCTCCCAAAACTACGCCTTCTTGAGTGTGTGTAAGCCTGGCCAGGAGTCCGTAGAAGACGATATACGAAGCTTATAGATTTACTGGCCCTGTATTTCCATCCGGCAGTTGCGAATATTGAGCCAACCACTCCGTAAGTTGGACTTGTGAGCCAGCGCATACGAATATCTCGTTGTAAAAAGATATAAAATAGCCAAATCGCTTATCATCAATTTTTAGCAAACTTTGCTTTTGTCACTCACTGTGATAATTATGTTTTACTATAATGACATAGTGCACCCATGCACTGTAAATTGTTATATAACAACTGTTTGACATTACAAGATTATGGCCTTGTAAAATATTTTATTTGACCTGATGATGCTGACATAGGTCAGCGAAACCGGTCGTCGTTAATAAAAATTGATGATAAGCGATCTTGGCTATTTTACATCTTTTTACAATATTATAAGTGGATCGCCTCCTAAAACGTAAACCAACTGAATATCTCGTTATACACACAACATATATAAGTTACATTCAGTAAGTAAACTTTAATCAGTGCTGCAGAAGTATTTCTAAAAATAAAGTCACAGTTCCGACTAACAGTATGATAGTTGTCAGTGTAAATTTACGCAAATTGAACTAGGAAAGCTCTGTACCACATGATCAAAGAATGTTCAAATGGGTTCGAGTTCTTATGAGAGCTAAATGCTTAGGTCATCGGTCCCTAGACTTACAAACTACTTCATCTAACTTAAACTAACTTACGTTAAGGAGAACATATACATCCATGACCGAGGGAGGAGGGAGGACTCTAACCTCCGACTGGAGCAGCCGCGCAGTCCGTGACATGGAGCCTCAGACCGCACGGCTACCTCACGAGGCACCACATGATCAATGTTACCTAAACCCATATTGGTTATTAAAAAGCCCCTCGATTTCAAGGAATCACATTAATAAAAGTTGTTAGCATAACAATATGATCATACATTAAAAGTTAGTATTCCAAGCTTAGAGTACATCACTTACATAATAGATATATGAATCGAATTTACCTTCTCTTCCAAGGAACATTTTGGATGCTTTCTACTTAAATGACATAGCATGTTTGTAGTACCTCCACCCGTTTTCAGCTTTTTTAAAGCAAATGGAGCATTGTGTCTCACTGTTCCCGTACTTCGGAAAGTAGTTCCATATTCGGGATGGTGCCATTTAAGACACAACTGATGTCTTGCGACGACAGCAAGGAACTGCCGCATGATCAGACGGAGGCAAGTCTTGTATACTATCGGTGCATGTGCGTCGTCTAATAGGCCACGCCACACGGCAACAGATGCATCGGTGCCTCAATAGCTGCACCAGTTCTTAAGTTCTTATGCCACGCGTTTGTTGCGCCCTTCTGACTGCCGGGATTGTTCTTAAATTAACACTGATCGCTTTTCTTAGTTTCTGCGATGACCTAATATTTCACAGCAGTGGAAATTTTAGGAATAGTCCTAAATATTAGGGTCTACTAGTTTTAATTTTTTTTTAATTATTTACAAAAAGCACATTTTGAACCACTACTACAGGAAGTAGTCGTACCAGTTTTTTTACGCGGTTCTTGGCAATAACTAAAATAAACCGGTTACAACCAACACGAAATAAATACCGAAAAAAACTGGTTATTTAAAACTAAAATACCGGTATCGGTTTTAACCGGTAGGTTTTTCCCATCCCTACTGTGCCCCAACGAGCGATCGCGGTCTACATGGACTTTTAACGCTGTAAGGTGGCGAGACTGCAGCATCTGTCCACAACAATCATCAAAAAGAAAGACAGAGCTATGGAAATAATACCTTATTCATGATCAACGATTCGGGTTCCAAATAAAAATTTCGATGGACATGCTAACAAATCCAGACTGATCAATTAATTAATTAATTAATAATCTTTCAAACTTCATTGCGTTATTAACACTAGTAAATTAATTGTCACTGGTCCACAGACCTACCAATTTATTGCCTACATAGAGGACCATCAGTTGGAGGGGACAAATAAAAATTGACGTAGAAAACGCCTAACATCTAGTTTGGTTTCCTGGCCGTTATTTCAAACTGACGTTGGAAGCACGCGGTGGTGCAGGGAGACAAGTTGTTCAGGTTTGGGATTAGACGCCAGTCCAGGACACCCAACCTGATGACCGGAAGTTAGCAGCTACCGGCGCACAGTGGGCCAGATTCTTGAAAACGTGGCCAGAAAGGGGAAAAAAAGTTTATAGATGGGAATTTTGGTCTGTCAGGTTGGCTGCAGCAATGCCGACACAGCTGAATGCTGGCTGTGGCGACGATCAGATGTTCATTTGTTAGTTTATATCTCAGGTCAAATGCGGCAGTTCTTTGCTAGCGAGCGTGCGGCTGGCCAGGCTACAAAAACAGTCTTGTTGTGAAGACAATTATCTGTGTTTTGTGCAACTGAAGCCAATACTTTCAATATGGAGTGATTTCCAGGAGGTATGTACTCAAGAAAAAAAACTTATATCGCTGTTCAATCATCAGTTATGTATGTTTATTTTTTCAATTAATGTACTTCAGGAAAGCAGACGATAAAATTGTAAAATGCGCTTAAAAAATGAGATAAGTTACGAGTTCCACCATATTCCGCTTTCTTTTGTGCTGTGTCCGCAAGTATACATTATTACCTTTGTAAAATAAGCTTCAAATCGTGCTACTAGTTGCTACTCTGGCTTTGAGTCATGTTTTAAGCGACACTTGCAAAATATCATTTTTGAGATATCTTCAAAAATGACAATAGAATTATGAGCTTCAGTTATACAATTTAAATTATAATCTATGTGTAGAAGCAATGCAAAGACAAAACAATTAGAAAATGACGAAAAGTGTAACATAGATTTTTTTTAACTTGTTTCATTTGATGCAGCGTATTGCGAAATTGGATTTTCGAGAAAAGAAATTTTTCTAGTAGCAAACGAATATTGGTAAAACGATTTGGAGGTAGTAATTTTGAATTTGGAAAAGTCATTGTCAGAAAAAAGTGGACATACCATTACCATTCCCGATAATATGAGGCGCACCATTTCATTTCTGTTGACAAAGTTAAGAAGGAACTATAAACAAGCAACTCGGCGACAAGATTATTTTTTCAAAAAGAACGAAACCTGGTTAAATAAAGTACTATATATTCCGATTGATGAGAAACCTGTAACAGGCCGATCTTCTACAATATTTGAAACATTATCCGCAAGTTCCAAAAGAAGAACTGAGGAGATTCGTACAAAGTTCAGTCCTGTAGTCCTTAAGTTACGTGTTACACAAAACAGAACACTCAGAACACTGTTATGCAAACAATAAGACATCAGACGCCTACTGTTGCCTCCCACAGCGCTTTCAATCAGTAATGTTGGCTGCAGCCTCGAAACAAAGACTGCCGGCCGAAGCCGCCCGACGTCTACCGACTTGTACCGATTCAGGGCTAGGGAGAGCTCTGGCAAATAACAGTTAAAACACTGTGCGCTTGTCCGTCCTTCTTTGGAGTATTGCTGCCCAGTGTGGGTTCCTTATCAGGTGGGTTTGGCGGAGGACATCGAAAGAGTTCAAAGAAGGGCAGCTCCTTTTGTACTGTTACGATACAGAGGAGATAGCATCACGGAAATGATACAGGATGTACAATCATTACAACGGCGCTTATCGCTGCGGCGTGGGCTACGTACGCAACTACAATCGCCAACATTCTCCTCTGAATGCGAAAATATATTGTTGAGTCTCACTTACATAGGTAGAAATGATCATCAAAATAAAATACGAGAATCAGATCTCAAACGGAGAGATTCAGGTGTTCTTTCTTGTGGTGTCGCATAAGTCCAAAGTGCGCGCCACCTACTTTCCCCGCGCGCCGCCATGCACGCACGGCGCGGCGTTCTTACGACGACAGCCACGAGCGCCCTCTGCGACAACTCCGCTCGTGGCCACCACTGAACGGCATCGTTCACTTGGGACTGAGATAGGAACCAGTAAAGACTTCGGTATCAGAGGCACCAGTAAAGACTTGGCTATCGTATAGGCACTAGGCAGGACTCTAGCTCAACTATGTATCAGCATTCTGCAGTACACAACTATGTAAAAGTTAAGTATTGTATAAATTCTGTTCAATATATATCTCGTTCTAATTTACTCTATTGTTTCTACTTTCTGGCTGCTCCCCGCAGTACCTGCACCAGCGTGCTATCTTTATTCCTGTGTCGGTCTCATTCCACTCGGCCACCGATACCTACGACGGAAACGAGACACAAAAGTGGCGACGAGGATGGGATACAAAATTTCTTCCCGCGCGCTTTTCGAGAATGGAATGGGAGATAAATAATATAATTGTGGTTCGATGAACCCTCTGCCAGGAACTTAAATGTGATTTGCAGAGTGTCCCATGTAGATGTAGATGTAGAACACACGACGGATAACAGCCTTGTGCTTTGTAGCATATCGCCTGAATGAGCTAGGCTGCTCCGATGCGGCGGCAAGGTGAGTTTCACGCGATCGATGTTTCCTAAACCCGTGCTGATTCGTAGAAAGAAGTTTTTCCGTCTCAAGGACTAACTTGGCAACACTGTCTTTGGTACATTATGGACACAGTTGAAATGTGTGTTCATTTATAGTGCTGACTCAGTTATTGCTGCGATTTTGGCAGGTGTGAGGAGGACGACCACAAGGTGAACAAGACGGTGAAGCACCCGAAGCGCATGTACGCTGCGGGCACGTGGGCGCTGGCTGTGGCAGACGACCGCGGCGAGGACACGGCGGCCGAGAGCGCGGCCCCCGTGCACACTCCCTGCGGCGCGGAGCCGGGAGCGCCCATCGCCTGCCACCGCCACTCTATGGACTCTGGCGGGGAGCCGCCCGCGTCGTCGCTGCTGCTGGAACCGCCCAGTAAGTGGCCCAAGTCATGTCCATGGGACATCTACATCTGCATCTACATATACAGGGAATTCACTAAGTGTGTTTGCCTCTGCAACTTATAAAATAATAGGTGACGGGAAATTTTAAAGCGGTAGACAACACAAGAAATTTTACACTTTCTGCAGAGCCATGAACATAGTTTATTGTATCATTTTCCAAATGTGGTGTCGCACAAGTATGAAGTGCGCGCCACGTACTTGTGCCGCGCGCCGCCATGCACGCACGGCGCGGCGTTCTTACGACGTCAGACACGAGCGCCCTCTGCTGCAACTCCGGTCATGGCCACGACTGCTGCATCGGCCACTTGGGACTGAGATAGGAACCAGTTAACACTTGGGAATCAGATCGGCACCAGTAAAGACTTGGCTATCGGATAGGCACTAGGAATTATCAGTAGGCCGGCCTCTATTCTAAACTATGTGTCAGTATTCTGCAGTCAAGAACTATGTAAAATTTAAGTATTACTAAGTCTCTATGAAATATATGTCTCGTTCTAATTTACTCTAGTGTTTCTAGTTTCTGCTGTCCCACTGGCTGGTCACCTCCGTACCTGCACACGCGTGCATCCTTTATTTCTGTGTCGGTCTCTTTCTACTCGGTCACCGACACCCAGGACCACCGGCGGAAACGAGACACAAAACCAAAGAGTTACATCACAAAGATATAATTTTTCAATTGGAGCAATAGGTTTTTCTATCGTGCATTGGATTCGTTGAAACCAGCTGTGTCTAAATCAATTTGAACTACATTCCTATCAGTGTTAGTTTGGGAGCTACAACCCTTCAAAGTTTCAGGGGCAGATACCACATAATACATGGCTGTGTGGTGGGTGATGGATGTTATGGCGGTGGGAAGTTGATTTACATGAGATGTTCAAATGTGTGTCTATGTTCCTCAATGCATAATGCAACGCGCCGTCGAAAGGATCTGCGGAAGAGATGTAACATCGCCGGTGTGACGGAGCGACATGCGTCCTCGATGCGCCGTTTTAGATCATCTGTGGATGTGGGCTCAGTGACATAAACACGATCCTTTAGATAATTCCACAAAAAGAAATCTACTGGTGTTAAATCGGACGACCTTGCGGGCCATGAATGAGGACCATGGCGCCCCAACCATCTTCCTGCAAACCTGTTGTTTAGTTCTTCCACAACAGCACGCGCAGAATGGGCTGGGTGACCATTGTGCTGCATCCACATATGGACTCTCGTGTGTAGACACACATGTTCAAGGAGACCATCCAAACAGTCGGGTATAAAAGCGCGATATAACTCACAGTGTACATGGGAAGTAGTGTGTACCGATGATTTCATCCCCAAGGATTCCACACCACACGTTAATAGACCAGCTACGTTGACGGTCGACAGGTCGTACCCACCGAGGATTGTCTGCGGCCCAGTAGTGCATGTTATAGCGATTAACTGCACCATAATTTGTGAACGTGGACTCATCAGAGAACATAACACTTTGTAAAGACTCCAGCGTGAAATTACGCACGGCCCACTCACAGAATGTCACTCTTGCACGGAAATCGTTCCCATGCAGCTCCTGGGTCAGTGACAGGCGGTACGGTGAAACTTGTGGCCGTGTACTATACTCCACACAGATGTGAGACTGACACCAGCGACTGCAGCAACGGCTCGTAAGCTGACATGAGGATCGTGGTGTAGTGCAGCTAAAACAAACACCTCCGTCTCCTCACTTCTTGCAGGTCTTCGTCTGTTACTGTGGCGCATTACTAAGCTGCCTGTTTCCCGAAGTCGTTGTTCGGCACGTAAGAACGTAATGGCTGCCGGGGCTCTTCACCTAGGATATCTCACGGAATAAGCCATGGCTGCTTCAGTGGCATCGTGTCGGCACTCGCCGAGCGTCAGCAACATGTCAACGTACTCGTCATTCGATGTCAGTAACTGTGGTATATTCAGCCCCGATTGTTTGTGTGGCTCCAACTGTCGGCTATACGGCCGTGTGCGGCGACAGTCGGCAGTCTAACAGCGCATCGAGGAAGCTTCTCGCTCCGTGACACCGGCGACGTTACAACTCGGCCGCGCCACATTTAAAAGGCGCATTGCATTATGCGCAGCGTTTGTGGTATCTGCCCCTGAAACTTTGAAGGGCTGTAGCTCCCAAACTAACAGTGATAGGAATGTAGTTTAAATTGATTTTGACGCAGCTGGTTTCAACGAGTCCAATGCACGATAGAAAAAATTATTGTTCCGTTTAAAAAATTATATCTTTGTGCTGTAACTTTCTGGAAAATGATACAATAAACTATGTTCATAGCTCCGCAGAAAGTGTAACATTTCTTGTGTTGACCTACCGCATTAAAATTTCCCGTCGCCTATTATTTTATAAGTTACAGAGGCAAACACACTTAGTGAAACAGCCTGTATACTCTGCAAATCACATTAAAGCAGGCTGCTCCGCGAGCAGGAGCGCACGCGAGCGCTCACTAGCCCAGCTCGGAGCTGCGGTGGTGCGGCAAGCTGACGTCACACGTCTCGTTGGCCTCGTGGAAGTACTCGCCGGGCATCAGTAATCAGGCGCGATCGTTTAGTAACAGAATGCAATTGTTCCAAATGAATTAGCGACTTTTGAAGGCGCTTGTCTCTCGAAGCAAACAAAGTTCCGTCGAATTCTTGACGTGGATGCTGATCTAGAGGCTGTAAAATTCGTATTGCTATTTTTACGATTAACATGGTACTAACTGGGATGCGATTCAGTGATAATTTGTCTTCTTTTGATACTCTAGCAATAACTTCCAAATTCCATGACTTCTTCATAAAAAAATGAGACTATTTATATATATATATATATATATATATATATATATATATATATATATATATATACAAATGAATGTTTGTCTCTATGTCCTCTATGTGTTCATAAACCATTCATTCTATTGCAATAAAAAAATTTCGTGAACTGTTCACCGTACGTCCAAGAAGGTTCCTGACCCAAAAACAAAAGAGCACGACACATAGCTCAGGGGATATGACGTCATAAATAATGAGAGGCCACCGCGTGAGAATACCCAGAATTATGCGTCAATTATTTGAAAATGGGAGTAGTTATTAGAGCCTTACAACAAAGTTCGCATATAATTTCGATCATTTATGAAGCGTTTTGTAACTGACTCCCTCCGCTACACACACTCAAAATTATTAAAGGTGCCGTAAAACTGTCTTATCAGGCATGACCTTGTAAACAATATAGTTGCAAGTAGCTGCCACATAATACGACGACACTTTATTCACACACTGTATGAGAATGACGGTACTTAGCGACTTGCAACCAACTTTAAACAAAATTTCAAACCTTTATTGAACTTTTTCTCGCTGACAACTGTAGCAAAATTAGGTTTATAATTTCTACACTACAAATTGTAGCTGCAGGAAATTTTACAAACAGTATACACACATATAGCTGAATGTACCTTCGAAATTGTATCACAATACGACACATGGTTCATGAGATATGAGCATATAAACAGTAACGTTCATAGAAAACCGCCCTATCACGCACCAAGTTTTAATATATTACTTCTTTACTACTAATTATACTCGCTACAGACATACAGCACTTATACAAATATATATCCGAAACATTATTCAATTTTATAACGTATAACTCAACAAATATGAGTTCGTGCGAATTTTATATGCCATATGTATTTTGATTGCTATCTTTCTTTGTTTGGATACTGCAGAATAATTTTGTACGTTATTCAAGACAGCGTTATTTCTTATATATTCTCCGATAAATATAAGATCATCTTAGAAAAAAAGAGATGGATAGGGAGAAGGGATAGGAGAAGTATTAACTCAAGGCAGGAATAAATAAATACCCGGGCAACGCCGGGTTTTTAGCTAGTTCGTCATGTAAATGATAGTAAATAATCCTTACGTTGCTTCCATGAATCAGGTATTTAAAAATGTAAAATAATGCCACCATAAAAGTACTTTATTAAATTCCAGTCATGAAATCAAATCGTTGATATTGAGGATAAGAGAGCCTTCACGTTAATTATATTAACGGAAGACATAATACCAGCCGCAGTGTTATAGCCGAGCGCTCTAAGACGCCTTGCTGAGGAGCACACGGTTCCTCACCGTCGGAGGTTCGAGTCCTCCCTCAAGCATGAGTGTGTGTTTGTGTGTCGTCCTTGCGTTAGTTTCAGTAGTTTGTAAGCCTAGGGATTGATAACCTCACTTGTTTAGTCCCATAGATTTACAAATATTAGAACATTTAAACGTAATATCATCGCCGAGGATAGACCTGGTGTCCCGTGTCTCACATTTTCATAGAGAAATATGGCAGTCTCAGTTAATAGCTATTTGAGAAACAATTGTGCCCGTGGCGGGAATTGGGGTGCGGCTCAGCTTCTCGTAATGTCACAGCCCAGCCGGCTGCTTCACTCACACACACACACACACAACCCATCCTTCCTCTCTCTGAGGAGTAGCCAGAAACGACACGTGGTTCGGATTCCACGTTAAGCTGTAGGTCCCCTTTCCCCGGTTGGATAACTGGGGTAGGCTAGGGACACGCAAGTCGCCGAAGTAGCGTCCAATTGAAAGACTTGTCACCAGGCCAATGAGCCACACGACATTATTATTAGTGAGCGCTCCCTAGCTCAAGGGCGAGCGCGCGAGCTGCAACACCCTGCATTAAAGTGCCTGGCAGAGGGTTCATTAACCACTTGCACAACCTTTCTCTACCGTTCCATTCTCTAATAGCGCGCGGGGAGAAAGAACTCCTAAATCGTTCCGTTTTCGATCTGATTTCTCTTATTTTATTGGGTATATCAAGTCTCCCTATGTAAGTGGGTGCTGGCAAAATAATTTTTTTTTAATGTCTGTAAATCTATCGGACCAAACTGCGTGGTCATCAGTCCGTAGCTTACAAACTACTTAAACCTAGGCAAACTAACCTACAGACAAACACACACACCCATGCCCCAGGGAGGACTCGAACCTCCACGGCGAGCAACCGCGCGCACCGCAGCAAGATGCTTTAGACCGCTCGGCCAACCCACAGCGGCCTGGCAAAATATTTTCACATTCAGATGTAAAAGTCGGTGTTTGAAATTTCGCAAATAGAACTCTCCGCAAAGAATAACGTCGTTCTTTTTAATGATTTCCACCTCAAATTGTGGAACATTTCCGTGACGCTTCCCCCCCCCCCCCCTGTAACGCGATAAAACAAAACGAGCTGCCCTTCTCTGAACCTTATCAATGTCCTCCGTCTGTCCCACCTGGCGAAGGTCCGAAACTGGGCAACAGTATTCCAGGAGAGGACGTACAAGTGCGATGTAGGCAGTCTCTTTGGTGGAGCTGTTGCATCTTCGAAGCGTTCTGCCAATGAAACGTAACCTCTGGTTCGCCTTCCCCACGATATTTTCTGTGTGTTGTCTCCAGTCTAAGTTGTTCGTAATTGTAAATGCGATTCTGATTCCAGAAATAAGCAATAGATTTGAGATCCCTTCTCGATGGCACTTATCCTAGGTATTTTATAGAATTTACGACCTTAAGGTTTAACTGATTTATAGTGCAATTGAAGTTCAACGGATTTCTTTTAGGGTCGTGTGTATTAATTCACACTTTTCATTATTTAGTTTTAATTGCCGATTTTCGCATCATGTAGAAGTTTTGTCTGAATTGCTTTGGAGTTGCTTTTGATTCTCTGTTGACTTCACTAACCAATAAACGACAGCATCATCCACGAACAGTCTGAGAGATATTCAGACTGTCTCATATGTCGATTACAAACAGAAGGAAGAATAGCGGACCTATAAAGCTTCCCTGGGGAACGCCAGATATCACTTGTTTTACTCGAAGACTTACTGTCAATTACTACGAACTGAGTCCTTTCTGACAGGAAATCGTGAACCCAATCGCACAATTGGGGCGATATTCCATAAGCACGCAGTTTCATTAGAAGCCGCTTGTGAGGTACAGTGTCAGAAGCCTTTCGGAAATCCAGAAATGTGGAATCGATTTGAGATCCCTTGTCGATGGCACTTATCACTTTATGTGAATAAAGGGCAAGCTGTGTCTTCGCAAGATGGATACTTTCTGAATCCGTGTTGGCTATTGGTTAATACGCCGTTCTCTTCATTAGAATGTTCTGAAAAAATGATCAGCATCTCAGTCACCTCAGTCTAGCATCTGTACTCTACCCTACTTGCTACAGGGTCCACCATAGCGTATCAGGTGCAGACCTGTGGTGTAGCCATCAACGCTGCATTCACCTCTTTTTCCGGTTCATCTCTGGTGAAAAATTCTTCACTTGTGTGGCCCTGACCCCGCAGTTGCTTATAAAATTAAAGTGGGGATGTTTGTCCGTCTATGCAGCTACAAATAAGATTCAACGACTTTTTTGTTACCAGACGTGTTTCGTTTTATTGATAGTAAAACATCTTCAGTGGTCTATAATGATAGATGTTTACAATTTGTTTTGATATGTGGTTCAAAAACAGTTCGTTAGCAAAACTTGTAAAGTACTGTTTGGTTATTTACGGAATTTTTTTATCCTGGTTTTAACCTTACATCATGCAGTGCTGGTTTGTTTCCTGCATTACTGTAAATTCTTCATTTCGAATCAGTATTATTCCCCTAATTACCATTTTCACTGCTACACTGTTCTTAATTATGTTTTTCACACATCTGGTGTATTTGTTTTGGACGTGAATATGCACAGTGTATTATTGTAGTGTTGCCAACATTGCAACTCTGCCGCGGCGTATTAGCCGTGCGCGCTGAGGCGCCGTGCTACAGTACGATCGGCCGTTCGCCATTGGAGGTTTGAGTCTCCCTTTGGGTATGGGTGTTTGTGTTGTCCTTAGGTTAGTTTACCTTAGGAGTTTGCATGTTACGAACTAATGACCAAGCAGTTGAGTCCGATAGATTTTCAAAGATTTGGATCTGGATTGCAACTCTAATTCACTTGAGTCACCTAACATTACCGCTGGATATATTTCGTAAACCACATTAAATACTGACGAACCGATTCCACAGACCGAACGTGAGGAGAGGGGCTAGTGTCATTGGTTAATACAAACCATAAAAAAATGCACGGAAGTATGTTTTTTAACACGAACCTACGTTTTTTAAATGGAACCCCGTTAGTTTTATTAGCACATCTGAACATATAAACAAATACGTAATCAGTGCCGTTTGTTGCATTGTAAAATGTTAATTACATCCGGAGATATTGTAACCTAAAGTTGACGCTTGAGTACCACTCCTCCGCTGTTCGATCGTGTGTATCCGAGAGCACCGAATTAAGTAGGGATCCAAAGGGAACGGTGATGTACCTTAGGTACAGAAGAGACTAGATCAGCACATTACGTTCACATGCTAACACCTTTATTGGTCTTTTTCACTGACGTACATGTACATTACCATGAGGGGTAAGGTACCCGTACACACGTGTTTTCCGTTTTCAATTACAGAGTGGAATAGAGTGTGTCCCGACATGTCAGGCCAATAGATGTTCAAAGTGGTGGCCGTCATTTGCTGCACACAATTGCAATCTATGGCGTAATGAACGTCGTACACGCTGCAGTATATCTGGTGTAATGTCGCTGCAGGCTGCCACAATACGTTGTTTCATATCCTCTGGAGTTGTAGGCACATCACGGTAAACATTCTCCTTTAACGTACCCCACAGAAAGAAGTCCAGACTAATTTATGCGTCCTCCACGTCCTATGAAACGCCCGTCGAACATCCTATCAAGGATCAGCATAGTATTAATTGCGGAATGTGTAGGTGCACCATCATGCTCATACCACATACGTCGACGAGTTTCCAATGGGACATTTTCGAGCAACGTTGGCAGATCATTCTGTAGAAACGCGGTGTATGTTGCAGCTGTTTGGGCCCCTGCAATGAAGTGAGAACCAATGAGGTGGTCGCCAATGATTCCGCACCATACATTTACAGTCTATGGTCGCTGTCGCTCTACCTGTCGGAGCCAGCGAGGATTGTCCACGGACCAGTAATGCATGTTCCGCAGATTCAATGCCCCGTGATTTGTGAAACCCGCTACATCGGTAAACAGGTAGAACTGCAACGAATTCTCTATTAATGCCCATTGTCGGAATTGCACTCGATGATTAAAGTCATCATCATGTAATTACTGATGTAGCGACACATGAAACGGGTGAAAGCCGTGACGATGCAGTATGCACAAGACACTACTTTGACTCAGTTCATCGGCTCTCGCAATGTCCCGTGTACTCCTGTGTGGGTTCACGGCATCAGCAGCTAACACACCAACTGGACCCGCTTCTCCTATGACGGGCCTTTTACGGACCCGTATGTGTGCTATGACCATACCTATTGCACGTTGGGTGCTCTCTGCCTGGGTACCATGCTGCATACACCCTGCAGGCTTCAGCTGCATTTTGTCGACACTCGCCATAGATGAGTATCATCTCCGCCTTTTCAGAGTTCGAATACGCCATGGTCACAGTTCCTACAACACTACATTGTCACAGACGTCTGGTAACACAGTGTACTACAGTTAGTCTGCATACAAAGACGAATGCAGAATAACAATAGCAGCAAGCGCTACATGTGTACACTGCGACAGCTAGACCAAACCACAACAGTGCACTACAGCCACACTCGTAAACACGGTCGTCGTCGTAACCATGTCCCTGCAGATGTTGCTCGCAGACCGTGGCCCGTGTTTGTTACAACACGCAACTTTAGGTTACAATATCTCCGGATGTAATTAACATTTTACAATGTAACAAACGGCACAGATTACGTATTTGTTGATATGTTCAGATGTGCTGACAAAACTAAGGGGATTCCATTTAAAACAACGTAGGTTTGTGTTAAAAGGCATACTTCCGTGCATTTTTTATGGTTTGTATTAACAAATTACACTAGCCCCTCTCCTCACGTTCGGTCTGTGGAATCGGTTCGTCAGTATTTGATGTGGTTTACGAAATATATCCAGCGGTAATGTTAGGTGACTCAGCCTGTATGAAAATGAATGTTTGTGTGTTAGTATTTTATGCGCGGCCGTACCGCGCTACCGATTGTGATGAAACTTTGTAAATATATTGCTTGCACTTTCGCAATGGTCATAGGTACCATTAAATGACTGTAGGACAAATAGTTCAGGAGATATAAACCTGAAATGCGCGGAAAAGTGGTGCATCATGCGATGTCTGCTCCTAAACCACTTTGCCGATTTCAACCAAATTTGGCACACATATTCCTTCCATGAGGTAACTATTGACATATGGGTAAGATCACTGTAACATAGAAGTTTGCATGGTGCATGACGACTTCATCAGATTCTACAATTGTATTCCGATCCTGATGAAATTTTTAAATGTGATTGAAGAATTTAGTTTATCAGTAAAGTATATATTAGTAAAGTATATCAGTAAAATATATATTAACATTACCTACAATAATTTTAATTAATTAACGTGACTAAACAGTTAATTTTCAGCGATGTTTCGAATGAAATAACATTTCTGAAAATTCTAGCAGCTCTCTCTAGTAGTTACGTTACATTTTTCATGGTGATAAACGTTTCAAAGAAACGTTTAAAATATGAATATTGTTCACACCATGTGAATTTTATGTAAGCAATTTAAAGTAAGATTAAAAAAATATGTTTGCAGTTGCTTTATGCTGAAAAGGATTGGCAGATTTGAATGATATTTGAACTGGAGATAGCTTATACTCTGCATTAAAACAAGGGCTACCTATATTAAGCCACCGTACAGTGCGTGGCGTAGAGTACCTTGCAATGGGTTATAGACCTATTTCTCTTCACGCTGAAACAGTTGGACGGATTTAAATGAAATTTGGAATGGAGATAGCTTAAACCCTGAATTAACACATGAGCTACCTATAGGATGCCACCGTACGGTGCATGGCAGAGGTTAGGTTAACCTTCTAAACAAGAGAACCAGCGCCGTCTATCTAAAATTCCATACAGTGCATAGCGAAGGGTAGCCGCTCGGTTCGCCGTGTGGTCTAACACACCGCTTTCCGACACAGGGAGGCGTACCAGCCCCGCTTCCAGTCCGCCTGCGGGTCGGAGTTCCGGCAAGCCTGGATATGGTTTATAGGCGGTTTTCCACATCTCTATAACTGAATTTCGGCAGGTCTCCAAGTCCCGCCTCAGTTACACTATTCGCAAACATTTCGTAACATTTTACACTTTCACACATATAACACTATATGCAGACATTTGGGGTACACATTTCTTCCCAGTGGCCGAGGGGACTGAGGCGCTTCAGTCACGGTCTGCACGACCACTACGGTCGGGGGTTCGAATCCCCCCTCGGGCATGGATATTTGTGCCGTCCTTAGGATTAGGTAGTTCATAAGTAGTTTGTAAGTTTAGGGACAGATGACCCTGTAGTTAAGTCCCATAAGCTATAGAAACGAAACATTTCTTCCCGAGGCGCATGGGCTAGCGACAGGAAGGGCATACGATCACCCAGTAAATATTAACACGCCAAATCCGAATTAACAAAGAACTGCCCCTGCATGTGCGGTAACATGGCCAAAGGGAAAGGAAGAAGGAAGAAAGCATAGCGGAGGGTAGCTTGCAATAAACGTAGACACCACTTCACTGATCATCATGAAAGTTGAAAGACGACCGTCTGTCGTCTTCCATATATTTTTTACAAAATTGTAATTTTTGTTAAATCTAGAACCCCACTCTTTTCAAGGCATGAGGAACAGCATTTTTATTTAATGTTTTAAAATATTAGTCTCTAGAATGTTAGTTAATATTGCCAGGATTTTGTTATTTTAATAATGTATTATTGTTGCTGTGAGAATGTGTACTTGTTTTACTTTTAAGTGGATGTGCGAGAATCTAATGGCTGTCTGAATGTGTGTGGTAACAGCTCGCTTTGGTTCTTTCTGGCTCAGAGTCGATAGTTAGTCGTTACCAACCCCTGCTGCTGATGCGACCAAAGAGGTTTCTACACCCTTTGGTTACAAGCCAGTCGACAAGCCCTCTACAAGGCGAGTCTCACGATCTTCTCTCCCCACCACCGTTGGGATTTCCAGATTCCGGTAGCTTTCCCGCCTCGCGGCCGCTCGATCTTCACTTTGTGCTCGGATCGTGGTGAGGTAAGGTTGGTTCTGCTCTTGCGTCTGCGGAGATGGCAGCGATTCATTGTCTAGCATGTTTGACTTAGACTCTTGAACTTAGATTTATTTTTCGGAATATATTTCCGATCGTGCGCGGAAATGCGTCCTAGTTTTTCAATCTAGTGATTTCCAACAGATAAATGCTGTGTATGTGTTACTAGTTGCAGTTTGATAACGGCGTAGTACTTTCATACCTTTTGTGATTATGTGGCAGTGTACGAATTCCGTGTAAATTCTTTCTAGCTGTGTGGGGCCCGATTTTTCACTGACGATATGTTCATTTTTGTACAGTACATGTAAAATATTTCTTATCGTTTCCTTCCATGAGTGATATGTGTTCCACGTGGTTGGTTCTTAGAAAAAAGCCTTCAGCATCCACCATTGTTTGTTCCATGCCCATCAGGCAAGTAACTACGCGTGTATCTTTCTGATTTCCACTAACATTTCGCGATCTTCTCTCCCCCTCTATTTTAATTTTGCTGTTTCTTCTCCGAATTTGTAGTAAGCACTAAGTCTTTGTCAGTAATTCTATCCGAGCCTTGTGCAACCTCCTTCAATATCTTGCTTATTAAATTCTATGTATTTCTAAGGGTTGCATACCGTAGTTTTTTTTATTTTTGCGACTTTATAATTATTTCACTTTTCCGAGTTTTGAGACTGGACTTATTCCGTCTCTGTGAACGCTCCCAATCGCATGTTGCTGCATTTCAGTAACTTCCTTATGAAATTCTACGCAGTTCTAGGGGTTACATGTCGTAGTTAATTTTCTTTATTTTTCGGAAATTGAATTTATATATTTTTATCGGTTTTCGGAACCACTTCAGGGGTTTGCAGCTAGTCACCTGAACTCACGCCACTTCTCATAAAACCAGTGCTTAGATAGTTTACTCTCAGATTGCAACTTAAGAGTCCGCCGTGATTTTGTGTAATGAATCCGAGTTTTATCTACTGCAAAAAATGTTCAAATGTTTGTAGAGCTTATGGGACTTAACTACGGGGTCATCAGTCCCTCAACTAACAAACTACTTATGAACTAGCTAATACTAAGGACGGCACAAATATCCATGCCCGATGGGGGATTAGAACCCCCGACCGTAGTGGCCGTGCAGACTGTGACTAACGCGTCGCAGAACGCTGGGCCACCGCGGCCGGCAAACCACTTCACCTTCAGTGGAGTGCGATCATGTAACGTAGCCGTGTGTCGCCGTTCTCGTGTTTGCTGGCGGTCTAATCTAAATGCAACTTAACTTTGCTATACTCACGCACCATCCCAAATCAGGCACGATAGACCAGAGCCGTCTGCGCACTTTATATTGTGTTGTGTGGTACATCCGGCTTTGCTGAATTTCGCCTACGATATCGTCGTCTGATTCTGCTTCGTTTCAGCACGCTGATTTTGGTGAGTTTCGCTGTGGCATTGCGTGTGTTTGAACGAGTTAGTGTTGTTTGTAAATCCTTCCCCCAGTAGCGTTAAGTTCTGTGTAATTTATGAAATTCGATGCTGGGCATCGTCAATATTAGAACATGTACATGGGATGCTTTTTTACTGTATTAACAAAATTGGTTTCCCATTTTGCTTGCGTTCGACCTGAATAAACATGTTAAGTTCAGTATAATTTTGACTTGACTATAAATTGTAGTTTTCGAGCACCTTCCCCCTTTTTTTATTTAATATTGTTCTCACCAGTGCTGAAAACAAGCTCAAATGCAATTTTTTTTATGTTTACGTTCCGTTGCGACATAAATGTTATGGTTTTTTTTAGCCACCTTTATGAAATAACTTTAATTGTGGTGACTTGTTTGTTAATGCCTGTGTGTAATTTCGTGTGAGCTGCTACGTATATTGGCCACTGTGTCGTTAACTTCCTGTTATTAGAGTAATTTGAACCAAGTCAGTTGACAATTTAGGCCAGGGAACAAGATTTTGGCCGGCCGCGATGGCCGAGGGGATTGAGGCGCTCCAGTCACGGTCTGCACGGCCACTGCGGTCGGGGGTTCGAATCCCCCTTCGGGAATGGATATTTGTGCCGTCCTTAGTCTTAGCTAGTTCATAAGTAGTTTGTAAGTTTAGGGACTGATGACCCCGTAGTAAGGTACCTTCCGCCACGCACCGTACAGTAGCTTAAGAAAGGTAGCCCATGTATTAATGCAGGGTATAAGCTATCTCCGTTCCAAATTTCATTCAAATCTGTCCATCACTTTCATCGAGACGGAGTAGCAAACATAGTAACCCATTGTAAGGTATCCTCCGCCTCTCACTATGCGGTGGTTTAGGAAAGGTAGCCCCTGTATTAATCTCTATATAAAAGGGACCAATCCATACTGACTGACTGGCTGATTGACTGATTCATCATCGCCCAGCCCAAAGCACTGAAGATAGAAACTTGAAATTTGTAGAGGGTGTTGATCTTTCTCTTTAGGCGTCATTTAAGAAGCTATTTTTCGATATTCCGTCAGTAAGGGGGTGAAATAGGGGATGAAACGTTTATTGAAAATACGTTGCTATTTAGGCAGTTTTGAAGCTAGAACTACAAAATTTCGCATTTTAATTCAGGGTTCGAATTTAAAAGTCACGTGTTTCAGCATTTTTTAAATTCAACTAATCAGGGGGTAAAATAGGGGACGCAAAAAATTGAATTTGAGAAATATGATGCTGTTAACTCAAATTTTAAGCTACAACTACGAAACTTCGGATATGGAATCTTGGTCAGGATTTAAAAAAAAAAAAAAAAAAAAAATCACGAGGTTTAGTGTTGTTGGAAATTCAACAAGTAAGAGGGTGAAATGGGGGATGAAAAATTATTTTTGAAAACATATTTTTTCAGACATTTTTGAGGCTATAGCTGACAAAATTGGTATTTGTATTGTTGGTTAGCATTTAAAAAATACGTGCTTCAGTATTTTTGAAAATTTAACCATTAAGGGGGTTAAATTGCGGGGATGATTTTTTGAAAATCTTTTGTTATTAAGGTAATTTTGAAGATTCAATCACATAAATTGGTATATGTTTTCTTGGTCAGAATTAAAAAGACAAGCGTTTCGGTATGTTCAGAAAATTAATCATTTAGGGGGTGAAATAGGGGATGAAACATTTTTTAAAATACGTTGCTACTAAGCAAAATTACAATAAATGATATTTGCATATTTGGTTGGAATTTAAAAGACACATGTCGGGGTATTTTTCGAAATTCAACTATTGAGGGGTGCCATGGGGGGTTACAAGTAGAAAAATCAAACCTTAAGAGACTTAACTACAGGATCATCAGTCCCTAAGGCTTAGACTAATTAAACTAACTTAGACTAACTTATTCTAAGGACAACACAAACACCCTTGCCCGAGGGGCGGATAGAATCTCCGACGGCGAACAGCAGCGGCACCGGAGCATGGCGCCTTAATACGCACGTCCATTCTGCCGCGGTTACAAGTAGTATCACAACATTTCATTATGATAGTACTATATCTATGAAAATTTATATTGAGAGGGAGAAACAAGTGGTGCAGACCAACCAGCCTACACATGGGAAGCAGCGGGCGTTAAGCTAGTTACGGTATGAACTACTTCTTTTCCAAATTTCATTCATATCCATCCAGAGATTTCAGCATTAAGGCGTAAGAAACTAATTAACTAATTGTAAAGCACCCTCCGCAACGCACCATACGGAATTAATTTTAGTAAGCCTATAACCTTCGCGCGAGTGCAAGCCATGAGTTAAAAGTTTTTTCGCAATCGGATGTCCGGTATAGCCGTGCATAATATACGAACAAAAAGAAGAACAAATAAACAATAATATTTAGATATTAGATTTATTTTCAAATTCGCATTAAAACCGTACGTTGGTAACAACAAATTCCTTCCTTCTGCTGGTGGTTTTCACCCCAATTATTCGGTACGCTTGGTATGCATCAAAGCTGACAGCCAGAAAACCGTCATTTAAAAATCAGAATGAAGTATGCAGTATGAAGTATGCATTTAAAAAGAAAAAAATTCTTCCTTTAAATTGTTTACAAAAAATTCAGATGGTGTGAACAATATTTATGTTTTAAATGTTTCTTTGATGATTATCACCCTGAAAAATGTAACGCATCTTCCAGAGAAAGCTGCCTGAATTTTCAGAAATTGTATTTCGTTCGAAACTTCGCCGAAATCTGAAAATTAACTGTTTAGTCACATTAATTAATAGAAATGATTGTGGGTAATCTGAATCTATTAACATTACACTGATATACTGAATTGGTCAATCATATTTAAAAATTTCATCGGATCGGAATACAACTGTCCATATGTAAAATATGCACCATCCAAAGTTTATGTGACAGTGATCTTCCTCTTGTTTTGAAGATCAAGTGTCCAGAATGTCCAGAAGATTTTAGGATGAATATAGTTTCCTTATTCGCAAGTCGCATGACGCCACATGTTTTCAACCATATAATTGTTTATCACGTCTTATCTTCTGAACTATATGTCGTAAGCAGTTCTTACCCCTACGTCAAGTATTACCTCATGGAAGGAATATGTGTACCAAATTTGGTTGAAATCGGTACAATAGTTTAGTAGCAGACATCGCATGATGCAGCACTTTTCCGCGCATTTCTTTGTTTATTACGCCATATCTCCTGAACTATTTGTCTTACAATCATTTAATGGTGCCTATGACCATCGCAAAAGTGCAATCAGTATGTTGACAAATTTTCATCACAATCGGTTGAACGGTACGACCGCGCGTAAAATACGAACACACAAACATTAATTTTTATATATTAGGTATATAAAGCAGAGTGTCCGTACGTTTTTGTGTACGTATTACATACAAATCTACACTTTTCTTCCAATCTTTTTCAAATTTTGTACACGTAAGTTTCAATCTATGAGGCTGGTCGCCGTAAGTGTAAAAATTACGTACAACATATAGTTAACGAGATATGACGTCATAAACAATGAGATGCAGGGAAAACTGCTGCATTAAGCGACAATTTGGTACACGTATTCCTTATGTCAGATAACAATTGCTGTATGAGTACTAACCACATACGACACATGGTTCGGGGGATATAACGTCATAAAAAATAAGAGTTGCAAAAAAAGTGCCACATAATGCGACGAGACTTTATAAATACACTGTGTGAGAATGAGAGTACTGGCAAGACAGTTTAAGCATAATTTCAACGCTTTATTAAATTTTTCTCGCTGTCAACCACATCAAAATAATGAAAGGAAAAAAAGTTTCTCGCTTAATACTTTTCTGCTGTTCATGGACTAAAATGACGACATTCGGTATGACGTTACAATTTATAATTCTACACTACAAATTGTAGTCGCAGGAAATTTTACTGGCAGTATTCACACATAAAGCTGAATGTACCTTCGAAGTTGTATCACAGTACGACATGTAGTTCATGAGATATGAGCACATAAACAGTATTGTGTATGGAATCACACACGAAGTTTGAATCTATTACTTCTTTACTACTAATTGTATTTGCAACATATTTTACAGACTTATAAAAATGAATACATACCTGGAGAATTATACAATTTTACAACACATAACTCAATAAATATGAGATTCTACGCATTTTATATGTCATTTGTACTTTGATTACTATCTTTCTTTGTTTTGCCGGCCGCGGTGGTCGAGGTGACTGAGGCGCTCCAGTCACGGTCTGCACAGCCACTACGGTCGGGGGTTCGAATCCCCCCTCGGGCATGGATATTTGTGCCGTCCTAGTTCGTAAGTAGTTCATAAGTAGTTTGTAAGTTTAGGGACTGATGACCCCATAGTTAAGTCCCATACGCTTAAAAAGAAAGAAATTTCTTTGTTTGGATAATGCACTTATAATTTTGTACATTATGCGAGACAGTCTCATTTATTATTTATTCTCCGATAAATACAGCATATTTTTAGAAATAATGAGATGTACAGAAACAGAAGGGATACGGGAAGTACTAACTCAAGGCAGGAATAAATAAATAAATAAATAAATAAATACCCGGGTTGTTGTGTCCCGTGTCGTCTGCCGAAGTGGTCGGCTAGGAACATAGGCTAGATGAGAAGGAAACAAGAAACCATGAGTTAAGAAAGATACTTATCTTTTATTATATAGAATCACGGTTACAACAAGTTAGGTCTGGACATCAACTACTAGAAGCTCCCCTAGCTTCTCCTAGGCGATCCATACACACTCTGCCTGCGCTTCTTCTGACGCCGCACTTAAATGCTACATGTCCAGAGGGCGCGCTCGCCGTGCGTCAGAAGGCGGGGTCCCGAGGCGCCGTAGCCATTGGTTCTTCGGTTGCGCGGCGTTGAAGCTAGTATACGCCGGCGCAGTACGGCCCGCTCGTAGCGCTACCAAACGACTTGCGCATAATAGTCCTTGATCGGGAGCGCTCACTTTTTCGTCCGCTCCCAGTGACAACTGAACGGCGTGGTCTGCGCTTGTAGGTGGAGGGGGAAGTTCCCCCACCTAGCTGCTGCATGCGCTTGCTGCGTGAGCCGCTAACGATATCACGCAAACTAAAAGAAACAGTTTGTGGATAATTTCTCGCGTTTTAGTTTAGAGTTGTCTCTATATCTTGGCATTATGGTATTTATTAGTCAGATATTGCAGAGTGCAGAATACTTCAGAACAGAAATTTTTTAGCACTGAACTACGTTATGTAGCAGGCAGACACTCACCTCGAAATGGCTCTCTTCATAAGAAGGCAAACACGTGATTTTTAAGTCTGGTGCGCGCCCTCTAGCTATTGTCCGTCGGTCTTCGGAAAAGAATCCAACGAACTAAGAAGAGAGATACTTTTGGCATAATAGTTCGCGACCGGTAACGTATGTTTTAGTTCGCGACTGATCGCGCATATTTTAGTTCACGACCGATCGCGCATATCTTAGTTCGCGACCGGTAGCTCTCCTTTTAGTTCGCAGTTCGGCCGCGAATAGGTCGCTCTTTTTAGTTCACTGTTTTTGGCTTTTGCTGCCGCTACTAAACGAGATCTTTCTTTTGTTATGACAGCTTTATTACATAACCAGTGTGGCCCAAACGTGTGCTATTACCCGTATTTTTGGGCAGTTAGACATGAAATACTTAAGCAAATAAACCAGTTATTTCCACGAAATGGTGATACAATGATATTCAACTACTGTGCATACAGAGTACTCGTAGTATTTTATTTTTATAGGTCATTGAAGGAACATTACCTAGAAATCACGCGATGCTGCGCGCTCTCGCGTCCTCTCGCTGTTCCCCGTCAGTCTTCGGAAAAGGAACGGACGAACTAAGAGGCGAGGGCTCTGCGCACTAGTTCGCGTAGTTCGCCTGTGGGAGCGCTCTTCCGATCTAGTTCGTTCGCGAACTACACAAGATTACACCAAACGATGAGCCAGGTGCGTAAGCGCGCGTCTGGCAGGGGTCCTTCAGCGACGATACTACCCGGGCAAAGCCAGGTTTTCAGCTAGTTTTGGATAATATCTTAAATGGCGTAAGAAATGTAAACCCTGCAAAGTATTTTGGTTCGCAGTGAAATAAAAAACGGATTCACATATGTCTAGGGAAGTATAGCCTAAGCTCGAACCAACAGCTAGCTGTGTCGCCTACCAAACACCTGTAAATGCCACTGGGTTTCCGCTATCACCTTTATAAGCTATTTGACGACACTCAACTCGACCGTCCTAGCGCACACACAGGGGATGGGAGGGGGTTAACGTTTTGACCTTCAGTAGGAGCCGCCGTGTTTAGTGGTGGCCCTGTGGTGCAGGGAACGAACCTGGCGAGCTGGTGCTGGTGGGCGTGTCATCGGGTGACAACAGGCCGGGTCTGGGCTGCCGTGGCGCCAAGTACTTGGGCGTCGCCACGCTGCAGCACTGGATGGAGAGCGCCATAGCCCGGGCCAACGCAGACATCCTAGGGGTCGGCGCCAGCCAGGGTAAGTGGCTCACACACCGCAGCTCAATGTTCACGGGAATGAACTGATTGGTTATTAGTCCCAGGGCTTACAAACTACTTAAACTAAAGTGTTCAAACAACGGGTATGCTGCCGGGTGACGTCGTCGACAACCGCCGATATTTTGGCAGGAGGACACCCTGCCATTCACAAGGCACAACTGCACTTACGGAAGCAATGTGCAAGCGTATTTAATACCTCGGTTTGCAAAGTGTAAACAAGGAAGATAACACACACAGTACAAGTCACAGCAGAGTCAACACAACCAAAGGTGACCAAACATCAAAAATATCGATAGTGACTTAATCAACAGGTGAGGCAGCATTAATTTTATCCCTCTGTTTTTTGACGAGAGACAGTGCCGGATTCCAAGCAGAATTTAAACAAAAACCACCATCTCTGTTTATAAGGTCGCTAGCTAGTTTGATTTCAACAGCTTCCTTAATAACACTATCCCAATACGTGGAGGTGCATGCCAGGATCTCCGTGTTGTATTCCATAGGATGACCGTTGTCAAGGCAGTGTTCTGCAACAGCGGATTTGTTGGGCTGTTGTAAGCGCGTGTAACGTTTATGTTCAATACACCGGTCTTCCAAAGTCCTGATTGTCTGACCAATATATGACATGCCACAACTACAAGGAATACGATATACACCTGCCTTACGCAAACCAAGATCATCCTTTACGGACCCCAACAGGGCCTTTATCTTAGAAGGTGGTCTAAAAACACATTTCACATGATATTTCCGTAAAATACGACCAATCTCACTTACTTAAACTAAGTTCAACTAACCTAAGGGTAACGCACACATGCACGCCCGAGGGAGGAGTCAAACCTCCACAGCGAACGGCCGCGCGCATCACAGTGAGGCGACTCAGTGCGCACGGCTATTCCGCCGTCGCGCGCAATTCACCATCCACTGCACTGTCGGCCATCCAAAATGCAGCACCAGGAAGCACCGAAGAATTTTCTTTTCTTTCTTTATTGTGATTTCAATTCCCCTAAAAAAGGGGCGGGCCGGCAACGCTCACTGGCGCTCTTCAGCCTAGAGAAATAAAATTTGACATAGGAGAAACAGAAAAACACAAAGGAGTCAAAATTTTGAAGATAACACATACATAAAACGGAGATGTAAAATGGAGATAAAACAAAGTACATAAAATGGAGGGAAACGGGGGCAACGTAAAAGTGGTGCATAAAAACAGCTGCTCGAAGGTCAGTGGCACACACGCACAATTAAAATGAGCGTAGGGCGGCGGCTATGCTGAGACCGTCCGCTATTTGGAGTTAAAAAAAAAAAAAAAAAAAAAAAAAAAAAAAAAAAAAAAAAAATTACACTCGGAGAAATACATAAGTTAAAACTGATGGTGTCGGCTGCGAGTTGGCCGTCCACTGTTGTAAAATAAAATAATGTAACTAAAACACACCACACTTGAAGCACTCCCATGGAATCACAAGAAAGGTTCCATAGATGGTGGAGCACTCAGAGCATTGAAAATATGGTGTGGGGAAAAAGGGGATGAGAGGAGGGGGAGAGGGTGGGGAGGAGCCACAGAGCCAGTGAGGAAAGGACGGGGGGGATGATGTCCCAGGAATCCACAGGGAAAAAGGAAAGGATAGGGCGGTATGAGGAGGATCCGAAGAGACAGCTGGGGGAATAAGGAAGGGAGAAGGGACGGGAAGGGAGGGATAGTCAGGGCCCTCAGGGAGAGAAGGGGGAGAGGGAGCAAGGTGAAGGATCACAGCTGGTATGAAGGGTAGATATCAGGTCTGAGGGCATCATCCGGGAGGGGGAGGGTGCAGACATTGCCAGGGGAAAGGATCTGGAGAGTGGACAAATGGAGAGCAGGGGGAATACAGTGGTGGGCAAGCGGCAACGGACCAGGTGCAGAGAGAAGGGGATGGACTAGAGGATTAGGCGGATCTGATTTGCGGGATATGTAACGGAGGCGGAGATGTTCAATAAAGAGAACGAGTTGGGGGAAAGGAATGAGATCATAGAGGATCCATGTGGGGGGGATAAAGGGGGATACGGAAGGTGAGGCGGAGGGCATGGCGCTCCAGTATCTCCAGAGATTTGTAGAAGGATGGGGGAGCAGAGATCAAGGCTGGATGGGCGACACAGAGAATAGGACGGATAAGGGATTTGTAGGTATAGAGGATGGTAGAAAGGTTGAGGCCCCATGTTCGGCCAACAAGGAGTTTGAGGAGACGGATGTTGGAGCGGGCTTTTTCTTGGATAGTGCATAGATGGGGAGTCCAGGAGAGAGTGCGATCAATAGTGAGGTAGGGGTGAGGCGGATGGGACGGTTATGGAGGGTCAGATAAAAATCTCAGGGACGGAAGGAGGGGGTAGTACGACCTACGATGATCGCATGAGTTTTGGTAGGACTTATAGACAGGAACCACTGGTTTCACCAAGCGGCAAAGAGGTCAAGGTGTTCTTGGAGTAGGTGGTTGGAATGGGCGAGGGTGGGAGCTAAGGCACAGAAATCGGTGTCATCAGCATATTGGAAGAGGTGTACGGGAGGGGCAGGTTTAGGCATATAAGAGGTATACAGGAGGGGAGAAAGGACAGAGCCTTGGAGCACACCAGCAGAGGGTGTTGTGGATGGTAACATAGGTGGGCCGGTTGGAGAGGAAGGAGGCATTGAGCCGGACGAGGTTGATGGGAAGAGCGTAGGTTTGGAGTTTGAAGAGCAGGCCAGAACACCAGACTCGATCGTAGGCTCGTTCGAGATCTAAGAACACAAAGATGGCGGCACGACGGGAATTTAGCTGGAGGGATAGGAGTTGCGTAAGTCGAAGGAGTTGGTCGTCAGTGGAGAAGGAAGGACGAAAACCACATTGGGTGTCTGGAAGAAGGTGATGGAGGTGGTGATGGATGCGACGAGACAGGATGGATTCGAAGACCTTGCTGAACACTGGGATGTGGCAAATGGGGCGGTAAGAGGAGGCATCAGAGGGGGGTTTGTTGGGCTTGAGGAACACGAGGACTCGGGAGATTTTCCACAGGAGGGGGTAGCAGCCAGTGTAGAGGATGGTGGTATAAAGGGAAGCAAGAGTGGTGAGGACAGGAAGGGGACATTCCTTTCGATGGCGGTATGTGATGCGATCGTGGCCGGGAGCCGTGTTGCGTTTGAAGCACCGAAGATGTCACTGCCAAATTTATCTGAGGGCATCATGTTGTGCAGGGTGTCATGCTATGGACTGGACGGCCGTTCCCGCCGGAGGTTCGAGTCTTCCCTCGGGCATGTGTGTGTGTGTGTGTTGTTCTTAGTATATGAGGGGGGACGCAAAAGAAACCGGACTCCGAGGGCGCTGTCATTCGCAGACGTAGTACAGGGTTCTCACGCAAGATGGCGTTAGTAGAGACCTTCATGAAACAGCTGTGCAGACGGCGTCAGTGTAGAGCTGAACGTGCAAGTGTGGTATTGTGTTTCTCTGACTGTTGGCGGGCTACCCCTGCGAAGTCGTTACGAAAACTTTAAAAGAACAAAGAGTTTGTGTGAAATTTTGTTTCCTGCCTAAAATAACTGCAACAGAGACACAGCAAATGCTTCAGGAAGCTTTCCAGGAGGACGCTATGAGCCGCACACAGGTTTTCTAGTGGTTTGGGCGCTTTAAACGTAGTGAGATGAGTGCTGAAGACCAAGTTCGTTCTGGACGCCCTTCAACATCGCGAAACGAGGAGAACATTGAAAAGGTCCGCCAAAAGATCGACCAAATTTCAGCAGAGACACGAATAACTTGCAGCTCATGCCAGCGGATTTTGAATGAGGATTTGCACATGAGACGTGTTTCTGCTAAATTTGTTCCGCGCCTTCTTACACAGGAGCAAAAAACAATCCGCATGAATGTATGTCAGGACTTGAAAACAGAGATTCTTGAACAAAGTCATCACAGAGGATGAGACTTGGTGTTACGGGTATGACCCAGAAACCAAGCAAGCGTCAAGCCCATGGAGGACTCCCAAATCTCCCAGACCAGAAAAAGCAAGCCAAGTGAGGTCAAATGTGAAAACGATGATCATTGTCTTTTTTGACATTCGTGGAATTGTGCATCGGGAATTCGTACCCCCTTTCCAGACTGTTAACCAGCACTTTTACTTGGATGTTTTAAGGTGTCTGCGAGAGGATGTAAGGAGGAAACGCCCGGAACTTTGGCGATCAGGTGACTGGTTTCTGCATCACGACAACCCTCCAGCACACGCGGCCTTACGAGTGACCCACTATTTGGCATCTCAGAGGTGGTCTGTCGTTCCCCACACTCCGTATTCGCCGGACCTAGCCTCGTGCGACTTTTTTCTATTTCCACGATTGAAACAAAAAACCGCTAAAATGGGAGCGTTATGATATGTGGAGGCGGTAAAAACAGCTTCGCAAAGGCCACTGGACAATATCAAACTTGAAGAGTTCCAAACATGCTTCTAACAGTGGGAAAAGAGACTTGACAAGTGCATCGCATGTAATGGAGAGTACTCTGAAGGTGACTGAAGTAATTTTGTAAAAAGGTTCATCAATAAATTTTTATGACAAAAATTCGGTTTCTTTTGGGTCCCCCCTCGTAAGATAGTTCAAGTAATTCATACAAAAGTCATTCTAGATTAAGGTGACCAGATTTCCAAAATCAAAATACCGGACACGTATGGGAATCAAAGATTGCGAAACCAAATGTTGACTTTACCTGTGGCATCATCACCAAGGTTGATACCCCTAAAAGCGGATACAATATAACGGCCTTGATGTCATTCATTAACGCAGATATAAACATTTGAATTGTTGCACAAGCGCAATATAGTAATAAAAAAAGCCGTTGATTCTTTCTCTCTCTCTCTCTCTCTCTCTCTCTCTCTCTCTCTCTCTCTCTCCCTCCTCGCAACCCGAAGTTAACGTGTCAGTTTGGTGGATCTCGGATTTACATTTGCTTTTTCTCTTTTTTAGTACTACATGTTGTGTGCAGAAAGTGCGACCACTGAGTATAAAAACCGAATGAAGTAGCGAAGTGGCAACAGACTGGATTCGCATTCAACTTTACCTCCAGACATCCAGATTTAGGCTTTCGTGATTTTGTTAAATCACTCCTGGCCATTGCTGGAGTGGTTTCTTTGGAGGAGCCCGGCCGATTTCCATCCCCATCCTTATAATTCAAAAATACGAGAGTGGGCTTAGTCTCTAATGACCACGCTTTCCTCTTTACTTATATTTTTCACATGGTTCACTTTCTCAGAAAGTTCATCTTTACATCTTTCTTACAAAAATATTTTCACCAAACTCCGCGAAAGATTTAAGGTTTTACTGAACAGACTTCCAAAGAAGATGATATTCGACCTAATCCAAGTTAAATGCTGCGTAAAATGGGTAATTAATGACTCAGTTTTTATAGTTGGAAAAGCCGCACATGATACGTGAAGGCGTTACGTAATAGCAGCTAAAGAAATTTAAAAATCATGCCTTATTCAGTATGAATTATAGCTTATTTTCTTTGTTGTTTGATTATGGCCACCTTCGTTCTTCATTCGGTTACGCTGTACAGTGCTGTCATTTGCAAATATATGGGACGTGATTCCTTAATTTCTCCTTGCGAATAACAACTTCGAAAAACTTCCGGGTATGCTGTCAGGTACCAAAATCGACGACGGCCGATATTTCTGCAGGAGACCACCCTGCCATTTTCAAGGCGAAACTGCAGTGAGGAAGCAATGTGCAACGATCTTTAAAACCTCGGTATCAACAGGAAAGACAACACACACCGAGCAAGGAAGCACACAGCACCGACACGACTAAAGATGAAACCGGTCAGAATATCGAAAATAAACATCAGTTCTTGACGGATGAGATCGGATTAGTTTTGTCGCTCTGTTTTTTGACAAGTGAGAGAGCAGGACCCCAAGCGGAATTTAAACAAAGTCTCCACCCCTATTCATAAGGTTGTCACCTAGTTTTATTTCTATCCCTTCCTTGATGATACATCCCAGTAGTTGGAAGTGTATGCCAGAATTTCCGTTTTGTTGTGTTCCATAGGGTGACCTGTGTCAATACAGTGTTCGGCCACAGCAGATTTGTTTGGCTGTTGTAAACGTGTGTGACGTGTATGCTCTATACAAAGGTCCTCAGCAGACCTAATAGTTTGACGAACATATGACATGCCACAGCTACATGGGATACGGTAGACACCCGCCTTTCGCAAACCAAGATCATCCTTAACGTATCCCAACAGTGCCTTAATCTAGGAGGTACAGCACAATACCAATTAAGACTCTTGATAGTTTCCTGTGTCAAAGAACTTTTCTTAAGGATGTTATTTGTCTTCCTCTCAACACTTTTTGTAGGGTCAGCAGAAATCCTGAAATATGCTGAATCAGAAAGTAAACACTGCATTTTTGATGATAATCTGATCGGTTTCATCTTTGCTCGTGTCGGCGCTGTGTGCTTGCTTGCTCGGTGTCCGATATCTTTCCTGTTTACTCATTGAAAACCGAGGTATTAAAAATCGTTGCACTGCAGTTTCGTCTTGAAAATGATTGGGTGGTCTCCTGGCAGCATACCTGTAAATTTTTCGAATATATGGGACGGTTACTAAAAAACGGGACAATATACGTCCCGTATTTACTTTGTCGGGTCAACGGGACACTGAGGCTAAATAAGGGACGATCCCCTGACGTCTTGTCACCCTACTCTAGGTTGCAATATGTAGACTGACTTTTGTATGTCTTAATCATTCGGATCACTGAGACTCTATAATGTTTTCGAACATAATTAGTTTAAGTAGATTGTAAGTCTAGTGACTGATGACCGTGGCAGTTTGATCCAATATGTTTACAAATATTGGAACACTGATACATTCAGAAGTCGCAGTATACCCTTTTATTTCAGAACGTGTGCAGGCATTGGAATAGTTGAATATTAAGATAACGTGTTGGCGAGGTGGTCTCTTTTTTTCGAACATAAACGTCATCTCGAAACTAAGTCAGTTTTATAAAATGAAAAGGGGATAGTGTGATATATCAGATAATATCGAAATTTACTGACACTGTGATATTCCTGGTCTGTGGCCACTTCATATTTCTGGCCGCTGGCCGTTTCTTTGCTAACATTGTACGTGTCTTAAACGCGGAAGAACGACAGAAGTACAGCATATGTTGAAATGTGGGGTGGGGAGCAGTAGCATATGGCACAGTAGGTGCTGGTTCCGTGGGAAAGCCCCCCTATGTTCCCGGTACTCTCCTCGCATTGGCTGCTGCATTTCACGTCATGTGATTTCTTTTCAAATTAGTTTTGTTTATTATATACTAAATATTAATTATTTAGAGCTGAGAATTTGTAATAAATATCTTTCAAGGACAGGCTAGATTTTGACAGTTTAAAAAGTTTAAGGTGCCTTCTCTTATTGTAACAAGAGAAGGGCGATTTTGCAGAAGGCGCACGACGGCCCTGTTTTGGCGCGAAATAGAGCGTCAGGTGCCCTCTCGCAACGCGCCTCAGTTTTAGTCTCGAGCTGACCACTATATTTTAGAAGGTGTTGACTATACGCGCTGGACCGCGCCGGTCATGAGTAAAGATTTTTGTAATAGTGATAATAGTCGAGGTCTCAACATGAGCTATGGGCAGCATAGGCCGTGTCAATGGTTGTTCATATTTAATTATTTATTTAATAAATGGCATCCCTGACAATTAAAAATCTCGCGAGTCGCTTCTTATGCTTCCATTCTACAGAACTTATTTTAGCCTCACTTGTATGCTGTACGAGAACCAACGACCTGTGTGCTGTCTTCTGCGCTGGGAACACAACTATAGAAGACAACAGGTTAGTCATAACTCTATGCTTTCCATAAAGTCTTGGACAGCAACTACGGCACCTCGTGCGTACTGTAGGTCGGTACAAACGCACACTGCTACGCAACAGCATCCGCAAGGATGCGGAGGTTAAAGGGGACTTGTGGGAGGAAGCTGTACTAACTTCTCCGTCCGCAAATAAAACCCTAGGAAGCTTGTAACACGTTCATTGCAGCAGACAAATTTGACGTAGCACTTTTGGTTCAAAAGGTACAACGTATTTAGTTTGGACATCCATAAAGGACAGTCATTTAGTATGTTCAGAATGCTGTCCCACTTACAAGGAACCACCTGGGTATCGGACTTTGGAATACGCAGGGCGGATCGAGGATTCGATTTTGGAGGGGGTCACAGGTCATTGTTTGTTCACTGCTTCCACTCTGTTTCAACATCTCACACAATTGTACGATTTTGTTAACGGTAAAATATATGATTTTAATATAATTATTTTAAATTTATGTTGTTCTCAATAAATACGACATTTTGGTATAATAATCACGTCGACAAAAATACCACGATTCTTCAGCATAATAATAAATTTCAGTTGAGTAAAATACAGTTTTTGTAAAATATGTTTCCAAATATTTTCAAATTACATCTGTCATGACGTTAATTTAAGAACAATAATAGGATCTTTGACGACGTCATGGTTTGCACAGCGTGAAATCGAAGTGTGCAATCATCACTACGACTGGAATTTGGTAGGCGAACTAGGGCTACACCAGTGTGTTAAGGAGAGAAATGCGATTATTTGAGTCGCCTACGTGGAGGGGGTGTTCGAAAAGGCTTTGATATAAGTGAACAGTATACAGTGAGGATATCTGAAGTGATTATGTGACGTAGAAAAATAAATAAAACTACCGGGTGATAAAAAAGTCTGTATAAATTTGAAAACTTAATAAATCACAAAAAATGTTCAAATGTTTGTTAAGCTTATGGGACTCAACCACGGGGTCATCATTCCCTAAACTCACAAACTACTCATGAACTACTTACGAACTAGGACGGCACAAATATCCATGCCCGAGGGGGGATTCGAACCCCCGACCGTAGTGGCCGTGCTGACCGTGACTGGAGCACCTCAGTCACCTCGGCCACCGCGGCCGGAAATAAATCACACAATAATGTAGATAGAGAGGTAAAAATTGACACACATGCTTACAATGACATGGGATTTTAATAGAAAAAAAGTGTTGCTAGACGCGTGAAAGATCTCTTGTGCGCGTCGTTTGGTGATGATCGTGTGCTCAGCCGCCACTTTCGTCAGGCTTGGCCTCCCAGGTCCCCAGACCTCAGTCCGTGCGATTATCTGCTTTGAGGTTACCTGAGGTAGCAAGTGTATTGTGATAGACCGACATCTCTAGGGCTGCTGAAAGACAACATCCGACGCCAATGCCTCACCATAACTCCGGACATGCTTTACAGTGCTGTTCACATTATTCCTCGACTAAAGCTATTGTTGTGGAATGATGGTGAACATATTAAGCATTTCCTGTAAAGAACATCATCTTTGCTTTGTCTTAATTTGTTATACTAATTATTGCTTTTCTAATCAGATGAAGCGCCATCTGTCGGACATTTTTAAACCTTTTTTTTTGTTCAAATAAAACCTCAAGGCACCCTAAGCATGTGTGTCAATTTTTACCTCTCTATCTACATTATTCCGTGATTTATTAAGTTTTCAAATTTATAGTGACTTTCTGATCACCCGGTATTTCAAGAAATAAATATTCCCGTAATTTCCTGTACACTCTTCGGATATAACTACTGCTGCAAAAGAAAAGTTTTTTTTTAATTTCTTATTTGCGGCGGCGGGGGGGGGGGGGGGTCATAACCCCCAAGACCCTTCCCTTGGATCCGCCACTGATCGTATGTGAAGTTCAGAACTCAAGTAACAATCAGCCAAAGCCATACGATGCAACTACTCTAAGAAAATTCTCAAGAAAATAGACTTTGAAGTTTTGCAAGTACATGTAACTACCAATAATTAAGAGAATTGCAGCATCTGTCGATGTAGCTCAGGTGGTAGTGTTCTAGCCTGACAGCTATAGAGTCGGTGGTTCGAATCCCGCTGTGACAGTTCCTTTTTTTTATCGTTTTCTAATACTCCCACAATTTTAATATCTAATAGTGATTTTTACGAAAAATACACATTTTTCTAATTATTCGTAATTTTCTATATTTTATAAATAGTTGTTAATAATGATGGTTTAAATCACAAAAAAGTTACATATTTCACAGTATTGGCTTCACTATTATTTGACGACGGTTGTCTTTTATTGTTCAGTTTATGAAGACCTACGACGCTGTTCTTAAAAAGTCATCTACACAAATAGCTTCTAATCGTTTTCCAAGCATCGAACCTACTCCACCATCGTTTTAGGTGACGACTAGGTATTCAGCTCGTCAACATAAACAAAAAAATTGACGTAACACGTGGAATTAGGGATCCCAAAACGTTTTATATTACTGAATTTGAAATGGTGTAAATATATTTACATCCTTCGTTAAGTTACTCCTTTCACACGAGTTCGATTGGTTGGTTCGTTTTTTATTTTCTTTTTTATAAAATTTATAAAATCATGAATGAACAAAAATACAAACGTTATTCATAAAAACTAACATTGGGTATTAAAATGGTTGTGAGACAAGAACGCTACCACCTGAGCTATAACAATAGATTCTGCAACTGTTTTAATTGTCGGTATTTACATATACTTGCAAAATTTCGAAGTCGATTTTCTCAAGAATTTTTCAGACTTGCGTCGAATGGCTTTAGTTGATTCTTATTTAAGTTCTCAACTTCACGTTCTATAGGTATAAGAAAATTCTAAAATCCGATACTCGTGTGGTCTCCTTGTTAGTAAACGCACATGTCAAGACGTTTGAAACAGTCGTTGTGTACTCCCAGAAGGATTTTCGCAGAAATACCGGCTCGCATTTCTACATTGCGTTGCTCAGACTGTGTGTGTTTCTTATTTTCTCTCCATATACCATTTGCATTAAATGGTCCCTCAGTTAAAAGTGATGTGGTGTGAGATCAGGCGATTTGGGTGGCCATTCAACAAGGGAGGGATGCCAGCTTCAGCGAGGAGACTTGGCACAGGGCTGGTGCTGAAAGTCCCCGTTGCAACACGAACACCACTGTGAAGAATGGGATCCAAGGTCCGCAATGCTGAAGGCGCCGCAGAGTCATACACCTGGCTCCCATAATCCAAGCGTGATAATATTAGGGCCTTAAAGAGATGCAGCAGAGTTTGACGGCCAGCTCCCCAGGCCGTGTGGCCTAGACAGCGCAGTATATTTAGATGCCGCCAGCATTTTCGCTTCAACTGACGGAGGTGTGGTCCCCAAGTCAGTCGGTTGTCGAACAGCATGCCGAGAAACCGATGCGTTTCTGTGACATGAAGCTGTTCGTCAGCAAGGTAGAGTTCCGGGTTAGGATGAACGATCTGACGACGACAAAAGTGCATCACTCGGGTTCTGGATGCTGATAATGTGAAGCCGTGCGCTGGGGCCCATGATTGTGCCTTTTGAATGGCTCCTTACAGGCGCCTTTCAATGACACCAATGTTAGCAGAACTGTAATATAGACAGAAGTCGTCGGCAAACAAGGACGAACAGACCGATGACCCCACAGCCGCCGTAAGGCCGTTTATGGCAACTAAAAATAAAGTTACACTGAGAACGAAGCCCTGAGGGACACCGTTCTCTAGGATGTGACGATTACTGAGGGAGGTACCGAGCCTAACTCTGAAAGTACGGAGTGAGAGAAAATTCTTTATGAACGTCGGTAGGGGACCACGTAAGCCGCAGTCATACAGCGTAGCCAGTATATGGTGGCGCCAGGTGGTGTCGTACGCCTTGCGAAGGTCGAAGAAGACCGCTACCATGTGCTCACGCCTGGTGAAAGTAGTGCGGATGGCCGACTCCAGCTACACTAAATGATCTATTGCAGAGCGGCAATGGCGGAAGCCCTCTTGTTGGGGGACGAGGAGTACCCGGTCTTCAAGAAACCACATGAGCCGCTGGCTCACCATACGTTCGAAAATTTTGCACAGAACGTTGGTGAGGCTTATTGGGCGGTAGCTCTCAGCCACCTGCGGATCAACACCAGGTTTCATCATCGGGATAATGATGTTATCCCGCCATTGGGATGGGAAAGCGCCCTTCACCACGAGATGGTTGTACAGGGTGAGAAGTCGTCGTTGAAAAGCCGCAGGCAGGTGGTGAACGAACTGGCTGTGGATACTGTCTGGTCCTGGGGAGATGTTCAGGACATGCAGCTATGGCACTCTACAACTCCCACTCACTGAATGGCACATTGTATTTTTCCTGGCGGCGCGTGTGAAAAGAAATCTGCCGCTGTATAACACGCTCTTTGAGGGCGCGGAAGTCCGCACTGATGCAGATGCAGATGCTGAACTGCCAGCATGATGTTCTGCCATGTACTGCGCAATAGCAGCTGGGTCTGTGGACAGGGTACCCTGAATGTAGAGACTGGGGATTCCTGCCAGTGGACGATGCCCAAAAAGGCGCCTAACGTGCTTCCACACCTCAGTTGAGGAGGCCCAGGAGCCAATAGTGGCTACATACCTCTCCCAGCAATCTCGCATGCTTTGCTTTATAAGTCGACGAGCTTGGGCACGGAGCCGTTTGACAGCAATCAAGTGCTCCAATGAAGGATGGCGGCGGTGGCGCTGGAGCGCTCGACGACGCTCCCTGATGGCCTCAGCAATTTCCGGTGTCCACCAGGGCACCGATTTACGACGGGGCAAACCAGAGGATTTCGGGACTGTGGCTTCAGCAGCGAAAACAATGGCCCTAGTAACATCATCGACAGCCAAGTCAACGTCGTCTGGGATCGGGTATGTTGCTGTAACAGCCGAGGTGTAAGCCGGCCAGTTTGCCTGACAGAGTAACCATCGGGGCAGGCAGCTTGCAGGTGATGACTGTGGGAGCGACATGATGATAGGGAAGTGGTCGCTTCCACAAAGGTCATCATGGAGCCTCCAAGTTAGATGTGTAAGTAGGCTGGGACTGCAAAGCGACAGATCTATAGCTGTGTAGGTGCCATGGGCCAAGCTAAAGTGGGTGGCAGCTCCATTGTTAAGCAGGCCAATATTTAGCTGCACCAGGAGGTACTCCACGTCTCTACCACGGGCCGTAATATCAGTTCCACCCCACAAGGGGTTGTGGGCATTAACGTCCACCAGCAGGAGGTACGGCGGGGGAAGTTGAGCAACCAAGGCAGCGAGTTCCGCATAAGATACTGCCTTGTCTGGAGGAAGGTAAAGAAAGCAAATAGTGATCTCCTGTCCTGCCCTCATCCTCACAGCCATTGCCTCGAGTGCAATGTGTAGTGGCACCGGTGCACTGGGAACAATGGCGAGAACAAAGGTGCAAACACCTCCGGAAACTCTGTCATAGGCTGCACGATTTTTATAATAGACCCAGTAACCACGAAGGGCGGGGGTCCGCTGAACAGGGAACCAAGTTTCCTGGAGGACTACACACAACACAGGGAATTGGCTCAATAAATGGTGCAATTCAGCGTGGCGGTGGAAATAACCACCGCAATTCCACTGGAGGATATTGCTATTGGCGTACTGGGATGCCATGAACGTCACGGACATTGCATTTACGCCTCAGTATCACCTGTTGCCGCCGCCTTATTATTTGTGGCATCTATATCCATCGATTCTGGGAGGTCAGTGAGTGCTAGGTCCTCAGCGGACGCTAGCATCTCCAACCCATCCTCAGAATCGGAAGTTTGAGAAACCGACGGTGGGAGTGCCGTCGGAAGAGATTTTTTCTTAGAGCTCTTTTTGTTTCTCCTCCCGCTGTTCTTTCGGCTTAGAGCGCTGGGAGGGCTTCTCTGAAGTTTCAGGAGCCGATGAGGATCGGGAAGCCCTTCGACCAGTGGTGTCTACATCTCCCAATGAACGGCTTGGATCCTCCGGTCTACTCTTCGAAACTGAAGAATGGAGCGGCCCAACAAACTTCTCCCTAGCGAGAGGGGCCGGGGAAGGCTGCTGCTTCTCTGGCAGGGGATTGGGGACTTGTGTCCCTGATGGTTGGGGTGAGGTTTCCCCCACCAATGGTACTGGTGGGGCAATGGATGAAGGCCCTCCAACCTTCGAGGAGGCAGACTGAGGTTGATGGCCCTTAGGGCCCACAGAAAATGGTTGCACTGTTGGTGCCATCGTCGCCAGGGTAGCTGGCGACGACGTAACTGTCGCATATGAAGTAGTCTGTGGTACAGGGTGGAGTCTTTCATATTTTTTCCTTGCCTTGGTGTATGTCAGTCTATCCAGGGTCTTAATTTCCATTATTTTACGTTCTTTCCGGAGAATGGTACAGTCTGATGAACAGGGTGGATGATGCTGTCCGCAGTTGACACATATTGGCGGGGGAGTAAACGGAGTGTCTGGATGGGATGGACACCCGCATTCCCTACATGTGGGGCTAGAGGTGCAGCGGGATGACATATGCCCAAATTTCCAACATTTAAAGCATCACATAGGGGGAGGAATGTAAGGCTTTACGTCACACCGGTAAATCATGACCTTGACCTTTTCTGGCAATGTATCGTCCTCAAAGGCCAAGATGAAAGCAACTGTGGCAACCTTACAATCCTTCGGACCCCTATACACGCGCCGGACGAAGTGGACGCTCCGTCGTTCTAAATTGGCGGGTAACTCATCATCAGACTGTAGAAGGAGGTCTCTGTAGTAAATCAGACTCTGAACCATGTTAAGTGATTTGTGGTGTGTTATGCTTACAGGGACATCACCCAGCTTGTCGCAAGCAAGCAATGCTTTCGACTGAGCGGATGATGCAGCTTCTATCAGCACTGAACCACTCTTCATCTTCGACATTCCCGCGACTTCGCCGTACTTATCCTTAAAATTTTCGACAAAGAATAGAGGTTTTGTCGTCATGAAGCTTTCCCCGTCTGTTCTGCTACATACCAGATACTTTGGAGAGTATAACTCATCCCTATCTTTAGCCCAATGTTCTTCCCGTGATGTACCAAGGGAAAGAAACGATCGGGGGTCATATTTCGTGACATTGAAATTTGATCTTCCTCGCTTAGAGACGCCATTGGAATAATTTATTGCCCGTTTCATTTAGTTCCCACGAGCAGCTAGGGATATAAAGGTCCACCCAGGCAGAGCCCCGCTTGCCTGGGTAAGCCTTGTACAACTGAGGTGCGGCTGGTTCCTCAGTGGTTGCTTGCTAGCGGCTGTTCAACCTCAACAGCCATGCATCTCCTCGGCACTTAGCACACCTTGAGATTGAGGTTTTTTTCTTTTTCTCTCTTTTTTTTTTTTTTTAATAGAGGTTTGTACCGTCCTCGCGACCCGGGCGATTAAGCCAAGATCCACCGTCGCGCCGAACGATGGTCGTTTAAGCACGGACAGAGCTTACAGTGTAGCGGACTGTTGGCGTGACACAGTCCACAGCTCAGGACCTCGGGTTCGCCAAGCCCGTACTCAGCAAATTAATGCTGAGCCCCTGAGGGGACATTTTTTCGGAAATTGCAGTACATATACTGTATATGAGCCATTTTCTACTACTAAAAAGATCAAACAACCATTTTATATATTAATTTATGTAATTCAGCTGAATCGTAATTGCAGGACTATGATTATGCTACTTACGTGTCAGAGTCCTTAGGAAAACTGAAAAATGACAAATGAAGTATCTTTTCCTGATTGTTGCTGCATTTCATTTGGCTATAAGCATTCCTGGCCCGTAAAACCGTCACGGAAACGAATATAAGCAGCGAATAAGACTACTTACAATGCACGAGATTCCGCCAACTCAGTAGTGTAACACGCTTGGTACGCTGCTCTCGCGGTAGGTGACAAAAATTCTCGAGTGTTGTGACGTGTATGTTAAACTTTGTTATTACTCCGTACTGTTCGTCACTTCTCAGACAGTCATAGTTCTCCTTTGGTTACACACGTGACCAAATGCTACGATATATGTCTGTATAGTGCTTTCACTGTTGTTGTGGTCTTCAGTCCGCAGACTGGTTTGATGGAGCTCTCCACGCTGCCCTGTCCTGTGCAAGTCTCTTCATCTGAGAATACTTTCGGCAACCTACATCTTTTTCAGTCTGCTTACTGTATTCGTCCCTCGGTCTTCCTCTACGATTTTTACCCTATACATTTCCTTCTAATGCTAAGTTCCTTGATGTCTCAGAATGTGTCCTTCCAATCTATCCCTTCTCTTAGTCATGATATGCCAGAAACTCTTTTTCTCCCCCATACGGCTAAGCACCTCCTCATTAATTACATAATCTTTTTGTCTGAACACCTTATCGTCCACGTTTCATTCCCATACAGTACTACACTCCAGACAAATGCTTTCAGAAAGGACTTCCTAACATTTATATTAACATTGGATGTTAACAAGTTTCGCTTCTTTAGAACTCTTTTCTTCTCTACTTCGGCCATCAGAATTTATTTTGCTACCCGAATAACAAAACTCATCTACTATTTTTATTGTCTCATTACCTAATCTAATTCCTTCAGCATCGCCCGATTTTCTCACATTACATTCCAGCACCCTCGTTTTACTCTTGTTAATGTTCATATTTATATCTTCCATTCAATTGCTCTTCTAGATCCTTTACAGGCTTTGACAAAATTACTATTTCATCGGCAAACCGAAAAGTTTTTATTTGTTCTCCCTGAACTTTAATTCCCTCTCCAATTTTCTCTTTGCATTCCTTCACTGCTTGCTCAATGTACAGATTGAACAACATTGGGGTAAGGCTACAACCCTGTCTTACTCCCTTCCCAACCACTGTGACCCTTTCTTGCCCTTCGACTCTAATAAGTACTGTCTCGTTTTTGTATAGGTTGAATATAACTGTTCGCTCCCTATATTTTACCCCTGCTACCTTTAGAATATGAAAGAGTTTATTTCAGTCGATATTGTCAAAAGCTTTCTCCAAATCTACAAACGCTAAAAACGTATGTTTCCCTTTCCTTGGTCTATCTTCTAAGACTAGTCATAATGTGAATATTGCCTCTTGAAGTCGGATGGTATTTCTCCTGTTGCATACATCTTGCATACCAAGTGGAACAATTGTTTCATGACTGGATCTCCTAACGATATCAGCAGTTTAGACGGAATATCATCTACACCGGGGGCCTTATTTCGGCTCAAATCATTTAGTGCTCTATCAAATTCTTCTCGCAGTATCATATCTCCTATCTCATTTTCCTGTACTTCGTCCTCCATTTCTAGCATACTACCTTTATTTCCTTTGTATAGGTCCTCCATATATTTCTTCCATCTCTCAGGGTTCCCCTCTTTGCTTAGTACTGGTTTACCGTCTGAGTTCTTGATATTCATACAGCTGATTTTATTGTCTCCAAATATCTCTTATTTTCCTGTAGGCGGTATCTATCTTTTCCCTAGTTATGCATCCTTCTAAGGTTTTACATTTGTCCTCTAGCCACTCCTGCTTAGCCAGTCTGCACTTCCTGTCAATCTCATTTTTCATACGTTTGCACTCCATTTTGCCTGCTTCACTTGCTGAATTTTAATATTTTCTCCTCTCATCAATTAAGTTCTGTGTTATCCAGGGATTTCTAATGGACCTTGTCCTTTTGCCAATGTGATCCTCTGCGGCCTTTACTACCCTATCCCTCAGAACTACCCATTCTTCTTCTACTGCATTACTTTCCCCTGTTTCAGGCATTCCTTGCCTAATGCTCCCTCTAAAACTCCCAACCACCTCTGGCTACTTCAATTTGTCCAGGTTCCATCTCCTAACTTTTCTACCTTTCTGCAGTCTCTTACGTTTTAATCTGCAGTTCATAACCAATAAGTTACGGTCTACATCTGCCCCTGGATCAATGATCAAATATTAAATGCTCTGAATAACTGTACATCACCCGGTAGAATTTTTTGTGATATCTCAAATCCTTTTGACTGTGAAAATCATGGAACTCATCTAGATAAACTTAAACATTATGATATTAGTGGGGAAGTGCATAAATAGTTTAATTAACACTTAACTGTAAGAGTGAAGAAAGTTGAAAAGTGGTTCAGGTAAACAGCAAAAATCAGCTGATTCCTCTAACTGGGTAGCTATTACGAATGGGTTGCCACAGGGTTATGTCTTGGGTCCTTTGCTGTTCTTAACATACACTCCTGGCCCTTAAAATTTCTACACCACGAAGATGACGTACAACAGACGCGAAATTTAACCGACAGGAAGAATATGCTGTGATACGCTTTTCAGAGCACATGGTTGTCGCCGGTGGCGTCACCTACAACGTGCTAACATGAGGAAAGTTTCCAACAGATTTCTCATACACAAACAGCAGTTGACCGGCGTTGCCTAGTGAAAGGTTGTTGTGATGCCTTGTGTAAAGAGGGAAATGCGTACCATCACGTTTCTGACTTTGATAAAGGTCGGATTGTATCCTATCGCGATTGCGGTTTATCGTATCGCGACATTGCTGCTCGCGTTTTTCGCGATCCAATGACTGTTAGCAGAATATGGATTCGATGGGTTCAGGAGGGCAATACGGAACGACATGCTGAATCCCAAGGGCCTCGTATCACTATCAGTCGATATGACAGGCATCTTATCCGCATGGCTGTAACGGATCGTGCAGCCACGTCTCGATCCCAGAGTCAACAGATGGAAACGTTTTCAAGACAACAACCATCTGCACGAACAGTTCGACAACGTTTGCAGCAGCATGGACTATCATCTCGGAGACCATGGCTGCGGTCACCCTTAACGTTGCACACAGACCTGCGATGGTGTACGCAACGACGAACCTGGGTTCACGAATGGCAAAACGTCCTGTTTTCGGATGAATCCAGGTTCTGTTTACAGCATCATGATGGTCGCATCCGTGTTTGGCGACATCGCGTTGAACGCACATTGGAAGCGTGTATTCGTCATTGCCATACTGGCGTATCACTCGGCTTGATGGTACGGGGTGCCATTGCTTACACGTCTCGTTCACCTCTTGTTCGCATCGTCGGCACTTTGAACAGTCGCCGTTACATTTCAGATGTTTTACACCCGTGGCTCTACCCTTTATTCGATCCCTGCGAAACCCTTCATTTCAACAGGATAATGCACGAACGCATGTTGCAGGTGCTGTACGGGCGTTTCCGGATACGGAAAATGTTCGACTGCTCCCTGGCCTGCACATTCTCCAGATTTCTCACCAATTGAAAACGTCTGGTCAATGGTGGCCGAGCAACTGACTCGTGACAATACTCTAGTCACTACTCTTGATGAACTGTGGTATCGCGTTGAAGCTGCATGGACATCTGTACCTGTACACGCCATCCAAGCTCAGTTTGACTCAATGTCCAGGCGTATTATGGTCGTTATTACGGCCAGAGGTGGTTGTTCTGGGTACTGATCTCTCAGGATCTATGCACCCACATTGCGTGAAAATGTAATCACATGTCAGTTCTAGTATAATATATTTCTCCAATGAATACCCGTTTATCATCTGAATTTCTTCTAGGTGTAGTAATTTTAATGGCCAGTAGGCTATATTAATGACTTGCTATTCTGTACTCAGGAAGATGCAAAGCTAGCTGATGTTCATGTATAGTTATCAAATCCGACTGACAAGAATTAACTGATGGAATTATTGTAAACAATATCTTTCAAAAATTATTCATTGGTTCTCTGCAGATGAACTCTTACTAAATTTTGTTAAAACGCAGTATATACTGCTCCATACGGGAAAGGGCGTTACACCATTAATAAAATACAGGATGTAGCTAAGGTAGAATATTCAGTTTCTATGTGTGTGTACAGATGATAAATTGAATTTGAATCAACACCTTGACGATCTACTGAAACGTTTGAGTTCAGCAACTTGTGCTATTAAGGTTATTGCAAATTTTAATGACAAATATGTCAGTAAATTAGCGCACTACGCCTTTTTTCATTCACTGCTTTTATATGGCATCGAATTTTGGGCTAATTCGTCATTGAGCAAAAAGTATTCATTGCACAAATGTATGTAATAAGAGCCCGGCCACGGTGACCCAGGAGACTGAGGCGCTCCAGTCACGGTCTGCACGGCCACTACGGTCGGGGGTTCGAATCCCCCCTCGGGCATGGATGTTTGTGCCATCCTAGTTCGTAAGTAGTTCATAAGTAGTTTGTAAGTTTAGGGACTGATGACCCCGTAGTTAAGTCCCATAGACTATACAAACATTTGAAAATTTTTTTATGTAATAAGAATAATTTATGGAGCCCACCCAAGACCGTCATGCACACACATACGTAACGATCTTGGGGTCTTCACAGTAGCTTGTCAGTATACATATTCACTTATGAATTTTGTCGTCAATAACCCATCTGAATTCAATAGTAACAGCTGTGTGCATAGCTACAACACCAGGGGAAAGGATGATGTACACCAGAGTTTTTCAACCAGTTGGTCGCGAAGTCTTCCTTGGAGGGGGGGGGGGGGGGAGATGGGTGTCGCCATCGTAGGAGGAAGTACTTGCAGCGTAAAGTAGTAAAGTATCCAGTAAGTAGAAGACATATGCCTAAGTGAAATTTATTTATTGTTAAAATAACGGAGATCTTTGTGTAATATTCAATATGTATTGAATAGATCATTATATTGTTTTCCATTACAGTGTGTTAAAGATGAATAAGCAAAAAGTATGAAAACTGTTTTCAGGTAAAGAATTTGATACAGTAAGTAATTTTGAAGAATACGAAAAGATTTAATTCTTTACAAAATGTTTATACAGTGGAACCTTTCTTACTGAGCATTATTTGCGTCTGAGTCTTATCTGAAATGCGAAATAATCGTTAACAAAATATATTTTTCTGTCGGGAGTCACGTAAAAATAAAATATGCATACCATTCGAAGAAATGTACAAAAAAACTTCATCCAACAATTTAAAAGAAAGGTGAAGCAAAAGCAAGAACACAAAATTTGTTTCGTTTGAGAATGCGGTTCGTGAGGGGAAATGGTGGGTACAATAATTTGTTTGAAACGGGGCCGCTACAATATTTTTACTTGGAAGGGAGTCGCATATTCCAAAAGGTTGAAACCCACTGATCTACACTATTCAAGTTTAAATCTAACTTGGGCACAGAAGGAGGTGAATTAAACTGCCACAAAAGTCTTTCGTCACGTAACAGGTAACATCAAATGTCTGACAGATAGTCAACCAGCATTTAAAAACAAATTGAAAGACATAATTCTTCTTTGGGGTTTTTCCTCCTTTTCCGCAGTTGCAGTTATACAATTTGTATAGGTTATGGGACCGTCTTGTGCAACTGTAAATTAGTCTACTTTAGACCAGACACGTTTCGCTTTATTCTAAAGCATCTTCAGTGGTCAGCTGTACAAGAAATGGTTAAATTATTTTTTTGATTTTTTTATTAAATTCGAACAGTAACAATTCTCATGTAATTAGATTGTTTTGATTTTGAATAAAATGGACTACTAATATTACTCACGAATTTTTATGTTTTCCTCTTCATGTGTGATATGTAGCACATTGCCACTGCTTATATTTACACTATGTACACTTTTTACAGTTACCCGTCTTACAAAAGTTTTTGAAAAATAACATTTCTGCGGCCTGGCAGGCTATGTATGTCGTTTGTTTTGTTTTTGTTTAGGCTATTGTCTGTGTGTGTGTTATTTACTTTCGAGTTCTTTGATTCGTGCTGTGAGATGTGTTTTTGTTTCGTTTCTGTCAAAACAGGCGTCTGCTAGCAACTTTGTGTGTGATGTTCTGACTGTATTGTGTGTGTGTTTATAAATATGATTTTAATTCAACTAGCGACTTTCTGTGTGTGTGTGTGTGTGTACGAGAGAGATATTCTGATTTTCTGCAGGTGTGTGTGGGTGGGTAGGGATTTGTTGTTGTTGTTTTATGTGGTCGTATTATGTGGTGGTTTTGAGGGTGGGGGAGGTTTGTCTTTGTCTACTATGTATTTTATTAGTTTAAATAATGTTTGGTTCCTGAAGTTTACTTGGTCATTTTAATATGTGTTTCTTTTCTATTAATGCTTTTTGAATTTAGAAATTCTCTTCGAGGGTCAGGGGTGTTTCTTATTGCTAAATATGACTATTGTCATGTCGGTTTCTATGGTGGTGGGATAGTGGTTTTCTTGCCTAAGGTGTTCTGCAAATGTTGATAGAATATCAAAGCCATATCTCATTACAGAAACGCCTAATAAAATCAGAAAGCACTGACATCTACCAAAAATCTGGTATTTACCAGCTCAAATATAACAGTTATGATGCTCTGTACTTAGTACATACTAGGAGGATATTTGAAACACGATATACAGAACACAAACGATCATGGAAATATGGCAACTGCCTTTCAACATTTTCAGAACACCTTAGGCAAGAAAACCACTACCCCACCACCATAGAAATCGACATGAAAAAAAGTCAGATTTAGCAATAAGAAACACCTCCAGATTTTCCAATAGAATTTCCAAATTCAAAAAGCATTAATAGAAAAGAAACACATATTAAATGACGAAGTAAACATCAGAAACCAAACATTCTTTAAACTAATAAAACCCATAGTAGACAAACATAAAACAACAACAACAAATCCCTACCCACACATACACACCTGCAGAAAATCAGAATCTCTCTCTCTCTCTCTCTCTCTCTGTCTCACACACACACACACACACACACACACACACACACACACACACATAAACACAAACAGAAAGTCGCTAGTTGAACTAAAATCATATTTATAAACACATACAAACACACAATACAGTCAGAACATCACACACAAAGTTGCCAGCAGACGCTTGTTTTGACAGAAACTAAACAAAACCACATCTCACAGGACGAACCAAAGAGCTTGACAGCAAATAACACACACACAGACAATAAACAAAAATAAAACAAACGACATACATAGCCTGTCAAGCCACAGAAATTTTATTTTCCAAAAAGTTTTGTAAGAAGTGTAACTGTAAAAGTGTAAATATAAGCAGTGAGAGCAAGTGGCAATGTGCTACAAATCATACATGAGGAGGAAAACATAAAAATTCGTGAGTAATATTAGTCCAGTTTATTCAGAATCAAAACAATCCAATTGCATGAGAACTGTTACCGATCGAATTTAGTAAAAAATCAAACAAATGATGTAATACAAACCATTTCTTGTAGATCTGACCACTGAAGATGCTTTAGAATAAAGCGAAACGCGTCTGGTCTAAAGCAGAGTCGTTTACAGTTGCATAAGACGGTCCCATAACCTATACAAATTGAAAGAATTTTTGAATGACAACTCCTTCTTCTCAGAAGATGAATTATTACATAGAAATTAGTATTTTTACAACAAAATAAATAACAATAAATTGAAAAGATGTCATGTGTTGTTATCTTTTACTGAACTGGCACGTTCCCCATCATTACGAAATCTCGTACCCATGATGTATGGAACAAGTGTTAGTCTCATGTGTGTTGCGGTACATTGTGGCCACGTTGAGAAGTGAATGTCGTTGTTGACGCCTCGTCCTTTGGTGTCAGTGGAGCTGCCGCCGGACCCGTACACGCAGCGCCTGCGCCGGCTGCGGATGGAAGGCAGTCTTCCAAAGAAGGACTACTCGCGAGGGGCCACCGGGAGCGGCCGGTGCCTCCTGTCTCTGCTCGCTGCCACCGCCGCTACTGCTGCCTTCACGAAACTTCTTGGCTCGTGAGAACAGCAGTGCCAGTGCACTGCAGTGCTTCAAAATACGCCTACTGGCCGCCGGTCTCCACTACACAACTATTTACTTCATGTAATCTGCCTATGGATTACCTTTCTGTGTTGCAACTTACGTTTGTAATAAACCTTATTACAGCTTCATCTTTATTTATTTACTAGCTGCTCCCCGCGGTGTTACCCGCGGTTCAATAGTCAGACATTAAAGTCCCAAGAAAGGGCATAAATAACTACATGACTGTTTGCGACATTGTTAGCACGGAATATATAATTGTCTTGGAACGGATGGAGAGCCAAAAATCTATTGCAATTCGTCCCTGTAAACGACGTTTCGAGACTTCTTGCTCTCTGAGTATATGTAGAGATTTCTAGCTCTCGATGCACGGGAGCAGCCTATGTAGAGCTGTCCGTGCGAGAAACATGGGGTGGCCAGATGAATACCTGCCACTTTTAACGTTTGTCCTTGACTCTTGTTTATTTATAGTAATCGAGAAGGCCACTTTCAATGGGAACTGTAACCGGTTAACCTGGAATGGCAAGTTTGTTGGGATGATGGGAATTCGTGGTATTAATGCAATCCCTCCCTTGGCTCCACCGGTGATGATGGTGGCCTGCACGATATGCCTTCTCAGGTCCGTGATGCGTAACCTGATGCCATTGCATAATCGTGGTGCATCCAAGGTACGCATCAATAAAACAGGCACACCCACCTTCAGCTCCAACTTGTGGGATGGCACCCCTGACAGTAAGTAACTACAATAACAACAATACAGTAATCGAAAACAAATGCCAAGTAAAGGAACAAAATAAACAGCAAACCTAACGGAGAAATGTAACTAAATAAACAACAAACCTAACGGAGAAAAGTAAAGAGATAAAAAAGACATCTAACGGAGAAACGAACTGTTGAGATCCTACAAATGCAAAGCGAACCAACAAAAGAACTAAATGCAAACGTTCGAATGCTATAAATAATCGAAATCACCAAAGAAACTATTATTCATTGAAATCCAAAGAGAATACAATTTTAAAGAATTAAGATAACATCACAATGTTCGAACATCTATAACGTTTCATATGTTAACTGCAGCGTACCGGCTGCCATCTGTTGAGTTCATTTGCTACTACTTTCGTTGCAGTTCACGTACGCTATTTATACGTGGCAGTTCGCGCTTTGTGCACAAAATAGGGCTTGGTATTTACATCCCATTCTACACAAAACGTCAATGTTTCTTCTTGCCATGGTACTTAGAGCATATTGCATTTAAAGTCTTCAATTTATATACATACTTTCTTCATTTGTTACAACAAATGAAAATGAATGCGTCATAAACGCCAACATTCAGATTTCTTGTGTTTGTAATTATATATCGGTTAAGCCGTTTTGGCAGTATCCAAGAATCTTTTTGTATATTCGAAAGTTAAAAGGATAACAATAACAAAGAAAAAAATTTCACTATAGCAGGATCCGAACCATTGCCCAAAATAACGCGAGACTATAAGATGACGCGTTAACCCACGCGACTTTTTTTTTTTTTTTCTTTTATAACCATTGCCCAAAACAACAGAATACTGTTACATGATGCGTTAACCTTCGCGGCTTTTTTTTTTTTTTTTTTTTTTTTTTTTTTTTTTTTTTTTTTTTTTTACAAACCGAAGCCTTTATTGTAATCATGAAATCAAATGAAGTCCCAGTGCCCCATCTGGAAGAAATTTGTCAACTAATACATAATGGAAAAATAACTGTATAAATGATGCCACTTCCGGCATGCTGCATCATTCGTGGCATTTTCGAACTTAAAGGTATATAATGTAAAATAAACTGGGGCCTCCTCTGTTAGTGTAGCACCATCCGGTCGGTGTTCTTGGGTGATCTTCTCGAACTTATTAAGTTTGATCCGTTCAATTGGTCGGTATCTTCGTTAAACTATCACTATCATCTTCTCGTACCCAGTACACCCCAGCCAGGTGGCGGGTCAGTAAACACTACCTCTAAAAAATTTGCGTAACTTTCCTTGTATTTACCAAGTCGTCGTAGCTTCGTGTGTCCATCCTGTAAATAGTGCCAATAGTCCAGTTTGTTCGTGTTTGCATAATGATATATGTAATGTACCGTCATGCCCGTTACCCACGCCACCGCATTCGTCTTCTGACGTGGGAAATATGTTTTATCTGGGAAAAATACTATGTCCGTTGAGATTTCTGAATGTACGGTGTGTATCATGAACGCTATGATCTTCCGTGCCAGATTCCACACTCCCAGCGTTGTGCCGCAGACCAACCGATGTTCGTCCGTATCGAGCGTGTCGCATCGTAGGCATACGGGCGTGTCTGTCATGTGGATAGCATACTGTCTCTCCTTCGTCGGGTACTTCCGGTGAACCACCATGTACCACGTTGACCTGGCCGATGTAGGGAGATGGGGGTGGTGCACTGTACGCCACACAACATTCCAATTAATCGCAGGGTACCTCCGTTCCATCTTATTCCGTTCCATGCTTCTTACAAGCAGTCTATACACATCTTTGGAAGTCGGTGATCGGGTAGTTGGTAAATCTGCTCGCACATAACTGTGTTCCACGAAGAACTTTCGGATGTGTGATAATGGAGGCGTAATGTGCCCAACACTAACCGGTGGAAGAAGCGATGGCGGTGCTAGTTCTTCGATTATTGCACCCGTTAGGGAGTAGTTCCTGTTACGCCATAGTTTGCACATGGTGTTAATATACATTGCCCGAGCCTTTTCGTAGACATTGACTAGGCCAACACCACCTTCCCGCGTCGGCAGCGTGAGCGACTCGTATTGCACCTTAAAGAGCTGCCCCATGCTCACGTAGTATCCAAAGGCTGCTTGTATCCTCGTGGCCATCGTACGTGGCAAAGGGAGAAGGTGTGCCACGTGGCACATCTTGGGTGCGAGGTGAAGGTTTACCAGTGTTACTCTCTGCAGCATATCCATCGAGCGCAGGGCGTTGAGTCGTACTGATGTGCGTAGTTGACACAACAGCTTACGGTAGTTGTTCGCTGTTGTTCGTGCCGTCTCCGTATGGAAAGTGATACCCAAACATCGTAGGGTTTGCACCACAGGTAAGGGTCCTTCAGTTCCTGGTTCGAGTCCTCGGCCTACATTCATGAATTGTGATTTTCGAAAGTTAACCACGCTACCAGCTGCCTCCCCGTATTTCTGTAGCCAATCCATTGCTGTACGTGTCTCCTCTGCTGTCTTCACGAGAAGCACAACATCATCAGCATATGCTCTACATTTGAAGGACTGATTCCGTAGAGTGATACCTGTGAGTCGTTGGCGCAATCCTGCAAGACATGGCTCTAGTGCGATGGCATACAAGATAATGGACAACGGACACCCCTGTCTGACTGATCGTAAAATCTGGAAATGTTCTGTTCTCCCTCCATTAATCAACACCGCTGACCGGGCACCATGCAACAACTTCATCACCATAGTGGTAAAATTAGACGGAACACCCATCCTGAGCATCACTGCCTTGAGGTAGGTGTGATCCACTCTATCGAAGGCATGGTCAAAATCGATGCCTATCAATGCTCCACGTAGACGACACGCCTTGGCAAGGCAGATAACATCACGATAGTCTCCCAAGGCCGTATGAATATTGCTTGTACCTCCGAGACATGTCTGATCCCTGTTGATTCGGTTCTTTAGCAATGTTTTTAAGCGAAATCCTATTATACGCATAAGGATCTTGTAGTCGCTATTTAGGAGGGTCAAAGGCCGATAATCGCATGGTCGCTTGCCTCCCTGTGGTTTCCGAATTGGAATCACCAACTCTTCTGTGAATTCAGTGGGGACTGGTAACTCCTGCGAGATTATCTCGTTAAACATACTTAACCACATCGGTGCCATAATAGTGACAAACGTGCGATACAATTCCAATGGGAAACCGTCTGGACCCGGGGATTTGTTCGGTGATCCTCGTTGGATGGCCTCCACCATCTCCTCTTCCGTTATTGCTTGTAGGATGTCTGCTTCCGAGTTCGCGTATGTCATGTCTGGGATCTCATTAAGGACGCTCTCTATTGCCTCCTGTTCCACCTCGTCGGCCCCATAAAATCCGGTGAAATGGTCCTGGAACGCCTGGGCTATGTCTTTCTGTGCTGTATATTTCCGGCCGTCGTCGAGTTCAACCTCGTGAATTAATCCCCGACGTCTACACTGTCTCTCCCGTATGACATAGTGCATGGAGGGCTGTTCATTGTGGAGTCCATCCTGCACCCTCGCACGTATCATTGTACCTGCCATTCTGGATGTTGTGAGTTGTATTAGTTTTGCCTTGACATGGTGTACGGCTGTTTGGCGTTCTGGTGACGGAGGTTGGGAATAGAGTTCCCGGAGGGTCGTATAATAAAATTCAGAGGTCATGCGCTGCCAACGAGAAGCCTCCTTTCCATAAAAAATAAATGTTCTTCTTAAGGCTGGTTTCACGCACGTGACCCACCAATGGAGAACAGAACCATATGCATTTCTGCGCCTTAGGCAATTTTGCCATGTTTCCTCTACCATACGTCGACATTCTGCGTCGTGAAGATGAGAAACATTCAACTTCCAATTACTCCTTCGCCTCCATACCTTTTGCCGGGCGAGGGTGACTGTACAGATATATGCCTCGTGGTCGGTGAACGCTGTAGGCCAAATTTCTGCATCCACTGTCGACGTCATCAGTCTTCTTGAAAGATAAATCCTATCCAATCTGCTCGCCGAGTGGCTGGTGATGTACGTGTATCCCTGTTGTCCAGGATGTTTGAGGTCCCACGTATCAATTAATTGCATCCCGTTGACCAGCGCTCTGAGTTCTTGACATGTCGTGTAGTTAGGGTGTTGGTCCTTCCTGTCTAGTACACAGTTGAAGTCTCCCCCTATGATACAAGCCTCGTATTGGCCCCTGAACAATGGGGTCACCTCTTGGGCGTAAAATTCCTGGCGTTCCCTCCTCTTATCGCTGCCTGATCGTGCATAAATATTGATCAGTCGTACGCCTCCTATGGTGACGGCTGTTCCGCGTGCTGTGGGCAGATACTCTATGTCGACAGCACGTATCCCTTCTTTGAGTAATATTGCCGTGCTGATGCCTCTCTCGTCGCACGGTGGGCAGTAAATGTCGTATCCGTAGAAGTCCTGGGTGTAAAGGACTCGTACTTCCTGCAGCAGTGCTATGTCTATATCCGCCGCCTTGAGCATGTCACTGAGCATCTTCATCTTGACGGGCGTTTTTATGCCACTGATGTTAATGGACCCTATCCGGTACGCCTGTTGCATGGCATGTATCATAGGGGGGTCACAGTCTGACAGTTAACACCTCCTAACCTTCTTGTGCCCCATCCCAATCCCCCATCGCCCTTATTTGCTGTCATACGTTAGTCGAAATGGCCGCCCGGACACATTCCGCCGGGGTGCTTGTCTGCTATTCCTTCGTTCTCGTCTGCGTACTGAGTCGCCTCTGTTGCCCAGTCCAAATGCGTTCTGTCGGCGCCATGTTCTGTTGTCCGGTTGACGTTCTCAACAGTCAAAGATCCTTTATCTGTTTCCCCCCTGTCTTGTGTTACGTCGTTCCTCTGAACACTGGTCGCCGCCCCACTTCTCTCTTCGCTCGGTATTTCTTCTGCGGCAGTTGTTTGTTGCTCCTTGCTGTGGGTCACCTCGTCATTCGTCTCTGATTCCTTGCTGTCTTTGTCGGACGAAAGGCGGCGTTTCCTCCTCCGTTTTGGCGCTCGCTGCTTCCGTTGTCGGACCTCCGAATCTGAGGTCAGTACAGCCTCCTGATCGTCGTTTTTCAAGTCCACGTCCTGCTCCTTCGCACTGTCAACTTCCATTTCCGCCGCGTCCTGCAAGGGCTGTGGCGAAGTCATAACGTCCTGCGACCGCCTTTCATGATCAATCTCCGCCTCTTCTGGCTTTGATTCGTTAGATTGGTCTTCCGTCGTTACACGCTGGTTCGGTTCTGGTGTGGTTCTCGTATCCCCGCGAAAGGCCGCAGCATACGTCAAGGGGAGCACCGTCGCATGCTGCTGTTGTTGTGGATCATCACGTGGCAGTTGTAATAGCCTCCTTTGCGTACACTCAGACCTCACGTGTCCTTCCTTTCCACACCCCGAGCAAGTTCTCGGTTGTCCGTCGTAGATGACGATTGCCCTACAGCCACCGATATACAGGTATGACGGAACGTGTTTGCGTAATTCAATCTTTACCTGTCTTACGCCGTTCAGGACACGGTATGTTGCAAAAGTCGCCCATTTCTCGGCTTCATGTGAGATAACCGTGCCGTACGGGCTCAAAGCCTCTGTCACCAGTTTTTCAGGCAATTAGAACGGTAACTCGAAGACGCGGATTGTTCTTAATCCCATTCCGGCGTGATCCACTGATGGAGGAAATAGGGATGCTAATTGGGAATAAGTAGGTGGGCTTACCAGTTCCGGAATACGCCTTACAACCAAGGAAAACCTCCCGAAAACCTTGGACGAAATCGGGAGTATGGGATGACAGAAAGTGGCAGTGAGAGAGATAGTATGAGCACAGAATCAACGTGGAAGAGAGACCTTCGCAGCACATAAGATTAGAACTCGTTCCATAGATCAAGAATAGAACATTGCGCAATTACTTGAGACTTATTAGTTTATTACAAGGTATTTTTAAATGATATTAGAAGATATATGATTTTTATATTTTTTATTTTTATTTTATTGTTTTTTGTTAAACTATTAATTTATACCTAAAAATTGACTAGGAGTTGTCATTCAAAAATTCTTTCAACGTTTTTAGTTCAGGTTGGCTATCTTTCAGACTTTTGAAGATATAAGTGACAAAAGACTCTTGTGCCAGCATAATCCATCCCTTACACGATCATAGTTAGATTTAACCTTGAACATTGAAGATCATCCTTTCTCATAACGTTGTAGTTATGTACATATAGTTTTTAATTAGCTTCGGTTAAAAATAACAATAACACTGCCTGTCGGCGTGTCTGTAACTTTTTCCCACTTTTTAGGTTGCGTCATTCAAACGTTCGGCACCAAATTTTAAAGACGTAATTGTTGGTCGCCAAATAGGTTAGTAACACAAAAAAGAGCTCTTTTGTGATTTTGTCAACACTAAATTTAATTACAATTAATACAGTAACTAAAGTTGAGTAAACGTATTTGTAGCGGAGAAAATTATCTACAACTTTGCTCTCTTAAGGGCTTTTCTTTTTTTATTATTATTTTTTTCCATAACTCGCACCGTTTCAGAGATATTTGCCAATAATAAACGGCGATTTGACACTGTCACTTGATTTTAGGTAAATCAGTGCAAGTAAAGAAAATAAACTTCAAAAAGAGGACAAGCTACCACGGCAAGATAGGTGATAATATTTTAACGGAAAAAGTTAATGAAATTATGCGAGGAATATTACAATAATAGTTTAGAGGTAAAAGTTCAGAAAAGAAATGTTTGTCAAAGCTAAACTCAAATATTAAATACTTTTGGCTGTTTGTCAAAATACGGTCAGAGAATATTACGTATTGAGTGCATAGATATTATCATAATAGTAGAGTCGTAATCGTATCGTTCATATTTTTTTATTAATTACCTTTTTATTATTTGATCCGAAATGTTTGCAAAAAATCATGAAACTACAGGAAAATCTAAAGTGGGCCATAAAACACGCCGATGCAACATATTTTTGTTTGTTTGTTTGTGTGTGTTCCGTGTCCTTTGCTTGATCACACCATGTAGAAGATTGTAAATGCGCAATTTCTTGGTCGTAGCCAAGTTTTCTGGCGCAATTTCTGTACTTTCTCCTCAGTTTAAAGTTCTGATACGAATATTCTCCTCTCTTCGATCACTTTTTCTAAAACACATTCGATAAGTAAGTCAATTTAAATACATGGAAACGTTATTATTCGTCTCTGTCAACATGGTAGCAAGTTCCGTTTACAATTTACTAGCCTGACTACGGACGTTGACCAGGTATTTATTTATCACAACCCTCTGTGGGTCCATCTCATCTTCCCTCACTTCCTCACGCCTCTCTCTGTCCATGTCCTGCGACCCGCTCAGTCCGTTTCCGCTTTCGCCTTATTCCATATCGCTATCCTCCTGTCTGTTATTAATTACCTGTATCCATCAACTTTCATCTTGATCGGTAAACAGTGTCGATTGGAAGGTACATCTCCCATGACCACACGATGGCTTACTATAAAAACTTTGTCGATACAAGTTCCACATATACCGAGCGAGGTGGCCCAGTAGTAACACATTTGACTCACATTTGGAAGAACGGTGATTCAAATCCACCCTCGGCTATTCAGATTTTATTCCTTGATTTCCCTAAATCACTGCAGGCAAATGCCAGGATGATTCCTTTGTAAGGGCACGGCCGATTTCCTTCCACATCCTTACCCAATTACTCGAATTACTCACAAACAGCGGATGGGGTGCCCAACCGACAGTACTCAGAACAACGGCAATTGCGCTATGTTACTCTGCTGCTGAATACGCCTGCCCTGTTTGGTATACAACTGTCCATGCCAGGCATGTGGATGTTGCCCTCAACGAGACCTGTATAATAACAACAGGATGCCTGAGGGCAACGCGTACTCACAAAATATTCTACCTCGCGGGAATAGCCCCACCAGATATAAGACGGGAAATGGCTGCAAATATAGAGAGACGTAAAGTAGAACAAAACGCTGCTCACCCGCTACATGGACACCAAACTCCCTCGAGCAGGCTGAAATCCAGCAAAAGTTTTATGGAAACTACTGTCAACTGTAGTACATCACCTTCAACGGCACGACAAAACCTGTGGACGACCAGAGATGCTGATACCGCAACATGGATTCCACCTCTGGAGGCCCTCCCCCCCAGGCGAAAATCTGCCGTGGAAAACGTGGAAGTCCTCAAAAGACTAAGAAGCGGGGTGGTTAGAACAAAGGACTACTCGGCCAGATGGAACTACCTCGGGGATGAATCAACTCACTGCGAATGTGGATCCGAACAAACCACCGAGCACCTGTACAGCTGTCCTCAGTGCCCAGTATCCTGCACGCTAGAGGACCTATTGCAGGCCAAGGGGAATGCCGTCGAGCTTGCTAATTTTTGGTCTGATAGTGGTTTTGTAATTTGTTTATATTTCATCTCTTTTGTTTTGTATCATAGTTGTACTCTTGTCTTTGACTTTTGTGTGCAACGCTTTTGACACGAATAAATAAAAACTCAATTATTCTGAACGTAAGCTCCGTCACTAATTAGCGCGCCGTTGACGGGACGTTAAACTCCCAGCTTTCTTACTTCCTTTTATATATCCACATAAGTGCCAATTTTATGCCTATTTTCCAAACGATATCGGAGTGTGCTGGAAGGTACTTTCCGCTAGGTACCGAACGACTTTTTATGTAGCCAGTAACATTCCTTTTGTTCTAGAAGTAAAGTGCACAATATTTAGTCAAGATCTGAATAAAACAGTAAATTGTGTCTGAAATATTTTGTAACTTATCCACTACGATGCACCGTGCTAAATCTTGGATGGGCAATGATCTTCCACTTCTTTTGAACGTCAAGAGTGTAAACTTTCACCAATATCGGAGTAAATGTCTAGATTGGTGTCGGATGTCTATTGTAAAGTACCCTCCGCCATGCACCTACGCCGTGGTGGAGTGGCCAAGCGTATAGAGGCGCTACGCTCCGATGCGCGAGGTCGTTCCCCGTCGGGGGTTCGAACCCCCTTTCGGGCATGGATGTTCGTGCCTTTGTGTCGTCTTTAGTATACAGTAGTTCATAAGTAGTTTGTTAGTTTAGGGACTGTTGACGCCGCAGTTAAGTCCCTTAAGCTTAACAAAATGTTCAAATGTTTGTATAGATATGGGACTTAACTACGGGGTCAGAAATCCCTAAACTTACAAACTACTTATGAACTACTTACAAACTAGGACGGCACAAATATCCTTGCGCGAGGGGGGATTCGAACCCCCGACCGTAGTGGCCGTGCAGACCGTGACTGGAGCGCCTCAGTCGCCTCGGCCACCTCGGCCGGCGTAACAACATGCACCTACGACATTTTATGTAGATAGCGACCTTCCTCTTGTATTGAAGACCAAGTGCAGAAAATTTCATGAATATCTCAATAAAACTGTACATTTGTATGAATTACAAACAAACGGACACTATGCAGGAGACTAGTTGAAAACTCGACTTCATTTCTCAAATGTTCAAATGTTTGTTAATCTTATGGGAGTTAACTGCGGGGCCATCAAACGTGGAAGTCCCTCAACATACTAAGAAGCGGGGTCGGTAGAACAAAGGACAACATGGCCAGATGGAACTACCTCGGGGATGAATCAACTTTCTGCGAATGTGGATCCGAACAAACCACCAAGCACCTGTACAGCTGTCCTCAGTGCCCAGTATCCTGCACGCTGGAGGACCTATTGCAGGCCAAGGAGGATGCCGTCGAGCTTGCTAATTTTTGGTCTGATAGTGGTTTTGTAATTTGTTTATATTTAATCTCTTTTGTTTTGTATCACAGTTGAACTCTTGACTTTGACCTTTGTATACAACGGTTTTGACACGAATAAATCCTATACATATCATAATTATAATTATAATTATTATTATTATAATTATAAATGCGAAAGCTTGTATGTTTGTTACCGCATCACGCTAAAACTACAGCACTGATTTAGATGAAATTTCATATAGATTTCTTATGTCTTGGGTTAGGACATAGGCTACTTTTCAAAATGTTTATTACAAGTTATTTATTTGAAATATATCCATAAAGATACGCAACGGTTGGAAGAAGCTTTTAATACAACAGCAGAAGAGCCTTGGAGGGTGTGTCAGGTTTAGTCAGTTGGGCTTCGGCCGTGCACCGGCTCGGGCGTTGTTTACGTCCCGGCCACAGGCGCAGCGCGCGAGTTGTTTACGCGGAGTGCGTAGCGGTGTAATTTAGTAGTGCACAGATCGAACTATGGCTTTTTCATACCGTAAATCGACACTGCGATTCACTTTCAATAACGAATTTGCACGACCAAAGGCCTACGAAATAGAACGCTTTCTACGAGATGAGGTAAAAATCGAGCCGGACGTTCTGGTAGGAATACACTTGTCCATAGTCAGTAGCGTCGTTTACTGCAAGCTCATTGATGAAGCGGCATGTGATAGAATATTACAACGACACCAACAGGGTCTCCGTTTTTGCCATTCAGACGGAAATGTGCTGCGAAGGTCTCTCTTCCACGTTGATTCTGTGCTCATACTATCTCTCTCACTGCCACTTTCTGTCATCCCATACTCCCGATTTCGTCCAAGGTTTTCGGGAGGTTTTCCTTGGTTGTAAGGCGTATTCCGGAACTGGTAAGCCCACCTACTTATTCCCAATTAGCATCCCTATTTCCTCCATCATCAACTTGTCTAACGATTGGCTGAATAGAACCGCAACTCTTTATGGGCCAGATCTCAAACAGTCCACTCCACTCCCGGAGTAGAGAATGAAAAGAATAAAGTTTTTAATTTTCCGGCATCCAAAATGCCGTAATGTTTTTTTTTCGTAGTCACAACATTTGTAGTTCAATACACTATAACAAATGTGAACATTTCAGTAACCACTTACATAAGTACGCGTGCGCAGTTAATGATTGTGCGAAATAAGTATAGAGTGGCTACAATTCCTTTGCCGCGTTTGTGATATCAGGTATAATGTTGGCAGAATAAATGACGTATGTGAGAGTCACAGACTGATGAATGTAGAGCCAGTTGGTACGCGTAGTGTTTTTATCTGTCTGTTGTGGCTGTGCTACTATTTAGTGTAAAGTAGCTCTATCACGAGTTCATTGGTAGTGGGATCACAATCCTCCTGAAACTCTGTGTAAAAGAGTGGAGTAACATGTAGCAATCGAACGCAGTGTGCGTTAACATGCCTCTATGAATGTGGTGGTAAAAAGATGTATAACTCTTTTTTTTAACACAGCTGCTATTGTCAGCGACCGTTACAACGTCAAAGGGTAAAAATGCAGCCCTCGGTCGCAAAATTAAAATTATTTAACCTAATTAGGTAGTACTGCTGTTAAGCTGGTTAGGTCGCAAAATATTTATTATTGGTCACACTTGATGTACAGCGTGCCCTCAAAATGACGCGTTTCGGAATAACCATCATCAGATTAGAATCTAAAAACATAAGAATATAAAATAATAAAATTAATAAAATTCCTCACATGATAGAAAAAGTAGTAGGTTACAATTCATATTGAAAATTATGATTTACCGTGCCATGTGCACACGTGAACAGATGGAAGATGTTCTTCAGTATACATACAAACGCCGACTACAAGTTTTCACACACATGATACTGTCCAAGTAGACATTTTTGCCACCAGGTGGCATTACAATGTGTATAGTGGCGCCATATCACATAAGGTATGCGTATCAATTTACATAGGTCAGCTGTGCAATTGTTGTACAAAGTATAAAATATAATTTTTTTTTAAAAGAACAATTATCCATATGCTTTTAAAAAACACTTGTCAGCTATATAGCCTATCATGATTTACAACAAAGGTTTAGCAGCTGACAAGTGTTTTTTAAAAGCATATGTATAATTGTTCTTTTAAAAAAATTTTATATTTTATACTTTGTACAACAATTGCACAGCTGACATATGTAAATTGATACGCATACCTTATGTGATATGGCGCCACTATACACATTGTAATGCCACCTGGTGGCAAAAATGTCTACTTGGACAGTATCATGTGTGTGAAAACTTGTAGTCTGCGTTTGTATGTATATTGAAGAACATCTTCCATCTGTTCACGTGTGCACATGGCACGGTAAATCATAATTTTCAATATGAATTGTAACCTACTACTTTTTCTATCATCTGAGGAATTTTATTAATTTTATTATTTTATATTCTTATGTTTTTTAGATTCTAATCTGATGATGGTTATTCCGAAACGCGTCATTTTGAGGGCACGCTGTACATCAAGTGTGACCAATAATAAATATTTTGCGACCTAACCAACTTAACAGCAGTACTACCTAATCATTTCATCATGGTCGCCTGCCTCCTCAGTGACTTTATGTCGCATTTACATTATTTAACCTGGTTTCGGAAATTAGTAAGATTGCCTTCATCAGAAATTATAACTTAAAACAAGGGCACGTAATAAAAATTACAATTCAGCTGTAAAGCTCACGTCGCAAAATTTTGAGACGCAGTGTACCGAGACGTACATAACATGCACATTTACCTCGAGGGGCACGTCAGTACTTAATGATATCCAAAACGTGTAACTGTACCTCCGCTCGCTTCGAGAGACTGCGTCTTAACACGCAAAGCCATTCCAGTTTGGAGTTTAATCGGGTGAGTCTTGTTTGAGCATGATCAGTGCTTCCGAAAGTTGTTTGGGATGTCCTCGCCTGCTCCGGTCTCACGAAGTCGACATCCGGCGAGGTGCGGGTAATGGTGCGTGACGCGCCCTCTTGCGGCTAGCGACAGCAGGTAGCAAGTGGCAAGTAGTCGGTCCACGCCAAACTGCCTTCTCCACACGCACTCGCTCTGTAGGTCGCCACGGGGCGTACAGATGTTCCAACGGTTGTAAGCCATTCATCTCTATACTACCTAGCTGATGAGCTAAAGACGCCTGAGCGTGCCAAGCCAAAGATGTTCATATTATGTCTTGCCTAAGTACAACAAGCCCAATGTGTCACGTACTAACTGAAGGCAATTCGTCTGACTTAACTGTGGGGTCATCAGTCCCTAAACTTACAAACTACTTATGAACTACCTTATACTAAAGACAACACAAAAATCCATGCCCGAGGGAGGATTCGAAACCCCGTCGGGGAACGGCCTTGCGTATCGGAGTGTAGCGCTTCAATGCGCTCGGCCACTCCGCCGCGGCGACTAGTTACATGGCGGACAACGTAAAATCGTTTGTAGCGGGTTCTACACGATGCTAGTTACTACTTTGAAGGACAGTAACAAATTCACTCTGGTTCACTTCGAGACATCTGGAAACTTCCCTTGATAAGAGTTCTTTCGACACAAAGTAATTGACCTTCTACGTATGTCAGAACTACAGTCAACACAACAGTATACTCCCTTCCCGTTGTTGTGACAGGAACTGGTCGAGCGTCTTAAGGCCAATTCACACTGTCCGACAGGTGCACGTCACGTTCAAGTCACGTTCCGACAGAACATTCCACAATGCTCTTCTAATGGTGGCATTCACACTTTCCGACGCCGGACCGTCACGTCATGTCACGTCCCGTCAAGACGTGGAAGACAGTTTTGACGGAACGGTCGTCTGCTCACATCGGAATTTATCCTATTTTCGTCATAGTAGTTTCGTTATAGTAGCCGATCACATGAATTATAAACAACAGTTACGCCTTAATCTTTAGTTTATTATTATACAGGGTGTTTCAAAAGGGACTATACAACTTTGAAAATTCATAATAAGAAGAAGGTAGAGCGCTGGTTTTCGTGTTGTTTCAAAGGAAAACACATCAAGTTCTTGCCTTAAACTAAAAGTGTTTGATATGGCTTCTGTTGACTATGCTGCAGACATCCCATTGGTAACTGATTTGTTCCCCAACTCGCATCAGCATTGCAGGAGTAACTTGCTCAGCAGCGGCGTAGATTCTAAGTTCCGGTAGAGTGGCCGGCAAAGGACAACATATCTTTGATGAAGCCCCACAAGAAAACGTCTAGCGATGTCACGTCTGGGGAACGGGGAGGCCATGCAATTGGCGCTGCACGGCTAATCCATTTACCTTGAAAACCATCATTGACAAAATTTTCACTGCCCCAAATCCTACAGTTATGTGTGTTAACCTTGCCACTTAAGTGAAAAGTTGACTCGTCAGAAAAGATTATTTTGTCCAAGAAAAGTTCATCATCGTCCACTCGGTCTAACATATCCGCACAGAAGTTCTTCCTTGCAATCTTATCAGTGTCTCTAATTGCTTCTAAAAGCGACAATCTGTACGGTTTCAAATGTAAACGTTTTCTCAACACACGCCAAGCTGTTGTATGTGGGACTTGCAGTTCACGAGATGCACATAGGGTTGATTTCGTAGGGGCTGTTTATAACGTTGCCCTTGCTTCGTATGATGCCATAATTGTTAAAGTAGATTCCGCGATTATATTTTGGAGAAGGAATTGATGGTATAGAATTTTTGAATTTGAAATAATTTAGTTAAAGTACAGCACAAAATGAACATTAAAGCAAATAAACCGCGGATTGCTTATTAAAGTCGGGCACCACACAAGCAACAGCACGTTATAACATCTAACTGGATCCTGCTCTTCGTATTGTAGAAGCTGGAAATGATAACTTTTATGTCTTATTTAATACGTGAACGTTCGAGATACTTTCCGTAGGAGATCAATGTTCAGAGAGTTCATTTCGCTTTTCATTGTTGTGTGACTGTGGGTGGAACATGAAATTACTAGTAATGATAGAATAATAATAATAAAAAGATCGGACTTCGTGAAATTACAAAAGAAATGACTGCAGTTTCTAAAATCAAGCAAAGTATTGTATAAGGATGATTGATTGTGATTGAAATTTTGCAGATAATGCGAAGCAATTGTAATGGCGTCTGAACATTGAACTATTACGGACGTCGAGGAGCTGAAAACATTAAGAAATTAAATATTTGACTTGGAAGAGTTTGATTTAAATGAAAACCAAGGAGAGGGAATGCTTTTAAATTTAAATAATATATTTTCAGCAACAGCTTGCATTATTCTTACTTACATGAGTGGATACAGGTATGAAAGACGTCTTGACACATCGGATACAGACAAGAGAGTGAGTAAAACTACTATCACAGTTCCGTCTTCTCGCTTGTTCGGAAGTAAAAAATGACAAACAAAATTAAATTAGTTGCATTGCGGGTTAGAGGGAACCGGAGGCGATAAGCATCGCTGATCAAAGATAAACAAAAAAATTAAAATTTTAGTGTATGGTTACATGTTGACAAAACTACTCTCACTTGCTCAACGACTTCGTCAGATGTGCTTGGACGACCTGGTACTTTCTTATGTCATACTGAGCACCCAGTTTATACAAAACATTTTGCCACTCATGAATTGTAGGTCTACTAGGAGGATATTTAGCATACTTGGTACGAAATTTATGCTGAACTTTTCTCGCCGACTTTGATTCTTCAAAGCTAAACACACAACTAGTACGCTCGGGTCAGTGAAGGCAGACCTGGCGTCCAATATATTGGACACCGACCTTTTTTAATTTTATACCACTACACGATTTCGCTTTACTTTGAGACACACTGGCCTGTTTACTGGACACCTGTCGCTTTTAGTTTCGTGCTTCTTACTGCCATCTGTCACCAGAATGGCGTGCTACAATGAAAAGCAGTGAACATAGCGGACCCCTTGTGGAGTGCGTCAGACATCAGTCATTGAAATTATTTTATGTATTAATTTATGAATTTTGCACAAATTCCATTTTGCGATAAAAGTTCCACAATACATATGACGCGACATATATAACTCTTGACTTTTTATTTCATATCCTTAACTGCCTTAATGGTGCGATGTTAAATTTATTTGACAAAATGTTCAAATGTTTTTATAGCTTATCGGACTTAACTACGGGGTCATCAGTCTATAAACTTAAAAAATATTTATGAACTAGCTAATCCTAAGGACGGCACAAATATCCATGCCCGAGGGGGGATTCGAACCCCCGACCGTAGTGGCCGTGCAGACCGTGACTGGAGCGCCTCACTCCCCTCGGCCACCGCGGCCGGCTTTATTTGACATTTTTTATTTTTGAAACCAAATATGAAAATTTTAAATTTTGCTCAAATGTGCAATATATGGGGTCTTATAGACATGAAAAAATACAAGAATATGTTTTATTCTATTTTAAAAATAATACAGGACTGAAGGGTTTACGTAACTGCCACTAGCGCTTGTTGTGGCGCGATTCTGCATTGGGGAACTATGCGAGTCAAAACTTGATGTGTTTTCCTTTGAAACAACACTAAAACCATCTCTGTATCTCTTTTTAATAAATATATATTAATTTTCGAAGTTGTTAAGTCCCTTTTGAAAACCCTGTACTTTGTTTTAGCGGTAAATTGTGAATGTTCCATGCCGACTAAGATATGTTTTTCAATTGAAACTGAAATTGGTTTATGTTTTAAAACAGCGTAACAGACAAGTCTGAAGCAAATATTTTATGTGAATAACATTGTAAGTTGATGAAGCAATTTTCATTAAATAACGTTTTAAATGATTAAGTCAGCACCACTGGAGTAGAAAAGCTGAGTTGTTTAACACATTAATGACAATGTAAGGGGGAAAATTGTAATGCATAGGGTTAGGTGACCTAGCAGTTTAATCCCCTCAAAATCCCAACAACAACAACGTAATGCATAAAGCAAACAGTCTCTGCTTATTCTCTTATAAATATTGTCTGATGTGTTTGTATGTTTATATTCTCGCTTGATAACAAATGTCGGTGTTATGAAATGTTTCACTTCCCAGCACTTTACCACACTATGGTGACAAAAATATACATTATAAAGTTTGCTTTGGCTGTCAATAAAATTTAACGTTGTTTTTCTTCAGTTCCAGTAATAAACTAAGACATATTACATAAAAGAGAGTAAGTTACAACCTCACTTTCGAGATCGGCTATTGGGTTGGGCGAACTGACGTGACGGTCAATGAGAATATAGCTTGACCTGACGATGCCATGACGTGACGCACTCATCATGCGTGACTGTTTACGTCTGTGTGCGGGTTGAGTGTCATCGATGGACAATCTAAGGAACATTCAACACGGTCAGGAGACCATGGAACCAATATGATGCATCATTTGTTTGGATGCGTATAGTTCAATAATTTTCGCTCTGTACATAAAACTGCATTCTTCAGAGACATTCGGTTGCTGCACCAGGCAACACCATGGAATGACACCAATTTTGTGCAGAATATAATTCCTGTACACACTTCTGTAACAAAGTTATACCCATGGTTCAGCATAATGAACATTATATCGTGCGTTTTAACATTCTTTTACTCAGCAACGTTTAAGTAATGATTTATAATTCTGACAAGCTGTTCTCAATAACAGATACATGTTTTGTTGTGTTACATAAACTAACACATATTATATTGAAACAAATGTATTCCTTTGAGACACGATTGATGTCGCCTGTGAAGTAGGATGGCAACTTAAAGTTTATTTTATATCTATTCAAAGACGGTCATCCCCGTGCACAGCTGTTACGAGTGACGGTGCCAATATCTAGGCCCGAGAATCAAATTGTGGCAGTTAACGAACATAATTATGAATCACAGCTGGAATATGGCGAATACGGCTCCCTCAGTTTGTCGTGTATTATAACATATCCAAATTTCATAAACATCGGAGGGTGACACTTGGGTAGGTTCCCTTGTTAGTCGCTACGGCAGCGGCTCTGTGGCTCTGAGGTGCGGGCTGCTGTTGCGTCTGACGAACCCCCACTAACTAAAGGAACTAAAATCAGTTATGCTGTAGACGTGTATTCCTGTATAGTAGCTTGTAACCGCAATATCATTATACCGCAAACGAGACAAAAATATTGTTTTCACCAACTACAACATTTGGAAGTAACGTAAAGATCCAAAGAGAAAATACGGAACGAACGACGTTTTTATTGCAATGCATAAAAGTGAATGTTACCGTACAACAAAGTATACCCTGAAAAGTAACAACATTATCCTCAAACTATTCGTTGGTGGCATTGTAATTGCAATGTACTGTTAAAATATCTTTGACACGTTGTCTAATCGAGTCGAGTTCTTGTATCAGAAATCAGGTTCCCTGCCGCACTGAAAGTGCGTTCACTAGCTGCATTTGAGGCGGGCACACAAAATACTCTTTTTGCCAATACAACTAGCTTAGGAAAGAGAGTACTGGTGCGTTTCCACCATTCAAGCGGATCGTCGTCATCACCATCAGTTCGTGCTAAATAAAGGTCCACCTCATTGGTGGATTGCGCCTTGCAAATTTCACAGTCCAGCCATTCCGAAAACATATTCTTCAGTAGGCCCTAAATAAATATACCACAGATATCACTGAAACAGCAGGAGCACCATAAATTCGTACAGCTGTGTAAAGTAAATAATTGGAATAAGAGGATTTAAAACAGTCATATGAGCATTCGACCGGCATATGACCCTGACGACGGAAGAAATCGCGGATTCTATGTATTGCACAAAAGCTTGCATACGTTCTTTATTATGTAGATAAGAAAGACGACAGTAGCAGTGGGGGATATATGAATGTTGCAACTGGAAAAATTCCCGTTAAAGGCTTACTCGGAAAAGGTAGAGGCGCAGCAACCACGCACAGTGCCAAAATGCTACGGGAATATAAATTAACGGGATGCAACAGAGATTCACAAACCTAAGCTAATGGGTGTACATCAATATCGTGTATTTAATATCAATATAAAAGACGGACAAGGTATTCCAGGACTTGAGAGTGATAAGAGGAATGGATATAAAATACAATCATTTCCTCATTAAAACGGCTAGTAACACCTACCACTAAACACGCACTAACAGTCCACAAAATGGGACCAAGAAAGAAAGAAAGATCCTCAAAAACTCATTTAGTAAATGATCTTAGCCCAGAAACTTTATATTAATCACGTATAATAACCTGTATGGTAAAGTATAAAATGTGAAACTGAATGGCTTGTTCAACAGGATCGAGAGAACAGGTTTCGAAGCACCTGGGAAAGGAAACTATTCAAAATTTCGCAATCAGGATTTATTCTCAAGCGTCTAGTTGGCTCTCGACACTCGCCTTGGACTCGAGTGGCGCTGCGGCGGGCGACCGAGTGGCGAGCGGGCAGTGTGGACGGTCGGGCCAGTCGAGGGTGCGCCGCTCGAACGAGCATGGAGGAAGTCGCCTTGCCGCAAGCTGCAGTGCAGACACCTGTCGGACTGTCATAGAACGACGTGTATCACGGGATTCGAGGTGCAGACCTCTAGTCGGATTGGTTTTTTTCACAAGTGAGAGAGCAGGATCCCATTAAGAATTTAAGCAGAAATCCTCCATCCCTCATACTGATTTTTATCTGCAAGCTAATGGTTGTCACTATCCTGTTCAACGTGAAGGGGTTCTTCGAACCTTAGTGCATTGGGCTCACGTTATTTCTGAGGCGGAAAGTCTGAGCTGTCCCATCTGGAGGTCACGTTTCGTCAGAATGGCTATAGTGAAGGGCAGATTAAAAGAGCGTTGCGCTATCGACCACATGTGCAACGGGCTAGTGATGATAGTACAGAGTTGGCACCCACGTCAGTGGCCTTTCTGCTATACGTTGGCAACAATTCCAATAAAATTGCCCGCATTTTGCAAAAAGAAAAAAAAAAAATCTGAAATGTGTGTTTCCTCCACCATCTAAAATTAAGGCACTGTTGGGATCCGGAAAGGATGTTCTCGGTTTGCGCAAGGCAGGTGTCTAGCGTATCTCATGCAGCTGTGGCATGTCATATGTTGGTCAAACTATTAGAACTGTTGAGGATTGTTGTATTGAGCTTCAATGTCACACACGTTTACAATAGCCAAACAAATTTGCTGTGGCCGAACAGTCTTGACACAGGTCAACCTATGGAATAGAACGTAACGTAAATTTTGGCATCCAGTTCCAGCTACTGGGACTGTGTTATCAAGGAAGCGGTTGAAATAAAACAGACCACCTTATGAATAGGGATGGAGGATTTTGCTTAAAATGCGTATGGGATCCTGTTCTCTCATTTCTGAAATAACAGTGGAACACAACTAATCCGTCCTCATCCGTTGAGAACTGATGTTTATTATCGATATCCTGACCGTTTTCATCTTTGGTCGTGTCGGCGGTCTGTACTTGCTTGCTCGGTGTGTGTTATTCGTTGAAAACCGAAGTTTTAAGAACATTGCACATTGCTTCCTCACTGCAGTTTCGGCTTGAAAATGGCAGGGTGGTCTCCTGCCGAAATATCGGCCGACGTCGAATTTGATATCTGGCTGCAAACCCGTAAGTTTTTCAAAGTTGTTATTCACCAGGAGAAATGAAGGCATGAATAATAGGGCCTGGTAGTATTGGGGTAAAGAGCTCGACGGGAAACCGAACAGTCGCGGGTTCGAAACCCGGCCGCACAACGGATTTTTTTTTTCAGTCTGCGTTTTAATCCATGCTTCACCTCTCAGCGATGGGAAAAGTCGCAAGAAAAGACATGTGCTTCGGATTCCACGTTAAGGTGTAACTTCCCTTTCCCCGGTTGGATGACTGGGGTAGGCTAGGGACACGCAAATCGCCAAAGTGGCGTCCAATTGAAATACTTGCACCAGGCCAATGAGCCACACGAAATTATTAGTTAACACTCCATTGTTGAACGATGTTGATAGATGTGAACCTCTGTCAACGATTCATCAGCGATATATGTCAGTTACAATCATTTATTTATTATTTATTTTATTTATTTATTTATTTAGAGTGATCAGATTAAGGCCATCAGGCTCTCTCTTACATCGGACCAGGGTTTTACACATACAGTATTTCTTTACATGTGAGTTACCTATAACATAACAATGATTTTTACATATAAACAATTAATAACATAATTTATACAGGTTGATTACATGTAAAAGGATGTAAATAAATGGTATTGACTTAACTCTAATAGGATTAGTACTAGCAGTACCACTGAGATACTAATTGCTGCTGCGGGTGTATTAATAGAAGTAACAACATTGATATTGGCAGATACAAGATGTACTTTTGAATATTTCGAGAATGGTTACGGCATGGCGAATTCTGACAGAAGGAAGTTAAGAAATGTTCAAATGTTTGTATAGCTTATGGTACTTAACAACGGGGTCATCGGTCCCTAAACTTACACAAACTACTTATGAACTAGTTAATACTAAGGACGTCACAAATGTTCATGCCCGAGGGGGGATTCGAACCCCCGACCGTAGTGGCCGTGCAGACCGTGACTGGAGCGCCTCAGTCCCCTCGGCCACTGCGGCCGGCGGAAGTTAAGAAAGCTGTACCTGGCGAGAGCAATGGCAGTCGGAGAAAATCTGGGAGGAGGAATGGATGTGACGTACCTGGGCCGTAGGGTAATAAAGACTGGCGTAATTATTGCTTTAGTAGGTAATCCATTAACTGTCGTTTGAAGCTGGCAGTGTTATTCAGTGCCGACCGCGGTGGCCGAGGAGACTGAGGCGCTCCAGTCACGGTCTGCACGGCCACTACGGTCGGGGGTTCGAATCCCCCCTCGGGCATGGATATTTGTGCCGTCCTTAGTTGTAAGTAGTTCATAAGTAGTTTGTAAGTTTAGGGACTGATGACCCCGTAGTTAAGTCCCATAGACTCTACAAACATTTGAACCATTTGTTATTCAGTTCTCTGATATACTGAGGTAGATTGTTCCAGAGCCTGGTTCCTGCTACTGAAAAGGATTTTGAGAAGCCGGCTGAGTGATGGATAGGGACAGAAAGGGTTTTGCTCTGACGGGAACGAGTAGTTCTGTTATGTTGATCAGATAAGAGTGTTAAGGTCGAGGAAAGATATGAGGAACAGTGTACGTTGATAAGAGAGTAGAGGAAACAGAGTGTATGAAAATCTCTGCGCTTGTCAGCACGGAGCCAGGATAGTTGCTTATAAGATGGTGAATTGTGATCAAAGAGATGGATGTTACATATATATATTTAACGCAGGCATTCATGATTAGTTCAAGAAAGACCTTGCAAGATAACATCACTGTAATCAATAATTGGAATTACAAGTGTTTGTATAAGTTTCTTTATAAGATCGAGAGGAAAAAACTTCTTATATCTCTGTAGGGCATGAAGAGATGCTGATGCCTTCCTACACACGGAGGCTGTGTGCTCAGCCCAATTTAGTTTGTCGTCTATTATCACTCCCAGACCTTTTGTCGAGGGCGATAAATAGATAGATCATCGATATATATTGCGCCTATTAAGGGCCCTACACACGATGCGATTTATTGGGCCAATTCGTTGGTCACCCGATAAATTGGGCGGTTTTAGGCGCTACCCGACCAACTTTTCTTGTCGGTCGGTTGGTTGTGCCTGACTACCCGATCTCCGATTCCCCCACCACTTCGCCCGACAAATTGTTCCGTGTGTAGCGCTTCCCCACCAACTTCCACGCCTGAGGTCGTCTGCACAGCGAACACGCAAAAACAAAAACAGTTCGACAGACAGACACCAGATCAGGGTGGCGCTGCGTGCAGTTGGTCGGAACGTGTGTAGACTGCTACGAATTGGTGGGTACGTTTGACATCTTGTTGGTCGTTCGATAAATCGGTGTGTGTGTGTAGGGGCCTTAAGAAGACTTGCTTCGGAGTGCACTGCTGCACCCCCGTTGGAAGTTCCAGTACCCCCTCGGGCATGTGTGTGTGTTTGTGTGTGTGTTGTCGTTATAATAAGTTAGTTTAAGTAGTTTGTTAGTTTAGCGACTGATGACCACTGCTATTTGGTACCATAGCTTTACAAACATTTGAACATTTGAATGCATGTGTTTCTTCAGAGCTCCAAAAAATATGTAAATTGCATGGAACATCTGTAACGGTTTCCCGGCCTGGGAAAAATGAAGGCGGGCTCTATCCTGATACAGAATGATTCCATTTTTTGTTAGCTTTCCCAAAATTTCGGGAGGGGTTTGTACCTCATAAACCCAACCTCTCGCAGTGCCCATGCAGTAAACCGCTCACCGGTGCTCTGCAGCTCTGGTGATGGACGAAAAGTAGATACGGCATGTACTGCAGCGTCTCGTTTTTAGATCACTACTTACACTTGGGCAATGGTGGTCATAGGACGTGCTGATGAAGGCGTGAAAAGATTGGACTGGTAGGCAGTGGTGGAGGAAGAAGGGAGTGAATTGCTATTCATCATGTTCTTCAGTGTCCGGGAGCGTTGGATGCCAAATAACCTGAGTTATGGGTTATACAGGTGGCAGAAAACGGTCATGAAGAACCAACGACCTATGTAAACAACATATACTGGCTAAGGTGCACTTTCCTTGTCGGTCGGTTGGTTGTTCAACAGCGAACACGCGAAATCAAAAACAGTTCGACAGACAGTGGTTGGAACACTTGCGGGGAGTGACACTTGCGGGGAACCCGGGGCCCTTGGGGCAGCTAATAGCTTTTCCTGGGTACAGGCACACGAAGAAGTCTAGCACTGTCATCATAACACGAAACTTGTTCTAACTACATATTAATTCGTTGAGTGTTCCTCCTGAAAACAAAACGGTATTTTAACAGTGATAATGTTTGGAGAGTTATTAAGACATTCTCTGCTACTACAAGACGATAACTTTCAACAGTCATACCTCCTAAAAGCATATTATTCAGAACACTAAGCATATCAAGACACCTGCGCAAGCAATAAATATATTAGGCATCCTGCACAGATACGATGATGTAATTGACCGCTATGTAATTAACCCCAGTATCACGTAACTTCCATCTCTTTAAAAATAGCTACTATGCTTTTTAATAGGAGACGCAACCTTAAACCTTCAATTAAAAAACGTTACTAATAAGTCAATGAGTATTTTACATACTTGATGAGTTTATTCGAGACCCCAAAACGATTTCGCTGTATTCGAATTACAAATACATCTAATAAATGTATGAAATACGGAATGTGTAAGGGAATGTCACACACCGAAAAATGCTAAAAATAAATTCTATTTTCTATCACCATCATATAGAACCATTTTTACTAACTTGGCATAAACCAACAGGGAGAAACAAGTTGCAAGACTTCCAGGAAAAATGAAGCGAAATTGGCAGCCAATAGTTGGTTATAAATTACATTGCCTGTCAACTGTATAAATATAAATTACGGAATACGAGGAACTCCTGTTCAGTACAGTCAAAAAGGCCTAAGGTAATAGGCAGTGGTTTACAATCAGATATCCGCATCACTCTCCTCCTCAAGAAGTCTGTGAGAAGAGTTATATTCAGAACATTCAAGAAAAAGGCTACTGTGGTGTTGAAACTACAAGAAGCAGCTCATTTACTCAGGAAGGGAAACGTTATGGTGCCCGTAAATTTGAATGACTGTATCTCTTGTACTAACATTCATTTTTTGATAAAATGTTAAAATCCAATATGCCAGAATTTTGTTTTTCTAAACTCAGTGCCAACTTTATTCTTGTCGAAATGTTTGCAGGAAGTAGTCTTGATGTGATTTCATACTTCTATGCATTAAACTGATATTATCAAACATGTAATTTGTGTCACAAATTGCGCGGCCGGTCCGGTGGGCCTTTCCCTGAATACGGCACAAGTAGCGGCTGGAGGGCGTGGAGTAGGGATACACCATCCCTACTTCTGGAACACCCTGTTCACTACCTGCATCGTCCGGGTCTCACCGCAAGTGTCTACATATTCCCTTTCCCCGCAAGTGTCGCTCCCCGCCAAGTGTCACAAACTCGACAGACACCAGAACAGGGTGGCACTGCGTGCCTTTCCATATTTTGCAAGATCCCCTCCCAATACTGCGCCTCCTTGAGTGCGTGTAAGCCTAGCCAGGAGTCCGTAGAAGACGATATACGAAGCATACAGATTTACTGGCCTAGTATTTCCATCCGGCAGTTGCGAATATTGAGCCAACCACTCCGTAAGTTAAACTTCTGAAACAGCGAGTATCTCGTTATATACACAATATATATACATAAATTACAGTCAGTAACTAAACTTCAATCAGGGCTGCAGAGGTATTTCAAAAAATAAAGTCACAGTTCCGACTAACAGTATGATTGTTGTCAGTGTAAATTTACGCAAATTCGACTAGGAAAGCTGTGCACCACATGATCAAAGAATGTTCAAATGGGTGTGAGTTCTTATGAGACTTACGCTAAGGACTACATACACACCCATCACGGAGGGAGGACTCGAACTTCCGACTGGAGCAGCCGCACAGTCCGTGACATGGAGCCTCAGACCGCACGGCTACCTCGCGAGTCACAACATGATCAATGTTACCTAAACCCATGTTGGTTATTAAAAAAGCCCCTCGCTTTCAAGGAATCACATTAGTAAAACTTGTTAGCATAACAATATGATAATACATTGAAAGTTATTATTCCAAGCTTACATAATAGGTAATTTACCTTCTCTTCCAAGAAACATTTTGAATGCTTTCTCCTTAAATGACACATGATGTTTGTAGTACCTCCACCCCTCTTCAGCTTTTTAAAGCAAATGGAGCATTGTACCTCACTGCTACCGTACTTCGTGAAGTACTGCCACACTCGGGATGGTGCCATTTAAGAGACAACCGATGCCTGGAGACGACAGCAAGGAACTGCCGCATGACCAGACAGAGGCAAGTCTCGTACACTGCCGGTTGCACGCGCGTCGTCTAATAGGCCACGCCACAAGGCAACAGGTGCATCGATGCCTCAACAGCTGCACCAGTCCTTAAGTTCTTATGCCACGCGTTTCTGACTGCCGGGATTGTTCTTAAATTATCACTGATCGCTTTTCTTAGTTACTGCGATGACCTAATATTTCACAGCTGTGGAAATTTTAGGAATAACCCTAAATATTAGGGTCTACTACTTTTGATTTTTTTAAATTATTTACAAAAATATATTTTGAACCACTACTACAGGAAGTAGTTGTACCGGTTTTTTACCCGGTTCTTGGCAATAACTAAAAGAACCGGTTACAACCGACACCAAACAAATACCGATAAAAACCGGTTATTCAAAACTAAAATACCGGTAACGGTTTTAACCGGTCGGTTTTTCCCATACCTAGTGTAGGCTGCTACCAATTGGTTGGTTCGTTGGACATCTTGTTGGTTGTACGATTAATCGGAGCGTGTGTAGGGGCCTTTACTTGAGACCAAGAAGATACTGGACATGGTGTAGCTGTGCAGCGGGCCAGCTGTGAATACCGTTTCCCGCAAGTGCTGTGACGTCACGCAGTGGGTGGAGCGGGGGCGGTCGGGAGCCTGGGCGGTCGCGTCGCGACCTGCAAGAATGCGTGTCGGGCGCGTGGAATGCGGCGGTACACATGTAGCGCCGTGTTGACCATAGGGCCACCTGTCGGAAGTTACGGCGCTTCCCCGAAGCCGCCGCAGCCGGCCGCTCTTTTTGCCCCCGACCGCTGCCGTCGGCCCCCTACCTCCCTTTCTTTCGCCGCTGGCCGTGGAAACACATACGGAATACTTAAGTACGCCGGTTTTGTTTGTCCGCGCCGGCGGCTGGTCTGCGAGTTCCCGGAAGTATTTGTTCTTCCAGTTTGGGGAGGCCTCTGTGGCGGGGCCCGCCGCTGTCGACGACCTGTCCAGGTGAGCCGTCGCAGCGCCGGGGTAACGGCGTCCCGTCTGCAGCCGCCGACAGGTTGCGTAAAATCACAGAGAATTTTATACGACGGGCAACCACAACAAAGATGCTTATACATAGTTAACTCGCGAGCACTCGCGCTGTGAGCATTTTGCTCACAGTAATCTTAACCCTCAACTACTATCTGCGGTCTCTCAGACCACTACGACTTTTTGAGTCGAGATATTTCACACACCCCTGCCAAGCTAAAAGGATTCTTCCGTGTACCTTCCTGATGGCCAAGGTCCACGTGCAAGCATTCTTGCAGTGCTGCTGCTCTTTGTTCCGTATTTATGAGCCCTGCGCGGCCTCACTGACCGACCACAGTGTTAGCGTGCCGCTGGCGCAGGCTCTGCCTCACAGCGCCTGGCCAGTCGGCTTGGTGAGCGCGGCCTGCTAAGCCACAGCGCTGTGGCTGCGGCCTCTCTCTCACTGTTGTTGTTCCGTGTCGTATTTCTCCATGGCAGGAAAAGCTGAACGTTCTGTGCAACGCATTTTACCTGAAGCAGATGTGGATGATAATCATCGTTTCGGTGAATCCTCCGATGATTTTGACGACAGCGATAATGACCCTGATTTTGAGGTATTTAGTGAACATTACAGTAATTCAGAGCAGGAACCTGAAAGTGATGAAGATGTGACACCTGAGGATGACGAAGCAGCTTACTTCTTCGCTAAGAACAGATGTTTTCGATGGCGAAAAAAGCAACCAGCACCCAACTTAAGAACAAGGCAATACAACATCGTCTTACAGCATGCTGGACAGCGACAGACGGCTCAAAGGATGTCTTTAGTTTGTACTTTATGTTTTGTAAGGAAAATGTGGCAACCTTTCTAGGAGAATCGTAAATGGAAAGGAGATTTCACATACAATTTACTATAATTCAAATGGGATTTTTGTATCTAATCACGCTGTGAATTTGTAATATGATCTCTATAATGATAATCTGTGGGTATGTAGAGAAATAATTACTTGCTGTTCTTTTCGTAGCACAAAAAATAAAAATGTACTGCAAATTGCGCTGTGTTTTACTTGTCGTCATGTTACTCAAACTACATCGTTTAAAAAGTCAAATTTCTACTAATGCCACCTCTAAGAAGTGCAATGAACGACTGGAAGCCATGAAAATATATATTTAGCAAAGCACTAATTTAATACATGGAAAATAAGAGAGCGGTCTGAGAGACCCCTCCATACCAGTTGCGTTCCTGTCAACGTGTATAGTAGTTAAGGGTTAAAAAAATCAGTATTTTACCAATTTTAAATAGTCAAATATGTGTGTTTTCTTATAAACGGAACTCGAAATACTTATGTAGACAGCAGGGGTAAAATACAGGGAAAGGAGAGTTATTTACAACTTGTACAAAAGCCAGACCGCAGTTATTAGACTCGAAGGGCATGAAAGAGAAGCATCAGTTGGGAAGGGAGTAAGACATGGTTGTAGCCTTTCTCCGATGTTATTCAATTTGTACATCGAGCAGGCGGTGAAGGAAAGCAAGGAAAAATATGGAATAGGGATTAAAGTTCAGGGGGAAGAAATAGAAACATTGCGTTTTGCTGATGACATTGTAATTCTATTAGAGACGGCAAAGGACGTGGAAGAGCAGTTGAATGGAATGGACAGTGTGTTGAAGAGAGCGTATAAAATGAACATTAACAAGAACAAAACAAAAATAATGGAATGTGGTCTTAGAAAATCAGGCGATGCTGAAGGAATTAGATTATGTAACGAAACAATGAAAGTGGTAGATGAGTTTTGTTACTTGGGTAGTAAAATAACATGCGATGGTCGCAGTACAGAGGATATGAAATGCAGAATGGCAATGGGAAGAAAAGCATTTTTGAAAAAAAAAAAAAAAAAAAAAAAAAGAGAAATTTGCTAACATCAAATATTAATTTAAGTGTAGGAAGTCTTTTCTGAAGGCATTTGCCTTGTACGGGAGTGAAACATGGACGATAAGCAGTGCGGACAGGAAGAGAATAGAGGCTTTTGAAATGTGGTGCTACAGAAGAATTCTGAAGATTAGATGGATAGATCGCATAACTAATGAAGAGGTACTGAACAGAATTGGTGAGAAATGGAATATGTGGAATACTCTGACCAAAAGAAGGGATCGCTTGGTAGGACACATTCTTAGACATCGAGGAATCGTAAATTTAGCATTGGAGGGAAGTGTGTGGGGTAAAAATCGCAGAGGGAGACCAAGAGACGCGTATAGTAAGCAGATTCAAGTGGATGTGGGTTGCAGTTCTTATGAGGAGATGAAAAGGCTTGCTCAGGATTGAGTAGGGTAGAGAGCTGCATCAAACAAGTCTCCGAACTGAAGACCATAACAACAACACATATTAAGTACAATCTAAACTGTTATTTGACTGTCAGAAAAATGCTATACACGCATCGATCGCGTAACTTCTAAGGCGCGAGTTATCGTGGGTTAAGGAACTTTCACACAGTTAACCCTTAACTGCCCTGGCGGGATCATATTTGACACCAAGAGTTTTCATTTTAATATTTATTCGCTAGGTATGTGAACTACAGAACCATCAGTTTAATAAGTCATGGCTGCAAAATATTAACACGAATTATATACAGAAGGATGGAAAAGCTGGTAGAAGCCGACCTCGGGGAAGATCAGTTTGGGTTCAGGAGAAATGTAGGAACACGGGAGGCGATACTCACTTTACGGCTTATCCTAGAAGATAGATTAAGAAAAGGCAAACCTACATTTCTAGCTTTTGTAGATTTGGAGAAGGCTTTTGACAATGTTGATTGGAATAAACTCTTTCAAGTTCTGAAGCAAGCAGGAGTAAAATATAGGGAACGTAAGGTTATTTACAACTTGTACAAAAACCAGACAGCGGTTGTCAGAGTTGAAGGGCATGAAAGGGATGCAGTGGTTGGAAAGGGAGTAAGACAGGGTTGTAGTCTTTCTCCATTGTTGTTCAATTTGTACATTGAGCAAGCTATAAAGGAAAGCAAGGAGAAATTTGGAGAAGGAATTAAAGTTCAGGGGGAAAAATTAAAAACATTGCGTTTTGCCGACGACGCAATTCTGTCAGATACAGCAAAGGACCTGGAAGAGCAATTGAACGGAATGGACAGTGTGCTGAAAGGTGCATATAAGATGAACATTAACAAGAGCAAAACTAGGGTAATGGAGTGCAGTGTAAGAAAATCAGGTGATGCTGAAGGAATTAGTTTGGGAAACGAAGCAATAAAGGAAGTAGATGACTATGGTTACTTGGGCAGTAAAATAACAAATGATGTTCGCAGTACAGAGGATATAAAATGCAGAATGGCAATGGGTAGAAAAGCGTTCTTGAAAAAGATAAATTTGTTAACATCGAATATTGATTTAAACCTAAGGAAGTCCTTTCTGAAGGCATTTGTATGGAGTGTTGCCTTGTATGGGAGTGAGACATGGACGATAAACAGTGCGGACAGGAAGAGGATTGAGGCTTTTGAAATATGGTGCTACAGAAGAATGCTGAAGATTAGGTGGGTGGATCGCGTAACTAATGAGGAGATACTGAACAGAATTGGGGAGAAAAGGAATTTCTGGCATACCTTGACTAAATGAAGGGATAGATTGGTAGGACACATTCTTAGACATCAAGGAATTGTGAATTTAGCGTTGGAGGGAAGTGTATGGGGAAAAAATCGCAGGGGAAGACCAAGAGATGGATACAGGAAGCAGATTCAGACAGATGTAGGTTGTCGCTCTTATGTGGAGATGACGAGGCTTGCTCAGGATAGGCTATTGTGGAGAGCTGCATCAAACCAGTCTCCGGACTGAAGACCACAACAATAACAGGTGACATGGTGGAGAGCTTTTTCCGAAAGCTGCCAAGTCTAAAGAAGGTCTCCAACGAATTTTTCGTACAAATTTGAAAAATTAGAAAAAAATATAAATCAATATTCAGCGTACGAATTTAAACAAATGTGATTCGCAAATCATATTTCATATGGCGAGAACCATGCCTTCAGAAGTTCAAAACAGGGAAAAATAACGTCTTTCTAATGAAAACTAATTTTTATATGAATTAAAAAATTTCAGATAAATGCAAATCTTTTAAAATATTTCTTTGTGCTTCCTTCTATGTTTAAATGAATTTGTTTACCTTACAATTTGATATTAACTAGACAATAAATGCTTTACATTCAAAAAGTGATTTACAATTACATTTAGCCCAACAACTTGGGGTCAAAAATGACCCTGCCAGCGCATGAGAGTTACTACATTCGCCAGGGCAGTTAAGGGTTAAAATGTAGGTGTTTAAATGAAATTGAAGTTGTCTGTGTGACAGGTCGTTGGTCCACTTCAGCTGTTTTTTTATTAGAGTCGTGGAGATACACACAACCGGTTTCACAACTTTATAGATGCATCTTCAAGTGTAATTACTGTGCAAAAATGATATTGTTTTAATAAAATGAATATTTATATTCAAATATTATGTATTAAAAAAGAAAAATTCAAACTATCTGTGTATCAGAAAGTTAAATGGATTTTTTTTTGTAATCTAGTAGGCTAGTTATGGCAATAATTATCTTTTATATTACTTACAATTTTTTGAATAAAATTCCTATGTTGGATATCCGGGATTAATGGTCAGGTCCGACCGCTAGCAACTTCCCTCAGTTCGTCAGAAATTAAATCGGTTGACCATCTGATTCATGTAATTTTAAGTAAAATACCGGGTGATCAAAAAGTCAGTATAAATTTGAAAACTTAATAAATCACGGAATAATGTAGATAGAGAGGTAAAATTGGAATGATAAAGGGTTTTAGTAGAACGAGAAAAAAAAAGTTAAAAATGTCCAACAGATGTCGTGTGATTCTGGTTTTGTAACTGCTACCGTTACGGGTGAGAGGTACGCCGATATGTTAGAGAATCGCATCATCCCCAGCCTGGCTGATAAACACCTGCTGGAACGTACGATTTTTATGCAGGATAACGCTCCACCCCATATTGCTAGACGCGTGAAAGATCTCTTGCGCGCGTCGCTTGGTGATGATCGTGTGCTCAGCCGCCACTTTCTTTCATGCTTGGCCTCCCAGGTCCCCAGACCTCAGTCCGTGCGATTATTGGCTTTGGGGTTACCTGAAATCGCAAGTGTATCGTGATCAACCGACATCTCTAGGGATTCTGAAAGACAACATCCGACGTCAATACCTCACCATAACTCCGAATGCTTTACAGTGCTGTTCACAACATTATTCCTCGACTACAGCTATTGTCCAGGAATGGTGGTGAACGTATTGAGCATTTCCTGTTCAGTACATCAACTTTGCTTTGTCTTAATTTGTTCTGCTAATTATTGCTTTTCTGATCAGTTGCATTTCTTGTTTTTGTTCTAATAGAACTCCATGTCATTCCAAGCATGTGTGTAAATTTTTACCTTTCTATCTACATTATTCCTTGATTTGATAAGTTTTCAAATTTATACTGACTTTTTCATCTGCCGGCATTAAAATCGACAATCAGTTTGGTATCTATTATTTGGCTGATTTGTCATTTAAACGACGTGATGGGTGGCCCTACAATAAAAATACTATTATAATAATTACTAAGAACTACAAATGATTTAATCATATTTTTCCACGTACGATGGGTAAAAAGACACGCGCATCAGTTTCTGCAAAAGCGTATGGATTAATAGCAAGAAGGTCGCTCTTCTAGTTATGCACTACAGTATCTCATTGCACGTATCCGGACTCCTCCACCGCAGGTGGTGTAGTGTTACATGTTCCTTCTCAAAAGGAAAGTGATGAAATGAACAATTAAAAAAACTGTTATGATTTGCATTTTCTGTAAAAATATATGTAAGACGCTATGAAGAATTTCCAATTACGAATAGAGAACTGTGAATATATCGATATAAAATAAGTACTCTCTGATAAACAATCTAATGAAGAATTTTCGTATGTTACGCAGTGCCACACTGCAGACTGCTAAAGAAGATACGAGCATATGGAATAGGTTTACAGATTTGTGACTGGCTGGAAGACTCCCTAAGAAATAGAATGCAGTACATTGTTCTCGACGGCGAGTGTTCATCAGAGGAGAGAGTATCGTCAGGCGTGCCTCAGGGGAGTATGATAGGACCGCTATTATTTTCTATCTATATAAATGATCTGATGGACAGAGTAAGTTGCAATTTGCGGCTGTTTGCTGATGATGCTGTGGTGTATGGGAGGGTGTCGTCTTTAATTTATAGTAATAGCAAACAGGACAAAATTTCTAGTTGCTGTGAAGAATGGCAGCTAGTTCTGAATGTAGAAAAATGTAAGGTGATACGCATGAGAAGGGAAAAAAATCCTATCATGTTCGAATACAGCATTAGTAGTGAGCTTCTTGATGCAGTCACGTCGTTCAGATATCTCGGCGTAACTTTGCAGAGTGATATGAAATGGAACGAACATGTGAGAACAGTTATGAGTAATACGGATAGCCGAATTCAGTCTATTGAGCTAATTTTGGGAAGATGTACTTCATCTGTAAAGGAGACCGAGTATAAAACGCTTGTACGACCACGTCTTGAGTACTGCACAAGTGTTCTGGACATGCAGCAGAGGAAGACATAGAAGCAGTTCAGAGGCGAACAGCTAGGTTCGTTACTGGTAGGTTTGACCAATTCGCGAGTGTCACTAAAATGCTCCGGTAACTCAAATGGGGGATTGCTGGAGGAAAGACGACGTTCTTTTCGAGAAATTCTGTTGAGGAAAAGGGCCGGAATTTGAAGCTGAGTGTAGAACGATCTACCAGTCGCCTACTTCCATTTCGCGTAGTGATTACGAAGACAAGATAAGAGAAATTAGGGCTCATACAGAGGTATATATTCTTCTTTACCTCGTTAAATTTAGGGGTGGAATAGGAAAGGAAATGCCTAATAGTGGTACTGCATACCCTCTGCCACGCACTTTACGGTGGATTGCGAAATATATATGAAGATGTGTTTTTACGAAGCGGTTGCTGCTGTAGGCAGTTCCACTCTCTCCCTATAGGTTGTCGTTGTGTAAGGACGTATTATACTTGCTCTAATTTTGTATGAGTATTCTAGGTGCATCACACAGTAAAATGTGAGTCAGGATGGTAAAAAGAAATGGTACTAAAAATAAGGATATTTTCAATTTAATTTCGTAATTGGATTTATTTAAATGCTCAAAGTTCATTTTTCCTTTCCCGTCACTAATGTGTGTTTTATTTTACAGCAAACAACGGTTATGGTTTCCGCCACCGTCTTAGGAAAGAAACTAATTGTTGGAGACGTGCTGGTTAAATAACTTCCCTTTCGTGGAAAACATATGAATATGCAGACACACTTCAGTTCTTTTTTCACATGCAACTATTTTGGGTTGAGAAGGGAAGGGAATTATGTTCAAAGTTCAATTAGACTGATATCTTTTTTCATTAATGCCTCCGCTAAGATGTCCCTGATATTTTATCCAGATATATTAAATTTATTTCATGATTTTGTGCAAGCCTAGGTCACTTTGTTCAAGTAAGCGTTGTCCACTGCGCGAATTAGCGAATTAACTGAATTACCTCAACATTCATCATCGCAGGTAAGTACCGCTTACAATTATAACTTATAATAATTTTTTTAAGTTTTAATTCCCCGCTACTTTACAGTACGTGCAATATTACTATTATTATATTTTATACGTATGTACGTGCATCTGCCTTTTCTCCACTACAGCCGCGGTGGAGTAGCCGAGCGGTCTAAGGCACCTCGCTGCGGTGCGCGCGGTTGCTCGCCGTCGGAGGTTCGAGTCCTCCCTATGGCATGGGTGTGTATGATGTCCTTAGGTTAGTTTACCTTAGTTTAAGTAGTTTGTAAGCTACGGACTGATGACCACGCAGTTTGGTCCGATAGATTTGCAAACAAACAAACAAAACATTTCTCCACTACTATCTTACCTATCTGTGACTGATCAGGACAGAGTGCGAATTATTCGCACGAGTCAACTAATTCTCTGTCTTACAAGGAGACCACGTCGGTAACGGATTTTAGCATCTTTTTACATTTGTAGTACGTGACGTTCAGAACTTAAATAACAATCAGCCGAAGCCATTCGACGCAACTCTCAAAAATTCTCGAGAAAATCGACTTTGAAGTTCTGCAAAATACACGGAAGTACAACAAATAACAGAGTTGCAACGTTTGTCGGTATAGTTCAGGTGGTAGCGTTCTTGCCTTTGAACTCTAGGATCAGTCGTTTGTTCGAACCCTGTCATAACGAATTTATTTTTTTCGTTATGTTCGAATGCTTACACAATTTTAATATCTAATAGTAATTTTTACGAAAAGTGCAAGTATGTTTGTTTATTCCTAATTGTATACATTTTATATAAGGTAAAGGGAAAAAAGGTTGTTAATAATGATGGTTTCAATAAAAAACACAAGTTACATTTTTTGCGGTATTCGTTACAATATTAGCTGACGGCGGTAGTCTTTGATTGTTCAGTTTGTGAAGAGCCACTATACTGTTTTTGGAAAGTCATGCCCATAACTACTAATGAGTTTCCAAGCAGATAACCTACTCAACCACCGTTTAACGTGACGACAAGTTTTTCAGTTAATCTTCATACACATAAACAAAAACTGACACAACACGTGGAATTAGAGATCCCAAAATGTTTTATATGAGTGAATACGAAAACGAAAAAAAAAAAAAAAAATGTCACACTGGGATCCGAACCACTGACTCTATAGTTGTGAGGCTAGAACAAACACTATCAACACTATCACTTGAGCTACAACGACAGACGCCGAAGCTGTTTTAATTATTGGTACTTACGTGTACTTCGCAAAACTTCAAAGTCGATTTTTTCGAGAATATCCGCGAGTTGCGTCGAATGATTTTGGCTGATTATTATTTGAATTCTGAACTTCACACAACATAAATATAAAAAAATTCTAAAATGCGGTATCCATGTATTCTCCTTCTTAATGTAGTACCTAAATTTTGCTCAGCCATTCACGTCAGTGGAAGCTGCAGAAGCGGGGACAAAAGGAAACTGAAAAGCAAAAAAAATATTATGCCTACTAGTTTTTGATGTATGATTTTTCTGTCATAAATAATAAATTTCAATGTGAAATATATGGCGACGTGTCGTCATGCGCAAGTATGAAACTATCAAAGCTGATGCATCACTTCTTAATATTTCAAGGATGCTCATAAACTTTCGATTTCTTCGAAAGGATACTGAAAACTCTTAACCAGCAGCAAACTACTAAGATTGAGTAATAAAATGGAATTGTTATGAATTGCTTAAGAATGGTACTCCACCGAAAACTCGTTACCAGCTGCAAACTACTATGATCCATTAGTAAAAAGATATTGTTATGTATTGATCAAAAATAATATAAAGTTAGTGATTATTTGTTTTTCTGACATAACAATATTTGAACATGTGACAAAGTCTTGCATCTACATCTATGCATACTCTGCAAGTCGCACTGAAGTGTTTGGCAGACGGTTCCATTCTCTAACAGCTCGCGGGTAAAAGGAGGCGTTCTAAGTCAATGTTTGTAAGCGCTCTTTTGGGGAGGCTGTGAAATGAGATTTTTTTCTTTCCCCACATATAAGCCGAAACCATCCTTCCTATAAGGCCCTAAATACAGCCCCTTGCTTTTGCGAAGCGCTATGGCCTCCATAGTTTGGTAATGTCGTTGCAACTCCGACAGCTCTTTGGGAGCATTTTTTGCATCTACAACCGCCTTGGCAATGCCTGCTGCACCTCCTGCTAGTCCACCAAGCGCTGATAAAGCTGCGAAAATTGGAATTAAGTGCAAAACGCCACCTCTCTTGGGAAGTGGTAAGATGCGATATTTAATAGTAGTTTTTTTTCTGCATTTGGAGCTGCATCTGAAGCAGTTTTATGAGCCGTTTCACTGCTCCCCAGAAATGAGTGATAGGTTTCATTGACTTAAGACCAGAGCGATTGTTTTAATTAATCGTTTCAGCTCGTTACCTCCACTCTTTTTATTCCTCTTCATATTCTTCTTATTCTTATTAGTATTCTTATTATTCTAATTCTTATTCATATTACTATTATTATTATTATTATTCATATTCTTCTTAGTATTAATATCCATACCAAGTTTAACTTTGGCCTTCATTGCACCAGCCGCTGCTGGGCCAGCTATTTGTTCACTGAATGTCTGCGGCCTTTATTCTTTGTACTGCTTTATCTGCTAGAATCAAGGTCGCTCTGTGCCTGTCAGACAAACTGTTTGGGTGTTTTGCATACACAATATTATGTTCTTTGCAAGCTGAGTCTAGTTTATTGATCTCAACGTCACCTCTTTGCAGTCTTTTTGCTTTGTGCCTGGTCTGCAATAAGAGTAACTAGGTATATATAGTTTGATGGCTGGGCGTTTGATTACACTATTAAGTAGTGATCCACCACGCTTTCTTCGTGCAACTTCAAACATATGAATACCGTTACTCTTATAGAAGACTCACTAGTTAACTTCAAGAAGCACGCAGCCTACTTCCCATTGCTCCTATTACCGAAAAGAATGATGGGACATCAGCAGCACGGAGTCGCAAACATGGAGATCTATTTCCAGATACAATTACATGTATTATATCCGGCCCTTCAATCTGTGGGAAAACGAATGTGATAATTAATCTTCTTGTTCATGAGAATGGTCTGTCATTTAAGAACAAATTTCTAGCTCAAGTGATTGACGACATTGGAGATATTGGATATTTCCCATTCACAAGTAATGATGAAGTAATACCGCTGGATAAATCACTTCCTCACTCCATTTTCATTTTTGATGACATTGTTTGCAATAAACAGTATAATATGAGAGCATACTTCTCAATGGGTCACCATGATGGCGTAGACTGTTTTTACTTATATCAGATTTACAGCAAAATTGGGAAACAGTTAATTAGAGACAATGCTAATATCATTGTTCTCTTCAAACAAGATGAACGTAATGTGCGACATGTTTTCAGTGATCACGTTAATCCTGATGTGACATTTAATGCATTCATTGATTTGTGTAAAGAGAGATGGAATGCTAACATGCATAATTTCCTAGTTATAAGTAAAGACGTTGCTTTATATAATGGAAGTTATCGCTGTAATTTTGATAAGTATATTTGTATTAATGTATAGGAGTTGCACTGTGTGGTGTTTGTGTACATGCGCTACTAGCCAAACACGTTGTAGAGGACGCATTACAAACAGCTTGGGTAACCTCTTAGTAGATGCTCCTCCAGCATAGATCATAGTAACATATGTATAGAAGTACAAATATACGTTTATAATCCAGCTGCTTGATGTTGAAGGACAATTGCACTGATGAAAAGATAAATCGTAAAAAAAAAAAAAAAAAAAAAAAAAAAAAAAAAAAAAAAAAAAAATCGCGTACCAAAAGCTTGACGTGCTAAATGCAAAAAATTGGATATACTACAAAGACGTGAGACAGAAAAAAGACGTAGACCACGCCACTGCACGTTCGCTTAAATGAGAAGATGAAACTTAAAAAACGAGTACTGAAAGCTTGACGCGCTATACGCAAGAAATTCGCTTTTCTACAAAGACGTAAGGCAGGAGCTGAGAGTGTACTGAAACCAGTAACTCAATCGCTACAGAGATTGACTCAAGAGACCCACCAGCTCAAGCCTGGAGTTGTGTATAAAAAGAATGAACTTGAAGACATCGATGAGAAATGTGCATTCATAATACGAGATGACACAGCTCTAGCTGCAAAAGACGAAGAAGAATAAGATTTGGAGGAAGAAGGAGGAGGGGATAATGATGATGATAGTGCCGACGAGAATGAAGGAAGACTGGCGAAATTTTTTTCCATAAACTGCAAAACAGAAAAACAGCAGATCCTATATATGGCATTAGGTATGATGATGAATTAAAGATGTGGGTGATTGGAAATTTCCCAGTATGAGTTGATGGAAATGATTTAATAATTCATAAAGTAAAATATTGAGGAACGAACGGATTTTAAAATCTCTTGTTTAAAAACAAACCCAGTAAAAACAGTTATACAACTATGGATCTCCGCAATTATGCTAAAATACTATTTGACACCAATACATATAGACAAAGTAATAATTCTCACAGACCAATAAATGTCAATGAGGGTTACAAATATACTAACATAATTCGCCCCTTGTTAGAAAAAGTAGGTGTGTTGGCAAAAGAAGGAATTTGGCTGGAAGGATATGGTGAGAAAGAAAAATATCTCCAAGTAAAAAGATTGGAAAACTAATACTGAACATGTGAGTTATGTGCATTGGAATGATTGCTCCTGTTACTAGCGTCCAAGGGAGCTGGGAATACATCTCATGATAATGAAATAATTGCTATTGAAGAAGAACTTTGAGAGGCTTCGATTATTAGGTTGTACTCAGAAGTACTATTTGAGGGAATGCAATGTCATCTTACGATCTTGGAAGCTGTCACGACAGAATAAACTTGAGTATGTCCCCTGCCGCCACCATCTTGTTGTTTATGCCTGCCAAGTTGTTTATGCCTGCCATCTAGTTTATGTCCACCATACTGTTGTTTATGTCCACCATATTGTTTACGTGTGCCACTGCCGCCATATTGTTTATGTCCGCCATATTGTTTATGTCCACCATGTTGTTTATGTCCACCATTTTGTCTTTTGTGTCTGCCATCTTGTTTTTTGTATCTGCCATCTTGTTTATTGTGTCCGCCATCTTGTTTATTGTCTCCGCCATCTTGTTGTATGGCCCCAGAGAGGTAGGCAACCAGATGGTCAAAATTTCAAGGTCAAATTTAACTTAGAAGACCCACTGCCTACCTACTCTCTTTTATTAAAAAAACACCTTGAAAATCTAGGTGTCAGGATCAGAACATGGAACAACATAATCCAAGAATTATGCGGCACGACATGGGTAGCTTCGATGGATACACTGCGAATATCGTCAACAGCACTGGTCTTTTCAGCTGCTGCATATTGTGCTCCAGTGTGGATGAACAGCTGCCATACCAACCTGATAGATGTACAGCTGAATAGTACTTTGCACCTTATATCTGGTACTATCAGAGCAACACCTACTTATTGGCTTCTGTTGCTGTATAATATACATCCACCAGATATCCTTAAAACTCGACACTGATCGAGAATTCCAGTAGATTCAGGAGAACGTGGACCTTCCTATTCATGACGTTATACCGGTTCTGCGTCGAAATAGAGTCTGCTCAAGAAATCCACCATTGAGGAAAGCTGAACAGCTATCATCTGACAACATAAAAATAAGAGATTTGTGGGAGCAGAAATGTCAAACCATTGAAAACCTCGAGATACGTAAATGGTTTTACGACTGCAACCATGACACTACCGACGCAGAACTAGAAAGGAACCTCTTGGTGAAATTAAACAGAATGCGTTTGAGATACGGTCTCTGTGCGGACTCACTGCATAAATGGGGTTTTGTGGAGTCTTCAGGATGTGACTGATGAGCCTTGAAGCAGACAATCAGGCACATTAGGGAAGAATATCCTTTGAGTGTCTTCCAAGGGTACCGGAGTTATTTCATTAGGGCTGACCCTGCAGCACTGACCTGAAATAGGAACTTGGATATTAAAATTGAGATAGGTTTTTGTATTTGTTGTGTATTTATTATGACCTCTATCCTGTGAAAGTATTATTTGTTTTTATTTTAACGCAGCATGTAGCCATACGAAAAATAAATATAATAATAAAATTATAAAATGATGTACAACAGCCATTTGAATGGTGCGAAATTGACTATAAACAATAAAAAGAAGTGTGATGTGCTTCACGTGGGTACTGAAAGAATTCCAATGACATTCATATACATGAGATATAAACAGATTGTAGATTTGTCTAAATTTCAAGGGATTTAAACAACAAACACCATGACTTGCAATCTTTGGCTATAAAATTTTCTAGGGAATGTTAATAAAGACTGCGTTTTATTAGCAGAACCTTTATAAGATGGATCAAATCTTCTAAAAAGACAGCTTACACTATCCTAGTTCATATTCTTTTAGGATATTTTAGCCGAAATATGTGAACCTTAACAGCTTGGATCGATGGAGAGCATAAAAACGTGGTTCTTCATAATGGAAAGGCCGAAAAATAGCCTGAAAGATTTCTAGGAATGCTCTGTCGAACACTTCGGTAGGAAATGCAGAGTATTCATGGAGATGTAGATGTCGCATGAATTCCGACATGATAATAACAAAAATGGGTTGTGTCACGCGTATTGGTATGGCAAATTCTGTAATAATCTTTTCTCTAACAAAATTTTATTAGGAAAAAAATTAATTACGAGTGTCTAAATAACGAGCCACACCTAAAAATAAAATCTTCCATATGCCTTTTTAAACCGTCTTATTACTTACTATCATTTCGAAAAAATGAGAAAGATGGAACATATAATTCAAGTTGTTTAAATAACGTATGTACGAAGAGTCACTTAATGTGGAATTTCTATTCACCGCGAAACTAATGTGCTACTCTTTCACCCTAACCACGCTTCTGATACTGGGTACTTTCTTGCGCTCCGCCCAGAATTTTTTGTCACTCTGCACGGAATTTTACGCGTGACGTTAACGTCACGTACCACTTACCTTGGCGCCAGGTTTTCGTGGCGAGTGGAAGAAATTTCAAACAGTCCGCCTGAACAGCGGCCCTAACAACAACGCCAAAATACTCATATTCCTTGCCTATTTTCCCCGTAATTTCTTGTTAGTCTCAAAGAAGCTGTATCGCTGTTTTTTTTCTTATATAAATATGCAGTTTTGATGAAAAAGTTACATACTGTTACGGGAAAGTGAAGTGACGAGCTTGTGCTTTTTCTTTATTGTGAAAATTTTTCGAGACGAGCATATAGGAAGCAATGAGTTATCTTCATACCGTCGATGCAGTAGATAAGAAGACACAAATAATCGTAGTGTAACCTAATAAATCTCATCAGAATAATGCAAAAGAATAAAATAATATTTACGGGCACATGTAACAAGAAGCTTCCGTTGAGCAGGGTACAAAAAAAAAAAAAAAAAAAAAAAAAAAAAAAAAAAAAAAAAAAAAAAAATTAGATTGTTTTTAGAGCTACATTTGTTAGAGTAACGTCGTATAGGGTTTCACACAACTTAAGTACTAAAGATTGAAAACACTGTTTAAATTTCAGAAAACTAATAGAGAAGAGGAGACAAAGTAATTTCTCGAACAGCCGACGGGTGTACTGTCCAACGCGCAAAATATTTCGGCGGTCAGAAATGTCGCCTGTGCCGGCCGCGGTGGCCGCGGGGACTGAGGCGCTCCAGTCACGGTTTGCACGGTCACTACGGTCGGTGGTTCGAATCCCCCATCGGGCATGGATATTTGTGCCGTCCTTAGTATAAGGTAGATCGTAAGTATTTTGTAAGTTTAGGGACTGATGACCCCGTAGTTAAGTCCCATAAGCTTAACAAACATTTGAACATTTTGAGACATGTCGCCATCGTCAGGTGCGCTGACGTACTGAGGACGAACGGCCGTCTTATATCCCAGCCCCTTCCTTTTGTTTCGGTCTCCATAGTGAATCTGACGTGTGTAAGAAGCTTATCCCTTCCATGAAAACCCACACTGACCTGAACTTGAATGCTCACAGCTACCATCACCCCTCGCAGAGGAATGAGGTGCTAAAACACTAGTACATAGGGAGCGCACCAATTCGGCTGCAGATACTCTGCCCCAGGAGCTGGAACACCTCAGAACGGTATTCCGAGAAAACGTGCAGATTCGACGCGCTCTCCGCCCCACCACTACAGCAAAGCCTGTGGAGAAGGAAGAAGTCACGGAGGAAGAGGTAGCCACGGCCTTTATACCGTACACTGGCTCACCATCGGGAAAAATAGGACGCATATTAAAGAAAGACTGAGTAAAAACAGTCTTTTGCTCACCAAATAACACAAGAATCTTATTGTGAAGTGTCAAAGACGATCTCGGTTTGCGGAAGACCGACATATACCAGATTCCGTGTCAGTGTGGGAAGTCTTATATCGGACAGACAGTGCGCACCATCGAGGATCGTTGCCGTGAACATCAGAGGCACACTCGACTAAAGTATCCTCACGAGTCGACGGTTGCAGACCACTGTTTACCCGATAATCATGAGATGGCTTACGAACGTACCAGGGTCTCGGCACAGACTTCTGGATACTGGGACTGTGTTGTTAGAGAGGCCATAGAGGCACCAGGGAAGGGGGCTCATCAACCGAGACTGCGTGTACAATCTGAGCAAGGCTTGGGAACTAGCACTGAGTCTGATTAAGACTGGCGACTAGAGGTGAGCCAAGCACATCTACCAGGCCACAGACGCTGATACCGGCGTCTCAACGAACGCCGACGCGTGACCGCAGGCGCGGACCGCGAAGTGAACGCCTCGCAGGAGGCGGGGATATAAGACGGCCGCCCGCCCTCATGACCTCAGGTGTTGTGTATGATTGTTCGTGGTGGGTAGGTGTACTTGTGTTTAGGTTTGTTTTTGTGTTTGGGTCTTGTAGTGAAGATTGGTGTGAGGTCCGGGCGATTTATGAGTGTGCGCCGACCATAGCCTGCTCTCAGGACTGTTAACCGTGTTTGTAGAGGTGTAATTTTAGGCTCCTCGTATGCTTCCTGTCTTGGAGTAGTTCGTGGGAGTCTTAGTAGACTTATTAAGATTCGTCTTTCTGTTTGAAAGAGTTTTTCTGCTGCTGTGTGTGAGATGCCTGCTAGGGGGGCTGCTCCGTACTCTAATAGTGGGCGGACATATGTTTGGTAAGTGACTATTGCGGTTTTATCACTGAATCCACGAAACTTGCCTTGGACTTGGCGGATGAGTGATTGCCAGTGTCTGGCTCGGTTTAGTGTTAGTTTTATATGTTCTGCAAAATTTAGGTATTTGTCAAATGTTATGCCCAGGTATTTTGCTTTGTCTTTTAGGTTCAGTCTGGTTCCACACAGCATGAGAGAGATATTGTCTGGGTTTTGGGTTGTTTTTGTTGGGATGTTCTGGTGTCTAAATAGTATCAGTTGAGTCTTGTTTGGGTTTGGTTTTATACGCCATTATTGCATCCATGTCTGTAGTTTCGTCAAGTATATGTCTGTCTGTCTGCTGATGGTGGTGGTGGAGGGTCCCGAGTTCCAATAGGCCGAGTTGTAGTTGTTCATTTGGTCTGGTTGTCACTGGTATGTCGGTGGTGTACAGTGAGTATAGCAAGGGGGATATAATTCCTCCCTGTGCTACTCCTGCTTGGGGAGAATTATATACCTTGCATTGTCGATTTTGTAGTAGTGCTTTAATCAGTCTGACTGTCTTGGGTAGGAAGCCTATCTTGATTAGTTTATATAGAAGTCCGTCATGCCATATCTTGTCGAATGCACGCTCGATGTCCAAAAGGACCGCAAGCGTGCATTGTCAAAGGTTGAGGTGTCTAGTTATGTCTGTTGTTAGTCTTAGTAGTGGGTCATTTGTCGAGTGATTCTTTCGGAAGCCTGACTGGAGTTGGGGGATAATCTGCAGTTTGTCGGTGTATTTGTTTAGTCTGTCAGTAAGTATTCTCTCGAAGGTTTTCCAATTAATGACATGGGCCGATATGAGTTCGGATCTGTTTTCGTCTTTCCCGGTTTGTGTATCATAATGGTTTTTGTAATGGTCCATGCTGTGGGAATTTTGTCGTGCTTTAGACAGTAATTAAATAGCATTGTCAGGAGTGGAGTTATCGTCTGTATTGGGCATTTCCTAAGATGTAGTCGTTGCATTCCATTGTCACCAGGGGCTGTGTTTTTTCCCGCTGTAATGGCTCCTTGGACTTCCCTTTCGGTGATTTCCTTGAGAAGTTCATCATCTTGTTCTGTAGGGACTGAGGGCATGTTGAGGAGTTGGGGTGTTTCGTCTGTTACGGTTTGTCAGAATTGTTCGTCGAATAGATTGTCTAGAGGGGGAAAAAAACCCACATGACCTCAGTTTGTCAGTGCACCTGACAATGGCGACATGTCTGACCGCCGAAATATTGTGCGCGTGGGACACTATGGACCGGCAGTACACCCGTGGACTGTTCGACCATCAAAAACGCCGGGAGAAACTGAAGAATCACAACAAAGTAATGGTAAAATTGACTGTGAAGTACACTCAATTGTTACATAAAGTCACGGAGCAGGCAGGCGACCATGATTAATAACAAATAAAGTCTGCAATAAGCTGCATAGGTCGCTGTATTAATAAAAGTCATAAAATGGTTATAATATTACTATTTGACGCGTTTCGGCCTGGGCCATCATCAGAATCTGTCAAAGGGAAATAATTGAACAATATGGGAACAGAAATATTGCAAATACAATCTAAAAACTTTGTTAGAAAGATAAAATGAGCACACGTACCCAGTATACATTAATTACAAGTACGTCAGTACAAATCGTTACATGTTCTTTTCGTAACACGAAGGAGCAAGCTGAGGGCACAGTAAAGGCACAATACATGTTTACAGATTTTATTCACCAAATGGCGTGCTGTTCTTAAACGTAATGCCTAGTGCCGCCGTGAAAAGTGAAATTACACTAGTCAAAATTGAAATTTAGCAATACAAAAACAAAAATATTACTTTTTACAAGTGCTTTTTACACCATGTCCTATGGGGTAACAAAATGAATACATACCACATATTTTGTCATAATACAAATCATGGGTGGGTCAGAATAGTTGATCAAAAGAAACAATTCGTCGGGTCGCAGAGCTAAAACATTATAAAGAAATTAACAGCAATTGACAAACTATATACATTCAAGATCACAGAAAAAAGTTTGTAATTATGAACATCATAACTATGGTCGTATACATACAGTATATATTTAATGTTTAGAAGAAACTATAGGGCGCCAAGTCTGAATACATTGTTTAGTAATTACTTGCTAACAGATGCTCTGTACATCGTCTCTAATAAGGTAACAAAATAAGAAAATGCGACACAGCGTGCCATGGTAAATCAGCAGCGGGTCAAAGTAGTTGAACATAGACCGGATGGTCAGAAAGCTATACAATTATTACACACATTTTTCGTAACGACGTTATCGTATGTTACTTTGAAGTGTGAATGGTACTGAAATGTTAATAAATGAATACACACGCTTTTTTTTTACTGGTGGATTTACTTATGACTATTCATATCACTAAAATACGTCATCAGTGACTAACTGATAGATGTAAGTCAATGGTGAGCCTAAGATCAAAGAAATACGTCGGGCTGAATTTACAGCAAAGTACATTTTTGATCATGGGATATGAGCAAAAAGCTGTATGGATTAAATTTGACATTTCATCTGCAGGTTACTTACGTACTAGGGCAGTTGCGTGAAATTATCATTCTCTGCCCTCTTCTCAATCACGCCATTTTCAGAGTCCATGACCCTCCCCTTACCTTTCCGAAGCCGTGCACATTCCTTTAGCGATATGATTCTTGTCCGATGGTGTTGCCAACTGCTTAATGATTGTACGGCGTCCAAAAATTTAGCGCCGTTGCCAATGTTAGATGGTGTTCTGCCCTGCAGCTGTAGAAAAATGAGAAACTTGATACTAATCGAGATACATACTCGTACCTTTCCACTAGTTGGCCGCAATTCCCTACTGTAGTCATCACTCGAGAGGAGAAAAACGGGTGCATCTGCAATAGAAACTTTCGTGACCTGTAGAGTCGCACTGCACATGATAAATGCTATGTGGGATGACGTTACGTCATGCGTTGAATTTATTTGTGTTTATATAATTGTATTTATATTTAACATGTTCCTCAGCACAAAATTGAGAAGCAAGTCTCTGGGGTGATGAAAGGAAACATAATATCAAATTGTAACAAAAAAAGTATAGATAGATAAAGTGAAAGGCATAAAAAGTATAAAAACTGAGTCTTACTGTTATTTAGCATCAATTTATCTTCTACAACCAATGAACAAATATCTTTAACTGCGTTGTTTGAAACTGCGTCAATTATTGCCAACAACATCGTTTACTACCAAGATAGTGTCATCATCAAACAGAAATAGAATTTACTGTTATACTAGAAGGCAATCATTTATACGAGTGTTGGAACTTAAATAGTGGGAAGTATTTATTCACAAACGATACAAAACGCGTTACATGTTTGCACCTGTTACTGTTCTTCAAAGTAGTCACTAGCGTCATGTAGAACCCGTTGCCAGCGATGTGGAAGGCGTAGTATACCGTTAGCAGAGCCTGCTCTTCTGATCGTGCGAATGGAGCGGTCTACAGCCTGTCGAATCTCTGGAACAGTTCTGAAGCGAATGCCACGAAGTGGTTACTTCATCTTCAGAATCAAATCAAACTCACAAGAAGTCCGAGGTGGATGGTACAGTACTTCCCAGTCCCATCGACCAAACAGAGCAGCTACAGCTTGCGCTGTATGCGCCCGCGCAAGGTCATGCAAAATGATGGGTGGGTTGCGTTGAAAACATTGCAACTTCTTTCGCAAGGCTGGTCGTAGGTGATGTTCCGAAAACGAAAAGTAAAGCATGCTGTGATGGCCTGCCGTGGAGGAACGTAATACGTTAGGATAACATAATTTTTCTATTCCATCCTCGTTGCCACTTTTGTGTCTCGTTTCCGCCGGTTGTCCTGGGTGTCGGTGGCCGAGTAAAAAGAGACCGACACAGGAATAAAGGATGCACGCTTGTGTAGGTACGGAGGTGACCAGCCAGTGGGACAGCAGAAACTAGAACACTAGGCTAAATTATAACAAGATATATATTTCGTGGAGTCTTGGTAATACTTAACTTTTACATAGTTCTTGACTGCAGAATGCTCATACATAGTTTAGATAGAGGCCTGCCTACTGAGGAGTCCTAGTGCCTATCACATAGCCGAGTCTTAACTGGTGCCTATCTGATTCCCAAGTGGCTGATGCAGCAGTCGTGGCCACGAGCGGAGTTGCAGCAGAGGACGCTCGTGGCTGACGTCGTAAGAAGGCTGCGCGGCGAAAGTACATGGCGCGCACTTCATACTTGTGCGACACCACAATAATCACAGTCGTACACAAGAATCGACATAACGTTCACCATATTGGGGCTCCGACGCACTTTCACTTTCACGGCGAACCATAATGACGCCATTCGTTGAACTGGCGTTTCAGTTTTGGCTCGTACGACGTGGCCCGTGTCTCATCCAGTGTTACGATACAGCGTAAGAAAGCCTCTCCTTCGTGCTCATAGCCCTCTAAGTGCTTCTGAGCAGCGTCGTAACGCATGCATTTCTGCATTTCCATCAATTCATGCGGAACCCATCGTGATGCAATTTTTCGCATGCCCTGGCTTTCCTTCAGGATGCCAAGCACAGTCTCATGCGCTAATCAGGTTTCGTGGGCGCACTTACAAATTGTCTGGCGTCGATCCTGTCCATTAACGCGCCAACGGTGTTCACTTCTTCTTCAGAGTAGGAAGACCTGCCCGATGCATGTCTGCCACAGTTTCTCGGCCTTCGTTGTAGGCTTTTACTCAAAGTGCCACTGTTCGCTATGGCAATGCCGATTCCCCGCACACCTCTTGAAGACGTTGATGACACATCGCGCTGTACGACCTCTGGCACATTCAATTATGATCCCGCTCCGTTGTTCCTGTATCAAAACCATGGTGACACAAGTGATTGTGTTTCAGTCGATTGTGCGCACGCCGGTGACTTGGGACGAGCGAGTCCATTTGCTCGGTGGTAAGGTAGGTATGTCAACAACGTGTGCTATCAGCGACAATAGTAGATTGCATAGTGTCCGCACAACAGTGTTGACACTATTTGAGTTCCAACCCTCATACAAAGAAGCTGAGTTGATCGTACGTCTAAATATCGTGCAAACCATGAAATCTTGGTAAATGTTGCTTAATCGTTATGTAGGAACGCACTTTGGTGCCTATGAATGGTAATGCTCCCAAACTGTGGGCAGTTGGTAAGATACACAGGCCTGACTTACCGTTACTTCCTACAATTAACGCTAAGAGTTGACCGGGTTATCTAATTGTGAAGCTTATTGCTGAATATTCATATAAATATTTAAAGCATCCCATTTCTCTTACTATTTCTTAAAGACAGGAACTGATTACGAGGCAGACGGGTTTTGTCAGCTTCTCTCGGTACAACGATAGTTTCGTTTGACGTTAGGAATATTTAGTCAATCATATCGCCAGACCAAGTTGTTGGTATTGTTAATAGCAACCTCAGACAGCATAGTGGGAGACCAATGGATGGAACTGATGACGTTTAACGACTACTAGAGTTGATAGTCGGTTTTAATTACTCTATGTTCAGGGATGAATTTTAAGTCGAGAGATAGGGACTGGCTATGGGTTCGCCACTGTCGTACACTTTGGCTAACGTTTTTATGACTAGTCTGGAGCGTCGTGTTTTTACCGATTTGACTTCTATTTCGGTTTGTTGTTGTTATGGTATTCAGTCCGGAGACTGGTTTGATGCAGCTCTCCACCCTGCTCTATCCTGAGCAAGCCTCTTCATCTCCTCATAAGAATGGCAACCCACATCCATTTGAATCTGCTTACTATATGCGTCTCGTGGTCTCTCTCTGCGGTTTTGACCCCAAACACTTCCCTCCAATGCTAAATTTACGATTCCTCGATTTCTAAGAATGTGTCCTACCAAGCGATCCCTTCTTTTAGTCAAGGTATGGCAAAAATTCCTTTTCTCACCAATTCTGTTCAGTACCTCTTCATTAGTTATGCGATCTACCCACCTAATCTTCAGCATTTTTCTGTAGCACCACAATTCAAAAGCCTCTATTCTCTTCCTGTCCGCACTGCTTATCGTCCATGTTTCACTCCCGTACGAGGCAACACTCCACACAAATGCCTTCAGAAAGGACTTCCTTACCCTTAAATTAATATTCGATGTTAGCAAATTTCTCTTTTTCAAAAATGCTTTTCTTCCCATTGCCATTCTGGATTTTATATCCTCTCTACTGCGACCATCGCATGTTATTTTACTACCCAAGTAACAAAACCCATCTACCACCTTCATTGTTTCGTTACATAATCTAATTCCTTCAGCATCGCCTGATTTTCTAAGACCGCATTCCATTATTTCTGTTTTGCTCTTGTTAATGTTCATTTTATACGCTCTATTCAACACTGTCCATTCCATTCAACTGCTCTTCCAGGTCATTTGCTGTCTCTGACAGAATTGCAATGTCATCAGCAAAACGCAATGTTTTTATTTCTTCCCCCTGAACTTTAATCCCTATTCCAAATTTTTCCTTGCTTTCCTTCACCGCCTGCTCGATGTACAAATTGAATAGCATCGGAGAAGGCTACAACCCTGTCTTACTCCCTTCCCAACTGATGCTTCCCTTTCATGCCCTTCGAGTCTAGTAACTGCGGTCTGGCTTTTGTACAAATTATAAATAACTCTCCTTTCCCTATATTTTACCCCTGCTGACTTCAGAATTTGAAAGAGTGTATTCCAGTTAACATTGTCGAAAGCTTTCTCCAAATCTACAAAACCTAAAACTGTAGGTTTGCCTTTCCTTAATCTATCCTCTAAGATAAGTCGTAAAGTGAGTATTGCCTCCCGGGTTCCTACGTTCCTCCTGAATCCAAACTGATCGTCTCCGAGGTCAGCTTTTACCAGCTTTTCCATTCTCCTGTAGATAATTCGTGTTAAAACTTTGCAACCATGACTTATCAAACTGATGGTTCTGTAATTTTCACATCTATCTGCACCTAATATCTTTGGAATGGGGATTATTACATTTTTCTTAAAGTCTGAGGGTATTTCGCCTGAGGGTATGTCATCTACTCCAGGGGCCTTGTTCTGACCTAGGTCTTTCAGGGCTCTGTCAAATTCATCTCGCAGTATAGTATCTCCTATTTCATCTTGATCTACTTCCTCTTCCCTTCCTACAACATTGTCTCTAAGTTCATTTCCTTTGTAGAACTCCTCTATGTACTCTTTCCACCTTTCTGCTTTCCCTTCTTTACTGAGAACAGGTTTTCCATCTGAGTTCTTGATATTTGTAGAGCTGTTTTTCTTGTCCCCAAATGTCTCTTTTATTTTCCTGTAGGCAGTATCTACTTTTCTCCTTCTTATACATTCTTGTACAGATTTGCATTTGGCTTCTAGCCACTCCTGCTTAGCCATTTTGCACTTCCTGTCAATCTCATTTCTTAGTCGTCTGTACTGTTTCATTTACGGCATTTTTATATTTTCTCCTTTAATCTATTGACGTTAGTATTTCCTGTGATATCCAAGGGTTTTTTGTAGGTCTTGCCTTTCTACCTATTTTGTCCTCTGCTGCCTTCACTATTTCATCTCTCAATGCTACCCATTCCTCTTCTACTGTTCTATTTCCTCCCGTTTCTGTCAATTGTTGCCTAAAGCTCCCTCGGAAATTCTTAAGAATTTCAGGGTCCCTCAATTTATCCAAATCCCATCTCCTTATTTTTCTACCTTTCTGTAGTTTTTTTTTTTTTTTCAGTTTCAGCCTGCAGTTCATGACCAATAAGTTATGGCCAGAGTCTATATCGGCACCCTTGCTATTAATTGCATATTATGTAGACGATATTTTTCTCGAATGAAACTTTCACTCTGCAGCGAAGTGTGTGCTGATATGAAACTTCCTGGCGGATTAAAATTGTGTGCTGGAACCGGGACTCGAACTTGGGGCCTTTGCCTTTCGCGGGCAAGCACTCTACCACTGAGCTAACCCGACACGACTCACGCCCCCCCCCCACAACTACACTATCGTTTAATGGGATTAGGTAGGAATCACTCATCAATCAGTACCATAGTTAAGTAGCACATTGTAACATACTCTTAATACATACACCTTGGTTGTAAGGTCTGAACACTGACGTTGAATGTAATAATAATAATAATAATAATAATAATAATAGTAATAATAACAATACGGTTTTACTGTTCCGCAGGACCTAATTGAAGAGTAAGACTCTATGGTATGGAACAAGTCAGTACATGAAGTTTAACACAACAATGGTAACAGAAAAATTTAAAATAGTCCCATGCACATGACAATCTTAAGTCTAAGTAAAAATAATTAATAACCGATAAAAGGATCAGATTATTTTTTAATTTTTCCAAGAGTTTCTTCTGAAAGTGTTCGAGTCACTTAAGAACACATCTTTGTTCACGTATCCAGTTTTAGCCATGGTGGCTTGTTAACACGCGGGTAGGCGATGTTTGTGTATCTCTCTAAGTCGAACACCTTAATACAGTACTTCCTGGTCTTTTTAGCTGGCGGACCTCTTTTTCAGGCGAAACTCCACAGCTGACCCCTTGTTAGTCAAGCACTTAGTACCTTTTTAAATTCGACACGAACGCCATGGGAATTGAAAACTTATCAATACAAGTGCCGTTTTTTCACCAAATCCACGAATAATCAAGAGTCTACGGTTGAGAGATAAATAGAAACAATGTGAAACCGAAAGGTTCACTTTTGTCTGAATTCCCATTGTGTTCAGATACTTCGCTGTTGGATTTACTACGATTGTTGAACACACTATAGCCTGATACTCGTTGGAGCTGGCTTCCTCCAATCAAAATGATCGACGTCACGCCCTATCTGCCCGCTGCTGACAAGGTGCTGAATCAGATAGTCAGTACACCTGGATTGTTTGGCTGGTACTGAGTACGAAGAATGCTTATAGGTCGTTATTATGGTCGTGCGTGAGTTTAGTTTTTAGTTTCCTTGTCATGTTTGATGTAATACGAAGAAAAGGGGCGGACCCACGAAAGACCCAGGAAAGCAAACTGGCAAGGAATTACGTTTAAAGGACAATTGCCACACTTCGTGTGCATTGAGTTGTAACACTCTGAGAGGGAGGTGGAAAACGGAGGACATTTCTTACCGGTTTCCAAAGTAGTCGCGCGTTCCGTTAACACGATTAAGCTTTGTGAAGCGACTGTAATGCATTTTGGTAAAGAAAATTAAGAAAACAAGAAACTGTAGAAGGGCGCTCTTGCCTTGATATGCCGGGGAAGAAGAAAACTGTTCTGAAAAGCGTAACAAAATTTGATCGTTTCACACAAAAAGCGATTAGCGTCACGTGAAGTCACACGGCACCGCGGCGAGACGAACTGCCCGCTGTGCCTCTCGCACGGCCGGCCGCAGTGGCCGAGCGGTCTGAGGCGTGCCACTGACGGTATGCACGGCCACTGCGGTCGGCGGTTCGAATCCCCCTCGGGCATGGATGTTTGTGCCGTTTTTAGTATAAACTCGTTCATAACTAGTTTAAAAGTTAGGGACTGATGCCCTGTATTTAAGTCCCATAAGCTCTACAAATATTTGATTTGAGCTTCTCGCACATGCTCATCCGCCGTCCAGAACATTCCGGACGTAGCTTTGCAGCTATGTCAGCAGGACACCTCACCAGCACCGGTAGTCAGTGATTTTACTTCTGATGACGATAGCGGTGTTTGCCGCAGAAAGCTTGGGAATTTTATTCGATGCGATGCGGCTTGTATATCGACTCATGACACATGTACAGTTACTATCACACCAAAGCATTGGACAGGCTTCGTACGACATTGGGTGAAGCCGAACGTTTTGAAGGCAACAAATCTTCGGTACGACTAATTCTATAAAGTCTCGGTTCTCAACATAAAAGTGTTTCAGACTGCAAAACAGTGTTCATGGCGATTCAGAAAATGTTTAAATGTTCCAATGTTTGTAATTCTATCGGACCAAACTAAGTAAACTAACCTAAGGACAAGACACACACCCATGCCCCAGGGAGGACTTGAACCTCCGACGGCGAGCAACCGCGCGCTCCGCAGCGAGACGCCTTAGACCGCTCGGATACTCCACCACGGTGGCGATTCAGACAGTTACGTGAAAGACATTAATTTGGTATTGTAGTCTAAAAGGAAAGATAGGACTTTAAAAAAAAAAAAAATGTTTGTATAGTCTATGGGACTTAACTACGGGGTCATCAGTCCCTAAACTTACAAACTACTTATGAACTACTTACGAACTAGGACGGCACAAATATCCATGCCCGAGGGGGATTCGAACCCCCGACCGTAGTGGCCGTGTAGACCGTGACTGGAGCGCCTTAGTCCCCGCGGCCACCGCGGCCGGCTAGGACATTTGAAAGCAGTTCATATAATCAAGAGAGTGCATTCCCACGTGAGAATCACCTCATTTTTGTATGCAGGAGTAGGAAACGATGATGGCTTCCCATATTTACGCCCAGTATTGAGAAAAGTCTTGACTTCAATGGCCGTAATTTTATGTAATTAATATATTGGGCGGATTCGTCCGAAACCTTTCTGAAGGAAGTAGGCATTGGTGTCGTAGCCAAAACATGTCTGTGGAGAGCGCGAGGACTGCTGCTGCAGTTCTTCTAATTTTCTTTTATGCCTTGATTCCTCCAACCATTGGACACGTTACAGCTTTTCTACATCTACATCGGATACTCTGCAAATCACATTTAAGTGCCTGGCAGAGGGTTCATCGAACCACCGTTATACTATATATCTCCCATTCCATTCTAGAATAGCGCGCGGGAAGAAAGAACACCTCAATCTCTCCGTTCGAGCTCTGATTACTGGTATTTTATTCTGATGATCATTTGTACGTATGTAAGTATGAGTCAACAATATAAGCAGTTTAGCAAAGCCGGTTCCATTTCGCTACCTGGGCACACTTCCTCGACCCCCCCTCCCCCACCGCGCGGGAAGAAAGAACACCTCAATCTCTCCGTTCGAGCTCTGATTACTGGTATTTTATTCTGATGATCATTTGTACGTATGTAAGTATGAGTCAACAATATAAGCAGTTTAGCAAAGCCGGTTCCATTTCGCTACCTGGGTACACTTCCCCGACCCCCCCCCCCCACCGCCGCTGCCTCCCCCAGGCACACGCACTTGGGAGATCTCCATCCCCGGTAACCCACCACCCCCACCTCTCCACCCCCAGCAGACGCCCGCAAGTAATTGAATTAAATTTGCATATCAATTTAATTGCAACAATCTACGTTTTTAACAGTAACAAGGGCAACTGCCTCCACAGTAAGCACTTGCGTAAGCACGACTGCCCCTCCCACCCCCGATACCGCCCTCACCTCAGTCCACCGACACTTTTAGGCATTGCCACGGCCTGGTCCGGGACTCGAACCCATGCCAAAAAAATAATAAATGAATAAAATAAAATAAAAATTTGCAAAAGTTATTATTGATAGACGTGTAGGTTGTATGACACCAACATTGGAAAAAAAGAGCCAATTATTCCGTACTTCGGTCAATACAATTACCTGGCATAATAACATCAAACATGTAACTGCACTTAACGAGAGTTTCGTAAACAAATTGACCACGACAACTAATAACTGCCGCCCCCGCCTCCCGCCAGACCATCCACCACTGATTCCAATTAATTTTTGTACCTATTGCGACGTCCTATGTTTTTGCACAGAACATTCGAAATTAGTACATACAGTTTACTACATCAAACCTTAAGTCCAACTCTCAATTTTGCAGGTAAATATAGACACACCACAAAGAAAGTCAGTGTAATGCTATAGTACGGGTATTGTTACTACTTATCGACGTGCAGGTTGTATTACTCTGCCCTACACCAACATCTAATTTGCATATTAAATGCAACATCCTACGTTTTAATTAGAACATTACGTCGGAACATGCAGTTTAGTACATCGAACCTTAAGTGCAACACACAATTTTGCATTTAAATATAGACACAGCACAAAGAAATTCAGTGCAATGCCACGGGTAGGTATCTAAGTATACATGCAAAATTATATATACATCTGCAAGCGACGTTACCACTCGTCCTGAACGCAGACCAATGAGTAAGTCGCACACACACAAACACTCACACAGTGTTCACTCAGCAAGCTACATAAAATAATTCTTACAGTCCTATCTATAAACATATGCTAATTGTTTAAACAAAATATCATAACGTTTTTTATTGTGCTAAGCATTGTTTCACAAAAAAAAACAGCTAAGGTACTCTCTCTCTCTCTCTCTCTCTCTTAGGGGCCATGCCCTGTTACAATATTAGACAATTATGTTCGAAATGTACCAAGTCTAAAACGTTTCCATAGATCGATGTGTAGCTGGAGTTCACCAGTCGTCGTTGAGGGTGTCACATGAATAGAAGAAGAAATTTTCTGCTGTGTTGTTGTGGTCTTCAGTCCGGAGACTGGTTTGATGCAGCTCTCCACAATACCCTATCCTGAGCAAGCCTCTTCATCTCCACATAAGAACGACAACCTACATCTCTCTGAATCTGCTTACTGTATACATCTCTTTGTCTTCCCCTGCGATTTTTCCCCACACACTTCCCTCCAACGCTAAATTCACAATTCCTTAATGTCTAAGAATGTGTCCTACCAATCTATCCCTTCTTTTAGTCAAGGTATGCCAGAAATTCCTTTTCTCCCCAATTCTGTTCAGTACCTCCTCATTAGTTACGCACTCCACCCACCTAATCTTCAGCATTCTTCTGTAGCACCATATTTCAAAAGCCTCAATCCTCTTCCTGTCCGCACTGTTTATCGTCCATGTCTCACTCCCATACAAGGCAACACTCCATACAAATGCCTTCAGAAAGGACTTCCTTAGGCTTAAATCAATATTCGATGTTAACAAATTTCTCTTTTTCAAAAACGCTTTTCTACCCATTGCCATTCTGCATTTTATATCCTCTGTATTGCTACCATCGTTTGTTATTTTACTGCCCAAGTATCAAAACTCATCTACCTCCTTTATTGCTTCGTTTCCCAATCTAATTCCTTCAGTATCACCTGATTTTCTTACACTGCAGTCCATTACCCTAGTTTTACTCTTGTTAATGTTCATCTTATATGCATCTTTCAGCACACTGTCCATTCCGTTCAATTGCTCTTCCAGGTCCTTTGCTGTATCTGACAGAATTACTATGTCGTCGGCAAAACGCAATGTTTTTAATTCTTCACCCTGAACTTTAATTCCTTCTCCAAATTTCTCCTTGCTTTCCTTTATAGCTTGCTCAATGTACAAATTGAACAACAATTGAGAAAGACTACAACCCTGTCTTACTCCCTTTCCAATCACTGCATCCCTTTCATGCCTTTCAACTCTGACAACCACTGTCTGGTTTTTGTACAAGTTGTAAATAACCTTACGTTCCCTATATTTTACTCCTGCTTGCTTCAGAACTTGAAAGAGTTTGTTCCAATCAACATTGTCAAAAGTCTTCTCCAGATCTATAAAAGCTAGAAATGTAAGTTTGCCTTTTCTTAATCTATCTTCTAGGATAAGCCGTAAAGTGAGTATTGCCTCCCGTGTTCCTACATTTCTCCTGAACCCAAACTGATCTTCCCCGAGGTCGGCTTCTACCAGCTTTTCCATCCTTCTGCATATAATTCGCGTTAATATTTTGCAACCATGACTTATTAAACTGATCGTTCTGTAGTTTTCACACCTGTCTGCACCTGCTTTCTTAGGGATGGGGATTATAACATTTTTCTTAAAGTCTGAGGGTACTTCACCTGTCTCATACATCTTACACACCAGGTGAAACAATTTTGTCATGGCTGGTTCTCCCAGAGACTTCAGTAGCTCTGAGGGAATATCATCTACTCCAGGGGCCTTGTTTCGACTAAGGTCTTTCAGGGCTCTGTCAAATTCTTCTCTCAGTACAGTATCTCCTATTTCATCTTCATCTACATCATCTTCCCTTCCTACAATATTGCCTCGAAGTTGATTTCCTTTGTAGAGCCCCTATATATATTCTTTCCACCTTTCAGCTTTCCCTTCTTTGCTGAGAACTGGTTTTCCATCAGTGTCCTTGATATTCATAGAGCTGTTTTTCTTATCTCCAAATGTTTCTTTTATGTTCCTGTAGACTGTATCTATTTTTCCCCTGTTTATACATTCTTCTACATCCTTGCATTTGCCTTCTAGCCACTCCTGCTTAGCCATTTTGCACTTCCTGACAATCTCATTTCTTAGTCGTCTGTACTCCGTTTTGCTTGTTTCATTTACTGCATTTTTATATTTTCTCCTTTCATCGATTAAATTTAGTATCTCCTGTGATATCAAAGGATTTTTTTAGGTCTTTCCTTCCTACCTATTTTGTCCTCTGCTACCTTCACTATTTCATCTCTCAGTTTTACCCATTCCTCCTCTACTGTTTTATTTCCCCCCGTTTCTGTCAATTGTTGCCTAAAGCTCCCTCTGAAATTTTTAAGAACCTCTGGTTCCTTCAATTTATCCAGGTCCCATCTCCTTATTTTCCTACCTTTTTGTAGTTTCTTTAGTTACAGCCTACAGTTCATAACCAACAAGTTATGGTCAGAGTCTATATCTGCCCCTGGGTATGTCTTACACTGTAGAACCTGATTCCGAAATCTCTGTCTTACAATTATAAAATCTATCTGGTATATTCCGGTGTCTCCTGGTCTCTTCCACGTATACAACCTTCTTTTGTGATTCTTGAACCAGGTGTTTGTTATAACTAAATTATGTTCTGTGCAAAATTCTACCAGGCGGCTTCCTCTTTCATTCCTTTTGCCCAGACCATATTCACCTACTATCTTCCCTTCACTTCCTTGTCCTACTACCGAATTCCAATCTCCCATAACAATTAAATTTTCCTCTCCCTTAATTGTCTGAATAATTTCCTTTAGCTCCTCATATATTTCTTCGATTTCCTCATCATCGGCAGAGCTAGTTGGCATATAAACCTGTACTACTGTTGTCGGTGTTGGCTTCGTATCTATCTTGACAATGATAATGCGATCACTGTGCTGGTTATAGTAGTTTACCCGCATTCCTATTTTCTTATTCATTATCAATCCTACTCCTGTGATACCACCAATTGATTTTGTATTTATAATCCTGTACTCACCTGACCAGAAATCGTGTTCATCCTGCCACCGAACTTCACTAATCCCCACTATATCTAACTTCAACCTATCCATTTCCCTTTTTAAATTTTCTAATTTTACTACTCTATTAACCCGTAGAATGCCAGTATTGTCTTTCCTGATGATCGCATCCTCCTGAGTAGTCCCCGCCCGGAGATCCGAATGGGGGACTATTTTACCTCCGGAATATTTTACCCGAGAGGATGCCATCATCATATGTTCATACATTAGAGCTGCATGTCCTCGGGAAAGGTAACGGTTGTAGTTTCCCCTTGCTTTCAGCCGTTCGCAGTAGCTGTGTGGCAAAGCCACATTAGCTGATGTTACAAGGCCAGCTCAGTCAATCATCCAGACTGTTGCCCCTGTAACTACTGAAGAGGCTGCTGCCCCTCTTCAGGAACCACACGTTTGTCTGGCCTCTCTACAGATACCCCTCCGCTGTGGTTGCATCTACGGTACGGCTATCTGTATCGTTGAGGCACGCAAGCCACCCCACCTCGGCAATGTCTGTGGTTCATGGGAGTTACTGCTACCAGTACTAATAGCTACGCTGTTCAAATGTGCCTTTAATGACAGTTACACAATGGGGGCCTGAAGATGGTGTAACTGAAGTACCAAAACCAGTAGCGCAAAATTAAATAAAAAATTTCTATACATCTGCTGGTACTTCCATCCACCTGCAAAATCTAATGAGTTGAGTCCCAAGCCATTAATTAGGAAGAGGTAGTTGTTTTTGGAGGTGTGTGTGGAAGTGTCTGTAGAGGATGGAATCAAGGACTCTGCTGAACACGTACATGAGCCTAATTTTACGGCAGCAGGATGTGCCACTAGCAGGTTTGTTGGGTTTGCGGCAAAGTAGGATTCGTGAGGTTTTCACGGTTCAGTTCACGATGAAAACCAGTATGGAGGATGGTATTATAAATAATGGCCAGGATTTGCAGAAAGGGTAGGGGACATTCCTTTAGGAGTTATGTCTGGGAGCTGTGTTGCATTTGTTGTGGAGGATCTGTGGGATGTCTTGGGCAGTATTTGGTGTATTGTGGGATGTGATTTAGGTACTCTAATCTGGGAGTCAGGGAGGTATCAATACACTCATGGACTGTTTCAGTTAAGGAATAGTCGAAATGAGGGTCGTCAGCTATAGTGAAAGTATCACACAAGTAACAGACTATATGGTTGACTTTACTGAGGTAGTCAGGTAAGGCGTGGTTATTATGCAAGGGACGGGGAGGGGTTTACGAGGGAGATTGGTTGCTGCCAGTGAGACGGTACGTGAATGAGTTTATGGGTACTGTGGCGTTAAGGCCAGAGCAGGTTTGGCACCAGTTTCGGCCTCTCATGGCCGTGAGCAAATTTCGAATGTGACGTCGCAGTTGTCGGTGACGTATGAGTGTATCATGATCTGTAAGAATGATCAGTAGAAAATGTCCAATCGTTTGTAGAGCTATGGAACCAAACTGCAGTGATTATCAGTCCATAGACTTACAAAATACTAAAACGAACTGATGCTAAGGACAAAAAACACACATGCCGAGGGAGGAATCGAGCCTCTGACGGGGAGTAACCGTGCAGTCCGCAACAGGTGCCTGAGAGTGCACGGCTATTACCACGCGGTTGGGTCAGTAGAAGCGACGGGAGTCACAAAAGGAGAGGGTAGCGCGTGAAGTTTGGGTCGGTGCCGATACACAAGTTCTGTTGTGATGGCGTCTGACCTGTTGAAGAAAGATGGCGGTGTGGTGGATGTAAATTGAGTCATTTGAAGGATAAGGGAAAGTTTCCGGTTTGGGTGAAGATGGATTCCCAGTAAGTATCCCAGTCAGCGCAAGAGTAGACCTGGATGTATTTTGGAGGAGCAGGAGGAGTGGGAGCGTGGTTAGAATGTGAGGAGTAGGGATAGTAAGTGCGACATGGAGGTGGTAGCCGCAATAATGGGTTCAACGACCACTGCAGTAACGCGCCCAAGGAGATTGGCAGATGCAAGAATGACATCAGGAGTGAGTTTGCTTTCAGGGTGGTGAAGACGTGGAAGTAGAATTAAATCACCTTGTAGACAGTCAGTGAACTGACGCCACCGATGGACTTTAGCTTGGAATAGACATTGGATGTTGACTGTTGAGATCAGTGGCAATAAAATAGTCGAGAAGGTACTGTCTATATTGTTGAAGAAATAGTATGGGATAGGATGATGTGGTTGGATATAAATAGTGGCACAGGTTATCGTAATGTTTTTAAAGAAAAGGGAGAGGATGATGTTTTCAGCGAGAATGTTGTAGAAGTGTTGTGGCCGAATGTTTTCGTGGTGGGCAATAGCAATGCCAACTCGGGCTATTGGAAGTGGTAGATCTGTCTGTTGGAGAGTATATGGCGAAGTGTTCGGATTGGATAATGGGGTTGGAGGAAGGTTTCATTCAGGAAGAAGGTGTCAATATTGTGTTGGGGACAGGGTCTACCTACATGCCAGCCGCGGTGGCCAAGCGGTCTGCGGCGCGCCAGTCACGGTCTGCACGGCCACTACGGTTGGGGATCGAATCCCCTCCCTCGGGCATGGATATTTGTGCCATTATTAGTAGTAGCTAGTTCATAAGTAGTTTGTAAGTTTAGGGACTGATGACCCCATAGTTAAATCCCATCAGCAGTACAAACATTTTTTTCTAGTTAAGTAAACAGGTGTTTTTGGCTGAAAAGGAGCGTGTGTTGTGGAAGAGAATATCATACCGCTGTTGTGACAAGGTTATGAAAGGTTGGTAGGGATGCATGGTCGGGTACGGCAGGGATGGGGCGCGACGAAATAATCTGGGCACGGCATCAGCTTTACGAATTTACTTGCCTAATTGAAATGCCGATTTGTACGCCTAAAATTGAAGAAATATACTCCTGGCCATTTAAAATTGCTACACCATGAAGATGACGTGCTACAGACGCGAAATTTAACCGACAGGAAGAAGATAATATGATATGCAAATGTTCAGTTTTTCATATCATTCACACAAGGTTAGCCCCAGTGGCGACGTACTGACATGAGGAAAGTTTCCAACCGATTCCTCATACACTAACAGCAGTTGACCGGCGTTGCCTGGGGAAACGTTGTTGATGCCTCCTGTAATGAGGAGAAATGCGTACCATCACGTTTCCGACTTCGATAAAGATCGGATTGTAACATATCGCTACTGTGGTTTATCGTATCGTGACATTGCTGAGCACGTTGGTCGCGATCCAAAAAAATGTTCAAATGTTTGTTAAGCTTATGGGACTTAACTAGGAGGTCATCAGTCCCTAAACTTACAAACTACTTATGAACTACTTACGAACTAGGACGGCACAAATATCCATGCCCGAGGGGGGATTCGAATCCCCGACCGTAGTGGCCGTGCAGACCGTGACTGGAGCGCTTCAGTCCCCTCGGTCACCGCGGCCGGCCGTGCTGGATCCCAACGGCCTCGTATCACTAGCAGTCGAGATGACAGGCATCTTATCCGCATATCTGTAACGGATCGTGCAGTCACGTCTCGATCCCAAGATCAACAGATGGGGACGTTTGCAAGACAATAACCATCTTCACGAACAGTTCGGCAACGTTTGTAGGTGCATGGACTATCAGCTCGAAGACCATGGCTGCGGTTACCCTTGATGCTGCATCACAAATAGGAGCGCCTGTGATGGTGTACGCAACGACGAACCTGGGTGCACGAATGGCAAAACGTCATTTTTTCGGATGAATCCAGGTTCTGTTTACAGCATCGTGATGGTCGCATCTGTGTTTGGCGACATGTGGGTGAACGCACATTGGAAGCGAGTATTCGTAATCACCCGGCATGATGGTATGGGGGTGCCATTGGTTACACGTCTCGGTCACCTCATGTTCGCATCGACGGCATTTTGAACAGAGGCCGTTACATTTCAGATGTGTTACGACCTGTGGCTCATTATTCCCCCCCCCCCGCCCCCCACTTCTCTGGCGAACCGCATGGTGCTGAACAAATTGACTCCCCGCATCTCTCTGTTCTCTCAACTCCTGTGTTCTGATAAAGCTTGCAGCTCACTTACAGAAACGATCATCTGAAGCAACAGAAACCGTCATATAGGCTAATGTCCTATTTCGAATAGTACTCGAGATAAAACGTATTTATTTAATGTTACATGTTTTTTTTTCTTAATAACAGGAAATATGCAGTCTGTAGCAAAAACGCGTTACTGTACAAAATTAAAGTATATAAATTTTCTGCTAAAAAGATCCTACTCCATTTTTCTCGAAGACTTGTAATTTGCATGCAGGGAGAAAGAGAGTCAAAGTCTTGTGCAATGTGCATAGATTTGCAATGTTGCTTAGATTTTGTAAGCCCATATCACGCAGTTTCCTGACTTGATAGACGAGTGTCCTGTAACAAATTATGCGTCTTTTATGCATCTACACTATTTTGGCCCGTTGAAAACAATGACTATATAATCGAATAACAAAGAAAATAACAATATGCATTAATGTTATCTACCTCTGAAACCATTTAGTTCGGGAATGTGTCCATTTGAAATTTTTGCTGCTGGCATCAAATCTTTCACAGTAACAACAAACTTGTTTCCCAAGAGAGAGAAAACACTAGGATGTCAAACGAGATGTGCCTAAAATTACGTTTCTGAGTAAAATATCTTGCTATAATGTTTCATTACGAATTTAATGTGTTTGGTACAGCGGGATGTGTGTGTTTGCAATTAAAGATAAAATATATTGGGAATCACTTAAAAGTATTTGACAAGCTCTGTATAGAGAATATATAAAGCTTGCAAAAAAAAAAAAAAAAAAAAAAAAAAAAAAAAAAAAAAAAAAAAAAAAAAAAAAAAAACTGGTGAAAGGGATGTAGTTACAGGAATTAAAATACAAGATGGAACGGAAATCGTACCAGCCCGAACCCTACCCCTGTACTACGCCGACTGTAAGAGTATCACCGCAGTTAGCAGTTATTTACCTAATTATTTCTTTTGGTAAGACTCTCTTCGAACTTAATCAGTTGTTGATGGTTTGTACTCACAAAAGAAAAACTCATTGATAACATAGTCAAAAGTATCTTTACTCGTCGTCGTACTTTCGAAGAAATTGCCAGGATATCTTCAGTCTTTTTTTCGTATGTGAAGTTATGAATGAAATAGTCCACGAAAATTTCTCGCTTTGTCAATTTAATGGACATTACTCTTTTGTCGCCTTATTTCCTAAATTAAATAAAACTTTATTGCTTACTATGGAGCAATCATTATTTTACTGTTTATGAATGCCAGACTTTAGAAACGTGTGATCGGTTCTAGCGGCCATCTTGTAGCAAGAATCTGTCGCGCTCACGTAAGACATCCGGTCGTGTCACCGAATGTTGCTGCTTGTAGCTGCCGTGTCGCGTCGCTGAATATCGCTCGCTTTTGTTGCTCACGTAGCACGCGGCATTAGTGCGCATAGCTATTTTGCTGCGTCAGTTGCCACGTCCTGCATGGACCTCTCGCGCTATCACGTTTCATTCAACTCGCTCAAAAAACTACTCACTGTATAAATATGGAACTAGTATCATTTTCTTCTGCAAAATATTCTATTTTTTGAATGAAAGTATACAAATATAAAAATAATATTTTTTTCCAATTGTTTCACCTTCAAAAATATTTAAATTCTGTTATAACACTTTTAAATTTTAATGTAGGTGTAACTAACAAATTTTAATTCTCGAAACTACTTAGGACTTACAATAAAATTATTACTCTTCTTTTTTCTTTCACAATATGGCCAAATCAGATAAAGGTATAGTGACAAAAAAGCATTGTGACATCGTTTTACGTTTTTTATCAGTTGGTGAGCCATGAAAAAGAACTAGTTCATCCCAGTGAATAACTATTTCTGATCCGATCTCTGAAAAGATCGGTTTTGCCCATCTCTAATGCCCAGGCGAATCAAGGCTCTTATTGCGGCCAAAGGTGGTTGTTCTGGGTACTGATTTCTCAGGATCTATGCACCCAAATTGCGTGAAAATGTAATCACATGTCAGTTCTAGTATAATATATTTGTCCAATGAATACTCATTTATCATCTGCATTTCTTCTTGGTGTAGCATTTTTAATGGTCAGTAGTGTAGTAGCAAAGTTCATTATCAATGAGACATTAGTGCCGCTTTAAAGCCGCAATGGATAGATTTCGCTGGAATGTTAGATCACTCAGGAGTGGGCGAAACAAACCACAGCTGTAACGTAGCGACTTGGACGCTAGTTATGGAGAATGCTTGGAGCAGTACTTATCGCTAAAAGTCGAAAGATGTCGTTGTTGGAACTAACCTACGGGACCGCGCGGGAATAGCTAAGCAGTTATAGGCACCTTTTCAGTCCTCCCTCGGGCAAGGGTGTGTGTGTGTAGTCCTTAGTGTAAGTAGTGTGTAAGCTTAGGATTTGATGACCACATTGTTTGGTCGCACAGATTTACAAAAATTTGAACAAAAATGTTCAAATGTTTGTTAAGCTTAAGGGACTTAACTACGGGGTCATCAGTACCTAAACTTACAAACTACTTATGAACTACTTACAACTAAGGACGGCACAAATATCCATGCCCGAGGGGGGATTCGAACCCCCGACCGTAGTGGCCGTGCAGACCGTGACTGAAGCGCCTCAGTCCCCTCGGCCACCGCGGCCGGCAAATTTGAACAACCTACGGAATCTAACAATGATTTGCGGTGCATTGTTACTAGAGCGCTTGAGAATATTTTTACTGACAGTGAGTATTCACTTGTTTCTGTAGTGAGAGCTGTTGTCGTCCGTTGCAATTACACATTGCTTTCACCGAAGTTAAACAGCTGGATAGTTAAGACTGAGAGTTACAATTACAACTTGTGAATATTATTAAACTTAAGTAATTTGACAAAATGTTATCATTATTAATAGTAATAATAATGAATAAAAATAGCACTGACGTGTTTTACGGCCCACTTTAGATTTGCTTATAGTTTTATGATGTCTTGCAAACATTTCGGCCAAAAGTAATAAGAATGTAAATAATAATTAATGATGGGCGATACGATTACAACCCTACTATTGTGATAATATCTATGCACCCAACACATAATATTGTTTCTGGCCGTATTTTAACAAAATTATTTCATGTTTGTGTTAAGCTTTGACAAAAATGCTCTTTTTTGAACTTTCATCTCTTTAAACTATTATTTTAACATCACTCCTACATATTAATTTTTTTTTTCGTTAAAATATTTTAACCCGTCGTGCCTTAGTTTGTTCAAAGTTTACTTTCTTTGCCTGTACTGGTTACGAATGACTATAGCCTGTGGCCGCGGTGGAGTAGCCGAGCGGTCTAAAGCGTCTCGCTGCGGAGCGCGCGGTTGCTCGCCGTGGAGGTTCGAGTCCTTCCTGGGGCATGGGTGTGTGTGTTTGTCTTTAGGTTAGTTTACCTAGGTTTAAGTAGTTTGTAAGCTACGGACTGATGACCACGCAGTTTGGTCCGATAGAATTACAAACAAACAAAACTATAGCCTGTGAGGAACGTAGCGTACAGTTCGCGTTCGGACGAGTGATTATAGCCTGGATGGAACACAGCGTGCAGTAGGCGTTCGGAAATCAAAATCAGTCACGTGACATCCCTCGCTCGAAACTCTCTTTTCCAGGCACCCAGGGCCGGATCTAGGACATTTGCCAAGGGGGACAAGCTTAAATTTGCCGCCCCTTCTTTCACGCCCCCCCCCCCCCCCCCTGTAAGACGCTAATTGGGTTACATATTTCTAAATAAATGTCACAATCTCACAACATGAACTTATTTTATGGACTGGAAAACAGTAAAATTTTAATACCTACAAAAATATTACAAGATTACTCATCGTACAAAAATCAATTCAAAATTTCGCCTTTAGAGCTTTTTTTTACTGTAAAACTGTTTTTGATATCATCATAGTTTAGAGAAGCAGCTCGTTTGTGCTCTATAGATATTATACACAGATTTGTTAAGCAGTCGTGCTCCTCAAGTGTATTTAATTAGTTTCAGCTTGTTGAAACTTCTTTCTCCAGACGAAACAGAAACTAAAATGGTAAGAACGCTATAGTAAGGTTGGGATACCCCTCTACCAATTTATTTTTATAAATTAAAATTATTGTTGATGATGAAGTGGAATCTTGCAAGGCTCGGTCTACTGCCAGCGCATGTTGTATGAAACTTTCAACTTCTAAGTTCTTCCTCGCTAAGATCTTCTACCAGTTCCGCTGCTTTGGCCTTCAAGTCCTCCACTTCCATTTCTCTAGTTTGCAGACCACACAGAAAACTAATTTTTGCACCAATTTTCTCAAGTGCGGTAAACCTGGTACTAAGCTCTGTCAATTATTCCTTATTTTTTCTGTGAATGTTCGATATCATTGATACCTCATTATTGTCAGCTTTATCAATAGCTGTTCGAAACATTCAAGGACTTTTGGGCTTTCTCAGAACTTCCCGGGATTCTTGCACCTCTGAAGATATTTCTGAGGCCAAAGTGCTAGCAGAATATAATGAGGTATTAACGCTATCCAACATTCACAGAAAAAATAAGGAATAATTGACAGAGCTTAGTACCAGGTTTACCTCACTTGAGAAAATTGGTGCAAAAATCAGTTTTCTGTGTGGTCTGCAAATTCGCAGAAATTGATTAACATGAGCAATTTATTTTAATATTGCATACCAGAAACAAGTTAAAGTAATAAATTTGAGTTTTCTCATATTTTTTAAAATAGATCTTGCCTCTGATTTTGTTTCTGCTGTTGACAATTTATAAGTTTAGTTTCTTCCAGGGAATTATATCTTGTTTTATTTTGTCAGCAATCAAGTCACGGAACTCATCTTGTATATTTTTGTAAAAATAGCTAATCTGGCCTTTCTTGTGGCGATTAATACGCAGACGATTAATGATTAAATGATTTCGGTCTTTCTTGCAGTCATTTTACTTTTATTAATTCTGTGTCAGTTAATTTTATTATACTGTAAAAAAAGACCCCCCCCCCGTAGATCCGGCCCTGCATGCACCGTCTTGTTTTCTGTATTTAATGATTTTCTTATTATAAGTTAAGCATTGTAATTTCAAAGCAAAGGTCCACTGAAAATTATAAGAAACGTTAAAAATAGCACAAAACAAACCAATGTCCCTTAAGCTTGACAAACCTTTGAACATTTGAATGATAGTAGTAACTTTTTTTTATGAATTTGGCCAGCTATGGACCACATACAACTTAAGACTAATGGTGTTTCTTTCTCTTCCTTTCTTCCCAGTACTTCATTTTCTCACCAACTGCTCGTCTCTGGTCATCTGTCCACACTTTCTTTGGTCGAGGTTTGGGCTTATCTTCTTCATAGATTGCGTTTTCTATCAGTAGCCTGAACGATTCCTGTCACATATTATTTCTTCTGTAACACATATTTTGTTTGCATCTTTCTTCACTGCTTCTATCCATCCTACAGTTTTCTTCAGTTTATTAACATAATTAAAAATTTTCTTTGTAATCTGTGAGTCTTCCTTTCTTTTTAAAAGTCCATAAAATTTTAGCCGTCTTTTCTTCATTGTATCTGTGATTTTTTCTGTATTTTTATATAAAGCCTCATTTCTCCTTTTCATCCATATGTTTTCATTGTTTTTCTTGGGACCCAGAATTTTTCTTAGTATTTTCCTCTCACTTTTTTCTAGTTCTCTTAGTTCACATTTCTTATTCAATATGAGGCACTCTGAGCCATGTGTTGCTTGTGTCTTAATAACTGAATTATAATGTCGAAGCTTCGCTTGGATGGATATTGATTTCTTATTGTAGTAGTTTTGTGTTAATTTGTAAGCAAATTCTAACTTGTTTACTCTTTCTTTATTTGTTGTGTTATCTAGACCGTTGGCTTGGATCCATTCCCCTAGGTATTTAAATTTATTAACTCTTTTAATTTTCCCATACTTTGTTTTCATAATGTTTTCTCCATTATGTTTGTTTGCTATATATTCGGTTTTCTCTAAAGATATTTTTAGTCGAGTCTTTTCAGCAGTCTCGTGTAATAGATCAAGCATGTCAGTTGCATCTGCCTGGTTTTCAGTTATCAGTGTAATATCATCCGCAAAGGCTAAACATTTTACTTCAAATTGGTTCTTTCCTTGTCCCATGTTTATACCTTTTATGCCTCTCATTAGTAGTGTGTTTTCCCATGTTTTGACTATTTTATGTAGATCTAGGTTAAAGAGTATTGGGGAAAGTCCACCTCCTTGTCGAACACCTGTTTTGATTTTGAATGGTTCAGAAATTTCGCCTTGAAACTTAATCCTTGATGTTGTATCTGGGGTTTCCTTCTAGGCGTTGTTCGTTAGGTCTTTCCTGCGTTCACCCGTTTGTTGTTGTCTCTCAGGGACAGGGGACTGCTCAGCCTGTTGTGTAGTCCCTTAAGAGATCCCAAAACTTAAACAACAACAACACTCTGAATTTGTGTTCCAGATTGCAGCCCACATCAGTACTCCCAAAACCCAGTAACACCTCTTCTTACAATGATGCATGCCTGTATTCGACGTGGCAAGTGACAACCAGATCATCAGGGGACTGTTGGTCCAAAGTGCCGATGTCAGGCAACGATACTTTCTTAAGTGCGGAGGCAATCCTAGCCTAGAGTGACCAGACGTCCCGTATTTTACGGGATCGTCCATTATTTAGCCTCAGTGTCCCGTTGTTCCGACAAAGTAAATACGGGACGTATGTTGTCCCGCTTTTACTAACCGTCCCATAAATTTTGAAATAACATGTTTCTAAGGGATGTAAAGAGTTAGCAAATGGTGAACAAATGTGGTTATAATCAAGCAATAAAGAAACTAGTTGACCCCTGCGAATAATTCACACTCTATTCTAATCGGTCACAGATTTGTATTGCAACGAACTGTCTTAGTATTTTTAATGCAATTTCGATTTCAGTAGTAGAAACTGCTGTGAAAGTATCTTCTATTGTACATGCTATGTGGAAAATGGGAAATAATAATTACATAATGGATGGCAATCATGATTCTGTACAATTATCGAGTCCCTTCGCTCTAATATCTAGTTGAACCTTGCGAATAACACAGATTCTATTCTCATCAGTCACAGATAAGTAAGATAGATGGAGGAAAGGCAAATGCAAGTTCATAGTATAAAAGACAATAAACTGTGAATAGTAGTAACAGATATTAGTCTCATTGTAAGAAAATTTATATAATTAAATACAATATGATTAATCGTGAAACATATAAAAATCAGATATTAACTTTTTCTTGTTTTTTATTTTTATTTATTTATTTATTTTTTAAACTGTTTATTTTACAAAATATCTGAGACTTCCCAAAATGCGACATGAACTGTTCATACAGTTTAAGTCATGGTCAAGCCCAGCTCTACGCATAGCCACTCTATGAAATTTAAAATCATTGTTGCTCCTAGAATGAAACTTTCATTCTGCAGCGGAGCACACACTCCGCTGCAGAGTGAAAGTTTCATTCTGGAAACATCCCTTAAGCTGTGGTTAAGCCATGCTCCACCATATCCTTTCTTCCTGGAGTGCTAGTCTTGCAAGTTTCGCAGGTAAACTTAAGTTTGGAAAGTACGAGGCGAGGTACTGGCAGAATTGAAGTTGTGGGGCGAGATCGTCAGTCGTGTCGAGATAGCTCAATGGTAGAGTGCTTCCCCGCGAGAGGCAAAGGTTCCAGGTTCCAGTCCCGGTTCCGCCATACAATTTTGATCTGCCAGGAAGTTTCATTGTTGCTCCTGTCTCCGTTAAAATTAACTAAATTGAAAGTTAAATAAACTATTATAAGTTACAATTATAAGCGGTACTTACCGGGGATAATGAACAATGAGGTAATTCAATTCATTCACGCAGTACACAACGCTTTCTTGAACAGAGTAATGTTCAAATGTTTGTAGAGTGTATGGGACTTAACGGCGGGGTCATCAGTCCCTAAACTTACAAACTACTTATGAACTAGCTAATCCTAAGGACGGCACAAATATCCATGCCCGAGGGGGGATTCGAACCCCCGACCGTAGTGACCGTGCAGACCGTGACTGGAGCGCCTCAGTCCCCTCGGCCACCGCGGCCGGCGAACAGAGTAAAGAATTGCAACAGCTGTTGTGCATCGACGTGTGAAACAGAAATCTCGTGATAAACTACGCTTGCATAAAGAATCTAAGCAACAGCAAGAGTTGTCTTGCCTGTCAGTAAAATTAAATTATTTGTGTATTTTTTGTCGTTACATCGACGAGCATAACGGAAATCTTGTGAGAAACTATGCTTGCATCAAAGAAGGTCTTTGGTTTGCATAAAGAATCTAAACAAATGCAACAGCTGTCGTTCATGTTAATTAAACCGATTGTCAATAGATGCCACCTTCGGAAACATTGCTTTTATATCGGCCGCGCAAACTAAGTTGATACTCGGCGCGGTGGCTGATTGGAGGAACCGCGAATACATGACCCATTTACGATCGTTTACGCCGGGTATCAAAAACGTTTATATGTTTGTGAAGCTTATGGGACTTAACTGCGGGGTCATCAGTCGCTAAACTTACAAACTACTTATGAACTATCTTATACTAAAGACGGCACAAACATACATGTTCGAGGGGGCATTCGACGGGGAACACCGACGGGGAACGGCCTTTGCGCATCGCAGCCATAACGCCTCAATGTGCTCGGCCGCTACGCCGCGGCGCGCCGGGTATCAACTGTTTTTTCCAAAATATAGTGTTTGTCGAAACAACAACTGCAAACTATCTGTGTATTTTTCGTCATTAGTGGAGACCAAAACCCTGAAAATTATACCTCAATCATTAATTTTGAACAAGTAATAAGGGAGATATGGCGTACCCACAAAAAAAAGCACTGATGAGAAAAATATATATAATAGGCTGTAACTCAAATGATTTCTGATTTTCTTTGGTTGGTACTACATAATTCTTTGACATGACATGAGCATGTTTTTCAGCCATTAAATTTTAGTCATTAATTAGTTAGCTAGAAGATGGTGTGCCGGAAGAGTCAGATTTCTTGGACATTTCAAGTGCATATGAGGCATCTATTTTCAAAACTGGACATGTCCACTCAGTCTGAAATTGAGAAAAAAACAGGAAAACTGTCAATGACATATGTCAGATTCGATCTACATTGCTGGCTTTTGGTTTATTGTTATTTTTGCTAATGAATAACTAGCAAAACTGTATTCTTGCGATCCATAATACGGTGATAAATATAAAAAGAAAATGGACTTGTCCAGTTTTAAAGACAAGTCGTTGACATTTCTGGTCTGAAACACTTCCTTTCGACTTGTCCGTTTATGAAACTTACTTTTTAGACTTCTTCTTGTCTACATTGTAAGGTATTGTACATGACGGAAGGAAGACGATAAATATTTGGCAGTGAAAGCATCCTGTTGTGACTTTACACTTGATGCGTAAAACAACGCAGGGAATCTTTTCGTATCATCTAGTGTTAACACGTGACAACTCTTTCCCGGTACTTATAGCTGCAATGTGGATACTTTTTTGTTTCGCCATATACCTGTAAAGTGAAAGACAGGTGTGAGATTACGACGTCAAATACGGACTGAATTGTCAGATTTTTGTGACACAAACGCAATAACCTGTGTTTTACGTGTGGGACATCGTTCGATAAAGTACACATTATTGATATCCGATTATTACCTATACATCATCAGAAGCTAAAATTACTAATACCACTTCCATAAAATGAAAAATACGCTATCTCAACGTGTAAATCCTAACTGACAAGCAGTAATTCCGGAAATCAGAAATCCATTCCAGAAATTTTTCCTTATTTTCTATGCGTTTCCATTTATGTGGATTGCTTTGTTTCTTCCGCGCCTTTTTGCTCTCAACTACTTCCGCAATCGTCTTTGAAGTTAAATCACTCATTTCCTTATGGTAATTATATCAAATTCTACACGTTTTGCTACCCACAATTGACAGACATTTGATGAAAACAGTTTGTCACACGATATCAGCCGCCATTACCCGTGTTATTGTCACATGGTGTGCAACTACAATTCTGACTGGTGTTAGCGGACTAGTCCGTCTCTGAAACGCTTTCGTGGAGGACTTGTCCGGTTCTGTCAATAAATAATATATTCCACATCCAATTTGGAGAGTTTTTTCTCGGTTTTGTACTCCACACTTAATTGGATTGGAAGCAAATGACCGATAAGCGTAGGAAACCATATTTATCTCCATTTTTACGATTTGTGGACTTGTCCGGATTTGAACATAGACGCTTCATATCATGTGACGTTACTATTTTATGTGCTTAAATCATTTAACTCGGTTCAGCTCAAACATCTTCTTCTTTCCAAGACTGGTCAGTAAAGTCTTGAAACTCTACCAGAATTTGAAGAAAATATTTTGAAAGAAAAATTTCAAAATCAGGTTTTTGAGGAAACCTGCTGCAAAAATTTGCTGTTCGTTGCTGACTTTGTGCCGGATCTACCTGGTTATAATACTGCTACAGAAAGAGCTTTCTCTATCACAAATAGTTAATAGACCGCGTAAACATATTAAGTGTGAAGACTGTGAAGGAAAGAATTACAAAAATAAATTTTCAGACGTTCCAAAAAATACTTAATTTCTATGCTAGTCCGGTTGGTTTCATATTCTTTCATCCATTACGTATTTTGGTAATTCTCTTATACTCAAAGAAAGGTAGAAGTTAGGTTTTAAAATTCCATCGACAAATGTTCAAATGTTTGTATAGTCTATGGGACTTAACTACGGGGTCATCAGTCCCTAAACTTACAAACTACTTATGAACTACTTACGAACTAGGACGGCACAAATATCCATGCCCGAGGGGGGATTCGAACCACCGACCGTAGTGGCCGTGCAGATCGTGACTGGAGCGCCTCAGTCTCCTCGGCCACCGCGACCGGCATTCCATCGACAGTGTGGTCAATAAACAGCTCATGCCAGAATTTTTAGTAAGAATATGGACGGAAATCGGTTGTGCCCTTTCAACGCAATCATCGCAGCACTTGCCTGGAGTGATTTAGGGAAAAAAAGGAAAACCTAAATCTGGATGGCCGGAGGTAGATTTGAACCACTGTCCTCTCGAATTCAAAAGGTTTTTATATTGAAAAGTCCCACTTTCTGTACACAATACACAGTATTAAAAGATTAAGAAAGAAGGAAATGTAAATACAAGAACCACCAAATATCACACGATAACTTTGGGGTGTGGGTGGGGAAGAAAGTAATAATGGCTTTGTTTCTTACTGTAATGTCGCAGCGAGATGCAAGGAAGGGCAATGTCGGTTTCCTCAGTACAATCTACGAGGGGCGTTTGAAAAGTTCGTGCAAAGTCCGAGAGATGGCATCTCTGATGCGTATCGAGGTTATTTTTAGTTAATAGCATCTTTGAAAAGAACGCACACCAAGTGCCAGCCATATTGATCTACTTCTTTGACTTCTTTGTGTTTGGCATTCGTGTGAATCAAGGAAGTAGAGTGATTATCAAAGAACGAACAAAAAAAAAAAAAAAAAAAAAAAACTGGGTGGTGATAAAACATTATGACAGGCAGAACGTCTCAGGAGACTAAAGAGAAAGTTGATAAACGTTATGATGCCTCTGCACCTTCGATTATGCTAGTGCTGTAGGAATCACGAATGAACGGGTGCATTGTATTTTGCATGAGAAAGCTATCTGTAAGATGGGTGCCGCGATTGCTCACGCTTGACCAAAAACGGAAACAAGTGTTGCAAGGAACGTTTGCAACTGTTAAGGAGAAATCCACAGGGGTTAAGGGTCCTTTTGTCACTGTGGATGAAACATGGATACAGTTCTATATCCTGAGACCAAAGAACAATCTAAACAATGGGTTACCAAGGGAGAATCTGCACCGAAAAAGGCAAAGACCAGTCCTTCGCCGGAAAGGTTATGGTGGCGGTCTTTTGGGGGTCACAACCGATAATCCTCATCGAATATCTGGAACAGGGTAAAACTATTACAGGTGCATATTATTCATCGTTATTGGACCGTTTGAAAACCGAGGTACAAGAAAAATACCGGCGATTGCCCCACAAAAACGTCTTTTTGCATCACGTCAATGCACCAGCACACACCTCAGCAGTTGTGATCCCAAAATTATTGGAAATAGGATTCCAACTCGTTTCACATCCCTCCTATTTTCCAGTCATGGATACCTCAGACTACTAATTGTTTCCCAGTTTGAAGAAATGGCTTGCAGGACGAAGATTTCATTCAAACGAGCAGGTGATTACAGAAACTAATAGCTGTTTTGAAAGCTTGGATAATTCCTGTTATTAGGAATGGATCCAAAAATTAGAACAGCATTGGAAGATGTGTATATGTCTAAAAGGAGACATGCCGAAAAATAAAAATGGTTTTCCCCTAACACGTTAATGGTTTTTATTTTTGCACAGACTTTTCAAATGCCCCTCGTATTACAGCTTATAAAATAGGCTGTATGTGGTATTTGTATGTTTCACACCTTCTTCTAATCTAATGGACCGATTTCAACCAAACTTGGTACACATGTTCCTTACTATCAGGCAACAATCGCTATCTGGGTAATAACCACCTACGACACTTACGTAAGGAGATATGACGTCAAAAACGGCCGCATCATGCGATAATATTCTACATATGCTCCTAAACTAATCACCGATTTAAACCAAATTTGGTACAAACATTCTTTGAGGTCAGGAATCATTTACTATGGTTGCAAAAACCACGTATGGAACATAGTTCAGACGATATCACGTCATAGACAATGAAATCTATCGCATCTTGCGGCGCGTGATAACGTGATTTTATTCGCCAACTATTTGACAGTTGAGCACTTATCGACTTGAATAGCCGGCCGCGGTGGCAGAGCTGTCTGTGGCGCGCCAGTTACATTCTGCACGACCACTACTGTCGGGGGTTTGAATCCCCCCTCGGGCATGGATATTTCTGGCGTCCTTAGTATTAGCTAGTTCATAAGTAGTTTGTAAGTTTAGGGACTGATAACCCCGTAGTTAACTCCCATAAGCTCTACAAACAATTGAACACTTGAATTTGACTTTCAATAAACTTTGAACATAATTTCAGATCTTTAAGAAACATTTTCTCGCTGACAACCCTTACTACTTTTCCGATGTATATCTACGGCATTTGGCATGAAGTCATAAGCTATTACTTTTACACTGTAAACTGTATTCATGAGACAATTCACAGACATTGCACATACACACCACTGAATGTTACTTCAATACTATATCACATATAGTTCATGAGATATAAAGGCACAGAAAACTTGGTTAAAAAAAACCGAATTTCGGTTTATTACGTTCTTACTGCTAACATAATTCAGGACATATTTTGCAGACATTAGGCACATATACCAATGAATGAACCTTCGAATTTAATCATAGTACGACACATATTTCAGGAGATGTAAAGTCATAAACAATGAAATTTCCGAATAACTGCTACATCATGAGCTATTTTTCCACGTCTCCTATAATAGTGGACCGATTTCAATTAAACGTGGTATACATATTGCTTACTATCAGACAACAATCGCTGTGGGATTTAAACTACCTACAATACATTGTTCAGGAGATATGACGTCGTAAATAATGAGTCACAAATACTTTGCCATCACAAGCATCAATAAGCTGGATGAGTCAGATATCATGGTGAGTTTTGACGTCGTTTCCTTGTTTACGAGGGTGCCCCTCCGAGAGTCACTAGATTTGATTGGCCAGAAGTTTGACGATAAGACCACCGAACTTTTTAGGCATGTCTTGACCTCGACGTATTTTCTTTTCAATGGCGAATACTACGAACAAACGGAGGGAGTCGCCATGGGTAGCCCACTCTCCCCTGTGGTCGCAAATTTGTACATGGAGAATTTCGAGGAGGAAGCCCTGGCATCATCTGAATGGAAACCTACTTGCTTTTTCCGTAATGTGGACGACACTTTCGTCATCTGGCCACATGGTATGGATAAACTCCTTGACTTCCTCATACATCTGAACTCCATACACCCCAACATCAAATTCACTATGGAGACTGAAACGGAGGGTAAATTGCCGTTCCTTGACGTCTTGGTCAAGAGAAGAGCTGATGGCACCCTGGGTCATAGTGTATATCGGAAGACAACGCACACTGATCTGTATTTACACACAGACAGCTGTCACCACCCTTCACAGAGGAATGGGGTACTTAAAACTCTAGTACATAGGGCGGGCACTATCTCCGACGCAGAGAGTCTACCTCAGGAATTGGAACACCTGAGAACTGTATTTCGAAAAATTGGGTACTCAGAGTGGCAGATTCAGCGGGATCTCCGCCCAACCACTTCATCACAACCTGTGAAAACGGATGAAAATACGAGGGAGGATGTAGGTACTGCGTTCATTCCATATACCGGTGCACTCTCGGGGAAGGTCGCCCGCATTTTGAAAAAACACCAGGTTGGAACTGTTTTTTTTTTCCGCCGAATAAAATTCGTGCACTGGTGGGGAGCGCCAAAGATGATCTCGGTTTGAGGAAGGCCGGCGTGTACCAGATTCCGTGTCAGTGTGGAAAGTCATATATTGGACAGACGATGCGTACCGTCGAGGATCGATGCGTTGAACGCCAGAGGCACACACGATTGATGTATCCGAGCAAGTCGGCGGTCGCTGAACATTGTTTGTCGGAGAATCATGCGATGGGCTATGAAGGCACTAGGATTCTGGTACAGACGTCGAGATACTGGGACTGCATCGTTAGAGAGGCCATTGAAATTCGCACAAGTGACGACCTCATAAACCGTGACTGTGGCTATAATCTTAGCAAAGTTTGGGAACCAGCGATTGGGTTAATTAAGAGTAAATCTAGCAAACGTAACGAAGTGACGACCACGGCAGACAGAGCCCTCACATCGACGTCATCTCAGACGCCGGCGCAATCGGTTCCACTGCGCGGCCGCGGCGCGGGGCGTGGACCGCGGAGGGGTCGCTCCGCGGGCCGAGGGTATTTAAAACGCCCGCTACCGGGCTAGAACCCAGTTCCCTTCGAGCAGCCGTAGCGTGCGGATCTCCGTGCCGGCGCGTTTCCAGGAGCTCAGTCCGTCAGTTCACCTGATGATGGCGACATGTATGATCGCCGAAATATTGTGCCCGTTGGACACTATAGACCGGCAGTACACCCGTGGACATTTTGATTATCAATAAATATTGTTTATACTTAAGTTTTAAATTAAATTAATGTTATGTATCATTTGTATTTTATTACTGTTTTTCTTTCTATGGATACTGAATTTAAAATTTTATACGTTTCATAATTTCTAAGCTGTTTTCATGGATAAATGAGGATGACATCTTATTCGAGTTTTTATTTTCGATTATACTACATTCCTGGAAAACGAAAACATAACAGCATGAATTCGTCTGCCCAGGAGAGGGACATTTTATATACACATTCTTGAAGATGATACAGGATCACATAGAGCCATACACACGTGAGTATAGACACCGGAGCTTGTTAAATGTCAAGAGTTCTCACATGCAGATGATTGTAGAGGTGCCGAATGTTCTTGCGGAATGGCCTGGCATGAAGTTTCCACCTGGTTCCTCAGTTGGGTCAGATTTTGTGCCGCTCGTGCAGACCGCCCAACGTGACGTCCCATTCGGTTGCAAACACGCTCAATGTGGGACAGATCTGGGGATCGTGGTGGCCGGCGTAATTGACGTTCACCTTGAAGAGCGCGTTGGGTGGTACGGGATACATGTGGACGTGCATTGTATTGTACGAAAAGCATATCGCCTTGTTGCTGCATGAGTGGTAGCAAGACGGGAAAATGGTACCTTCAGTGCTCTGTGTACTGTTCAATGTTCCCTCGACGATTACCGAAGGCGAACGGCCAGTGTACGTTATGCCTCCCCACACCAGGAAGTCGGGTTTTGACCCCTCTGTCGTATACACTCCAAATTTTCGGGCTCCCCTGAACGACGCCACACATGTGTACAACTACCGGGTGATCAAAAAGTCAGTATAAATTTGAAAACTTAATAAATCACGGAATGATGTAGATAGAGAGGTAAAAATAGACACACATGCATGGAATAACATGGGGTTTTATTAGAACAATAAATAAATAAATAAAAACAAAATAAAAAAATAAAAACAAACAACAACAACAAAACCAAAGAATTGTTTGCTGGACGCGTGAAAGATCTCTTGCGCGCGTCGTTTTGATAATGATCATGTGCTCAGCCGCCACTTTCGTCATGCTTGGCCTCCCAGGTCCCCATACCTCAGTCCGTGCGATTATTGGCTTTGGGGTTACCTGAAGCCGCAAGTGTATAGTGATCGACCTACATCTCTAGGGATGCAGAAAGACACCATCCGACGCCAATGCCTCACCGTAACTCTGGACATGCTTTACAGTGCTGTTCACAAAATTACTTTACTCCTCGATTACAGCTATTGTTAAGGAATGATGGTGAACATATTGAGCATTTCCTATAAAGAACATCATCTTTGCTTTGTCTTAATTTGTTATGCTAATTATTGCTTTTCTGATAAGATGAAGCGCCATCCGTCGGACTTTTTTTTGTTCTTATAAAACCCCATGTCATTCCAAGCACGTGTGTCAATTATTACCTCTCTATCTACATTATTCCGTAATTTATTAAGTTTTAAGATTTATACAAACTTTTTGAGAAGCAACTGTCATCACTGAACTTGACACGTCTCGATTCGTCCTTCCATAAGTGCCTATGGGCGCACAACTGGAGGAGGGCTGAACGAAGTTGGGACGTGAGCGGAAGACGCACAAATGGCACGCATGATCGTGTATCGTGGTGTGCAGAGCCATATTCTACCCTCACCATTCTGCTGTTGATGATCGTCGAGGAAACACTGAACAGTGCGCGGTACAATGAAACCATCATTGAAGCCATCTTGATACCGTTCATGCGCCAACAATGCAATATGCTTTTCCAACAAGACGATCCACCTCCACGTGTATCCCGTACCAGCCGACGGTTCTTGAAGGTGTACTTCAGCTACCCTGGCAAGCACGATCTCCATATCTGTCTCCCATAGAGCGTGTTTGGGACCTGTCTGCACGATCGGTACGAAATCTTGCGCAACTGAAGCACCGGGTGTAAACTGAGTGGCAGGCTGTTCCGCAAGATTACATTCGTCAGTCTACGATCGTCTCCGTGGGAGAATTCCAGCTTGCATTGCTGTGAAAGGAGGATATACGTAGTACTAGCGTCGTCACTGCGCACGCTCCGGTGACTGTACTTACGTGCCCATGTCTCAGTCTGTGTGGTCGTCTCTTCTACATCTACATCTACATATACATAGATACTCTACAAATCACATTTAAGAGCTTGGCAGAGGGTTCATTAACCACTTTCATAACCTTTCTCTACCGTTCCATTTTTTAACTTCTTGATTGTTGGGCCCACATTGAAGTAAACGACATACTATTAACGTGTCCAGATCACTGCTATAATTAATATTTTCTTTATTGCACAACAGCTGTTTCAGCAGTTCGCCATTTTCAAGTGCCTGCGATTATGTAAGAATAACATAAATTACTTTTTGTGCATTGTAAATGACGTGTTGCATACGTAAAAATTTTCTACTTATAGCTATGATGGTGTAGCGTCATATATAACATCTGGCATAACGGTTATTATTATATAATAATACTTTATAGCAATATGGTATTTGTATTTAGCTGCTGTACCTTTTGCAGCCTGAGATGTTAATAAGATTTTTTTCCTTTTTTGTTGTATAAACACGTTTTTAAATGTAAAATTTTCCAATGATGTTTTACAGTGTAAATAACTACGATACCAGAGATGTTTAATAGGTCAGAGGGTTATTTTATTAACTATTTATAATAGCTATCGTTGGTTTGTTCTTATGTTCTCAGCCTCTCTCGTCCACGAAGTCAATACAGTTAACTAAATTTAAATTCACGGCAACTAGCTGATCTACAGGATATTGGAAAAGCTGGTAGAAGCTGACCTCGGAGAAGATCAGTTTGGATTCAGGAGGAACATAGGAACCCGGGAGGCAATACTCACTTTACGTCTTATCTTAGAAGATAGATTAAGGAAAGGCAAACCTACATTTTTAGCTTTTGTAGCTTTTGTAGCTTTCGACAATGTTGACTGGAATACACTCTTTCAAATTTTGAAGTCAGCAGGGGTAAAATACAGGGAAAAGAGAGTTATTTACAACTTGTAAAAAAGCCAGACCGCAGTTATTAGGGTCGAAGGGCATGAAAGGGAAGTATCAGTTGGAAAGGGAGTAAGACAGGCTTGTAGCCTTTTTCCGATGTTATTCAATTTGTACATCGAGCAAGCGGTGAAGGAAAGCAAGGAAAAATTTGGAATAGGGATTAAAGTTCAGGGGGAAGAAATAAAAACATTGCGTTTTGCTGATGACAATGTAATTCTGTCAGAGACAGCAAAGGACCTGGAAGAGCAGTTGAATGGAATTGACAGTGTGTTGAAGAAAGCGTATAAAATGAACATTAACAAGAGCAAAACAAAAATAATGGAATGCGGTCTTAGTAAATCAGGCGATGCTGAAGGAATTAGATTAGGTAACGAAACAATAAAGGAGGTAGATGAGTTTTGTTACTTGGGTAGTAAAATAACATGCGATGGTCGCAGTACAGAGGATATAAAATGCAGAATGGCAATGGGAAGGAAAGCATTTTTGAAAAAGAGAAATTTGCTAACATCGAATATTAATTTAAGCGTAAGGAAGTCTTTTCTGAAGGCATTTGTGTGGAGTGTTGCCTTGTACGGGAGTGAAACATGGACGATAAGCAGTGCGGACAGGAAGAGAATAGAGGCTTTTGAAATATTGTGCTATAGAAGAATGCTGAAGATTAGGTGGGTAGATCGCATAACTAATGAAGAGGTACTGAACAGAATTGGTGAGAAAAGGAATTTTTGGCATACCCTGACTAAAAGAATGGATCGCTTGGTAGGAGACATTCTTAGACATCGGGGAATCGTAAATTTAGCATTGGATGGAAGTGTGTGGGTTAAAAATCGCAGAGGGAGACCAAGAGACGCGTATAGTAAGCAGATTCAAGTGGATGTGGGTTGCCGTTCTTATGAGGAGATGAAAAGGCTTGCTCAGGATAGAGTAGGGTGGAGAGCTGCATCAAACCAGTCTCCGGACTGAAGACCATGAGAACAACAGCTGATAAAATGAAAAACATCGTTATCCCACCAAATTCCACATTTGTTTCAACAGATATCAAAAACCTATGTACCAATATCTCAATTATAAAAACAATAAACATCATAAACGAAAACCTATTAAGATACAGAAAAATTTCCATTATTGGAACAAACGGTTATTAACCTACTAACAACAACCTTATCACAGAACTATTTCGAATTTAATAATAAAATCTATACTCAAGCAGATGGTGTAGCCATGGGAAGTTGTATAGCCAGTACATTATCGGACATCTTCCTACATACCATAAAAGATAAATTATTCACATCTAAGAGATAAATTTTAAGCAAAATTATTTATTACTTTCGATAGGTTGACATCACGTTAATTCTGATAAATGGAACATAAGGGATCTAAGTTGAAGAGAATTTTCTCCTCTACCAATCAGGTTATTCAATTTTCGTGTCAGATGAACGGTTCGTTTGCAATTACGATTATATTACAAACGGATTTTTTTGGTTTTAGTACCGTATTTTTTTCCGAAAAATTTGAAAAAGAGAGGTTCTGGCGGCCTACAATCATGTCTGTAAAATTTGGTGCTGATTGGTTGAACGGTTCGCCTTAAAAACAGGGAACACGTTACGAACAGACAGGCAGACAGACATACATCCCAAAATGGCCGTTATTTTTGCAAAAATCTTTGAAACGCTAGGAGATATGAAAAAAAAAAAAAAAAAAAAAAAAAAAGATAAAGACATAAGAGAGCAAAGTTGTAGAGAATTTTCTCCTCTACAAACTCGGTTATTAAATTTTCGCGTCAGATAACGGTTAAGTCGTTTTTTCATTTAAATTTCGAGCTGTCAAAAACGATCGCAAGGGCCCACTTTTAGTGTTACTACCGTAACCTAAAGTGGGCCAAAAATGCATATATACCCGGGCAATGCAGGGTTTAGCAGCAAGTTGTAAATAATTATGGTGTCTGTTCACGTCCAGAGGAGCAGACAGCATATCTATAACTGAAGAAAGGGCAGGTCAATGAAGAAATAGGAATCCGCCGAAGGCGTTGACCGCAAATTACGAGCGGGGAGTTAACGCCGGTGTCTCGGCTGGCCTCGCGCGCTACGTGGGCGGGCGGCCGCTTGGCGGCTCTGGCGTCGCGGCGAGCAGCGAGTGCGCGCCGCCGGCCACAGGTGTCTCTGCAGTCGCCGGCTCGGCGGGGGCAGGGGCAGGGCGCAGCTGCAGTGAAGGTGACGTCGCCCGCCGCAGCCGCAGCCGCAGCGGCACTCGGCAGCAGACATCTCACACCTTTGTTCGGCAGCGGTCTGGTCCCGTCCCGTCGTCGTCGGCGGCAGCGGCAGCATGCACGCCAAGACGAAGGCGCCCGCCGCGGCGCTGCCCGACGCGCGCGCCAAGCAGGTGCTGAAGGAGGCGGTGGACGCGGTCGTCAACAGCTTCGCCAAGCACACGCAGGGCTACGGCAGAGGTGAGTTCGGCCCGGCGCGGCCCGGCCACGTCGCGCCGGTGACAGTCGCTTTTCGCGCGCCGCGCCGCGTGACAGCTCGCCGCTGCATCCGTCGCCTGTCACACTCCCGCCGGCGGTCTTTGTCCCATACCGTCCGCTGCCAGCTCGGTTTTCCCTGTCCCCGGCTGCGAAAAGCTACCTGCACTGCACCCGGGGCTCACCTGTCATCAGAATCACTGGTCGTGCTCTAGATTCCTTCGTGTTACCGACGAGATTCGTTATGTCAAGCAGGCTACCGACAATTCAGTGTCACTTCCGTTGTTTCTACACCGGCTTCTGACACAGTATACTTCGAGAACTGTCGAGAAAGTGCTTTAAATGCTCTGCTTTGCTTTTGACACTAGTTATTTGAAATATTCAATAACAGCAGCCCGTCCCAAGTTATCAAGTGTCCATTTTTTCCGATTTTGGTTCTCGTACGACACGTATTATTAACGAGTTTCATTTTCTCGGACAGAATGTCGTAAATTGAGTGTCAGTTCTATTGTTTCTATATATATATTTTTTCGAATGTGGATCTCGTACTACACGTGTTGTTATTTTCTTGAACAGCGTGTCGAAAATTCACCGTCGGTTTTATTGTTTTTACAAGTCCTACTCTTTCAGTGCATTTCGAGAATTTATTGTCACTTTCGAGAAAGTATTTTAAATATTCTGCTCTTTTTCTGGCGATAGGTGGATGAAATATTCAATAACAGCAGCCCGTCCCAAGTTATCAAGTGTCTATATTTTTTTCCGATTTTGATTCTCGTACGACACGTGTTCTCAACGAGTTTCATTTTCGCGGACAGAGTGTCAGTTCTATTGTTTCAACAGCGGCTACTCTTTCAGTGTATTTCGAGAATTTGTCACCCTCGAGAAGATATTTTAAATATTCTGCTCTTCTTCTGGCAATAGGTAGATGAAATATTCAATAACAACAGCCCGTACCAAGTTATCAAGTGCCTTTTTTATTTATTTATTTATTTTTTTCGAATATGGATCTTGTACTACACTTGTTGTCATTTTCTCGAACAGAGTGTCGGAAATTCAATGTCAGTTCTATTCTTTTTACAGCGTCTACTCTTTCAGTGTATTTCGAGAATTTATTGTCACTGTCGAGAAAGTGTTTTAAAAATTCTGCCCTTCTTTTGTCACAAGGTGGATGAAATATTCAGTAACAGCATCCCATCCCAAATTATCAACTGTTTCTAACTTATCTGAATACGGTTTTCGCAGCCCACGTGCTAGCAACGCGTTTCACTTTCTCGCACAGAACGACAGAAATTCAGTGTCAGTTCTGTTCTTCCTACTTCCAGTTCTCATTTGTGTATTCAGAGAAATTAATATTCCTATCGCGAAAGTGTTTTAAATATTCTGATTTACGTTTCGATATTGGTCCGTTAAAATATTCAATTACAACAGCCTTATCAATTTGTTATCATATATTTTTTTAATATGGTTTTCGCAGTAAACTTATTATTAACGAGTTTCATTTTCTACGAGTTTCTACAGCAACTTCGTGTTCAGTGTATTTCGAGATATTGCTGTCACTGTCGAGAAATTTTCTGCTTTAATGTTAACTCTAGTTGTTTAAAATGGTGTATTCAATAATAGCACCTCGTCGCAAATTACTAAGTGTTTATCATATTATTTCGAATATGGTTCTCGTAGTACACGTGATCTTCGTTTATTCTTTGTCCGGTAATTTTATGACAGCAGTGTATCAAATGAAATTTGCAGAAACATTAAAGAAAATGGTATATAATAGTTTATTATCTTTTTCCCGGTATTCAGCATCTTTTCCGATTGTACTTCAAAATAAAAAATCTTACTTATTCGTATTTAAACGATTCGTAACTTTTTTCGAAAATTCAAAACTAAACTGTCGACAATGAGCTTCACATATTTTGTATTACTTTTGTTGCTAGTTGTTTTTAGGTATTCCATAACACGTCTTTTACAGTTGTGTGTATTTTTTTAATTTTCGGTACCAGTTTTGGCACTACACGTGGTTTTCGCTTTCACTTGGAGGCTGGTACATTTACGACGCAGTACTACCTGTGAAACTTAATGCAAAAAAATTATTGTAATGTGAATCAGCGATGCTTGTCCCATAGACATTTTGTGCACATACAAAAAATATATATAATTTATTCACGCTTACGTACCCTATTTCGTAAATTAAAATTTTCGACAAGTTACAGATTTCAGATGTCACCGGTAAAAAAATGTGAATAACTAATGTTCCAACTGTACCCTTTCGTATTTCCTTCAGCGTTCTTGTTTTCCTTTTTCTATGTTGTGCACTATCGTAATTACTGTTTTATTAAATACAAAAGACGTACAGGGGAAGTCGTTAGTGTAAGGTGTGAAAAACGAATCTTAGCAAGGCATTCAGTATGTTATTTACATAGGAATAGTAATTTTGTAGAATGAATAGTGTAAAATATACCGATTTGCCGGGAACTCTCCCCTTGAAATTCCTCGCAAGTTTCTTCCATTTTAGTCTTATTTAACAAAAAACAAAAATGTTAACTATTGCAAATTGGGTTGTACACGCAAATGCTCGACGTGTATCTAATATAGCTACCTATAAAGTGCAAACTGAGATGTAGCTACCTGCTACCTGGTGAATCGTTTTCTGTGTTTATCTCTTTTTTCACTTAAATATTTCATGAATCGTTTTTGAGTGCGTTAGACGAGTAGTGACTAAAGGTCACCTTAGTGACCTTAGTTTCTGTATTACTGTTTGCGTGTCAATCAACGGCAAACTTGTGTTCGTGTCTTACTCTAAACGAGAAGTTCTGCTTCTCGTGTGGAGAAGATGCGTTCTTAGTACTGGAAAGCGCGAGGATTTTCTGGAAGCATTAAGATAATTTTCTTACGTAAGTTCCACAGTCTAATATTGTTAGCGGTGAGTCTTCGAAAATCGATTTACATGAAACTAGATTCTGTTCAGGGTTCGTCAGTTTACTTCTTTTGCAGAGAGAACAACGGCAAATTGCGAAATTACTTACTGCCGCTTGAAGGCAGGAAGTACTGGACAAATAGCCTCTTCCTTTTTCTGAAGGCAACAGGTCATTTGACGCAGACTGAATGGCACGGGAAGCTGCATCGCGCACGATGACGAAGCACAATTCCATAATGAACCTTGCGAATTGTAGCATCGTTGCTCATGCGAAGGAGCACGCAAATGTGCGAGCGATTTAAATCGGCGGTAAGACTCGAATATCGTTACGTCGTTGTGCTGCTGGCTTTCCCAAAGCACTGGGAAAAATATTACTGTACGCTAAATTAAAATCTAAGTAATGGGTTTATCGAGTAGTGCGAAGGAATCTAAAAGTGTGTGTGACTCGCTTATAAAGATATGGACTCCACCTACCTATGTAGATATGGTAAATATCTTTATAAGTTGCAGTTTGAACGATAGAGGCGACTATCAACCAGGTAAATGGAGGAACGTTTTTATAAAATCTTAGCTGCTACGAATTTTATTTCACAATCGAGTATACTACATAGATACGGGAATTTTTCTGCAGTTGCAGTGGTATCGATAAAAAAAATCAATTTTTATTCCTTGTTGGTTATTTTTCACATGACGCACGCAAGACGTCCTTAGTACCCCTTTCCAGCAAACCTTCGCCCGAAGTTGTCGGTGTGAACAGTGGAAACGCTTAGTAGCAGCTTAAATTACTAAATCAGAAAACTGTGTTATTTAAGGTATCTTGAATGACAGCAACCAGTGTTATTTAAATTAGAAGCGGTGGTAACCTTCTAGATGTCGTCCTTTATGGACGAAATGTTCATTCGCTTTTGGGCTATACTTGGTGCCTTACACACGATTATAAAATGAAAGAATACATCCGTTTTGTATTTAAGGCTCTCGACGATAATAATTCTAGAATTAATACGTTAACTTCGTGAGATCAGAAAGATAATCTGGTGGATGAGCTCATTGATAATGAGAATTTATTTCCTAAAATATTTCGTGTGTATGAAATTAATAATTGTCACTGAATCATGGGTGTAAAGCAACTTTGTTCTATTTTAAGGATTAAAGTTATAAATTGTGTATGTTGAAACAGAAACAGTTCACGGGCGTCCCGTTGGGTAGTATCGTGAAAATTGTGTAGTATTTCTGCGAGACTGCTACTTATCTTTTTGCGCTTACTGTATTGCATAGTTAGCATTTGAAGATGGCCCCTAAAAGTCGGGTAGAATTATTGTTTAGTTTACACGATGCTTTCTCATGCGACGCACTTGAATTATGGAGAGAAATTAATATTTATATCTGATTCCATATTTGGGCCAATATGCAGCAGTGACGGCAAAATGAACTGATTAGTACAGATCGATTTCAGTGTTACACTTAAAAAAACACAGAAGTCAAATACAGTGTCAGTACATACACAGTGGTATATGACATCGAATATTTTCTATAACAGATAAAACCTGCTGATATACCGTAACTTTATGTGTCACAGAAAATGATCGATGTCATATACTATTCAGTAGACTATGTACCGTTTCTTTATTTGACCTTTGCTTTTGTTTAGCTTTATTAGTGATGATGGGTAGGAAGTAGCTGAAATCGACTGATCGTGGTTTTCCTCTTATAAGGAAATTAATACCTGGGGAAAGATTCAAACAAATAGGTATTATTATTTGATTCTTAAATGTGAGGCAACTTTACTAATGAGTTGAGCGAAAATTCATTATGTGTAGTTTGTTGTAAATTGTGAAAAGCAGAATATTAAATGCGAAGAAATCAAGAAATTCGAATTTACGTTAGCGTGGAGATTGTTTTAGAAATTCGCAAAAATTATATTTCGTAAAATCAATTCAGATTATCCTCAGAATTACGGAATTTGTGTTCGTAATTCGTCATAAAATCCACTCGCACATATTTCTGCAGTTGGAAATTCCGATGCACGGTAAGGAAGGAAACATGAATTTTGTTCTGAATTGCTAGAAGCAGATTGTTAAATGATAAGAAGTGAAGAAAATTCGCATTTACATCAGCATGAAGATTATTTCAAAAATGCGCAAAAATTAGATATCAAAAAATCATTCTAGAATACTCACAGTTTATGGAGTACGTGTTCGTTATTCGTCACAATAGTGAGTCGCACATACTGGTACAGATGGAGTAAGGAAACATGAATTTCGTTCTGAATTGCGAGAAGCAGGTTAAATGAGTTTTTATAGGGGAAAAAGTCGCATTTACATCAGCATGAAGATTGTTTTAGAAAGCCGCAAAAATTAGATTTCATAAAAAGATTCTAGAATATTCACAGTATTATGCAGTATGTGCCCATTATTCGTCACAATATTGAATTGCACATACTCCTACAGTTGGAGATTTCGATGCACGGTAGAGAAGGAAACACGTATTTTTTGTTGTTGCGAGAAGCAGATTAAATGAAAATTAAAAAATAAATAATAATAATAATAATTATTATTATTATTATTATAAAATAAAATAAAACAAAAATTATGGCATTTACATTAGCATGAAGATTGTTTTAGAAAGCCGCAAAAATTAGATTTCATGAAAAATTCTAGGATATTCACAGTATTATGGAGTACCTGCCCGTTATTCTTCACAATATTCAATTGCACATACTCCTACAGTTGGAGATTTCGATGCACGGTAGGGAAGGAAACACGAATTTTTTGCTGTTGCAAGAAGCAGATTAAATGAGAATTAAATAATAATAATAATAATAATAATAAAATAAATAAATAAATAAAAAATATGGCATTTGCATTACCATGAAGACTGTTTTAGAGATCCGTGCCAGTCACGGTGGCCGAGGAGACTAAGGCGCTCCAGTCACGGGCTGCACGGCCACTACGGTCGGGGGTTCGAATCCCCCCTCGGGCATGGATATTTGTGCCGTCCTAGTTCGTAAGTAGTACATAAGTAGTTTGTAAGTTTAGGGACTGATAACCCTGTAGTTAAGTCCCATAGACTATACAAACATCTGAACATCAGAAATCCGCAAAAATTAGATTTCATAAAAGCATTCTAGTTTATTTTCAGTATTATGGAGTACGTGCTCGTTATTCGTCACAATATTGAATCGAACATACTCCTACAGTTGGAGATTTCGATGCACGGTAGGTAAGGAAACATATACATTTTTTAAATTATATTTGCGAAACACAGATTAAATGAGAAATCGCACATACACCTACAGTTGGAGATTTCGATGCACGGTAAGGAATGAAACTTTTTAAAAAAAATTATACTTGCGAGAAGCAGATTAAACGATAAAAATTTTTGAAAAAAATTGCATTTACATTAGCGTGATGATTGTTTTCGAAAGTCGCAAAAAATTGGTTATCATAAAAGCATTTTAGCTTATTCTCGGTTTCACGGAATATGTACTTGTTCAACACAAATTCGAATCGCACGTACTCCTGCGGTTGGAGATTCCGATGCACGGCCAGAAAGGAAACACCGTATGTTCCGGCGGCGAAGTTGGAGACATCAACGCACGGTCAGGAGAGGAACCTGAAAAAGGCCCTGGACGCCATGTGGAAACAATTGTCTTCCCGCAAGACCCGGGACCGGCCTCGCTTCCCTCCGTCGGCGAAGAGTGGTGGGTACGGTTCTGACGAAAGGTAGCCGGCCCATTCATTACGGGCTGCAAAAAGCGCCGCCGCTCTGCTCCGCGGTACTGGCCGCCCGACCGCCTGCACACCGTTCTTTTTCGCCATTTTTCATGTAAAAAAAAAGAAAAAAAAAGAAAAGAAATTCGGCGTCGGCGCCAAACCGGTCCTGCAAATTTTGAAGTAACTATTGTTGCACACTAAAAATGCTTCAATGGAGACATTGCTGAAACGGCATTCCTGCATCCGCAACCATTAGGGCTGGCGGGCGGACGTCTCTTGCAGAACTCAAATGTTTTTATGCGCCGCGCCAGGAGTCGAGCCGAGGGGCTGGAGGCTGGCTGGCTGGCTGGCTTCTGTCGGACATTGTAGTCTCTTTTATTTTCCCACGAGGCCCGCGCGCACAGGACGCGGCAAAAAAACTACACGCCGGGGCCAGAGCTCTCTTTCTCTCGCTCGCTCTCCTTCTCTCTCTCTCGCTCTCTCTCTCTTGCCTTAACGCCGTCCCTATAAAATGACCAATATTTGGCGAGCCGCTGCAACTGGACCGGAATATAAAGTAGCGGGCGACCCGGCGAAGATCACTGCCTGGATACGGCGGCCGCTAGGCGCCGCCGACCGCCGCTGTCTGCGAGTGCTTCGCGCGTAATTGCATTAGTCCTGCGAACGGCGCCTCCCTCGAAAGCCCCCCCCCCCCCCTGCAGCTGCAAACAAATAATGCATCGGCGCGTCGGCTCGCATAAATAGGCGCGTTTCATTAAACGAGGCGGAAACTGCGCTTGCGGTTAATTTTTCCTGCCTCTAACGGCGCGGCGCCGACAGACGCAGCGGAAAATCCGCAATGATGCCTCGCGCCGACCGTAACTGTCTTGGCGGCATCGCAGGTAACGACCGACTCTTTCTCCTCTCCCCCCTCTCTCAGCGCGTTTCTTATCGTGTTGCGAGACCTTTGATTCTTGCCCTGTAAAATACTCGATACCTTAACTGTATTTACTGTTACGGTGTAAATGGCTGACCGGTTCATCTTTTTCTTTCTTTCTTTCTTTTATTTTTTATTTTTGGAATGTCGTTTATTACGAACTGATGTCGCGCGGTTCAGTTCGCTACACCGACTCCTTTCACGTGTTAAGAGTGGAGCACCTTCAGCAGCTATGTTATGGCATTTTATTGCTACCAGTTTCGACACTCCTGTGTGTCATCTTCAGGCCCCCTGACCGGCGACCGAGGCAATATTTACAACAGTTGGACCGTTTGTGATAGTGAATTTAAGCAGCCACAGGATTTTTGTAAATCAGTTTATTTCATCGTTATGGTTTCGGGTCTGAGCCCATCATCAAACGGTACAGTTAATGTATCTCAAAGAACAAACAAAAAGGGGTGGACAATACAGAAAGGGGTGAATTTTGCTGCCATAAAAGTCTTCGGTCATCTATAAAACAGCATCAAAAGCCTGACAGATTGCCAACTAGCATTTAAAAAAATTTTTAAATGACAACTCCTACTCATAGGATGAATTTATAGACATAAATTAGTATATATATATATATATATAAAATGAAAAAAAAAAATTCTTGCCCTGTAAAATACTCGATACCTAAACTGTATTTACTGTTACGGTGTAAATGGCTAACCGGTTCATTTTTCTTTTTTTTTTCTTTTTTAGAATGTCGTTTATTACGAACTGATGTCGCGCGATTCAGTTGGCTGCACCGACTCCTTTTACGTGTTAAAAGAGAGGCGCACCTTCAGCAGCTATGTTATAGGATTTTATTGCTACCAGTTTCGACACTCCTATGTGTCATCGTCAGGCTTCCTGACCGGCGACCGAGGCGATATTTACAACAGTTGGACCGTTTGTGATCGCGAGTTTAAACATTGATGTACACAAAACTTTTAATATTGTAGTAAATGAATACTACAAACAGCCACAGGATTTTTGTAAATCAGTGTATTTCACCGTTACTGGTTCGGGCCTGAGCCCGTCATCAAACAACAGAGTTAATGATCTCACAGATCAACAAAGAACGTAGAAAAAGTGATGAACTATACAGAAAGGGGTGAATTACGCTGCCACAAAAGTCTTCAGTCACAGCATCAAAAGCCTGAGAGATTGCCAACTAGCATGTTATAGGATTTTATTGCTACCAGTTTCGACACTCCTGTGTGTCATCTTCAGGCCCCCTGACCGGCGACCGAGGCAATATTTACAACAATTGGATCGTTTGTGATCGTGAATTTGAACATCGGTGTATACTGCAAACAGCCACAGGATTTTTGTAAATCAGTTTATTTCACCGTTACTTGTTTCGGGCCTGAGCCCATCTTCAAACGGTAGAGTTAATGTATCTCACAGATCAACAAGGAACGTACAAAAAGAGATGAACTATACAGAAAGGGGTGAGTTATGCTGCCACAACAGTCTTCAGTCGCCTACAAAACAGCATCAAAAGCCTGAGAGATTGCCAACTAGTATTAAAAAAAAAAAATCTGATTTCTGAATGACAACTCCTTCTACTCATAGGATGAATTTTTAGACATAAATTAGTAAATAAAAAAAGTGAAATGTACAAAACATAAATAAAAATAAAAGATCACTAATACCATGGGCTCAGGCAGGAAACTAGTGATTCTGAAATAAATTGATTTATTAACATCCTGTGTCTGGTTGCAGAATGTATTTGCTCCAGTGTTATTACGAAAACAGCTGCGGTGTTCTCAATAATAATAATAATAATAATAATAAGAAGAAGAAGAAGAAGAAGAAGGAAATAAAAAAATAAAATAAAAATAATTATAAAATAATATAAATTTTTATTTCATTAGTCCCGTATGATGACATATTTTATAACTTGAGCACATTCCCACGACGATTACACCAATTTTTATAAAGTAAGATCAACTGAGGATAGAAGCTAGTTTTGCCGAAACTGGTTATGCAACCACTGCGATATAAGTGGTCTTACGAGTTAATATAACAGATCACACCAGATCGACCCAACTGAATGGCAAATGGCGGCGAAATCATTGAATAACTATTGCATGACCGTGACTCGTGAGTACAACAAAATATTTGATAATTTGCCTAGCCAGGCATTTGAAAGCGTCATTCGTTTTCAACGTTCGAAGATTAAAATGGCGAAGACTATTCATTGTATTAGGTTGAATAAGAGGTGTAGATGTGATTCCAAATTTTATCCAATTAAGAACTAAATCCCCGACTGCATTTGCAAGACATGCTGTTATGTGTCTGTTATGTGTGCACTTGAAAAAGCCTCTAAGGCTGAAATTCGAATTGTGATTAAAAATGCTGGACTGTTTTTTTTTTTTTTTTTTTTTTTTTTTTTTTTTCAATTGTCGTTTATTACGAACTAACTGATGTCGCGCGCTTCAGTTCGCTACACCATCGACTCCTTATACGTGTTAAGAGTGGAGCACCTTCAACAGCTATGTTATGGGGTTTTATTGCTACTAGTTTCGACACTCAATCATCGTCAGGCGCTCTGACCGGCGACTGAGGCAATATTTACAAGAATGGGGCCGTGAATTTAAACATTGATGTTTACAAAATTTTTAATACTGTACTAAATAAATACTGCAACCCAGTGGCTCAACCAGGATTTAGTTCTGAGGGGGTGGGGGCAAATTAAAACAAAAAGCCTATTGAATTTATTAGTCTATGACTTATTTTTACATTTTCTATAATTTAACCAGTTATACTACGAAAACAGTTGCACAAGAAATAAAATGACTGGACTCGCATTATTTTGAATGTGGAAGAGGAGCAACGTGGTGGAAATGGAGAGTATATAATCAGCTCGTAAAATAATTGAGCAGTTTCTATGTTACTAGCCAAAGAGAAAGGCCTTTACGTTCTCATTGGCGGCATCACGTTGGCGACCCATTAACACGCTCACTTGTGCTTCGCAAATTATAGTTACGTTATGATTTATTACATATACGCTAGTTCAAATTTCTGGTGCCAACCGTCAAAAAATAAAATAAATAAATAAAAATTAAAAAAAGTGAAAACTAAAATAATAAAAATTCTTGGGGGGGGGGGGGCTTCAGATCCCCATTCGAACCCCCCCCCCCTCCCCATCCCGTGGCTGCGCCACTGCTGCAACCAGCTACAGGATTTTTGTAAATGAATTTATTTCACCGTTACTAGTTTCGAGCCTGAGCCCCGTCATCAGTGTTAGTGAAAAAAGACCTTTCTCTGAAATCACCAATGTAGATCTGAAATCAACACTACCGTGTGATGATAGACTCAGGCCCGAAACTAGTAACGGTGAAATAAATTCATTTACAAAAATCCTGTGGCTGGTTGCTGAAATTATTTACTACAGTATTATGACGATAACAACTGCGGAGTTCTCATGCCAAAAATTGATAACATTAATACAAAACTTTTATTTCAATTGTTTGGTATGGTGACATATTTTATAACTTGACGACATTCCCATGACGATGACACCTATTTACATAAAGCCAGATCATGTGAAGATAGAAGCTAGTTCTATTGAAACTGGTTATGAAATAAATTTTTCAACATACGCGGCCTTGGCAGTTATTGTGCAAATTGTAGGTACTGTCGAGAAAATCGCTAGAGAGCGATTTCACGCTCCTTTACGTTTCTGGTGACGTTCCTCTCGCCCCTCCATGTCACAGGAGCACCCATAGACTGACTGGATTCAGTTAAGAGAATCTGAACATTGACAGAACCTGGACAACGGTATGGCAGCCCTATCAGTGACCTAAATGTTTCACGGGCGATAAAAATCCTTTTAAATTGCAAACACAAATGATCTGATAGTTTAAGTAAACGTTTCTTTTTTCTTTTTTACGATCAGCTTTCTTTCCGGGTGTTCAATGAACGAGTGATAACACAGGACGCACTGTCGTTGGTTTCATCCGTGATTTTCGACCATTAGATTTCCATTTAAAACATGTTTGTCATATTACTTTGTGCGTCCACCATTAATTTGAAATTCATGTAGAAAAACTGTGCGATGCATTACGAATCAAAGCACTAACCGGCAGAAGAACAAGCAATTTTGGAAAGAGGAATCGTTACAATAATTTTGGTCCATACGCGGGCAGGAAGAATTCATGCAGGAATTCCTTTTTCAGTTCGTGTTTAACATGATGAGATCACGCTGTTCGCTCACTGAATTTCTTTTAACTTTGTACACTTTCAGCAGTCCAGAAGGAGAACACAATGTGAGGCGTACCACTGTGCAAATTTCAGAAAATAGCAAGAATCCATGGTCTTTGGCCACATGAATAGCTTTCAAGCTTGGTAATCACTACATGGCTTGATCGAGGCCCGTTAAGTTTAAGTTTTTACGTATTACATTTTAAAGGTTATATAGCTGAAACATGTGCTTTTGCATGAGATTTTGTTCGATTTCCAGTGATACTTGCTGTTTACTGATTTAAATTATTACAGCAAACATTTTATATGCCGACAAGTAAACGAGCAACCATGTGAAGTTTTCTGAATATGTGTGCCTGCCGTGATCTGACTGCTTGCACTTGAAGTCGCCTTAGGCCTGCGGGAACCGCTTTGCAGCTCGACGCCGCGACCTGTAGAGACACGTTTCAAGGACGAGGGACCGGCTTGGAACATCCATGAATGAACGTGCAAACAACTCTTCTCATTAATACAATGAGCTACACTACATCGGAATACAAGCAGTTGTGCACAATTAATCCTAAACGTAACATTTCATGCAAATATAGGAGTTTTTTTATTATATTAAAGTTTAAATGTAACATAAGTGTGACGCATTTAAAGCAGTTTTTTCGGAATATTTGGAAAAGCACAAATAGGATTTATGAAAAGTTGTAATAAAAGTTGCTCGAAGGGGGCTATCCTTAACTTAAAGCTCCCCAACCCCTTCATCATACCCGGGTCGTGGGAAGGAGATTGACTTTGAAATCTTGAATAGAAACCCGCTATCTTTTATTGCAGATTTGGATTCTACGTAAAAAATCTAAGTTTTGTATCTCACAGTCTATCGTTTCATGATAGATGGCGATGTAATCAGCAAAAATTAAAATGACTTGAAAATTTTCAAAAACGGTAATATTTCGGACAAATTGCTATCGAACTCTTTGGAAGAGTAAAAACATAGGTCATTTTATTTGCAATTTAAAAGTATTTTTATCGCACGAGGTCACTGAGAAGGCTGCCATAGAGTTGTCCAGGTACTGTTGATGTTCACATTCTCTTCTGAACTCAGTCTATGGGCATTCCTGTGGCAAGGAGGGGCGAGAGAAACGTCACAAAACAATATATTTTTCTCGACTGCAGTGGAAATATTAGCCTTAAAATTAAATACAGTTAGTTTCGTATAGCGTGTCTCAGCGTTTCGGGTGATGGATGTAGTGACGATGGATATGTCTCAGCGTTAAGTAAAAATCTTCGGGAAGTAGAGAACGTTTCCATTTCTAATAGATCAAAACTCCGCACGGAGTATCTTGAAAATAAATTGGGTCCGCAGGTGACACGATAGAGTAATGACGCTTGAGATGTTACCAAAATTAAATTTATAGTTTTCTGAACAACTTTTACGCTGGAAGTTTCTTCGATGTCCAACAGAACATGAATCCGACTGCGGTTTTCGCTGCACAGTCAGCAAATTTTCACACCTCTTCTTATATGAGCATACTTTTATGTTTCCACCATAAAACACTTATCTATAAATTTTGAGAATATGCACTTATTTTTTAGGTCCAAATATATAAGTGGTTCTGTTTCTACCAAAGGTAGAAATAAAAATTTATCAGGCTTGACTCCATGGAGGCACTTATGCTAACGATGTTTATTTGATTTGTAGAATTTTTTCAGCTATCAGTCGTAAATATTAGTTTACTCACAGATTAAGATTTCGACCACTGCGTGGTCATTATCAATGCTTAAAACGATTCAAACACCTAACCTCAAACATGGAGATCGAAATGTTTTACGTGTTTCAATCATTTTTAAGCATTGATAATGAGCACACAGTGGTCGAAATCTAGATCTGTGAATAAATTATTATTTACGACTGATTGGTGAATGATTTTCTACAAAGGAAGAATTTATTTTTCTTCATAATTCCTTGTGACGTTAGTTTTTATTTATTTCTGTAGCAGGTAGCGAGAATTTTGTTTTGGTATGTACTCCATCATATTCTAGATTAAAAATAGATATACGTAATGTTTTACGAATATTTGAAAGTATCACTAACTGGCATGTTGTAAACCAGCGAGGTGACCTCGGGGCCCTATTTTTACGAGGGCGCTATAGTTACATGCACGTTTGCGCTGTTGGTACGAAAGGCAGTTAGTTCCTGCACTTCACCTTGCGCACGCCCAAAGCCTGCCTGAAGGCAACATCCGCGCCTCACATATGTTCAAATGTTTAAGCTTAAGGGACTTAAGTACTGGGTCATCAGTCCCTAAACTTACAAACTACCTTATACCAAAGACGACAGAAACGTCCATGCCCGAGGGGGGACTCGTACCCCCGACGGGGTACGACCTCGCGCATCGGAGCATAGTGCCTCATTGCGCTCGGCCGCACCGCCGCGGCTAGCGCCTCATAGTTGTTGTTTTTGGCTCATTGTAAA